>JAJJWX010003528.1:0-610659 GCA_023529315.1 Papaver bracteatum
TTCTTTGTTATTTTCTTGAGAATTATGTCTCTTATGTTGATTTTGAGTTTATTAGGTGTTTTGGAGTAATTGGAGCAAAAGAAGACAAAGTAATCCATCCAAGAAAAATGGTCATTTGCATAAGCTTGTGATACTTGGAGCATAAATTTTGTGGATAAGGGACAACGTTAAAGTTCAAGAAGAAATGATAACGTTAGCTGGAGACATTTTTATAAAGGCACCCCGATTTAGGTGGTTCTTCTTTCGATTGGTGCCTTGAACAATCTTACTCATTACCTATACCCAGAATTTGAGATAATATTTCTCTCATTCAATCATTTCCTCACCTGAGATTCAGAGAGAAATTGGAAATTAGAGCCGGAGAATTATAGGTTGTGGTGCTCGATATGTTGCTAATTGAATTGTGCAAGAGATGAAATCAGGAAGAAGTTTATTAATGAATCAATCAAGGGAAGAGGTGAATCTTGGTTTGTAGGTCATGGTGTTCTTGTGGTTTGTTGGACTAATTGTGGTTGATTGATGTGATTAATAGATGTTTCTGAGTTCTTGTGAATGATTATAAATTAGGTTTATCGGTCAGATTAGTGACGTAGGGAAGGAGTTGTGTTTGGATGAGGAATCAATAACAACTCAAATGTGTATTATCGGTTTCAGGGAAGACAAGGTGTTTGAGAAAATGTGGCTAAGAATGGAATGTACAACAAAGAGTGGTAGATGATTGAGTTTGGAAGGGTTTTGATGGAATTAGAGCAGCTGTGGTCTGAGGCATATTAGGTTTATAATAGGATAGATTGATGTGATTTAATCTAAAAGGCATGAGTATTCAGTTACATCTATGTTGAGGCTGTTTATGAGAACTAATCTTATGTTAACTATGAAAGTGATGATGATTATGAAGATACATCACTTGAACCAACTCATGGTGACATTTCCCAAAGGTGCACCGCAGAATCTTTGGGATGACACTTATGTAGATAACTCAAGCATTGATCTTAATAATGATCAAGAGCCTATTCAAAAGGGTTGAGCTTGAGGATGATGCATTTTTGAGTGTTTTAAAGAAATTCCTCATAGTGAAATTTGGATCCGCAGTAGAGCATGTGCCTAATAACGAAGAGGAGTATGTTGAGAATAAAACCGATTTGACCAATATTATGGAAGACCCAAATGAGCATGCAAAAGATGTTGATGTCGAGACTTTGGTTAAGGCAGAAACGAATGAAGAATTGTTTCAAGTTTCAATAGAGGACCACAATGTGCAAGAGGTAAGTAATTCACTTGAAGTTTCTAAGGATCAAGAGGATACTATAATGCAAGAGTTGCAAGGTTTGGCTAATGCTTTGCCTATTTATCCTTCTCATTTACCTCTTATTGGCTTGAATATATGTGCTTCGAGAATATTGTTAAATGACTTTGTTTCGATATCCACCATTAGAAACTTTTTGATTCTCATACTATGAATGTTTGCAAAGAAGAAACCATAGAAGTCCCTAATTTTTATGTTCTTTATACACTTCCAAGTGTAGATTAGAATAAGTGTGGGAAATTTCTATGGGCGATAGCTTCAATTCTATTTTTTGTACTAATATTTGTGTGAAGCTAATATTTGCAAAACAGTTACATGGAAGGATCCTCAACTTTTCATATTATTGGTGTATGGGAACTTTAAACCAAGCGCTGGGAGGCAAAGGTTTTATATCTTTACCTTTATCTTTTTATTCTTTATGCATTTGCTTTTATCTTTACTTTAAACCAAGCGGGTCAACCCGGCCCTAGCTTGTGACGTTGACAAGCTAGGGTCAACCCTAGCCCTAGTGCTATTCATCAACAAGCCCAAAATCAACCCTTTACCTTTATCTTTTAGTTATCATAACAACCAAAAAAATGTTGAAAGTTAAAAAAAAATGTTTAAAATTTGCTTAGGAGGATTGAATCTTTAGGTGTTCTTGTTTTGGACTACAAATGAACACGTTTTTAGATAAAATCTTTAAAATAGGTAACTAACAAGCCAATAGTGAACCCGGGTTGACTTTCTTTGGGTTAGATTCAATAACCCGGCTTGTTTAGACAACAAGCCATTGGTTGAAACAAGAAAAGCTAGGGTCCAACCGTGGTAGGGTTAGGGATTGTTTAATCTTTACTTTTCTTGTGCATATCATTTTAGGAATTTCCCACCTTGAACTTTCTTTATATTCAATTTTACATTGAGGAAAATGTAAAGTTTAAGTGTGGGGGAGCATTTATATGTTTGTATAGTTTGTTTTAGTTTGTTTTATGCCTTTAGTTAAAAAAAACAGAAAAATAGAAAAACCAAGAAAAAATTTGTGCTTTTTGAACTCCGAAATCTAGGAACTTGTACCTTTAGGATGACACCATTAGTGGATGGAACCATCTTGGCTGGAGAAGTTGAGGAACCAATTAACTAAAAGGGACGAACATAGCTCAGAAATCACAAATAACATGATAGTTGTTACCATATCTCGGAATATCACCATATCACATTATATTTTTATTTTTCCATATTTATCTATTGTTCTCTAAGTGCTTGGTGGGTCACTAAAAATAGAGTGTTATTACTGCTAGGATGAAATAGAGTGATTGAGTTGCAAAGAAAAATAAATAAAAAAGAGATCGACCAATTAGACCAAAACGGAATAAGAATGACACTTGGGAATAGCAGTATGTGTGAAACGTAGTCCCTGTCTCCATCGCCTAAACAAGCGTGGAATGCAGGATCCAAGGAAACTATCATGTACTTGCTGACAAGAAGCATGCGCTTTGATCCAAAAGATCTAATCATGTTGTCACAAAATCAAAAGAAAACAAAAAAGTTAAAAAGAAAAAAAGAAAAGAAAGTATTATAATGGTTGAATAAAGTCACTCCTGGTTCCCTTGTATATGCCAAAGTGAGTTGATGTAGCATTCAAACCGTAGCTCAATCAATAGGATGCATAGGTTCATCTTGGCGGTGACCTTCAGACAGATATGGGATACATCGATCACTTGTGAACATTCGCCAACATCTACATCTATATCCATTTTCTTAATCTTTTCATTGTGATTGTGGTTTGTTAGTTTTCCAGTATTGTGGCTTGTTCGACTATCTAATTAGAGTTTATTTACTAATATATGAATTGAATATGTACAAGGTACCTCCTCCTGTAGTAATTTTGGATTCGTTCATTGATTTGTCACAAATAGACGGAGTTGGAAATATAGGTTTTGTAGGCAGACCTCTTGTAAACCTTCACGAGACTATAACTCATCCACTAGGGACACCTAGGGTTTAAAGGCTTGTTATTTATGCTAAAAGTAACCGTAGCCTCGACGTCTGAGTTGTTGTATTTTTGTTTTGTTTGATTTGCCTCGAGGACTAGCAAAGTCTAAGTGTGGGGAATTTGATAGGTGTCTAAAACACCTTATTTTATATTTAGTATTTACGCTTTCTTTGCTATTTTCCTTGTGAATTATGTCTCTTATATTTGATTTTGAGTTTATTAGGTGTTTTGGAGTAATTGGAGCAAAAGAAGGAGAAAGTAATCATCTTAAACAAAATGGTCATTGCATAAGCTTGTGATACTTGGAGCATAGCCGTGGATAAGGGACAACCAGTTAAAGTTCAAGAAGAAATGATAACAGCAGACATTTACTCAGGGCACCCCCATTGGGTGGTTCTTCTTTCAGTGGGTGCCTTGAACAGTCTTACTCATTACCTATACCCAGAATTTGAGAGTAACATTTCTCTCATTCAATCATTGCCTCACCTGAGATTCAGAGAGAGAAGTGGAAATTAGAGCCGGAGAATTATAGGGTTTTGGTGCTGGGATATGTTTCTAATTGAATTGGCAAGAGATGAAATCGGAAGAAGGGTTTGGTTGTGAATCAATCAAGGAAGAGGTGAAGCTGGTTTGTGGTCATGGTGTTGTTGTGGTTTGTTGGACTAATGGTGGCTGATTGATGTGATTAATAGATGTTTCAAAGTTCTTGTGAATGATTATAAATTGGGTTTGCATCAGATTCGTATTGTGCAGGGAAGGATTGTGTTTGGGATGAGGAATCAATAACAACTCAAATATGTGTTATCAGTTTCAGGAAGATAAGGTGTTTGAGAAAAGGTGGCTAAGAATGGAATGTACAACAAAGAGCTGGTAGATGATTGAGCTTGGAATGGTTTTGATGGAATTCAGGGGCAAGCTCAGGTCTGAGGCATAGGTTTATGACCAAGGATAGATTGATGCTGTGATGTAAGCTAAGGCATGGTGTTACGGTTTCATCTGTGTTGAGGATTTGCATTAGATCAGAATGGTGTTGAGGTTGTTGATGATAAATTCGAAGATGGGTTACTGATCCTGATGGCTGAGTAAGTTTTTAGAGCTCGAGAATGAATGGGTTTGCTGAGAAGAAGTGGACTGTTGGCAATGATGAGGCTGAGTCGAGATTGGCCGAAATCAGTGGAAGGTAGTGATGTAGATGTGTTCTTGAGGTGCAGCCATGAAGTGAGATGTGAACTGAATGATGGTTGCGTATGTTGGTGATGATGTTGAGTTTAATGAGAAGAGCAAATGAAGTACAGGTTGGCTGTGTTGGAGTTGTTAAGCGAGAACCAGGAAGGAGAAGTGTGCAAGGTTAGGTGTTGCGTATATTGCAGCCACAGGTGTGAGGGTATAGCTCAGTTTGCAACTGAAGCTGATTTGACAACTGAGCAGCAGGGCACTGTGTTGGTGCTATCTTGCAGTACATGGTCGAATGCAAGGCGCATGACAAGAGGAAGAATTGTCCCTGTGCAACTAAACTTAGCGAGAATTCAGGTGCTGCTGTAATTGATGTTGAGCTGCTGTCTTGAACTACTGTGTTGCAGATGTTGCTGGTGATGATAATGGCAGAGTAAATTGGTGGAATATGTAATGCAGCTACAGATGGCGCGGCTAGGAGGGCAGCTGGCAAATGGTTGTTGTGGTTGAGTTTGTCGGGAAAATTGTGCTAAGAAGTTATGTTCAGGTTGTGCAACTAGTATTGATGGTGCTTCAGGTGCTGTTGATTTGCAGTGGAGATGGAACAGTTGAGTATGCTACAGGAAATGGTATCGGTGATGTTGTTGGCGGAGATGGAATGAAGCCTAACAGTGATCAACGGAATGCAGTAGTGCTATGTGCTGAGATATGAGGTCTAGAGCTGATTGTGTGTGTTGGTGTGCTTGGCGAGAAGGAGATTCAAGGACTGGAATTGCAGTTGGAGCTGCAGAGTTACTTCAAGAGATAGAGGTGCAAAGACGTGAGCTGGTTGTGCTAATGATATAGAGAAGCATACAAAGAGGTGGGTTTGAAGTATGGGCAGAGATGCGGATGATGCTGTTGGGTGAGATGGGTTTGAAGTGTAGAAGCAGTTGAACTGATTTACTGCAGGGTTGAGGTTATGCTTAGTCTTGAATCTGCAATGATGCAATGGCTTGAGTACGAGCAAAGAAGAGAAGAAAGGTGTTGGTGGTATATGGCAATGCAGGGAATGAATGGCAGAGATAGGTGCATTTCTGGTGGACAGGTGAAGCTACAATTTGCATTACTGTAGCGGTGTGTTGCTGCTGAGAAGGTATAGCCGTGACTGACCATTGCAGGGTGAGAAGAGATGGCAGCTGAGCTGTAATTGATGTAGGTGGTTGAAATGATAACTGCAGCTGCAGTTCTAGATTAGCATGGAGGTACAGTGCAGGAATGGAGACTGGTGGATCTGTTGCCGTGTAGTTCATCTTGCTATTGTCTCAGAATGGTGACTGAACTGGTGGTTATGAAGTCCAGTTGCAGGTGAAGGAGAAGTGCAATTTATGCTGTCGTAGGAATTAATGGCAGAGATTGATATGGGAGCTTGAACGGAGCTGTAGAGCTGGTGGTGTTTTAGCTCACTGCCATGAGATGAACTGATGCTGCGAGTGTCAATGGTAATGGTTTGAACTGGAAATGGAATTGAGGATGTTGCAGTTGTGTTGAGCTGAATTGTATGGCCAGAGTGTGGAGTTGGTTGTAGTGCTGATTAGTATGATGGAGAATGCAAAGTGGTTACTTGGCTGTGTCAATGGTATTACTATAGAGATGCAGCTGCAATTCAGGTGGTTTGTAGCTTATGTATTTATGGGTTGTTGATGCTTGTCTGTAGCAGGAATTGAAGAATGGTGCCAAGCTGAAATGTGTGACAGAAGAAATAGTTGAGATGGTTAGATGTGCAACTGGTGCTGAGATGCTGCCATGAAAGTGTGTTACTTTAGTTTTCAGCTGCAAGTTGTACTGTCAGGTCCACAAAGCTGACAAGCTTAGACCATTTCAGACTGGCGAGTTAACTCGGTGATTTGATCCGACTCAACTGACCAGGTTTGACTCTGGATTTGGGCTGTTTTTTTCTGGGCTTCACTCATGGGCTTGGATTGATATCGAACTCTTTGGAGTTGGTCGAGATTTAGAAGTCAGGACATAAAAAGCTTATAAATTGGCAGTTTGGGGGATCATATCTTATATCTTCTATTATCTGCCTAGGGTTTTGACAACATGATGATAGTTTTATTGCTTCTTCTTGTTTATGAACTCCATTGATATGATTAGATAACTCTCTTTTGGTTAAGGAATAAATTGGATTTCCAAGCATGAGTTTTGTTCAATAAATTAGTTTTGTCTCCATGCTTTATTGCTTATGATTCACTATATATATTGTTATATGATTTAAAAGCTTGTTTAGTCGAGTCGAGAATCGATTGAGTTTGTTATCATATCTATTGCTAGATTAGGGTTATTATACAAAAAGTGATAATTTCTGATTGCAAGTAGCATAGTTGTGAGTATTGCTTGTAGTGATACATCCTAGTAGTCACAAGTGAATCATTACCTTAGTTAAATTGAATTAGTGCTTTTACACATTTTGATTGCCTTGATTAGTCTTATTCCATAGAACCTATTTCTTTTAGGGCGTTAAATCTAATTGTGCTTTTACACTTTAGGTTGCTTTCTAGGAAGAATATACATATGCATCTTTTAATGCGGTTGTGATGAAATCAGGGAATTAGCGGGATATTCTTGCAATCAAGGTATCCTAGGACTTTTAATAAAATGAGAGATTAAATATCAATTCTACTTATTGTTAAAAAGCATGTTTGTGAATGAAGATGAATCCTTAACCAATTTTTTTTCCACTTGATTTATTTGTTTATTTTCTTTTAGTTTATTTTACTTTATTAAAAATTAGAAAAAAAAAAATCCCCCCTTGTTACTTTTAGGAAACCGAAACATATTGACAACGAAAGCCTCTCTGTGGATACGAACTCTTTCTTATCACTACTACATTTATTTTAGTGAAGTAAGAAAGTGAAATTATATTTGTGTTGTTTGACAACCGATCATATACCTAGGCTATACTCGAATCGAATAAATCATTATCTTCTTCTTCTGTTCTTCAACTCGACCAAACCAGAGAAGAAAAACTCACCCCTCATCAATCACCCTTAATCCCTCATCTCCTTCCTTTCAATTCAAGCAAAATCATCATCTTCATTCGATTAGAAAACTAGGGTTGTCTTCTTCTTTTTATTTCGATATTAATTTCAATCCTAAAAACTAAATTTTCAATTTAGGGTTTCTCAAAATTGAAGTTAGGTTTTTCAATTCGTGAAATTAATCATGACCCAAAGCGAATGAGCATCCAATTATGTTGGTTCATCAAAAAGAAGTCATCCCTCTCAATCACTTTCAGTTGCATCTCAAGTTCAACAATCAGCAAATCAATCACCACCACCTGCTGTTGTTGCAACAGAAGAAGCAGTATACGAAATAGAAGTAGATGAAGATCCAATTATATTGATGCAAAAGAAGAAGCTGCGTGTAGTAAGAGTCGATGTTTGGGATGATTTTGAAAGGTTAACTGAGAAAGAGATGGTAAAAGGTAAGGAGATTGGGATACTTGTAGCTAAATGCAAATATTGTAATAATAAAATGCCTGCACCCAGCAACCAAGGAACCAACAAATTGCATTACCATGCTAAAACCTGCAAAGAAAATCCTGCAAACAAGAAAGGACAAAGAAAACTTGCTACAATCAAAACAGGTAATGCACAAACTAAGCTTGCAAATTGGAAGTATGATGCTGATGCTACTAGGATATTAGTTGCAAAAATGATTGCTAAACATGGTTATCCAATCACTATAGTTGAGCATCCATATTTTGTAGAGTTTGTGAAGTCTTTAAATCCTGCTGCTAAGCTTTACACTAGGAATACAGTTAGGGAAGATATCATGAAACTAACAGCTCAGTTCAAAAAAGAATTACAAGACCAAATTGAGACAATTACATCTAAGTGTAGTTTAACAACAGATATGTGGTCATGTAAGCATACAAAGGATGGTTATTGTTGTGTGACAATGCATTACATAGATGAGGACTGGAAGTTGATTAAGAAAACACTAGGATATACTTTAGTACCATACCCACATTCTGGAGAAGTTCTAGCAAATGTAGTGAAACAAGTATGTCTAGATTGGAACATAGATACTAAGCTTTTTGTTGTAGCTGTTGACAATGCTAGCTCCAACAATGTCATGATGAACCATCTGAATAAATGGCTTGATAGCAAAGACTGTTTAGTTCTTAATGGGGATATGTTCCAAATGAGGTATAGTAATCATGTATTACACTTGATTGTGGGGTTTGGAATGGGAGTATTTTGCTCCATTTATAGATGCAATTAGAGAGTGTGTAAAATGGGTCAAATCAAGTCAGGCTAGAAAATAAAGATTTGAATTTGCTAATGCTCAAGTTAAGCTTCCTACTTCAAGGTATGTGGGTTTAGATGTGGATACCAGGTGGAACTCCACCTATAAGATGCTAAAGGATGCAATTTTTCTGAGACAAGCTTTTGTTAGGCTAGCTGAGTTAGATAGTGACTTCAAGATACTACCAACCTCTCAGGAGTGGGAACAAGGAGTACACATATGTGAATGTTTGGAATTGTTTGATGTCATTTCAACAAAATTTGCTGGGATTAAGTATCCCACAACAAATTTGTATTATAATGGGGAGCAAGAAGTTAATAGATGCATTAAGCTCTGGGAATCAAGTCAGCATGAGTACATCAGAGACATGGCCAAGAATATGAGGATGAAATTTGATAGCTACTACTGGAAAGAAAGTAACACTTTGATGGGCATTGGGGTTGTTTTAGATCCTAGGTACAAAGCTAAATGGGTGGAGTTTTTTTTATGAAGAGAGTATATGGTTTGGATCACTATAAAAGTCACTATAGCAAATTTGAGATTGCACTCAATGCTCTTTTATGTGCTTATGAAACCAACACTACAGCTTCAGATTATTTTGATACTGGAATGCATTCAACTGCATTTGAGAGATGTACAAGTACAACAACATCATATGGATTTGGTTATGATGATTTCATTATGGAAAAAAATATGTTTGAGGTTGAGAAGTCAGAATTGGATACATACTTAGCAGAACCAGTTCTTCCTAAAGGCACATCTGCTGAAGAAATGAGGTTTGATATCTTAAGTTGGTGGAAGAATCATTCTGCCAAGTACCCAATTCTCTCAAGGATTGCAAGAGATGTATTGGTTGTTCCAGTGACAAGTGTAGCATCATAATCCATGTTTAGTATTGGTGGCAGAGTTCTCACATCTCACAGGAGTTCATTAGCTCCAGATCTTGTTGAAGCTTTGCTTTGTTTGGGTGATTGGCTGCCAGATCTCACTCTCAGTGAGAGCAATAGTTGTGTTACTGGTAAGTTTACTTAAATCTTAAATCTTAATCTTTTACTGATAGTTGTGATTGCACCGACATTGCCACTTTGCATCGATATTGCCACTTTTATTGGCTTATTGCGAGAAGTTGAGGACTAAGGAGGAATGCATTTGCATATCGATTGGCATTGGAATTTGGAAGTGGAGAATTTGGAGATGGAGGAATGCATTTGCAGATGAAGCTGGCACTTCCTTTAATCCTTTGTCTTTTCTTTTGCAAAAACTTGATTTTTTTCTTTTGATAGAACATTGTGATGATCTGAACATGTAATTTGGTTTAGAGCATGAACATTTGTATGTTTTTTTTCCTATGAGAACAAGTTGTTTGTTTGGATTTAGAACTGTTTTTTGTGTTGTCCTGTGACATTCCGGTTAATTTCGGAAAATTAACCGTTAACCGATAAGTCCGACGTAACGGAAATGGAACTGATTTTACAATTCCGTCGGCAATTAGCGGATAATGGTTAACTGCCAATTTTAACGACAACGACAACGGCAGCGGCAGAGCCATTATTTGTTTCGTTTAGTGCCGTTCTCTCAGTTATCAACTCTCATCTCTTTTTATGAAACTGCTTTGAAGCCGATACAAATATAATATTGCAAAATCAGAAAACGATTTGCACACCGCACACGATGATCTTTACGTAATAGTATTAGTAAGATGCAAATTGCAATACGAGCTGGACAAATCTGATACTGATACCCATCCATGGTCTATCCTATTGGTAACTGTCTCTTTTACCAACAAAACTTAGTGGTTCCTCGTCATCTCGGATTTGTCCTGTGTGGTGGGAATCATCGGAAAATAATTGAGCCACAAACATTTGTATATTACACAATTATCTTTTCGAGTGTACAATCGTTGTTGCTTTAGAATCTTTCCTTTTTCCGGTTTAAAAAATTTGGATCCAATAATTGAGTTTTTAAATCGCAAAGTCTGATATGTTGTGTGATGATCTCTCTTTATATGTAGTCAAATGTATTTTTATTGCGTGTTGCATGAGAAGAACATGAAGACGTCTAACAAATGAGTTGCGGTCATTTTTTTCCTGCTTTACAATTATCAGGCTGAAATGGTTATAAAAAAAGTGAAATGAATGTATTCAAAGGTTGAACACGAAGACATCGAGCAAATGAGTAAATAGGGTATAGCCTGTTAAGTAACCAAAAGCATGAGCAAAAAAAAAAAAAAATTTATTTCTGTTTTTCTGTTTTAAAAGTCATTTTAATTATAACCTGTTTGGATAGCATTTTAGAGGTTGTTTTTTTATTTCTGGAAGCAAAAAAGTCAGAAGTTAGTTTGGGTACCCAAATTTAAAGTGTGCTTGTTTTTTGCTGACTCGACCGTCTGAATCTGACTTGGGCCCTGACTCAAGTTGAGACCCTTTGTTATTTTTATTTTGAGTCAGATTTGACTCTCGATCTGACTCGGACATAACCTTGACTCGAACCCATTTAAGTTAGGGAATAAAATACTCCTGACTCATGGGATCAAGCCACTGACTCACATATTTTTGAGTCAGACTCAGATCTGACTCAAAAAACAAACATATTGAATCCCAGGTGAGTTAGTTGATATCAGTGAGATCCAAGCGAGTCAGATTCAGACGACTCAGATAAGTCTGGAAAAAAACAAACAAAGTGTTAGAATGGCTAACTTTTTATGAAGAAAAAATATTATGCTTCTGAATTCTGACTCTGGTATCCAACAACTTCCAGAAAGACAAGACATCAGTTTGGATAGTGAATTTTAAAACAACTTCTAGAAGTTAAAAAATCAACTTTTTATGAAGCACAATAATTTAGTTTCTACTTTTGGTATCCAAACGTGCTAATCAAATTTCTGATTTTTCAACTTAATTATGTCAGAAAAATTGATTATTAAGGTATATTCAAACAAACCCCGGAATGAATTTTATCTCATATTATTTTTACAAAACTAGTCATAAAAACCCAAGGTGACCAAACTTGTGTTACAAAAACCCCACTCAAATGTTGGGATCCATTAAAACTCCATCTTAAACAAAATTGATACAAAAACCCCAAATTTCAAAATTGGTTTCATCAAATTTTATGATGAAACCAAAATTTGGTTTCACCAAATTCTTTGGGGTTTCATCAAATTTTATGATGAAACCAAATTTTGGTTTCATCAACCGCGAATTACTTTTGTTTTGTTGGGGTTTTTGTGTTATTTTTGTTTTAATGAGTTTTTTTTATGGATAGTGATACCTTTGGGGTTATAACTCACGTACCGTTATTTTTATACATAAGATTACACTCGTTCTTCCATAGTTTATTACAATTTTCAAATACATAGGCAGTTTGGATCTCGCAGATTAGAAGATCCACGTCTTAAGACTTGCTATAATAGCATATAATACAAATAGTTACATGAACACACCAAAGTCGTTCACATCAGATTCAAGTGGAGAGTCTAAAATTCAACCAAAATGTGATTAGACGTTAACTTCTAAGATGCAGGGAAGTTCGAACAGGGCAGAGCAGAACCAATATTAGGTTCAACCCCAGAAGAAGCAGAAGCTCTAGGGCTGTTGCAGGCAGCTAAATGGGCAACAGAGGAGAGACTGTCACACTTCAACGTGGAAGGAGATTGCAAGAACCTTTTTGATTATTTGAATGGAAAACCATCTCAGATTACATGGCATAACCAGACGATTATGAATGAAGTAAAAAGAAAATTTAACCTTTGACAGAATTTCTTAGATTTTTTCTATATTCCTAGATTAGCAAACAATATAGCGGACATCCTTGCCAAGGAGGCTAAATCTTTTCGAACTATTGTAAACTGAAGGAGTGATCCTCCATCTTGTATTTTACATGCTTTAGAAGTAAATAAATCTATAAGATAAATCTTTGTTTTTAATTAAATTTGTCAAAAAAAAATCTAATATTTGTGCTGAAGTCAATAGCCCAACAATTAGATTGCTCTATCTGTAATGATGTAAGGGTTACTAACTCCTTTTAAGTTAGTCTTCTACCCGAATCTAAGTGAATGTCATGATATCTGAGTGGTTATACACAAACCAAACACCATAATATCAATGTCATGGTCCCTGGTTAACAGTAGTACTGCATTGTCTAACCAAATCTGAAAATAATACAAAAAAGACTTCGTTACCAAACTTACAAAATGTGGGGGTACCACTGGAAAGTAATTGATGTCACAACAACTCACCCCATTAATGTTTAGACTTTTAGTACAGCTGCATCATTTTTTCTGATTTCAAATAAACACAAACAGATATCAATCATTCCATGTTTAATCCACAAAAACATAAATCATGGAATCTAACCGCATCAATAATGTAAGTCACCTTTTTTTCTTTCTTTCATATATAAGAATTCAAATAATGGGTTTGAGTTCGATTCATCATTTATTTTGTTTTGATTTTTGATTTTTTTGTTTTTGTTTGATGAAAAACAGAGATCATCATCAAGTTCCTTAACGATAGGAGAAAAACTATGTGCGGCGTGCATACCATTGATAGCATTAGTCGAGATATTGATATTCTCTGTATCAGATTGTTTCGAGTGTTCTTCTTCTTTAGATCGGCATAATAAGAAATCCTCTAAAAACAAATTATCTAAACGTCGTTATGATGATCTTGCTCGCCTTGCTAGTGAAACTCAATGTTAATGCCCCTTTTTTTTTTCTTCCAGGTTTAATTTTGATTTCAATTTTACAGGTTTTGAATTTGTGTTCTTGTTGATTGTAGTTTCAGTGAATGAAGTTGAAGCTTTATTTGAGCTATTCAAGAAATTGAGCAACTCTATTATTGAAGATGGATTAATTCACAAGGTACCAAAATGATTCCTTTTTTGTATTTCTGAAAATCTGGGCCTTCATTGTTTGCATTTGTGGTACAAAATTAGGTACGATTTTTTTTATTGTTCCTTAAAGATTTTTGAACTATTACAAGATAAATTGCATTGTTGCTAAGGAGAAAACACACACAGAATTGTTCACATTATGGAGTTTAAGTTGAGTAAATCGAAATCGTCTCTCAATTATTTTTTTTTACTATTTTATTTGTAATTGAAATTGTCACTCAATTCTTCAACCTAACTACCCATAAAAAAAGCCATAAAGAGGATGACTAAGGAGACCGATGGATCCTTGAGATGGGGTGGGTAACTGTACGTGCTTGACATGCTATAGGATCGTATCGCTAGCTCAGCTGGTCTGTATATTTCGAGCTACTTCACTCGGCATAGATACAATTGACTCTATTCTTTTGGGGTTATGGATTGTGCACCTTTAGCAATTATGTCTTGTTACTGTTTGTTTTGGATAGTATGTGTTAAGTTCATGTCTCTATAGTTGAACGAGGCATTTAGATTTTTTTGGTTGCAGGTAACACGTTTAACAGTTATTTTTCATCTTATATGAGAATCACAAACTCGTGCTTTCTAGTGCAAATTGGTTAATTTGCTTAAAGTATCTTGTTTTTTGCATAGTTGAGATGTCCTTCTTTTGCATTTTGGATTTTCATTAGAAACATGTAATAACATATCTTTACATTTCACTTGTTTATGTTTTGCAGGAGGAGCTTCAACTGGCACTGTTCCAGGCACCTCATGGAGAGAATCTTTTTCTTGATAGGGTAAAACCATTCTCACCACCTAGAATCCCCTCGGTTCAGCTCAATTAAGTAGATTGTTCTTTTCGTAATAATTTTAGAAAGTGAGAGCAATAATGATAGGTCCATAGCTACAGGTTTCTCATATTTTCGAGTTTGCCAAGTTAGAGATTTCATCTCGATCTTTCTTGCTCTAAATTGAAATTTAACCATTTTGCCTGTTTCTCTCTATTTTCCGTTGTCTCTCTTCCTTGAATCTTATTTTCTTCTGTTATGTTAAACTTTTATACACAGGTTTTTGATCTATTTGATGAAAAGAAAAATGGCGTTATCGAATTCGAGGAATTTGTTCATTCGCTTAGTGTTTTCCATCCTAATGCCCCCGTGGAGGAAAAAATTGATTGTATGGATTAAAAAATGAGTTTGTACTTTGCATTCTATGTTCCTTGTTGATTCTCATCTTGATTCTTAATGGTGTCTCTCTTTCTTTTCTTCTCTTGAGATTTTTTGCAGTTGCTTTTAGGCTGTATGATCTAAGACAAACTGGCTACATCGAGCGAGAAGAAGTGAGTGCATTTTTGTGTAATTTGATTATGCTGTAATGCCATCTTGTACAGATCTGGTTGACTGTTTTGTTTAGCGAACTTTCATGTTGTATCCAACTGTCATCTGTTTCTGAATTTTATGAAGTTATACTTGCTTACACTGGGACACAACATTTGCTGCTTCTAGGTTCAGCAAATGGTTATTGCTATATTAAACGAGTCGGACTTGAGGTTATCTGAAGACCTTCTGGAGTCTATTATTGATCAGGCAAGAGATAGTTGAAACTTATTTTCTTTCAGTAGCATCATTTTGATGCTCCGTACTTACATACTTTTATTTTTGTTCTGCAGACATTTGTGGATGCTGATGCCGACAAGGATGGTAAAATCAACAAAGAAGAATGGAAATCTTTTGTACTTCGACATCCCTCCCTTCTGAGGAACATGACTCTTCCTTACCTGAAGTAAGTCACTTCTTCCTTTTCTATGTTTCTTTTCAAATTTGTTGCGACTTCCTTTCCCAATCTTTCTCCCTAACATCCAGTGTCCGTCTTACTGCGTTTTATCTTGCTGTTATGTCTTCACTTCTCTTCCCAAATTAGGGTCCTCGGGAGAAGTTTTAGTTGTCCTATCCATTATCAACTTACTTGGTTGGAATATGTCTCCCCATTGTTGTTTATCTATTTGACTTTCGATAAGCATCTACATTTTAAAAATCTATCTCAAATTTAGTGTTGACTGTACATTTTTGTTGGTTGCTTCATTTTTCTTTTCCTCTCCTCTTCGTACAGGGATATCACTACCGTTTTCCCAAGTTTCATATTCAACACGACGGTTGCAGACTGAAATTTGAACGCTTCAGCTATCATTCATTCCTCTGCTAGGTTTCTGAGAATCAGATGTTTCCAGCTGCAGAATTTGAACTCGACAGATGATACTACATTACCCTCCAAGCATGGGAGCAACCATGTAAGGCACGGCATTGTATTCTCTGCACTATGATGAAATAGGCATCAGTACCAACTAATGAGGTCAAACAAGAATAATTATGTTCTATGCCCCATTTAAAAATTCCTCAGCTGAATAATATTTTGTTTCCATCTGACGGATGCGATTCTCCTTTGTATATCAATTTGATGGATCATTATATGAAAATATGAAATGTACACTAGGTATCACCCTGGCCTACGGCCGGGGCTCAACCTTTTTCGAATTTTTTGTTGTTGTTTGGTCAGAGATTCGCAATGTCAAACATCAAGTTAGCCCCTATGCAAATTCCGGTATTTTATTGGTCGGGTCAAATTAGCTGGGGCCTACAGCCCCGACCGTGGTTCCCTACACAAATTCTAGTATTTTATCGGTCAGGTCAAATTGGTCGGGGCCTACAGCCCCGACCGTGGTCCCCTATGCAAATTTCAGTATTTTATCGGTCGGGTCAAATTAACCGGGGCCTACAGCCCCGGCCGTGGTCCCCTATGCAAACTCGAGTATTTTATCGGTCGGGCCAAATTAGCCGGGGCCTGCAACCCCAGCCGTGGTCCCCTATGCAAATTCTGTTATTTTATTGATCGTGCTAAATTAGCCGGGGCCTACAGCTACGGCCGTGGTCCCTTACGCAAATTCCAGTATTTTATTGGTCGGGTCAGATTAACCGAGGTCTACAGTCCTGGCCGTGGTCCCTACGCAAATTCCAGTATTTTATTGGTTGGGTCAAATTAGTCGAGTCATCTTATACATATAGGAATATGCTTAAGAACCTCATATTTGATATTTGGTAGTATTAGAAGTGGCAGTTGGTTTTTATCATGGTAGGTACTCTTTCTCAATGACACTATGGCAAGTGCTCCGTCACGATGGAGTATGACGAAAGGAAAGGCACATGGAATATGTCTTGAAGCAGTAAAGGTCGTTACCGGAGATAAAGTTATACCCGAGTAAGAAATTTGTAAGCCAATTATAAACCACATTGAAGCCCCACCATTTGCTAATTAATATAAAACCGTTATTGGGCATCGATTAGATATGGAAACTTATGCTTGAAAAAAAAAATAGAAACTTAAAGTTAGTCGTGACTAAGTTACGTCGGGTTTAGGTTGGTGGTTAGGTTAAGATTAGTTAGGTTAATATATGTGCAGTTCAATGCTATTTATAAATGTTAATTAATTTAGAACTGTATTTGGTTTTGGAAAGTGGTATGTGTTTCCTAACATACGAATGATCGAACCAGGAAACCCAACGGTTAATCATGGTTAGCCGTGTTTAGGGATAATGTTTAGGTTAGGGTTAGCTTTGTCTCGGGCCACGGCATAATCAACGCCGTACAAAATAATAATACCCCAAAAATTATATGTCTAAATGGATGGATGGATATAAACCTCGCCAACAATTATTCCCAGCTGCCGGATGACCGAAATCAATGGTCCTCTATTACCTAAGACAGACACCACTTCTTTTTATAATATAGACTAGGTATCACCCGGGCCTACGGCCCGGGCTCAACCTCTATCGATTTTTTTATCTTGTTTGGTCGGCCGGTTTGTATCCTTCTACAATATTTTAGTCAACATGTAAGTTAGTAAGTTTGGGACCCCAATATTTTGGTCTCAATATTTAGTTGGTCGTGTCATATTATATTGTGTTAGTTAGTCGGGTCACAATAGCGTGTTTAATTATTTGAATCATAGTTGTCGAATAAGGCCCCGGCCGTAGAGAAAATTTAGTTAGACTGGTCATAGCAAAACAGTCTCAATATCTAGTTGGACGTGTCATATTACAGTGTGTTAGTTAGTCGGGTCATAACCCAATCAACAATCACTATATTACCTCTTTCTTTCTTAGTTTCAGTTCATATCCATAAAATAATCTTTGACGCCAAACTCGGATCCACATCATCCAATATCTTGTTTACATCACCATTCTTTCCTGCAACCCTCTTCTTCCTACTACTTTTCCTACTCCCATCCTAACCAATCTTTTCTGTACCTTCTAAATCCTATGGCAAAAACGATGGCTTGCTAACATGTGAGTATAAGATTTTTTTTTTTTTTTTTGTAAATAGTGGAAGTTTATCATTGATGGGAAAGGTACCACGGCTGGCTGAATATTTGTGGTCTCCTTAATAACCAAATATTTTATTAGGAACAACCAAAATCCGTGATAATGGTTAGCCATGTTTAGGTTTTCAGCGAAAACCATGGTTAGCCATTGAATTAATTACTCGTTATATATGGTTAAGTTTGGAATTGTGTAGATTAGGAAATCCAATTATTTAGAATCCTAAGTCGACCTGGTTAGGCTATAGATATGGTTGGGCCAAGGCGTAATCCTTGTCGTCCAAAATTATATGTCTAAAACCGACGGACGGATATAAACCTCACCAACTATCTATCCCAGCCGCTGGATTGCCTAAATCTATGGTTGTGTATTATCCAAGATAGACAACACTTCAAACCATGGTTAGCCATTGAATTAATTACTCGTTATATATGGTTAAGTTTGGAATTGTGAAGATCAGGAAATCCAATTATTTAGAATCCTAAGTCGACCTAGTTAGGCTATAGATATGGTTGGGCCAAGACGTAATCCTTGTCGTCCAAAATTATATGTCTAAAACCGACGGACGGATATAAACCTCACCAACTATCTATCCCAGCCGCTGGATTGCCTAAATCTATGGTTGTGTATTATCCAAGACAGACAACACTTCTTTTTATAATATAGATATACTAAAGTTTTAGCCTGAGAATAATTTGCTGGCAAAAAACTATTTGTCTTCAATTTTTGTTTGTTGTTCTTTATACAACCAAGTATATTAGAAATGACATTCATCATTTTGCGAACAACTTCTGCTAAATGAGTCTGGATTTGGGTTTACAGTGCATCTGCTAAAAATCTCCAAACTTAAATCAACTGAGGAGATTGAAATCGTACTCGCTTATCCGTGTCAAACTAGGACTCGGATTACCACCTTTCCTTGTTCCACCGGTGCATAGAATCCGAAGAGTCTATTTCTAGACAATGGAATTCCGATTCCAAACCAAATTACTCAGACAAATGGAGCTCGCCTATATATAATGGTTTTAATCCCTCGGAAGATTGTAATTAAAAAGAGCTATAGGGTTCAAACTTGTCGATTTCAAGTTTTATGGAGAAACCAGCATTATCAGCTGCTGCTCAAAGAGGTGAACGTAAACTCCCCCCACCACCAAAGGCAGCACCTTGGCTTGTTTTCTCACATGGAACTGATGGTAAGTTTCAAACTTTTTATGACATGAAGAAGAAGAAGTCTGTCAAGAAATTCATACCAGAATTAAGTAAAAAACGTTTCTGGCAGAAACCATCTCATCAAGGATGGGTTATCAGTAGGTATGATGACCCAAATTTCAATTTTGTAGATTGTTATCTCTGGAACCCTGAATCACTAGAAACTGTCATGTTACCTAATGCAGAGCCTTTTGTTAATCCAGTACCAAATATTCTCATGGATTGTGTTTTGTCTAAGAAGGTCTTCTTCTAATAAGATTGTGAGGACGACTGATTTATCCCCCTGGCTGGTTTACAATTTCGTAACCCCGGTGCATAATAATGAGAACCACCTCATGAACATCCCTGAAGTGTTAAAAGGTTTTACAGTTCGCTTCTCCAAAGATGGCTGGTTGCTCATGTCAAAAGACATGACTTTGTTCTTCTACAATCCCTTCTGGAAATCAAATGTCAGACTTCCAGATTTACCAGTAGCTTGTCAGGTATCTCATTCTCATCCTTGCCAACTTCTTCAGATTCCATGGTCTTTGGCATCGAGAAATTTATGCGTGACGAGGTGGTTAGTATCGCCTTCATTAAACGCGGAGATAAGGGTTGGACAAGTTGTAGCTACGATAACGTATATTTACCTCCCAATAAGAATAAGTTTGAGTTCGAGCCAAATTTTAACAATCCAGTTTTCCACGACGGAGCTTTCTATTGCTTAGACTTAAACGGAAGTTTGGGAGTATTTAGTTTTGAGAATGGCACTAGTTGGGAAATTCTAGCAATGGTACCCCGGCCTAATTGCGAGTTTATCTATAAGAGTTTTTAAATGGGTTCGTATTTTATCTCCTATGTGAGTTTATCTATATGAGTTTTCTGGTGGAGTGCGAAGGTAATCTCCTATGTGTGTTACTAGGCAGATTAGGCAAATGGGTTTGTGTTTTTAGATTGAACAAGAACAAGAATGAAATGGTTTGGATTGAAGTTAAACATTTGGGGCGGCATATGTTGTTTATTAGCCATACATCCAGTATCTCTGCAGTTGCTCCAACTAGACAAATGGAGAACAAAATCTACTTCCCGAGGTTGTATGCCGATGGGATTTTTTTTTTTTCTCTTGATACAGGCTTGTACCATTGTCTTGGGATTGGGTGTAAACATTCTGCTAAAGATTACGGTAATTCGACGGAGTACTTAATTTGCAGTTGGATTGAACCTAATTGTTTGGAGACGACTTCGGATCAAGATCTTGACTGGTTTAACATTTAGATAAGTTACTCTTGAGAGAGTGATTTATTTATTTGTATGTATTCTGCAGAGTAATGGAGTTGACATTCTTCATATTTGCGTGTACGAGTTTGGTGTTGAGTATCATGGTTTCATTTTTCTTTTGCTCTCCTCTTCGTCGTACAGGGATATCAATACTGTTGCAGACTGAAATTTGAAAGCTTCAGCTATCTTTCATTCCTCCGACAGGTTTCTAAGAATCGGATATATTCAGCTGCAAAATTTGAACTCAACAGATGATACTACATTACCCTCCAAGCATGGGAGCAACCATGTAAGCCGCGGCATTGTATTCTTTGCACTATAAAATGGGCATCAGGACCACCAAATGAGGTCAAAACAAGAACAATAATGTCGTATTTCCCAACTAAAAGGTGTTAGAGTCCCTCAGCTGAAAGTTATTTTGTTAAAATTTGGCTCGAACTCAAATTTGGCTAGAAATTAAATTCGAAAATAGAAATGGAAAAATTAAGATATACAGAAGCCGAGAAAACTAACGTCTAGCAGCTGGCCGAAAATAATGGTCTCATTCACTTGTTGATCCTGGTAATGATAATGGTATTTCTAGCATAAAGATCTTGTTGCCGCCAAAAATAAGTAAGTATGAAAATCGGGGTATTTAGAAAAAGCGAAAGATATATGTGTTTGTTAAAGAAAATCCGCATATAACCGTGGTTAACAATAGGATTTGCTGACGTCACATCTTCAGAATCGAACAGTGGTGAAGCTGCGAGTTCTATTTTGATCCCGCGCTGCGAGATTAAAATATTTTCCTCTAATGGAGGTGATTCATTATATGAAATGTACATACTAAAGTTATTTTACCCTTTCCTTATGCTCACTAGTAAGGCCACATGTGCGATGCACATGTTTGTATTGGATTCTTTTAACAACACAAAATTTGATAATAATGGAAAAAAAAAATCTTTAATTTTTTTTTTAATATCCTTGTTTGTACTCATTACGTAGATAATTTAAAGAGCTTTCCAAATATGTTAATTTTTCAAAAATCCAATGTGTATTTTTAATGATATCTAAGTTTTAATTTTTTTGATCTATTTTTAAAACAATGACATTCCTGTAAATATATAAATATTAACTAAAAGCTTAGTTAATGGGGGTATTATTGTCATGTGAAAAGGCTTCACCAAACAATTACCTCTTTTCTTTATATTAGTACTAGGGTATGACCCATGCCGTAACGGCCCGGGTTTTTGGTTGTTGTTCTCACTGTTTATTGTGAATGTTTTATCCTCTTTGACTCATTCGATGTTTGTCCTGAGATATCGGGTTGTTTATTTATTTTTAGTGTGCATATAAAATTACACTCCGTGTACTACGTTTAAGCCACTGGCCCTTCGTTGCATATGACCCTGGAAGATATGTTGTGAGTCACAAATATCCCTTGCAAGCATTTCTATTTTCTACTTCTAGTAACTTTTTTCTTTACATGGTATGTGGACTATCACACTGCTTACATGGTTTGCGGACTATCACACTGCTTAAGGGTGGTAAAAGAACAAAGGAAGTGCATGAACGTAGTGGAAACCAAATCAGTATTAAAATCCAAGCTACAACAATTTCAAAAAGTGAACGTGAAAAATCTTCAACCATCTTTGCATCTAATTTGCGTCTCTACAAAATGTAATAAACAGGTTCATCATACATCATCTATAAAAGTATTATCTGCAAGTGTAATTATTTCTTTCAGCGTTGCTAAAGCTCCATATAGGGTAATATCTAATCTCACCAAACATGTTCAAGAAAAAAATAAAAATAATCAACATACATATAGAATAGAACTAACACCTAATCAATCAACCTAACAACCTTCTACAAATGAATAAGCCACTGCAAGGACGTCAAAGAGCCAATAACAGCAACACCGGTTGAAACTCATCCAGTTCAAACTTACCATATGTCCATGGTGACAACCTTTTTAATCCAGTTGTTTTGATATCTAAAGCAACTTTCTTCATGAACATTTGTCATATCCTAGAACTTATCATCCCCGGATTCCCCGCGACTGCATTCTTTTTGATACCACCGTTATCAAATCGTGCCTTAGTGGCTGTTTGGAACCTCATTTTCATAGGTTTAATTCACATGATAATAAAATATATGGAAGTTTCCCTTCACAAATTTAATGTAATATGTACCAAGTAGGAGTTGACATTGTAATAGTTTTTCCAACCCCTGTCTATCCTTACAAAGGAATAATCCATCTGTCCAGTTCATGTGTTAGTAAGTTTCACTAACTCACATGAAGTGATCTTTCAAAAGGATCCTTGGGTAAGTTTTTGCACCTCATTTTACTCTCAAGTGCTTCCATCAGAAGTAGGGGAGTGTACTGAGCAGTTTCTCAACATACATTGGAATGTTGACATGATGATAGAATCATTGTATCATTTCAGATCTCCACCAGAACAGAGAAAATAGAAGCAACAACATAGCCCAGACCTCTACTGACCAAAGCCTGTAATAGTGGGAGATTTCAGTATGTCCGAGATTAATATTTGCGAGTAATATTTAGCATCAAGAATGCAAATGGAACACTCGCGAGCCTGACGCACACAACATTCCTGGGAAAAGGATGACATTAACAATGAAATACACCCTTCGAATTCAAAGAGTATAATTCATAATCAGTCCTGTAGCAAATGCAAAATATCTAAAGAAGCTCTTTCCAGTTATCATAATCTGAGAGTATCAGAAAAAAAAAAATTGTAACAAAGAAAAATGCAGAGAAGTTTCAAAAATTGCAGAAGTTCAAATTCCAATGAATTCCAAAGGTAGAGTAACTGCAGTTTATCTCATGCCAATAGTAACGATACTCATTTAGGTAAGAGGGGATACATGAATAATAAGGGAAAGTTTTCCATTTCCATAGTGCACGACATAGGACTTTTCGAACATGAAAGTGTCATGCTTATACATGTTAAGCTTGGAAAGATATATACATATACATATACATATATATATATATATATATATATATACATATAATTGTGTTCGAATGCCAACATAATTTCTAAGCAGCCTGTGAATTTTCCTAAAAAATCTTTTGACAGGCTTATGAACTCATTTTCCTAAAAATGTTAATTAATAGACTTCACTTAACAGCTTAATTAATTAAATATGCCCAAAAATATACCTAATGTTTATCACCCTACTGTTGCTAGTGAACATCATTTGAATAGCTGATAGCCAGACTATCTAACAATCGCCAGTGGATTTTTTGATTGGGTGGGATGCAAGAAAAATCATGCACCATTAGCAAAAGAAAAAAAAATCACTTAAGCATTTCAAAATTTAAATAAATGATAGGCTCAAGTTGAATGAATCCTAACGTGCATATTGCGATCAAGCGGAGAAAATTCTATATCTTAACAGAATGCCATATACGTCAATGACCACCTTGATAGATCAGACTTATTTTCCGAAACTTGTTATGAATTAGCATCAGATTTTAGTATACTTTCTAATGCATAACACCATTGGTGCAACTATTGAAACTACTAAACAATGCAAAGGGTCATAGCTCAAGCAATTGTTGTACATCCATGTTCATTTTAAGTTGTACAATGTACAAATAAAACATGTTTCTAGTACACATAACATTTAGTTATTTTAGGAAACAAAAAAATGCAATAAATTTATCACGGACTTACAGTTCCAAAAATATCTGTATAAGAAACTTAAATAAGACTGCAATGTAGATATATAATTTAAAAAATACGTTAGGTTACTTACATTATCATGGAGCATGAACACATCTAAGCTGGTGACATCATTAATCCACATGAAATTTATTTCGTTCCGCTTTTGAAAGATCATCCAGGGTTTAACTTCTTCAACCTCCCCTATATGTTTGAAGGTTTTGTAGGTGGTGCGAATCTGGGAAGCCATTTGAACAAACTACAAAAATAAAACTGAAGTTAACTAAGATTAATGAAGAGAAAGAAAATGAAAGTGAAAAAGAAGACGTTGCAACCATGAATTTACTTTTTAACTATTAGAACTCTTTCAATTCATTGCACTACATCAACATTTTTATGATCTATAAATGAGCATCATTTTCCACTGATGAATTACTGGTTTCTCCTCTTGTTTAGGAGATGATAATTCTACTCGAAACTTCTAAATTAAGCACATACGGTATTCTATTTCTGGAGAAGTGATATTTAGTATCTGATATAGATTTCTCTGTTCACAGTGAGGTCCTCAACTTACATCTA
Organism: Papaver bracteatum; assembly: GCA_023529315.1. NCBI lineage: Eukaryota > Viridiplantae > Streptophyta > Magnoliopsida > Ranunculales > Papaveraceae > Papaver > Papaver bracteatum. Next base: position 24,705 of record JAJJWX010003528.1, read on the forward strand.
GTTTAGACCTTATCCGGTCAACAACATATTATAATATATTTGTCAAACATTCAGGTACATCCAAGCTATGCAGCAATGAAGTCACTTTTAGGAAATTTTTTTTAAAGTATCAATAAGCAAGCATGGCATTTCACACAAAAACAACCAAGCTATGCTGGAACAAAATCACGCGCAATGAAACTTCAACAATGCCATATTATAGTACCTGTTGATCAACAAATCTACTCATGAATCAAGAATGGGTATTACCTTGCTAATATATATCGTTTCTATATAGTCTTTATCTACTGGGAAATGTTAGAAGGCCATTATGGATAGTATATATACAACTAAGTTAGTGACGGTAATGTTCATTATTATATAGATGAGTATGTTCAATATTATATGGATCCTACAGTGAGTGAATTGAGTGAACTCCTTTATCAAATAATTGTATATTCAGCCAAAATTTTCTATGCATGATTCTCTTTATACCTTAAACAAGAAATTGGCAAATTCCACATTTTCTGGATCGTCATTTCCTAGTCTCATAGTTTCACATAAATCTAAGGACTTCACATTGACTCCACAGGGAAGAGCTCCTAATAGAAGCCCTTGCGATCTGTTCACTTCCTCCATTTGGAATGGTCACTTTTAAGTTTAGTCATGCCTTCCTATTTCCACCATCTATTAAAAAACAGACATGTAAAGACATCAAAGAGAATTCAAACGTGTTTGGTATAGCTCGATTATGTGAGTGCCAGCATAGGAGGTTCAGCAAATATTTGATGCTTGAGATATGATGGACCTCTTGAGAATTCTCTATGGAATTGCTCTGAAATGACATAAATGTCAACGAAGAACATAAGATAATCAATCAAATTCAGTATTGAGGTATGCATTGTGAACGCTCTTATGAAACTACCCAAGATTTAAAAAGGATAAAAAAAATAGCAACGATAATGAAAATGCAAATACATATACCTTGACGTAAATGGTTTCAGAGACTTTTGTTCTTGATTCTCACCGACTATTCTATCACGACAATAATTTTATAAGCTTTGCCGTCACTAAATATCATCCCACCACAGCTACATAGATCAACAGGTAAAATAAGATGAATATGAGGATGGCGGTGGTGGCTATATATAAATATAGCACTGCCAATGGCGAAAAATGTTGATTATTCAATCAAAATAATTATGATGCATGTATCTTCTCCGTTTCGAGGTCACAGACCACACAGGATCTACCCTTTTTGCTGCCCTAGATAATGAACCCCACGTATATAAATATATCACTGCCAATGGCGAAAAATGGTTGTGGTTGTACTCAAACTCTCCAATCGAGATTTTGTTTTCCCATTTATCCAAACTTCGGAAGTGCATAACTATTTATCAATTTGTTAGTTTCTCTTCTCTTTCAGCTTCTTCCATGATCATTGCAATATGCATGCACGAAATGCACGGGATAGCTCCTTTGCACGCCTATGTTATAAATTGATAATCAATTACATGTTATATTCGTAATAAGGCAAAAAAAAATTAGAGACAAAGATAAAGTAGATATGTAGTAATTAGGGGACGTGTATTACCAGAAATTTGGAGAATATATATATTTGTTCTGTGAATGATAATGAAATTTCATGGCATTTCGATTGTACAAATTTGAAACTCATAGCTTGAACCTTCAAGGTAATCAGCGTCGGAAACAATCAAGCTTCCTACAGCCGTACAAATGTTGATTACCTGCAAAACACCCACATGAATATCTGATAAACACTCAACATCAGTACATACGTATACGTTCATGGATTTGTTGATACCCCCATTGATAAAACTTAGGAACTCGCTGATGATAAGAAGCAACCCAAAGCAAAAGCCTGTATCCATCACAATGTATAATTTTGTATTGCCAATTACATGATGGATCCTCTTGATTAGTTTCTCTAACAGATGAGTTTTACACATATTTCAGTGTTGATGTAAATGATTTTCCTGAGATGGATGGTTTCTCAATACGTCCTCTACCAACAAAATCTGCAATAATACATCAAAAAATTCGCAAAAACAACTTGATCAGAACAACTAAACCAAACAAAAATTCAAGAAAAATTAACAAATAAAAAACGTCCATAATTAAACTTACGCAGCTTTGACAGTGTAAAGAGTAAATTGAGAACCCTCGGAAGATCACCTGTTTTTAACATTTCTAATTTTCTAGGGATTTATTAGCAGAAATAATGGACATGTTGATGAGGAATTTTTTGCTCCGTAACGTTTGAAAAACCGATAGAGATTAGGTTAAAGAAGAATTCAAATTTGGCAACTGGAGTAAACGGGATTGAACGGCAGAAATTATGGTGGTGGACCGGTGGTAGATGGTAACGGGGATCTTTTAATTATTTGCGTAACAGATGAAAATTGAATGGAGAAAAAACCGAAGTAAAACCTAGTAGAAGCACTTCTGGGACGTCGGATCAGGGCATATAAAGGGGAAACATTTTCAGCCATGATTTATCTTTTGAAATTAAGAGAAAATTAAAAGCAATTGGAACCGTCGATTGCTCAAAATGGCACATTCAAAACCGTCGAATCAGGAAAAAACCATTTGTTTTTGTAAGATAAATAAGATAGTTAGTCAGTGGGTGGGTTTAGAAGCTGGGCCGTTGAAACAGTCAGTATGTGGGTTTTGAAGTTGGGTCGTTAAAACACAAAGGATGATGAAACTACGGCGAATTTGATGGGAGAAAATTAGGCGCATACCCAAAAGAAATAATATTCTCATTGTCAGGCCCACAATTAACTTCAGGTTCCGTGACACCTATAATTATATGAAAATTTTAAAACCGTCTCCGTAACCGGTTATGCATCCTAAATTTTCAAGGGTATAATTGGCAACACAACTTGGATATAACATATCTAAAAAGCCGCGTTGGAATTTTACAAATTTTATATCTTTGGAATTTTATTTAAGAGTGCTACACAACGGGTATAAACAACAATATCAAATTTTTGTTTTTCACGAAAAAGTCGGAGGTAATCATCATTTTATAAGAAAAATTTGAAAACTGAATACATATTTTCGTTATGTAGCCTCCAAAAAAGATGCATAACCCAATATGCACACACCACAAAAGATGCATAACACATTATGCAACTATATTTTTGTTCATGCATCTATTATTTTAGTTTATGCAGCCACTAAAACGTTGTATATGCATGAATCCAACAGAAAAAACAGACGCATAATGAATTATGCAACCATTTTCTCAACTGCGCATGCATAACAAGTTATGTAGTCATTGTTTTGGTTGATTTTAGTGCATATAAATAAAATTGATGTATAATGCATTATGCAACCATATTTTTGGATGCATAACCTATTATGCATCCATTTTCATGATTGCATAACAGGTTATACATATGTTATTGTAGGTGCATGACAAGTTATGCAGTCTTTGTTTTGTTGGTTTCAATAGTAACAAAAAAGTTGCTGCATAAACGTGTTATGCAACCATTTTTTGGACTGCATAACAAGTTATGCATTAACTATTGTAGATGCATAATAGGTAATGCATCCTTTTTCATAGTTGAATTACATGTTATACATACATTTTCTCAACTGCATGACAGGTTATGCAGTCATAACATCATCATCATCTTCTTTCATGTTTCAATATCTCCTATACAAACCAACAACATAAACACCTTTCCTATTTCTCTACAACCAACAACATTTTCACGTTCTTGTAGTATGAATTCCATATATAACTTAATTTGAACCCGAGTAAAAAAATCCCTGAATTTAGTTGATGAAAAACTAAATTCAAACCATCTCATACTCTGAATCATCTTTTTAACCTACATCAGTTCCATAAAAACCAAAATCTTATGAAACCCTGATTTCAATTACAAACTCAGGTCTTATGAAACCCTGATTTCTAATCTCAATCTTCAGAAATAGATCTCTTATATTGTCCACGGCTTCAATCAATATCACCCATTTACTCGATCATCATCTTCTCGATCTCCACCTCTGATTTCACCTGTGAATCTCTTTGCATAATGATTTCTGATTGAAATCAGTTTAACGATTGATCGAACACGAACCTCCTAGATTAAAAGAGAGAGGACGAAGAATAAAATAAGTCATGAAAGAAAAACGAGGAAGAATAAGTGAAGAAACAATTTTAGAAATTCTGGGTGTGGGAGAAATTTTCACCGAGGAAATGGGTGCGCGCCTGAGGTTTCTATTCTGTGGGTTTGACAGTGGAAAAAATCTGAATAATGGGTGTGACTGTAGTTTTCACATTTGATGGACGAACAATTAGTTAATCCGTGTGGTGCACGAACTATTTTACAAGGTTATAAAAAACGCGTTTACAGACCTTAGGTGCAAATATATGGTTAATTTATGCGTGAAGGCCTAGTTCGTGAATATTCACGAATAGTTTGGTAAATATTTGTCGCATTGCTAACTAGGATCCAAATAAGTAGAATCGTGAGATATGAATGTAGGACAAACCAATTGTCATAAAGTAAATAAGATATTTTTTTGGTCGGATAAGAAGATTATATTAAAGAAAGAAGAATGTACAACTAACTACCAGAGGTAGGAGGAAGAAGAAAACGAATAAAAAAATGTCAAGGAAAATTACAAGAAAATAGCTTCCCAACTGTTAAGAACCAAATGCGAAATTTTCAGATGAACTCGATGACCATTAGCAGCAACTTAGGACAAAAGGTTTAACATTCATTCCTAAGTCTCCATCTGTCTTGAAATTGTAATCTTTTTCAAAGGTTCTGCAATTTCTTTCACGCCAAAACACCCATATCACTACAGCCGGAATAAGATCCAAAATAAAGTTACCTAAGGGAGAAAAAGATGTGTGATCCCAAAAATTGGCAAGTTGAGCCATAATGTTTGAAAATGCATAAGCCTAGTCACCACCTGGAGAGACCATGCACCAAACTTTACGTGCAATCTTGCAGTGCAAGAAAATGTGATCTTGCGTCTCAAATCATTACCACAAAAAATGCAGGAACTGTGGATGTCAATGCCTTTTATCTGAAGCTTTTCAATGTTGTTAATTTTATCATGAATTAAACACCAAGTAAGAAACTTTACTTTTGTGGGAATGGATGCTTTCCATATGAAACAATATGGGAAATTACCAATTCCAAAGTTAGCCACCAGCTTAGAGTAAAGAGTTTTAACAGAGAAGGTCCCAGAATTATGTAGAGCCTATCTTTTTGTATCTTGAGCCCAATAAGCAAAAGAAGAGGCTAAATCATTTGTTTCCCACCTGTTAAAATTCTTTTGAAGTTAAAACTCCAATTGCCATCGACAGTCACCAAATCTGCTATTTTAGTGTTTTTATCTCTCATAATTTTGTAATAAGTTAAACTACTAGTAGATGTATAGGCTATAGGGAGTTTGGATTCACATCAAAAAGTGCTTTTCTGGCTTTTACAAGCCGAAAAGCAAAAAACTGGTTTGAATGTAAAATTTCAGAATGATTTCTAAAAGCAAAAAAAATTGACTTTTTATAAAACAAATCATCTTCTAACTTCTATTTCTGGTATCCTGACCCGCTGCTATTAGTGATAGTAGGTGTCTTTCTTTATTGTTTGGGTGTTCTTCTTTAGATCAAGGTTTACATGATTTAGTATTGTTCTTGTTTTTAATTAGGTTTATTGCCTTTTTTTTTTGTGTGATTTTAGTCTTTTCTTTTTTTGGATTATAACCTTTTCATTTGTGGGATTTTTTTTTATCGATTAAATTTTGTTCGTGGTTTGTTGGTTTGGGGTGAAATATTGAGGAGATTGTACGAGTTTCACCTGATGATTCTCTGCAAAATGACAAGTTTATTGGGAAAATTACTCTTTTTTCACAAGCACATCTTTTCTTCGAGAAGAAAAACATCTAAAATAGTTGGATTCAACTCCTAGTATCATTCCTTCTATCTACCCTTCAAAGAAATTTTTTATGCGAGTTTCGTATTATCTCGATTTTTCTCCTCTCCATTTATTTGCTTAATGTATCTTTCTTTGTAATTATTTTTCCGTTTCTTTTGTTTAATGTATGTACTTAGTCTTGAAAACTATAATGTAACAATCTTTTAGTATGTCTGAGAAGTATGAAAATTATGACAAATTAGTTGTAAATAATGGGGATGTATATATAATTTTGGTATTTTGGATTTCTTCTCTGATAATATTGTTGGTGGTAATGAGGTATGTATAGTTTGCTACCATATACCTGTATATATATATATATATATACATTGTCACCTAGTCCTTAATTAATTCCATGTGCCATAAACATGAATTTTGAAAAATTCTACCTCGTACTCCTATAGTACTTTTATTATAACGGAGTAGTTTTATAAATCGGAAAATAGATCATATGACCATAGACCCCTAAAGGTTGGTACTTGGTAGTATTGGACTTCTAAACTGTGTGTCTGGGTGAAAAAAACATAAGATAATTTAGTCATATATACTATTTCCTTTAAACTTTATTCTTAGCTATATCTTTTTCTCTCTCCTATTTATTATCTCTCTCCAATTTAAAATTAATCGCGAGAAAGCTCTTCACTTCCGAATATAAGTCGGATTTTAATAAAATTTATGTTTTCGGAAATGGCTCGAAAATCTCTACGAAACAAGATCCATGGTTGATTTGAAATTCGAAAGAATTTTTTTATTATTTTAAACCAGGTCTGGGATACAATATGCACCTAGGTGCATCTGGCCACAATTTATTTCCTGTAAAAATATGTATTTTGCACCCAGGTGCATCTTGCCAAAATTGATTTCCTATAAAAATATGCATTATGCACCCAGGTGCAACTTGACCAAAATTTATTACATATAAAAATATGCATTATGAACGCAGATGTAACTTGACCAAAATTTATTTCCTATAAGAATATGCATTATGCACCCATGTGCAACCTGACCAAAATATATTTCATACAAAAATATGTATTATGCACTCGGGTTCATCTTGTGTACTTCGTAAACAAGTATTAAAGAAGAAAAAAAATAAAAGGAACAACAAAAAATTCAAAAAAATAGGCATTATCCACCCAGGAGCAGCGAAGCCAAAATCTATTTCCTATAAGAATATGCATTATGCACTCGGGTGCATCTAGGAAAAAATTTATTTTTCTGTCAGAATATACGTTATGCACTCAGATGCATCCCGTACATTTCATGGATAAAATCTAGGTTTAACCAAATATTTTTTTTAATTTATTTCATATTAAAATATCATTATGCACCCAGGTATAACTTGACCAAAATTTATTTCATTTAAAAATATCATCATGCTCGCAGGTACAACATGGACAAAAGTCACAAAATATGTTTTTCTATCAGAATATACGTTATGCACTCAGGTGCATCAGGTTTCAGTGCAAGAAACGATAACTCAGACCTTTTGCCGAACATGCCATATGCATCTCACAGACATGTAATAGATGTATAACTCCGCTGGATTTTTGTCTCGCTTATTAGTTCCCCTCCCCTACAAGACACAAATTCAACATAAACCCCTTGTAATTATCATCATCAACAACACGAATAAATGCCCAATTAAACCCATTCACGGTACACACTAAGAAACCCAAAAGTCCATTGTTGTTATGATCGTAGTGGGAAGGCGCTTCATATTTAGACTTGCAGTATTGCTGGTATGGAAATTAGAGCACCAGCTGGATGTTTAACACTAACAAGAAAATGATTTATATCTAGTATTACTTGTTCTACAGACACCATTTTTGTTGTAAAAATCAAAATCAAAATGCCAACACTTCGTAAAACAAATTCACACCAAAAATATATGAACCCCATGTAATTTTCCCTTGATTAAAATTATTGATTCAATCGAATTCAACAACCAAACTTTCCTAATTTTTTCTGATTTTTTTTTTTTTGGTCTGTAAAGTATCGACCTCTTTCCCTACCCATAAACCTGTTGGAAAATATTGACAACGTTCGTATATAACTGAGAAAAAAATACTTAGCTTGCACTGTTGTGTGATTTTTGTTCCGGTAGATGCAGTGATGACAGTATCAAAAACTTAGTAGAGGCACGTATAAATACGCTGAGCTAAAGGTAATATTGCCTGCTACTCCTCTGAGATGCTATAGCAATTAACAAATCACCTCCAGGATACAACTACTGTTAGTTCTCCTCTATGTGTAGCATACACAGAAAGAACCCTTAGAACTTGGCAACAGTAATGAAAACAAAAACACAAATCGAAACTACAACCAGTTTCAAAGAAATGTAAAAACTAATTTAAGTTTCTGTAAACTTAGTTTCTGTAAACTTAGTTTCTGTTAACTATGTTTCTGTAAACTAAGTTTTTGTAAACAAAGAAGTAGTATTACAAAATTATGTTTCTGTAAACTACAACTTGTTTTAGTGAAGAACTCAACTTTTTTGTTTTATAAGAGAAACGTAAATAAGAACTTAATTTTTCTGAAAGCAGTAGAGAAGAAGAAGAAGGAGAACTAATGTTTGTTCTGAGGTAAGTTTAGAATGACAATTTCATCTCGTATTTATAGCACAAGAAGAGAATATTTGTAACGTTCGAAAAAATTAGAATCCGATGTTCGACAGACTGTCCGTGATTCACGCGTCTGCTTTTGTCGGACGAATAAAAGTATCCGTTAAAAATACAGTAAAACGCTTTTGTCGGAATTCAAAATTTTCGAGATTCTTCTCGAGGTGCACAGGTGTTACAACGACCGTGTATCAAAGATGCTTCACGAGGTTTTTATTACACGGGTCGGACACCCAAAACCGAGAAGGCAAAGAATAAAATTCTTTACATGTGCGGGAGAAATGTGTGGAAAATTTCAGTAAAAAGAAAGGGACACACCCACGCCCACGCCCGACCCGACGGACGGCGGCGTGCGTGCTTTTGTGCGAAGCACCGCCCTAACGGGAAGGGCAATAAGAAATGCAATAAGGTTTAGGCAACCTTGCCATAGTCTAGGGCTTTCCCCATACACAAAGGTCTAAAGACCCAAAGGGCCATGCCCTTAAGGCTAAATCCATGGTATTTAAGTCTAAAAATCTAAGTGTTTTAGTCTATGTGGGACTAATGTTTTATTCAATCACATGAAAAAACATTTAGGGAGCAATAGGTCTTGGGATCAAAACATGGTCAAAGCATTTTTGATTTTTAATGGAACATTGTTTTTTCTAACAAAACCAGCACCAAGGCCTCTTCAATTTCACTTCTCAATCAATAAACATAGAGTTCAGAATACAAATCACCACTTATCCAAAGTTAGATGTTGGTGGTGGTAGTGATGGTGATGGTGTTGGAGGTGTTGTTGTTGGTGCGGGTGGCGGTGGCTATGTTGGTGACGGTGGAGGCGTTGGTGCTATGGTGGTGGTGTTCTTGCTGCTGATGTTGATCATGGTGTTGGTGGAGGAATCCAAGAGGGAGATTACGAGTGAGTTGACAAGAAGAAACTGAAGACGGGGGTTACGATGGTGTTGGGCATAATGGTAACTTAGCCCTTAGATATTTGTTTTAAACTTGGGCAGAATGCGCACGATGGCTATATGAACCATAAATTTGAATATATGCTTATTTGAAAGGTTGACATAGTTTGCTTGTCTTTTAGACCCAAAAATTTAAATCTAGGGCCTATTTAACTAAAAAACTGTTTTACAAATCAAATGTGATCGCGAGAAACAAGTCATTATTAGCGCCATCCATAGGCAGAATAAATAACCTCACCTAATAATTTTATAGTAAGGAAAAGACATCTTCTCATTCATTTTCTAATAATTCTAGTACATTTATATAGCTGGTTAAATTAAATATTTGAAAACGTATAATCATTCATGTACGATGGATTGTGAATCGTGATGCATCACAGAAAAAATAAAATCGTGCTCACTACTCCCCGTAGCACTAAAAGATTTTTTCCAAAGGATTCTTAGAAAAAATAAAATCGTGCTCACCACTACCTCAACGCTAAAAGACTTCTTCGGAAGTTTTTGTGCGGATCGTTTATGTGCCGAGTAAATCATACTTACGACTACGCGTAGAAAAGAAATCCTATTATTGGGCTGTGAAAGCGGTGGGAATTTTGAGGTTTTCCAAGGTCACGAAATAGTAATTGACATTATCCCTTATCATATTACACTTTCTAATGTCTAATATACCCTTTTGTGTATTAGTGTTAATTATGATATTTAACTAACCTAATTGTAATTAGTGATTCGATTAGACTAATCTTGAAAATCAAAAAATCTTTGCTTTGTTTTCTTCCTTGATTTTGATGGAGAAGGATCATTTTGATGAACTTTTTTTTATAAAATCTTTAAAGAAAAAAGGATCAAACTCTTCATCAAAATACTCAAGAAAACCTTATAATGAACTCCCAATAACGATTTGGCAGATTCAAATCCGTAAAAAATCAGGAAAAAATCCTAGACTTTTTGATTTGTTACGGCGAGGATAATTTGTCGACCCAACCGCAGAACGCAAAAACGGTTGGGAACTAATGGTGTTTCAAGCCGTATTTGTTATTTACAACGGGTAAATAAAGAACTCCCATCCGAAATTATTTTTGTGTTTCCAGAACCAGTTACGGCCGGGAAAACCTACCCATAACTGGTTTTGGAAACCAAAAACAATCAGAAAATAATTTTGGTTGGGAAAACCAAGCCGAAACATGTACTTTCGGCTAGGAATCTGAGAATTCCCAGTGGACCCAGCCGTAAACTCCTTTAGAAACTTTTTTTTTTTACCCGAAATTCATGGAATCATATTTTTAACCATTTGAAAGCAAAAATAAGAGAAGGATAAGATAATAGTCTTGGGTTTTCTTTATGATCATCATCCTCATCATGATGAAATTATGATCATCATCTTCATCACAATTTATGAATGAGAAGAGAAGGATGGGGAGAAGATAATAGATTTAGTTTTTTTTTAATGATCTTCATCATGATGAATGAGAAGAGAAGGAGAAGCTTATAGATTTAGGATTATTATTATTATTATTTTGTGAATAGTGAAATTTAGGTAAGGGTATTTTTGAATTTTTAATATACCTTAGGTCCCCTATCCACCATTTGGCTACACATATCATTTTAAGAACGCGCAATTGGGGGATACTTTTATTAATTGGGGGATATAGCTACTAGACAAAAATGGTGTCCCAGTAGCAATTCTGGGTGACCCCTTATGTAATTATTTTTTTAACTCTTAATCTAGCCCCCACTAATTAGGATTAGTGATAATTATAATTAGTAAAATGTTAAGTATTTGGGGGATAAATTAGTGTGTTTTTATTTTTATTTTTATTTGTGTGGGTTAGTTGAGAGTAGAAGGAGGGAAAAAAAAAATTGAGTGAATTTTTTTTTTGAAAATGGAAGATGATTGTGATGAGAGACTTGCATCTGCAGAATCTTTAGCTGAACTACAACAACAATCATATCATCAATCTTCGGTTAATGATAACAACTCACAATTAGAGTTATATGATGAACCAACACCTTTGGATCATGATTTTCGTGAGCATGAAGTGTTTTGTGAAGAACCAACCCAAGAAAGTACACATGTCCAGCATACAAGCAACCCCAACACACAGGTAATGCTTCAAGGAGGTCGAAAATTTGATTTTTATTTTTCAAACCTCCATTTTTGTCCCTGTAAAATCTTAGTACCGGCATGCTCGTAGTATGAATACTGCGCCGGAACTAGCGCTGCCGGTGTGGTATTCATACTCCTTTCCATGCAGGTTAAGTATATCCCCCATTTTTGAAACAGTGCCAGCGTGGTATTCATGCCGGTATACATTTCACTTTTTACCTACCACCGAATATTCCATGGAATATCCATACTGGCATAGTTTACTCCAAACTTACTATGCCGGTACCACAACAAAAACATACAGGAGTTTTTGTTTTTCGATCTTAAATACTGGCTTTCTAAAAAAAAATCGTGAACGCCGGCACTAGTTTAGAATTTTTCGTGAATGCCGGTAATTTGTACCCGCATTCAACCTTACATATATACCATACCGGTTGTACATGAAAAGCATACATGAGTTAATGATATTTTGAACCTCAGTACCGGCGTGTAATGTAAATTATCTTGCATGCCGGCACTAGGTACCGGCGCGGATTTTACCTTTTCGACAATGCCGGCATCCCTTATCCCGGCATTGGTGTTCAAAGACATACAATGCCGGAACATTATTATGTGGAACTAATTCAATTTTATTTTCATTCATGCCTTAGGTTGTGACATACATCGCTCCAAATTCCAAACCTCTCTTTCGGGATACGTCCGAATACTATAAAATGCCTCGGGTATGTTACCAAACAATACTTTCACCTAGTTTTTACAATTTTATGTTGGGATTGCTTGTAACTAACCTTATAATCTTCTCCATCTGAAGCAATTGTTTGGGAAAAAGAGGCGGCTCTTAAGAACATGTGTGTCTTAGTGAGGAATAACCAAGGTTCAAATGTTCATTTTTAGATGGTTTGTGAACGACACGGAAAATACAAGGAGAATATCCATATAGCCATAAGAGAAAGGGTTATGTATATGAAAAGAAGACTAATAGGGTATACAAGACTAAAACGAGGAAGGATGAGTGCCCCTTTAAGCTTGTATTACATCTAAGAGACAAAGGAAAATAAGAAGAAGAAGAAGAATGGGATTGTACGGTTTGTTTTGGGCGTCATAACCATCGGGATCCTAAAGATTTTGTTGGTCACTCCATAGTTGCGAAGCTAAAACATCATCAATTTGAGGATGTAAAGATAATGACCAAATCATGTATCAAACCAAGAGTGATTCTCAAAGGATTCAAGGAAAAGGATGAGACAAACGTTTCTTCCCTAAGTACAATTTATAGCGCACAAGCAACCATTAGAAGGTTGGAATGGGAAGGGAGGACCGTTATGAAAGAATTTGAGAAGATAGTTTGGGATCAAAACTACACGCGAATCATTAAAATAGGTCCGGACGAGAAGCCCCTTCAAATATTCATTTCGCATCCTTTGATTTCACAATTGGCTCATACGTGTTGTGATGTTCTTATGATGAACTGCACCTACAAGATAAACAAATACAACATGTGGTTGTTCAACATCGTGGGGCAAACATCGGACAAGGTAACATTCACATTGGCTTGGTGTTTAATGGAAAACGAGAGGGATTACAATTATCATTGGGCATTGCGACAATTGAAATTATTGTTCCCGGAAAATCGATTTCCGAGGGTCATCATAACCGATCAATTTGACGCATTAATGAATGCCATATCCGATGTATATCCGGATGCACAAAATTTCCTATGTACATATCATATAGGTGAAAATGTGAAAAAACATTGTCATTCTTTGTTTGAACCCTCTAAGGCGGATATTAAGAAGAGAATGGTTGCTTAACTAGAGGAAGTTGTTCGCAAAGAGAAACTATCACCCGAAGAAGAATAAAATGAAAGAGGAAAGATTAAAGAGCGAGTCGATAAAGAACACGGTGAAAATCACAAAAGGTGGTTGGAATTTCTAAAGGATTGGGAGAAAGTTTATTGGTCTCTTACCGTGGACATGTATGAAAAGAGATTGAATATGTTTATTGCCAAATATAACAAAGTGTATCCAATTGCCATCTCATATTGTCGGGATAATTGGTTGGATAAGTTCTAGGAAAAATTTGTGCGTGCGTGGACAAATCGTTATAGACATTACGGGAATGAATCAACTAGTATAGCGGAGTCCTCTCATGGGAGATTTAAAGATCTCATCCAGTCTGGGAAAGGAAATGTGGTTACGGTCACCGAGGAAATGGAGCAACACTTTAAGGCTGATATCGATAGGATCAAGAAGTCTTTTGAGAAAATCTAAATGGAAAGGATGAATCAATTTCTTAAATATACTAAGTCGCTCCAAGGAATAGAGTTCAACGTCTCCCATTGGGCAATAAAACATATGATGAGACAAATGCAATATGAGAAAAATTACGGAGAACCGGGTAATGTGTGTATTTGTCCCGAAATGTCTTCATTAAGGCTTCTGTGTCATCATATGCTTGTGAAGTATGAAGAAGTGATACATATTGATGTTATTGATCCGTTTTGGAAGCAACTAACTTTTGACCTTCCCCCTACGGAAGATCCCGGAAAATCACCATGGGTTACAAAGGAGGCCAAGGAATTCAATGAAGCTTACTCACGAGAAAACTAGGCTAGCCGACAAGTGTTGTTGAGCCAACTAAGGATGATTACATGGCCATGGATAGCACCAAGTGAAGATCCAAGAAAGGGAGATCCGCCCGGTAGACCACAAACTAAAATTCCAAGGAGAAAACAAAGGAAAGAATTGAAAGAAATGACTAGACGTAAAGAAGAACTCGCGGAAACTAAGAGACGAGATATATCCGCAAGTGATATTTCGGAAGCCAGATTCGCGGAAGCGCCGGTTCCAAATAAAAAGGGTAGGCCAAAGAAGGAATCGATATCAAGTCAACATCAAACGATGGGTTCCGAAGCTACACCCATAGTCGATGTATCCGAGGTTCAAAGGAAAAGTGGAAGGCCGTCGAAGGTACCCACATTAAGCTACCAAGGACAACAAGGTGAGCATTCCGAAGCTACACCCATAGTCGATGTATCCGAGGTTCAAAGGAAAAGGGGAAGGCCTCCGAAGGTACCAACATTAAGCTACCAAGGAAAACAAGGTGAGCATTCCGAGGCTACACCTATAGTCGATGTATCCGAGGTTCAAAGGAAAAGGGGAAGGCCGCCGAAGGTACCCACATTAAGCTACCAAGGACAACAAGGTGAGAATTCTGAGGCTACACCAATAGTCGATGTATCCGAGATTCAAAGGAAAAGGGGTAGGCCGCCGAAGGTACCAACATTAAGCTACCAAGTACAAAAAGGTGAGCATTCCGAGGCTACACCCATAGTCGATGTATCCGTGGTTCAAATGAAAAGGGGTAGGGGTAGGCCAAGGAAGAATATTATCCCGTCTAATACCAAAGACATTTGGAGTGTAGGGATCACAGATGATGGTTTGGATATAATTAAGGTAAAATTTGGTAATATGAAGATGTATAAGGATCCCAGAACAGGTAGAACCATTAGAACTTATCATACGAATATAGAGTCTTACATAGACCAACTTCCTGAGGTTATTCTCAAGTTTATTGTGTACATGGATGATGTCGATGGAGATGGAAATTGTGGCTATCATGCCATGACTGAACAATTAGGAATCTTCGAGACGGATGTTAGTAAAGGAATGAAACCATTCCGATATGCTAGAATGATGATATCTGATCAACTTGTGAAGAAGAGGATATTTTATGAGCAATTGGTTGGTCACGACGAGGTGTTTGATGATATGTGTGCTCAAGTGTTAGGACCCGAGAAGGAAATGGCATTTCTTCCTTCTCAATATTGGATGAGGATGCCGCTTTGTGGGCATCTAGTAGTGGATACATTTAATTATTTTGTTCATTATTTTACCCCCACCATAGTCATAAAATTTACACCAAAGTGTAAAAAATGCGAGGATCCCTTAAGACGAGAAAAGTTGTTTTGGCGTACGTGAACGGCAATCATTTCATTATTCTAAAACTCAAGGACAATTGTCCATTGCCACCTGTTTGTGGGATGGTTAAAAACAAGGAACTAGATCCAAATATATGGAAGGTATGGATGGCATTGTATGAGGAGAATCACCAATTTTGGGATGCTTTGGCCTTATCAAAGAAACCTCTTGAAGAGGAGGAGTTGAAACTTCATACGTGTGGAGGCGATGATGAGTAATTTGGATATATGTAGTTTACTAATACGCTACCTTTTGTTTTTTTTGGAAGTTTGAATTGTAATCATTAAACCATATGCCATGTATGTGTCAGTGTGATTTGATTCAAACTTTACTATCTTGATTCTAAATCTTGGCGTTGCAATATATGTTCTCTTTTGTGTTGGAATAACACCATAAGTACACATATATGATCATGCCATTTCCAGCATGGCTGTGGCGCTATCGACCATGCCAGAACGCTATTTTTTTATTCATTCTGGAACTAAACATAATTCCGGCATAGTACACACGATATCGACTATGCCGGTTTTGGAAAATAAAAAGTTAGAAATTGTAAATTGCAAGACACATAAAATAACATAAGCAAAGACCTAATACCATAAAAAAAACATAAGCAAAGCTTTACCAAACCAAATGTAAAGTTAAGAAGTTCCAAACCTAAAACAAGTGAAAGAAATATGTGTAGAGTTTAACAAGACACACAAACAAACATAAAGTAGCTCTAATTGTTCAAACCAAAATAATATTATAAAAGAAACACACGATCACTCGGTTCTTGGCCTCTTGTGTACCCTCTTCTTCCTTTCGCCCCAAAAGTCTTTTGCCTCGGGATCTTCAATTTGGTCTATATTTTGGACGACATTCTCCATTTCTTTCTGGGTCATCAACTCGCCTTTCTTGGTCTTTTTCATAAAGAACCTTGACAAGTTTCCAATCCTCTGACGTTGTTAAGGGATTTTTCAACATGTATTTAGTATGTACAATTGTATAAGTTCATACATATAGATTTAAAGAATAGTAATGCACAAGATGTACGTGCCAACAACATAACGAGCTGTAGAAAGTCGGGCACAGTTGACGGAGTTGTGGATGGACGTGCTGGTTGTTGAGGAACTTGTACGGTATCCGGGCGCACAACATAAGGATGCGAGTACTTACAATGGCCTCTTAGGAAGTTTGGATCATTCTCACAACCATTCTCAGCCAATTACCAATCGGCCACATCCAACACAAGTCCTTTTTCTTCCTTTTCAGTCCAATGTGCAAGAACAGGTTGAGGGTCATAAACTATGAGAGCATGGTTCTTATCTGAATGGAATTGAGGAAAGTCATGAGAGAATTTCTGATATGATATATCCGTGACATCTTTCAGCTTGTACCCAAGTTGGTGCATTACACGGCGAGGGTTGTGCATAACAAATCCTTTAGGATGAAATAAAGGTTTGTTATAAAATGAAACATTGTCACGCCTTTGTAAGTGAACTCCTCTGGCATTCATTTATGGGTCAAACATAACGTCTTCCACAGCCACCGAGTCCAAATCCATCCTCATTGCAATTAACCATTTCTTGTTATTGGGCCTCGGGGTATTGTCGAAGTAGTATTTCTTAGCTAGAGCCTTATTATGTTCATATCCACAGACAGTCTTCAATCCTTTATACCCTACGAACAAACTTCAGAAGTGTTCATAAGCCCACACATGTGCCCATGAAAAATAGTTTCAATGAAATGTGTAAGAAAAAAAAAGGGAAACTAATAAATTTAATGATAACGATCACAAAATAGGTAGTTCTCTATGCCTGAATCACAGTGAAATTCCCATTAAATTGACGGGCTTTTTCCTTAGAAGCTCGACGCATTTCTGCCAAGATGATGGTTGAATTCCTGCGAAGTACGCGAAGTAAGATAGGGATTGGTAAGGAGAAGGCATTTGAGATTGACAACACTCACTAGGGCCATGATGGAAGCGTGTTGATTGGTGGATAGATTCAAGAAGCGTTCTTGTATGAAGGATTGATTTGATCCCGAGAAAAGGTGTCGATCTTTGAATGAGATCAAGATCCATGGCTACGGATCTTGTGGAGGATGCATTAAAGTCAAGATGAAGGCGTTTCTTAAAAATCCATATCGGAGCGCAGACGGGTCCTCACCCCTCCAAGACCTTAAGTCGAAATTGGTCTCCCGAGGAATTCAGTGGAATGGTTTATCAGGGGAATCTTTACAATGATATGAGGAGTTGGCATGGGGATCTCGGAAGAAGGGGTAGGCACCAGGGGTACCTCGGGCTTGTGGAAGAAGGAAGGACGCTGAGATTCTTGGATGAAGCTACAGTGAGTCCTCACGTCCAAAACTTCTGCCAGCTTGAGAAGCTCGGCGGGGAGGGCAGATTGAGAAGGAACTTTGAAAGACAGGGAATTAGAATTTTAAATCGTAGAGACTAAGGCAGCGAGGAGAGTCGTCTCTAATAAACATAATAGCGAGTACCTTGAAGAAAGATGCAGACAGAGGATCTCTCGCGCTCATCTTTTTAAATACGAGGAGAAGCAATGGGAGGCTAACGAATTCCTCTTCCTACAAAGCATTAGAATTAAACTTCGAAAGTGAAATAAAACATCAAAAGCGAAGTAGGAGATGAAATAATTCGATCGGGAATTGGAGACCCAAAGAAGAGCTTCTTAGTAGAGGATGATCTATCCTTAAGTAAGGCGGGGAGCAGGCAATATGTACTACAAAAAATAATAATAAGAAGAAACACGGATAAAAGGAAACGAAGTAAACGAGGAAAAGATTAACGAACTTACATTGGAGGGCTTCTCGGACCGTGAGAACTTCCAAAGCTCAAAGGAAGCGAGCGAACGTGACTTGGGAGGGGCCCTCCAGAATTTCAGTTCATCAACAACCCCAGACAATGGGGCCCTCAATATGACCAGGGAACATCATCCGGTCTTCATCATTACTGAGGCCAGCAGTGGGCCCTTGGAGCCTCCTTAGAAGAACTAACAGGGCTCGACATCCAGAAGAAGCCACGGGCTCGACATCCAGAGAATAACTTTGGAAGGATCCTTGGAAATTCTATGCTTAAACACCCATTCTTGATATTTCCTTCTCCGAGCTTTGAGTCTTGTCGAAGTAATTCTCAAGAAAGAAGTAATGATGTAGTCCAGAAGGGTTGAAATTCAACACGTCAGGATCAGGGCCAGACCACGGAGGAACTCCTCACAAATTTGACCATATCGAATTGAATTATCGTTCAGTGGAAGACTCCTGTTGAGATAAGCAAGAAATCTCCGAGAAAGAGGAGTTAAGGCGTCTATCTGAGACGTAAAGGTTGCCCGCTCAACTGGACCCAAAGTGGCAATCATCTGGTTGATGACCACGTCTACTGCCCCGATCCAAGTTTGTTCAATTCCATCTGTTTGGTTGCGACCGGAGGCGTGATCGATAAATCTACCGCCTAATGAGAGAGTTAAACCAGTTTTGAAATCAACTCGGAAATCTTGAAGATGCTTTGATGTAGTGACAAGGGGAAATTTTTCCGGGTGCCATTGTTGAAAGAAGAGAAGATGATGAGGAAGATTGAGGAAGAACTAAGGAAAGTAAAGCGAACATAGTTTGCTAAGAACGGAGTGAGGGGAAGAAGGAAGAGATAATCGTAAAAGAGATGAAAAGGTAAAGAAAGAGACTATTTATAGAGAACCAAGGCATGGCCGGGAGAGCGGTTACACGAGGAGTTTGACTAGTAGTTGTTGACAGAATAAGTGGGAGACAAGATGGCGGAAAATCGGGCACGTGGAGGCTAAGAATTTAATAAGGTTCTCTTTCCTTACTTTGGTACATGCAAAAGGAACGAGAAAGGCAAAATATGGTGCGTCTAAAGCGCTGCGCCACGTGAATAGAAGGAGAAGATTGCGGGATAATAGGAAGAATCTTGAAAAGATATTATTCACCACTCCAGAAAGAGTATAAATGAGCAGTCTAATCAAGCTATCGGATCTCTCAACGAGGCCCGTCGGCAAAGAAGAACGAAATTGCTCGGGAAGGCATCAAGCGGTGAAGCTCAATCAGCTCGGGGAAGGCATCTGGCTGGGTAGAGCTAACCCGCCGGAAAGACATCTACGAGGTAAACATAACTTTATAGGAAGACATCTAGTGAAGTATGGATTGGTGCACAAGAAAAGGAAGGTCACAAAGTCGATTACGCGAGGTATGACTTGTTGTCAAGAAATAGTGAGGTTTCACGAAGTAATACTTAAGATATGGATTGTTGTGCAAGAAAAAGGACAATGTCTATCGACAAGAACCGTTTTTAGGAGAGAAAATAAGCATAAAAAGTTGTTTTGAATGAGATAAAATAAATGGATCGAGATAAATCGAGATGTATTCCCACTCGTAATTTTTGTCTTATAAAAGGGACTTAGCCTCCCGAGAAGGGGTGGAATCATTTTTGAGGTGAGGGAATATAATTTTTTAAGGAGGTACCCATGTGATTTCCCTTCCCTACACGAGTGATCATATCTGTTCAGCCATGTAGGGATGGAGGGGTATATCCCTACTCGTGTAGGGATATGTGAGACCACAGTAGTTGCTTTTTTGGGTTTTTTGAGGGAAATTGAGGGATAGGGAAGAGATGACCCCTCCTATAGTGCTAGATCTTAACAAATCATGATAAAGATGATGATCATGATTTCATTATGATGAAGATGAAGATCATAAAAAGATAACTAAATATATTATTTTCTCTCATTCTTCTCTTCTCGTTTATAAATCATGATGAAGATGATGATCATAATTTCATCATGATGAGGATAATGATCATAAAGAAAGCCAAAAACTATTATCTTCTCATTTTCCTTTGATCATGATAAAGATAATGATCATAATTTCATCATGATGAAAACGCTTATCATAAAAAGAAAAAAAATAAGAAAACACATCATTTATTTTTGCTTTTGGATGGTTAAAACATCCGATTCAATGAATTTCGGGTAAAAAAAAAAATGAAGGTGTTTACGGTCTGGAGTTCTTAAAATTCTCAACCATTAATTTAGATTACGGATTGGTTTTTCCAGCCGAAAACAATTACGACTAGTATTTCCCAGACGTTAGTACATCCACGGATGGGATTTCCCAGCCGTAAGCTATTCTGATAATAAATAAATAAAAAATAGAGGATGAAAAACAACTTGGTTTTCCCATCCGCAATTGAACTTACGACTCGTACGTCCCAGCCGTATCTAAGACTTGCGGTTGGATTTTCCCAGCCGTAAATGACTCTGATAATTAAAATATATAACGTATAGGGTCGACAAGGTTTTCCTAGGCAAGATTGCTTACGGCTTGGTTTTCCCAACCGTAAATTGTTGAGTTGCGGTTGGGATGTAATGTTATGCCAGTCGTATAAAGTATTTTCGGCTGGAAGTTCATCATTTCCCAGCCGAATAAGTGTCTGTTGTGGTTGTAATTTGATGTTTTCCCATCCGAAATTGCAAAAAACCCAGATTTTTAATGGATGCTTTCCGATTTGAATCGAAAAAATCCTCCATATATAGGGTTATTCTGAGTAATTTAAGGATATGTTTCACCATATTAGGTGGTTGATTTTCAATTAAAAAAATCCTCAGAATCCTCTACTTAACCAAACAAAAAAGAAAAGAGAAAAAAAAAATTGATGAAAAAAAGTTTTTTGATTTTCATAAAATTAGTAAAATGATTAATCCTAATTCATATACTAATCATAATTAATTTAGTTAATTTCCCTAATAAATACTAATTCAATTGAGGGTATATTAGACATTAACAAAAAATATGATAAGGGTTATTGGATTTGTTATTTCATGACCCAATAAAGCCCCCAAAATTCTTTGGTTTTCAAGCCCCAATAATAGGATTCTATTTAAAGGCTAGAAGCATCCAGTTCAATGATTTGGAACAATGCATAAAGGAGAAGACAATAAAAAGTTGTCAAAGTACTGCAAGTTGAGTCCACATGATATATACCTCTTAAAATTAATCCTTGAAATTTTTTTGGTACAAAAAAAGAAAAAGACAATTGTGTTCACCAATTCACGGCACTACTCCCTAAAATAATAAGAAAGATTTAACAAAGATATAAAGTTTCTCTTTCTCCAAAGATATTTCAATACTAGAACGATTTATAAAGGGGATACTAGTATTACTTGGGGGTGATACCAATTTATAGAGGACAAATAAATATTAATAGATCTTGACCGTCGGATCGCTGAATTGGTTCACCCCCGCTAATGGTGGTATCCCCTTTATAAATCATGAAAACTAGCAGAAAGATTTAACAAGTAAAACAATCTAATCCCTAAAATAATCGGAGATTGTTTAGGAGTTTCAAAAAGCTTTAATAAGTGGATTGTTTAGAGTTTCTAAACCTGGTTAAATTGGCACCTATCCCAATTAATTTGGGCCTACACTACATGAAAAAAAAGGGTCACTAAAAAGTAAAAAGGGTGACCCCTTATCCAATTATTTTTTAAAATGACTAATTTACCCCTTGATTAATTATCGTTAATCGGGTGATGATTAATTGATATTTAGTCAAATTAAAATAGAAATCAATTAATCTTGATTCATCATCAAAACATGAATTTTTTTTTTATTTTCCTGAAATAAAATCAAACCAGAATCGGTATATGTTCATGCTCTCATAAACCGATTTTGGGTTGATTTTTCAATTCTCAAAAAAAAAAACCTTAATCAGTTTTTACACATGTACATAAAAAACCGATTATTGGAAGAAAAAAAATCGAACATAATTTAAATCATACTCTGAAAATGAGTATGATTTCATACTCGATTTCAGTTCACGTATAAATTTCATACTCATTTTGAGATCGAGTATGAAATCATACTCATTTTGAAATGGTGTAAAATCATACTAATACTCATTTTTAATTCGTGTATCACCAGAATCGGTTTACACGAAGCACACATAAAAACCGATTATTGACATTGCATGACAGGAATCGGTTTATAAAAGTGCTCAGGTAATCCGATTCTAACCAAAAGAAGATATAGAAAAATTGGGAATTTTTTCTTACAACAATCGGTTTACTCGACACACATGTAAATTCCGATTCTAGCATTATACATCAATAATCGGTTTTTATAAGTGCTAATATGATTTGATTATGGCCTAAGCAGTTACGAATTCAAATGGTACACAATCGGTTTTTGTGGACACATATATAATCCGATTCCAACAAAAAACAGTTACAGAAAAATGGTTATCCCTACCGTAACTGAATCGGGCTACGTGGACATTAACATTGACCGATTCTGGTTCAAATTTATTGAACCAGAAAACATATCCAGGACAATCGGTCTTTGTGGGCATGAACATAAACCGTTTCGATATGCAATCGTTTCACAAGTACACTTACGTACACCGATTTTGGTAACTAACGTAAACCGATTCTAGTAAACCCAGAAAATTTTGATTTAAAAAGAAACGAATCTTGAGTGATTGCATGTTGCTATAACCTAATTTAGGGGATCGGGTTTGCTAGAAAAGTACTTAATTCATGCCATTTTAGGGGATAAGAACAATCGGTTAGAAGTGGAGATGAAGATGGAAATGAATTTGAATTTAGTTATATGATTTTTATTTTAGTTATTAGTTTTTAGTTATTAGTTTTTAGTTTTGTTATTATGATTTAATGAGGATAAATTTGTAGTATTAGTATTTGATAAAGGGTAAGTTGGTAGTTTCATCTCTTAATAAAAAAAAATTGTCCTGTAGTGTAGGCCCAAATTAATTGGGATAGGCCCAAATTTAGCCAGGTTTCTAAAGCTTTAATAATTTTTAGATTTTAGAAGTTTTAAAAAGCTTTAATAGAGAAATGGTAGTTTTTAGAGCATTGCTCGGTTGAACCCACCAAGCGTTGGTATGTCAAGTTTGGTTGTCATATTTTAGTGAACCAAAACTCATTTAAGAGTCGCTTGATTTAAATGTACTAGAGTCAACTTTGTATAGGTTATCTTGAAAGTATTAGGGTGAGACATTACAAGTATTTCGAAGACTTGAAAAAGTGAAGAAGAACGGAGCTACAACTACAACATCATCCTTCCACTTGAGTTTAGTGATATTTGACTTGAGCTATTTCATTCTCTAATGTATCTTTCAAGTTGTGCATATTGAAAACATTAAACTGCGAAGCATGAACACTCTAGATAGACATAGTATTAAGGAATACGATATGAAGTTTCTTGCTTAACCATTAAACTTTGTATATAAGACATCGACATAATCGTATGAATGCTATTGTGATTATGTATGGGTATGAGGTGAGGATTTCATCCTAAGGAATAATTTTTACATGTGTTCTAAGGAAGTAAGTTCATGATATGTGTTGTGAACCGAAAATGAAATCTCCAGGCGTTATTGGGGATGTTCTTCATTGCATATCTTATGAACGACCAATATGTGTGATTAGAATAACCTCCCATGACTTGTTTGTGTTCTTGGTAAAACTATTCAAATGAGGCCTGACTTATGTATTGGTATGGCTTTTATTGGTGAAATCCATCTTAAGTAATCACCTGGGGTATGATCGGGTTGTGAGTATCTGAACTTATTACTGGGAGAAGGGGAACCGATCCTAGTAAGAGGTGCAGTGCACCACAATGGGAACGATCCTTGTATGAGGTGCATCAAGGTTTATGGAATAAAGGGGAACTGATCCTATGAACATGTGCACTACGTTTTTGGAAAGGGGGAACCGATCCTATGGACATGTGCAGTGCATACAAGTTAGATACCAAATATATGTGGGGAACTGATCCTAGTACCTAGTCAGCCGTATCTTTGGTAATCTAGTATAACTATGCACAGTACCCACATGGAGGTAGAACCGAAACTTGTTTTGGTAGAACCGTAAACCCATGATTAGTGATTGAGTGTTACATGATCAATCACGTAGTTCTTGAAAGTCAGATGAACCAATTCTAAACTTGTTTGGAAGTGTGGTAAATCGGTTTCAAGTGAGCAAGTATGAAAAAGGGCTTGCAAGAGTAAGATGTCGACACACTTCAAACACGGTGCATTAGTGCTTATTCTATATATTTCAAAGATATTCCTTAATGTCTAAGAAGGAAGTAAATTCCAAGATCGAATTTAAATAAGTTAAGAATCTTTTTAATTAAGGGTTTTTAATTATATATGGAAAATAAGAATTAGTAATGTGCATTTTCTTATTAAAGATTTTCCAAGGAGATTTCGATCATGTATTTTTGGACAGTGCATTCACAGGAATTATGAAAACCGAATTTGGTGGAGTAATGAAAAATATCTTGAGAATATTTTCGGTTTTGGAAATTCCTTGGTGTCCAAACTTCCTTGTCTATAAATACCTTGAGTTTGCATTTCTAGCAAACTATTCCTGCGTAACATAAACTTCCTCTTTTGCCTTTGTTACTGGTGAAGCCACCTATCGGAGAGGCGAGTAATCTAATTAGGTGAAATCTCTCACGACCGCTTAATTTAAAGTCTTCTTTGGGATTGAGAATATCTAGCACGACCCGTTGGTGGGAAACTAGATATTGCGGTTTATCTTTAGTTTTCGTATTGATTTGATTGACTAACGGTGGTTGAACTTTGATTGCACCTAGTTTGTTTATGCTTGAGAATCTTCTCTTCTGATATAAAATTCACTCAAACTAGTTCAAGGTTTCGACAGGGATCTTTAGACTGTTGTTAGATCTAAAGACGATCTTGTGATAATCCATTGTTAACAGACTCCGTTCTATGTGTGATTTATCATAAGAGATTCAAGTAGTTGTGTGCAGGTGTTTATTGAAGATATAAGAAGATTTGAAGACAAATAAGATATTGAATATTTCTGACTTCGTTTTTATAATCTTTGGAGTGCACAATACTTGTTTGGGAAAAAGAGGATCCGACTATAATTGATTTATCCTTTTGCTATTTTAATAGAATAGTTGAGGAAGATCGGCATCAATACGTTTTCTTATGATTAAAGGTATTGATTGGCTTAATCTTAACGATTTCCTTTGGATGATTGAACATAAGATAGATCTTGGAACCTGGCAAAGGAGTTTATGTTAAGATAAACAAGGGAACCTTTGCGCAACTCATATCACTTGGTTGAAGAGAGTTGATACCAAACAGATTTGTTATTCCTTTACTGTTTGGAATACGAACAAAGGAATTGGTCCAAGTACGTGACTTGTTTACAGGTTGGAGGCGTGGGAATACAAACGGAACTAGGTGAACTATAGGTTTAGTTTCTTGGTCTCAACTATACGAAGTTGGTTTATTTTGTATATCGGCTTAATCCTGAGAGTATTCAATTTTGGACTAGGTCCCGAGGTTTTTCTGCATTTACGGTTTCCTCGTTAACAAAATCTTGCTGTGTCATTTACTTTATATTTCCGCATTATAATTGTTTTATTATAATTAAAGTAAATTGCAAAAACGTTAATTCCTATTTACTTGATACGTGAATCCTATTGAGTTTGGTTAAGTCCGAACCTTTATATCAAGTAAACACACTTTGTTGTTGTATTATCTCGATCTTGTATCCATAGACGATCACACAAAGTGTGAACCGATTTGTGATATTGTCTCGGCTCAGTCCATAGACAATCACTTTCGGAGAAAGGACTTATAGGAAGGAAAAGTAATAGCTTGAGGTATATTTGGTACCCTCTCCTTTTCAATTGGTATCAGAGTAGGCAAACACGAAAAGATCTAACAATATGTGTTTGGTGCGATCCATCCTATAAGAATTGAATCCATGTCTGATTCAGTTAACGTTAAGCAAGAGTATGACTACTCAAAGGTTGAAGATGTTACTACTTCGTTGACTCATGATCTAGGAGTTGCGAAAACATATGTGTCTTTTTCTGATAAAAAAGAATATGCTGATAAAGAGTTGGTAAAACTCCTAAAGCTTATAAAATCTCTGTCTTCTAAATTAATGATTCTAAAGACAGAGTCAAATCTTTTTAAACAGGAGATCAGAAATAAAGACAGTCAACTGGATAGTCTGGCTGAAGAGAATATGAATCTCACTTTCAAATTAGAAGCTCTTGTTAATTCTCTTGATAAAGAGACAAGTCCAATGACTCTGACAAATGATGATGTTGTATTAGTCACATCTGAAACAGATCAAGATGATGGTAGTTTACCGAACTACATCAAGTCAAAAGAGGATGAGAAACAAGTTTCTATATCTACTGATGATTAAATAAAATCTTGTCCAAAGGAAAATTTGAACCGATTGTATGATAATGATTTTAAGGAATACACTTTTTAGTCACTTGACAGGAAACTTATACTTCTTCAACATACAATGGTAAAATTTTTGAAGGAAGTTTCTTGTCTTAAAAAACTGAAAGACCATTCCTCAGTAGAAAGGCGGATTATGCCACAACCCTATTATATCAATTCAAAATTAGAGGAAAGAGTTGACAATAGCTTCTGGAAGAAGATTCATTCTCATCCATATCGAAACAATTCTTGTTTTGATGAAGAACGATTCCAGAAGGAAGGGAAAGAGAGAATCTCTACCAAAATAAATAATGAGGAATTTCCAATAATTGTTTCAGATAATCACACTGATGTGAATCATAAGGAAGTCCTTAGAATGAGAAAATATTATGAAAATCTCATTGAAAGAATTAAGAGAAATCTATCAGTCTCTGAGAATTCTCACATCCATACAATTTCTCCACATGATCATATCTCTAGAGTTAGAAAAGATCATCGTCTTGGGAGAAAATATATTGCGCAGAAATACCCTAAGAGAAACATGAACTATGTTTCTAAGAGTCAATATAAGTTTGAAAAAGCTTATTCCGATACAACTTAGTTGTATCAAAATTGTGTATTCTTATCCCCATATGTGCTCGTATTTATGGATGGGAATGGCACAATAAATCTGGAGCACATGTAATTTGTGTAATTGATTATCATAAAAGTTGTAACTTGTTGGATAGTTGTAAATCCAAGAGATCGTTCATGTTTATCATGATTTTATAAAGAAGTTTTATTCGGAAATTTTGAATAAAACCAAGAAGTTCGGACAAAAGGAAACGAAATATATTCCTTAATATTTTTTGATTCTTCTGATATTTTTCGGTCCGAAAGTTGTCTCCTTTTAAAGATAAACTATTACCTTCAGTATATTGATATCCTGGTCAATCATCTTATATATAACCAAGCATGCCTCCAATAACTCGCAGTGTCTCAAAGACTAATAAGGAGGAGGCTCAAAGGGTTAAAGATTGTCAAGGAATCAATACTAAGAGGAAGAAAAGAAGCATATCAAAAATCATGTCTGATTATGATTCTGAAGATTCGGTTGGATTACAAGATGAGTCATGTATGTTCTCCTACAATCTACAAGATCCAACCAAAACCAAGTGGGTTCATTCTGATAGTATGATTAACTATATCCTTGGTTTTGAAGAACTAATAACAAATCTTATAGAAACGATTCAAAATCAAGATTGGCTCAAGGATGAGATTGAGGAAACTAAAGCTGGAATAGCTGACATGAAAATTCAAGTTGAGAAACTTGAGAAACAAGAAGTGGTTGCAGACAAGTCTCTTGAGACATGCTTTAACAGTTTGAACACTGAAGAAACATCAGTGAACAACAAGATCACCACTAGAGATTAAGTTATATCTGTAATACTTAATCTAGAAAAATAGACAACAATTCTTGATTTATTTCATTGATTGTAAAAGTCTATTGAATAAAAACTATTATGAATAAAGTTATTTGATTTATAATTTTTCTTATGATAGTTTTTGATTTACATAGCAGGTACTTTAATGCTTTATTTATTTGCTATGTATGTGTATGAGATGTTTGATTTCGGTTTTATTACCTTGATATTCGATCTCATAATATGTTGTGAAACCTTATGGTTTGAGAGACTTTTTGATTTAACATGATTAAGTTCTAGCCCATGTTGGTAGGCTTTATCAAAGGATCATAAGGGGTTCTTGTAGAAAAAATATGTGAAAAAGTCACAATATGTTGAATCGGTTTTGGTTTAGCATAAAAGCATATGTGTTTCGACGGTTTTCAACTTTTGCTTGCAATTGTGAACACCAATTTTCAACCTTTCTCTGGTAAAGGTTGGTTGTTGTTATTCTTTTGTTTTTGGCATGAGAATGACAACATAATGGTATTCCGATATCAAATCTCCCGGAAGAAGTAAACGATGCAATCATATTTGGATAAGTTGGATGCGAAATTGAGGTAACAATCTTGTTAGTTAATTGTTTTCCTGTTTTAAGAAAAGCCTATTTTTATTTGATATATATATTGCTTTTGCTCAAAAGAAATTATTGGTACAATTGATATGTTTATTCCATTATGTATATGTGGATGTTTGTGTGATTCAATTGTTTCCGGTTAAGTAAAACTTTTGTTATCTTGCTTTGTTGTGTGATATCAATCGTTTATGCTTACGAAATTTGGTGCAATTGCGGTGCTTTAATATTTATGTGAATTCAATTGCTTCCAGTTAAGTAAAACAATTGTTATTTTGCTTTATTGTGTAGTATCAATTGTTTAGGCTTACAAAATTTTGGTGCAATAGTGAAACCTTGATATATATGTTGTTTCTATTGTATCCGGTTGAGGTAAATAATTATGCAAGTTGATTTATTAGTTTGTATGAATTATTTATGGCTTAACGAATAAATGTGTTGACGGGACAAGTTGTTTAGTCCAATTCGATTCCGAATAAGATAAACTAAGTTAATTATGATCTTAGTTAGACTTATAAAAGTGGAGGTTTCGGTTATTCAAGTCTATCCGAAAGCCTAAACAAGGAAATGCTAGTTAACTAACCTAGTATTTGGGTTGTTCAAAATATAAAGGTCTAAGTTATATGGATAATTAGAACCCGATGAGAAAAATGGAGTTTATCTTTGTTTTGGTCTTATCATATTTGTTGATTTAGGGGTGTGTTAAGTTGTTTGTTTGATGATTTTTTTCATGTACAAATGTTATTAAGGTTGTATTTATACAATCGGTTTAGCAAAGGAGCTAACTTGCTTATTTGATTTTTGGTTTGCTAAACTAGTTGGGAAAATTGCTTCGGGCAATTATTTCCATGATAACATATCAAAACGTAATTACTTTGTAGTTTCGGTTTTGACATTGGTTATCAAAAATGGTATGTGGAATCGAGTGTCTTGCATCAGCTACGATGTGAGGTGGGTTTAGCTTGACTCAACAAGTTGCAAGTCTATTATGAGATTTGTAAGATCCTTTTCGTGTTGTCCTTTATTTTTCGTTTCAAGGAGAATCTATTTGATGTTGTTTTTGGTTTAACGCTTTATAAACTAGAGTTGGGAAAATTGCTTCATTGCAAAGGTATTATTTCACCGCTACATGTTGGCAAACTATATTTTGGGGAAAGAAGTCATAAATATGTTTACGTTATAATTATTTCCACCGATTTGTCATTTTTGTGATTATGAGATTTGTAAGATCCTTTTCGTGTTGTCCTTTATTTTTTCGTTTCTTTGTCATTTTTGTGACAAAAAGGGGAAGAAATATATGGAGTAAACAAGTGATGTTGGTATCAATTTTATGGTTGATTGGTGTCACTAGGGAAGAGGACAATGATGCTTGAACGTTTATCTAACGAATGAGGAAAAACACAGACTAAGGGGGAGTAACATATCATATGATTGGGATAACAAAGACGTGCGGATTGAAAATCTACCTATCTCACCTTTAGGGGGGATATGAGCTTTGTTCTTATGATGTCAACAACGACATTCTTAAGGATTGAATGATTGTAGGTTATGTGTTGTTGGATTCGGGAATCAAGCGTATGTGTAATGAATTCTTGTAATTTGTTTATCCATATGATTGTAAGAGTTTTGTCACTAAAATTGACAAAGAGGGAGATTGTTAGAGCGTTGCTCGGTTGAACCCACCAAGCGTTGGTATGTCAAGTTTGGTTGTCATATTTTAGTGAACCAAAACTCATTTAAGAGTCTCTTGATTTAAATGTACTAGAGTCAACTTCGTGTAAGTAAGCTTGAAAGTATTAGGGTGAGACATTACAAGTATTGCGAAGACTTGAAGAAGTGAAGAAGAACGGAGATACAACCACAACATCATCCTTCCACTTGAGATTAGTTATATTTGACTTGAACTGTTTCATTCCCTAACGTATCTTTCAAGTCGTGCATATTGAAAACATTAAACTGCGAAGCATGAACACTCTAGATAGACATAGTATTAAGGATGCGTGTTGTGAGTGCAATCAAATTAATAATCTTATTTCCACACAATTAATTGGTAATATAATGGAAGTAAGGATTGTTCCCACGAAGAGCAGAAAGTTTTAGTTGTCAAAGTGTCACAAAGGGGGGGTTTTGTTTTATATTTCAATAAAGTAAATAAACAAAGCAAATAAAATTGTATTGTAATCAATAGAGAGAGATATGATCGAGGAATCCTTTTTCGCATATAAACTATCAATGAGTTAATATATTCATCTATTCGTCATTAATCAAAAATTATCACCAACCGTAGAATAACAGGTACGCTTAGCTATTCCCAAAATTCCTTATATCACTGGATAACAGGTATGCTTAGTTACCAGATTCTATTCGTATGAACCACCTTGAGGTATACTTACAAGATGTATCTTAACGAATGATTTAGGGTTTGTGAATTTAGGTTTGATCCTAGTAGTTAGACTCAGTACGCTCGGTCTACTTGCTAGGGTTGTGTTTACACGCGATTGCTTTACAGAATCCTCTGCAAGGTTTCACGTTTTCTACTTGTGTAAGGAATTATTCAACAATTACGGATATCCTAACCCTTACTAGCAATAGATTAGACTAACAAATATATTTAGTTGGCCACCTAAACAATCTATCAATCAATCATAAGTATTTTAATAATAAACACAAACGATAAGCATATGAAGAAATCAAAATAGATTCATATATTAAATCAAATCAAGTTTACAACTTATAATTCATCCTCAATCAATAGGTGTTTAGCTACTCATGGATGTAGAAACATCCATGATATACATATGAGAAAAGTTAAGAGATAACGTTACGATTGATAATCGCTCCGTGTGATGTTTCTCCTCTCCAAAGCTTAAAATTTCGTGACCTAATGAGATGATATGTTTTACATAACCTAATACCTTTTTATAGGTTTACATTACTTGATCTTCACGTATTTAGTTAGGTTTTAAAAACCCAACCTAAAATAACGAAATAACGTTCCCAAACGTGCCCTTAATCCTTCCAAAGAGTTTATACACGTTTCCCCTTTGATAATTGCGCGAACCCAGTCCGCATACTTCAAAATACAGCAGAAATTTTCAGAATTAAGTCTGCGAACCTCGTCCGCAAACCCAGTTCGCGGACTGCACTATCTTCGATTTTCAATGAAACTGTTTTGGCCACAACTTCTTCATCCGAACTCGGAATGACCTCATTCTTTTTGAATTATTTTTATATTTAAATTATATTCAGGATGGTGATGAGAAATCCTTAATTTTAATGAGTTAAGATCGGTATTTGGCCGTTCTCTTTATCTTGAGCGTTTTGCTCCTTTTCGTCGCTTTTCTTCCACTTCTCTTGGACTTGGGCACTTGGATACTTGGAATAATTCTCTTACTAGCTATTTTCAGCACTTTGTAGCTCCTTTTTGGATGATTCAACTAATAGAGGCAAACAAGAGAAAACAAGAGTTATAATACGAAAATATGCAAGAATAATAGATAAAACAAGTATGGAATGAACACTAAAATCATATGAATATGCACTTATCGAATTCCCCCACACTTAGATTTTTCTAGTCCTCGAGCAAACTTATTAAAACTAATCCTAAATATAACTCCACCTCGTTGAGAAAACCGTTACACTTAGCATGTATAACAAGCCTTTAAACCCCTAGGTGTCCCTAGTGGACGAGTTATAGTCTCGTGAGGGCTTACAAGAGGTATACCCACAAAACCTACTCAAATCTCTCGCCTTGGAAGAACCACTAAGGATAGACACAAAGTAGAAATCCAAATAATTAGCTTGCATATTTTCTTTAGCTGCAAACATCCCACATACATTCCAATCCGCACACACAAGCAATTACTTACGTATGACATTCAACCTGATTGCAAAACTCTACTAAGATAGTCATCGTACTTGTTGCAACATTTATCACAACACTCGCATACTGAAATCACATGGATAGATAAGAAAATAGAAATAAAAAAGTGAAGTGTGCAAATTTTGACTTAAATGAAAGATGTTACCCATAATACTTGTGTGAACGTCGTCAAAGGATATATATTTATAGAGCACTAGTTGAGAGAAGCACCCATTTAACTTGACCACATGATTAGATACTCTAAGCGCATGTTTCCTTTTCAACAAGTACAAGATAGTTGCCTTGGATCCTTCATTCCACGCTTGTTTAGGCGACGGAGACAGGGACAGCGTTTCACACATACTGTTATCCAAGTGTCAAGAACCTCATCAATAGTCTTTTTGACTTGCTATATAATGATGATATGGTTTTTATTTTCATGGACTATGATTATCCGCGATTCCGGACCTACCATTTATTAGTGTCGATAAATGAAGAGGAGCTTTGTAAATGTTTCTTTCTTTTTTTCGGCTCACTCTTTATGAGTGTAAGATAATTATCTATGGGGCTTTCAAATACTCAACTAATGATTACCTTGCTACAACATCCACGACAGTATCAGGATTCCACCAA
This sequence comes from Papaver bracteatum, assembly GCA_023529315.1. Taxonomy (NCBI): domain Eukaryota; kingdom Viridiplantae; phylum Streptophyta; class Magnoliopsida; order Ranunculales; family Papaveraceae; genus Papaver; species Papaver bracteatum. The sequence continues at coordinate 58,073 of JAJJWX010003528.1, forward strand.
ATCACTTTAGAGAAACATGAAACTACAAAAGTAAAAAGAAAGTGATTCAGTAATGATTAATTGTGAGGATGAATCTTTCAAATGACTACCATATCTTAGTTTCGCATTCACTTATGAACATATATAATTAAGGATTGTAGAATGATAAAATGGAACTCAATCTATAGCCGTAAGAACTGTTTCAACCTGAAAGGTTTAGAGTGTCATCCTAAATAGCTCATAATTAACTCCAAAATATGAAATCTCAAGATGCAAGAAATCAAAGAGTATTACTTTTTTTTTTAAATATATATATGCAAGGCAAACATGCTTAACTACTCCCCCACACTTAAACTCAACATTGTCCTCAATGTTTAAAACCGAAAATTCTGATTTCTGACATAACAGCCCTGAAAAACTCAAAAAATGTACAAATGGGTAGAGAACTAGGAAAAACATCCTAAACAAAAGTTGTTCGCCTACGTATTTTATATAATGTATAAAAAGGGAACAGTGTTTTGATAAATGGTCTGACTTTGATGGCCTCCGGACTGACTGTCATGAAATCTGAAAAAGTTCTGGAAAAATACCAAAACTCAAATGTTCATGCCTATCGCTCCAACTTAACAGACTCCAAATTCAGATTTTCTTTTTGGAAAATAAAGGTATGTCTTTCATCTTTAAAATTTGGGGTCAACCACTCAAATTGGACTCCGTATGAAGTCTCGAAAGCTATTTTCGTAACAAGTGCGCAGTCATAATTTTCTGACGAGATTTCGTCAAAACTTTAATTATAGATATAGGACTTGTAAAATATAAGATGGGAATACAAGATATGATATGCAAAACTAAGAAAATTAAAAACAAAAGGGATAGAGATACAAAACCGATAGGTTTCCTCCCATTTACCGCTTGGTTTAACGTAGTCAGCCCGACTTGGCATTCCAATGATGCTACTCCTCCAGAGGGAGCAAATCTTCAAGTCTCATTACTTCTACGTTATCCTTAGAGAAGGTTTCATAATAAGGCTTCAATCTATGGCCGAGACTTTGAAAGTTGTTCCAGTTTTTGTACTAGTAATCTCAACTGCACCATAAGAAAAAACATTAGTAACAATATACGGTCATATCTATTTGGACCTTAGCTTCCCAGGAAATAATCGAAGACGAGTATTAAATAAAAGAACTTTTTGTCCCACAACAAAATTCTTTCGAGAAATCATTTTTTCATGGAAAAGATTTGTATTCTCCTTGTATATACGAGAACTCTCGTAAGCATTATTACGTATCTCCTCTAGCTCATTTAGTTGTAACTTCCTTTGCTTCCCCGCATTGTCATAATCCATGTTGCACATTTTTATCGCCCAATAAGCCTTGTGTTCAATTCAACAGGAAGATGACAAGCTTTGCCATAAACCAACCGATATGAAGACATATCAATCGGTGTTTTATACGCCATTCTATATGCCCAAAGTGCATCATTAATCCTATAACTCCAATCTTTCCGTTCACGGTTTTCTCAAGAATGGATTTAATCACACGATTTGAGATTTCGGCTTGCCCACTAGTTTGTGGGTGGTATGGCGTACCAACCTTGTGTGTTATGTTGTACTTCTTGAGTAGAGCATGGAAGGATTTATGAAATTGTGAGCCTACGTTACTGATAACCACTCTTGGTGTACCATGTTTAGAGAAAATATATTCCTTCACAAAGTCACAAACAACTTGAGAATCATTAGTAGGGGTGGATTTAGCTTCCACCCATTTCGAAACATAATCCACAGCAAGAAGTATATAAAATTTTCCGTTAGAATTGACAAAAGGACCCATAAAATCGATTCCCCACACATCAAATACTTCAACAACAAGAATTGGTGTGAGCGGCATTTGATTTCGAGCACCTAGATTACCCGTTCGTTGACATCTATCACAAGATTTGCAAAAAATATATGCATCCTCAAATAGGGTAGGCCAATAAAATCCACTTTCAAGTACTTTGAAAGCGGTACGTTTATAACCAAAGTGGCCACCACATGCATAAGTATGACAAAAACTAAGAATTGATTGAAATTCAGAATTAGGTACGCACCTGCGGATGATTTGATCATAACCGTATTTCCACAAGTATGGGTCATCCCACACATACTTCTTGTCTATTTTCTTAAGCTTAAGCTTTTGAAAATTAGACATCGTACTAGGTACTTGTCTTGTAACCAAGTAGTTCACTATATCCGCATACCAAGGTGTTGAATCTTCAATTGAGAGAAGTTGTTCATATAGAAAACGATCTTGTAGGGGAAGTTCTTCTTCAAAAACAACAAGTCTACTAAGATGATCCGCAACAGTATTTTCAACACCTCTTTTATCCTTGATTTCGTAATCAAATTCTTGCAAAAGTAGAATCCACCGTATAAGTCTTGGCTTAGCTTCTTTCTTTTTTAGTAGGTACCTAAGTGTTGCATGATCATAATACACAACCACTTTTGAACCCACTAAATAGGATCTAAATTTTTCTAGTGCAAACACTATAGCCAAAAATTCTTTCTCGGTGGTGGAATAGTTGATTTGTGCATCGTTTAGGGTCCTAGATGCATAATAAATCACATGAGACAGATTGTCTACTACAGCTCCAACCGCATAGTCACTTGCATCACATATTAATTCAAATGGCAAACTCCAATCTGGTGACTTGATAATTGGTGCAGTTGTCAAAAACTCCTTCAATTTATCAAAGGAATCCTTGCACTCCTTGTTGAAGTCAAAAATAACCTCTTTTTGCAATAATCTGCACATCGCCATTGAGATTTTGGAGAAATCCTTGATAAACCGACTGTAAAAACCTGCATGACCAAGAAAAGAACGAATTTCCCTCACCGAAGTGGGATATTGTAAGTTTCTTATCAAATCTATCTTTGCTTCGTCAACTTCAAGCCCTCGAGAGGACACAATGTGACCGAGCACTATGCCATGGTTTACCATAAAGTGACATTTCTCCCAATTTAAAACAAGATTAGTGTCTATGCATCTTTTAAGCACAAGTTCAAGATTTTGTAAACAAATATCAAATGAATCACCATAAACACTAAAATCATCCATAAATACCTCAATGATTCGCTCCACATAGTTAGACAATATACTGACCATACACCTCTGAAAAGTGGCAGGCACATTGCAAAGACCAAATGTCATTCGTCTATAGGCAAACGTACCAAAAGGACAAGTAAAAGTAGTCTTCTCTTGATACTCCGGTGCAATAACAATCTGATTATACCCTGAATAACCGTCCAAAAAGAAATAATATGAATGTCCTGCTAACCTATCTAAAATCTGATTAATGAAAGGCAAAGGAAAGTGATCCTTTCGGGTTGCGGCATTAAGCTTTCTGTAGTCTATGCACACTCTCCATCCTGTTTGAACTCTTGTAGGAACGAGTTAATCATCTTGATTTCTAACAACAGTGACACCTGCTTTCTTAGGTACCACCTGAACTGGGCTAACCCATTTGCTGTCAGAAATTGGGTAAATCGCCCCCACGCTTATTAATTTGAGGATCTCTTTCTTCACGACCTCCATCATTGGGGGTATAATCCTACACTGAGCATCACGTACTGTCTTGAAATCATCCTCCATTATGATTCTATGCATGCACATGGACGGACTAATGCCTTTAATATCAGCAGTTGTCCAACCGGTAGCCGTTTTATGCTCTTTCAGAACCCTAAGGATACGTTCTTCTTGTATTGGGGTGAGGTTCTTTGTAATAATAACTGGAAGTTCTTCTTTATCATCTAAGTATGCATACTTTAGGTGGTATCGAAGCGGCTTCAATTCTAGTTTTGGTTCCTGCACAATAGAAGGTAACAGAACCTCATTAGTTACGGGTAAAGAAATATAAGAAATATTACCCGGTTTAGCGTCTTGTAGTGCTGTTAAAGCGCCACACATCTCCACCAGTTATTTGGATAAGTCAACGTCCAGGTTAGGATGTCCATGAATGTCCAAATTAATGTTATTTCGTAACACAACTCCAAGTTCATCCTCATTATTCACATCAAACATTTGTTGTGCTAACGAACTAATAACATCAATGGAAAAAGCTGAGTGAACATCACTAGGATAGCGCATGGTTTCAAAAATATTGAACTGTATGATCTCCTTATCAAATTCCATAGTGAGTGCACCACTATCAACATCAATCTTCATCTTTGCAGTCTTCATGAATGGTCTCCCAAGAAGTAACGAAGTAGATGAACAATTATCTCCATTGTGCATATCCACAATGTAGAAATCATCCGGAAAGATTAACTGATTCACTTGAACTAACACATCCTCCACGACTCCCTTAGGATATATATTGGACTTGTTAGCAAATTGAATAATGATCTTTGCCTCTTTTAAAGGTCCGAGATTCAAAGAATCATAAACATCGGCTGACATAACACTTATGGAAGCTCCCAAATCAAGCAAAGCACGTTCAAATCATTGGTTTCCAATGGTAATGGGAATTGCGAAGCCACCAGGATCTTCACACTTTGTAGGCATCTTCTTAAGTAACATAGCTGTAGCACTTTCGCCTACTTGAGTAATCTCATTAGAAATCAACCTATCGTTCCTTGTACACAAATCCTTCAAAACCTTGGAATACCTGGGTACTGTTTTTATGGCCTCAATAAATGGAATGTTGATGTGTATCTTGCTAAAAATATCCATGATCTCCTTGTCTTGAGATTGCTTCTTCGACTTGGAAAAACGACTTGGAAAAGGAGGAGGTATGGTAAAAGTGGGAACCGTGTCCTTAGGTTGGATGTTTGAGGTTGGATTTTCCTTTCGGAAAGTTTCCTCCTCTACTTCCTTTTAGATGTCGTTACTAACCTCTTTTTGTTGATGTGGATCTTCAGTTTGTCTCCCACTTCTTAGTGTTACTGCATTGACGTGCTCTCTTGGGTTCACAAACAGTTGAGATGGGAGTGTTGTAGACGCTTTTGCCTTCAGTTGATTCACATTCGTAGCCAATTTTCCTATCTGAGTATGTAAATATCTAACAACATTATCAATTTTCTGTATGAATTGATCAGTTTTCTACATGAACTGATTAGCTTTCAACTGATTTTGATCGGCTTTCTGCTGACTTTGTAGGAACAAAGAGGTAATACCCTACATCATAGCACTCAGTTTATCATCAATAGAAGAATTCTTCTCTTTATGTTGTTGTGGTTGCTGAAAACCACCTTGTCTTGCATATGGGTTGGGAGCCGCAGCTTGCTTGTTAGCGTAACTGAAATTAGGATGATCTTTCCAACCAGGATTATAAGTATTTGAGTATGTATCATACCTTGGCCTATGATTAGGAAATATAACATTTACCTCAGCTTCTTCTTCATATGTAGGAATAACTGCGGAAGCTATCCGTTGAATTATCTTCTCCATGTTGTTCATTCGTTGCTCTGATTGCAAAGTTTCTTCCATATTGCTAACTCTTCTAACATTTGAGTCATGTCTGGTGTAAAATTTTTGAGTATTCAAAGCCATACTCTCGATCAAACTAGTCTCCTGCGAGATTTCCTTCTCAGTAAGTGAACCACCAGCAGCTGCATCAATCAAATTTCATTGCTCTGAAAGTAATCCTTCTTAGAAATATTGAATGATGAGTGTCGGAGATATGTTTTGGTGAGGACAGCTTGCCACCAACTTTTTGTACCTATCCCAGTATTCATAAAGAGATTCCCCAGTAAATTGAAGAATACCACTAATCTCTTTACGAACAGAGGCTGCCTTAGAAGAAGAAAAATACTTCTCTAAAAATAGTTTTCTCATCTCCGCCCATGTTGTAATACTCCCTGGGGGAAGGTAATACAACCTTTCTTCTGTTGAATCTATTAAAGAGAATTGGAAGGCTTGCAGCATTTCCGTATCACTGTCTTCGGTACTTTGCCTAAGACTTGTCATCTTTTGTTGAAATTGTCGACGATGAAGATTCAGATCCTCGCCTGAAAGTCCCTTGAACTTCGGAAAATGATGAAGTAGACTCAACTTCATCTCCAATGGATTAGTGATTATAATACATAGTGGTTGTGAGTCTAAGCATGGATATGTCAACTCTCCTAACTTTCTCTCCGCAGGTGGGGGTGGTGGATTATTTGTACCGCCTACCATTGTTGATGTAGAAGGTTCTTCTTGCAACTATGGGCGTGCTTGTAACACCATTCCCCTACGAGTTTGGATTCCACACCTCTGGTATTCCCAGTCTTTTGGTGCCAGAGATTAAGTACCTGAAAACAAAAATCTAGAAAACGAAATTAAAAACTAAATTTTTTTTCTAAAAACAAGATTAAAACTAATAAAAATAACAACTAAAGCTACCGACTGCTCCCCGGCAGCGGCGCCAAAATTTGATGCGTGTCGTGAGTGCAATCAAATTAATAATCTTATTTCCACACAATTAACTGGTAATATAATGGAAGTAAGGATCGTTCCCACGAAGAGCAGTGAGTTTTAGTTGTCAAAGTGTCACAAAGAGGGGTTTTGTTTTAGATTTCAATAAAGTAAATAAACAAAGCAAATAAAATTGTATTGTAATCAATAGAGAGAGATATGATCGAGGAATCCTTCTTCGTATATAAACTATCAATGAGTTAATATATTCATCTATTCGTCATTAATCATAGATTATTACCAACCGTAGAATAACATGTATGCTTAGCTATTCCCAAAATTCCTTATATCACTGGATAACAGGTACGCTTAGTTAACAGATTCTATTCGTATGAACCACCTTGAGGTACGCTTATAAGATGTAATTCACCGAATGCTTTAGGGTTTGTGAATTTAGGTTTGATCCTAGTAGTTAGACTCAGTATGCTCGGTCTACTTTCCAGGGTTTGTGTTTACACTGATTGCTTTACAGATTCCCTCTGCAAGGTTTCACGTTTTCTACTTGTGTAAGGAATTATTCAACAATTACGGATATCCTAACCCTTACTAGCAATAGATTAGACTAACAAATATATTTAGTTGGCCACCTAAACAATCTAGCAATCAATCACAAGTATTTTAATAGTAAACACAAACGATAATCAAATGAAGAAATCAAAATAGATTCATATATTAAATCAAATCAAGTTTACAACTTAGAATTCATCCTCAATCAATAGGTGTTTAACTACTCATGGATGTAGAAACATCCATGATATACATATGAGAAAAGTTAAGAGATAACGTTACGATTGATAATCGCTCCGTGTGATGTTTCTCCTCTCCAAAGCTTACAATTTCGTGACCTAATGAGATGATATGTTTTACATAAACAGAACACAGTATTTTGGGTGAATAATTCCACACTTAACTTGGTGGATGATAAACCATATATATACAGACTATTACATTACTTAAAATAGAGTTTAATTTACAATGAATGAGAATAAACAGAATACTGTGATTGAGGCATTGAGTAAGGCATGTCAGAGATAATATCTTGCAGTTGTAATATAAGAGAATCATCAAATTACGCCATTGATTGAGACTTGGAAGCTGTATCCTTAACATTCCTAACATCCCCCCTCAAGTTGTGCATGAGCGGTCGAATGCACAACTTGTCTCTGAGAAATTAAAATCTGACAGAAGCAAGACCCTTTGTAAAAATGTCAGTTATTTGATCTTTTGATGAAATGAACTTTACCGGTAGCCTTTTGTTTGCAACTCTTTCTCGTACAAAATGATAATCTATTTCGATGTGTTTCATCCGTGCATGAAAGACCGAATTTGCTGTCAGATAAGTTGCACCTAGATTGTCACACCACAACGTTGGAGTTTGTACTGTAATGCCCAGTTCATGCAAAAGAGACTGAAGCCATATTAATTCTGATGTTGCTATGGCTATGCCCATGTATTCAGCCTTCGTACTTGATTTAGAGACCGTTTTTTGCTTGCGTGCATTCCACGAAATAAGATTACTGCCAAAGTAAATACCATAGCCACTAGTTGATCTTTTATCATCTAAACTTCCAGCCCAATCCGAGTCTGAGTAGGCATGAAGTGTTTTATATGCTGAAGAACTTAGAACTAAACCATAATGTACCGTATATTTGAGATATGGTAAAATTCTCTTAACAAGATCCCAATGCTCAATAAAAGGGTTATGCATATACTGACAAACTTTGTTGACTGCTAATGCAATGTCTGGTCTGGTGAGATGAAGATATTGTAACGCTCCACAAACACTACGATACAACATAGGGTCTTCAAATTTTACACTGCCATGTTTACTGATGTTGGCATTTACTGGAAGCGGTGTAGAAACTGGTTTAGCAGCATCCATTTTTATTCGTTTGAGAAGATCAACTACATACTTATGCTGACTGAGTACCACTAAAGTGCCTTTATGAGTTACTTCTATGCCTAAGAAGTAACTTAGGTTTCCCAAATCCTTTACTGCAAATACAGAGCTCAAATTAGTAATAAGATTGTCTATAATATCAGAGTTCGAGCCTGTGATGATAATGTCATCAACATATATGAGTACATAAGTAACCCCTTGTGATGCTTGTTATATAAAAAGAGAGCTGTTAGAGATGGAGCCTTTGAATCCTAGTGTAATGAGAAAAGTACTTAATTTAGAGAACCATGTTCTTGGAGCTTGTTTTAACCCGTAAATCGATTTGTTGAGCTTGCAAACATGATTGGGAAAGTCCGGATTAACATATCCCTGTGGTTGCTTCATATACACAGCTTCAGTTAACTCACCATGCAAAAATGCATTTTGGACATCTAATTGCTTCATCGGCCAGTTTTGAGACACAACAATCGAGAGGACAAGCCTTATTGTGCTAGGTTTTATCACCGGACTAAATGTTTCATAATAATCAAGTCCCTCATGCTGATTATAACCTTGTGCAACCAATCTAGCTTTGCGTTTGTCAATTGACCCATCAGCTTTTTCTTTGACACGAAACACCCATTTTGAACCAATTAGATTCATCCATTTTTCATATGGAACATAACTCCAAGTGTCATTGCGAATGTGAGCATTAATTTCATCATCCATGGGCGGTCTCCATGTTGAATCTTTTGACGCTTCGGTATAAGATGTTGGAGCAGTAACATGAGTTGTCTGCAGTGGGTATTTAGTTGCATACAGACACAACTTTTGCACCGGCTTTCTAATGCCATCTCGAGCTCGTGTGACCATGTGATGCTGCTGAACTTGTGGTTGAGTCTGAGTCTGAGAAACTATTCTGTCAGATGTTGCGGATGAAGTATCAGCTGTGGTGTTATCGGTGGGCTGATCAATGACTAGAGATGAAACTCCTGGAAGACTAGAAGGCAATGGAGAAGATGTTAAAGTTTCAACTTCAACAGATGATGACGATGGTTGATCAACTTCAAGTGATGCAGTAGGAGATGGAACTGATAAAACAGAAGAGCTTAAAAGACTTGTAGTGAGAGATTTCTGTATGGAGTTAGGAGAATTTACCTGTTGCCCAGCAGCAAATGGGAAGCTTGTTTCTACAAATCTGACATGTCGAGAAATATATAGCCTATTGGTTGAAACATGAAGACATAAATAGCCTTTGTAAGCACTGCTGTATCCTATAAAAACACACGGTAAAGACCTTGGTTCAAGTTTGTTTGAGACATATGATCTAAGACATGGATAGCATAAACATCCAAAATCTCTAAGAGAGGAGTATTCAGGAATCTTGTTGAACAGTAACTCTAAAGGAGATTTAGACTCAGTTTTTGAAGCTGGAGTTCTATTGATAAGGTAACATGCAGTAGAAAAAGCATCAAACCAGTAGGATTTTGACATTGAGGCATGGAAAAGAAGAGCTAAACCTGATTCTGTTATATGTCTAATTCTACGTTCTGCAAGACCATTTTGGACAGATGTATGAGGACATGAAAACCTGTGAATAACTCCTGAGTTATTGAGAAAGGCAGTGAACTTTCTAAATTCTCCTCCATTGTCTGACTGAAAAACTTTAATCTTAAGATCAGTTTAATTCTCAATGAGTTTTTTGAACTGAATGAACATTGGAAAAGCATCTGATTTGCGAGTTAGTGGGTAAATCCATTTGTAATGTGAGAAAACATCCATAAGCAGAAGATAATATCGATAACCATGTCTAGATAAATAAGGATATGTCCATAAATCAGACACAAGTAAGCTTAATGGCTTATCTATTACAGTACTACTATCTGGAAAGGGAAGTTTATGACTCTTGCTCATATGACAAGAGTGACAGAATTCAAACTTCTTATTTGAAACTGGAAGGGAAAGATTTTTAATAACTCTAAAAATAGTGCGAATCATTGGGTGTCCAAGACGTTGATGCCATAATGGAATAGTATCGGTTACTAGAGCAGCTGGAGTTGGATTGCTAATCTCTCGAACATTGTCATATATGTAGAACCCATTATTACTCCTGCCTTGCAACAGTGTTGTCCTGGTTTTGAGATCCTTTACAACAAATAAATTGGAGTGAAATTCAAAATATACACTGTTATCTTTGCAGAATTTTGAAACAGAAAGAAGATTTGTTTTTATGTCAGGCACATGAAGTATATTGTTGAGATGAAATGATCGATTATTATGTGTAAAAGACGCATTACCAATATTTTCAATGTGTAGAGAATTTCCATTTCCCACACGAACTTGTTCAGTTCCATCATATTCATGTTGGATGTTCATATTATTGAGATGTGCAGTCAGGTGATGAGTTGCTCCTGTGTCAGTTACCCAATTTTTATCAGCAGGACCACCAGGTAAAGCTAGATAAGCAGTTGGGTCTCCTCTTTTTGGTGCATCGTTATCTTTGCGAAACCAGCAGAAACTTGCATTGTGATTTTTACGATTGCATATGCGACATGTCCCTTGACCTTGATCCCTCCTAGGCTGACGATTATATTGGTTTTGGTTACGAAAGCCTTGATTATTTGGAGATCGATTTGGTTGGAAGTTTTCTGACTGTTGCCTTTGATATGACCTTGGAGCAGATGAGGAAGCAATGTTTGCCAATGGTTGTTGAAGTGTTGCCATCTTTTATTCTAGTCGCAAGTCATATGAGAGCAGATGCGCATAGAATGCATCCATATCAATCTTTTCAACAATGCCAATAGAGGTAACAATAGCATCATATGCTTGATCCAGTCCACTAAGTATGGACTCCTGCATATCAGCCTCTTCAAGTGGACTTCCTGATACTGCAAGAGCATCAAACAGTTGTTTAGATTTTGAAAAATATTCATGCATATAGCTGTTACCTTTCTTAAGATCATTAAGCTGTCTTTTTAGATTTCTCAGATGTGCTCTTGTTTTTGGAGCATATCGTTTTTCCAAAGCATCCCAGACCTCTTTTGATGAGGTTAAGGAAGAGACTCGACCTATAACTCCTTCAGTAAGGGAGGATAATATCCATCCCAAAAGGATCTGATCTTGTTCTTCAAACTTGGCATATGCAGGATTTGGAGTTTCTTGTGAATCTGGTGCTGTGCCAGGAATAGTTGGTGCTGGTTTTTTGTAATTTCCATTTACATAACCTTCTAGTCTATAACCCTTCAGTAGTGGCATAAACTGGGTTTTCCAAAGGATATAGTTGGTGTCTGTGAGTTTCATGTTAATCAAATGATTAACATGAATGGTATGAAGAGTTGAGGTTTCTGGTGCTGCCATTGAATTTTTTTTTTTTTTAAGAAGAAGAAGCGCGGATATGGATCTTTCTGGCTGATACCAAAACAGAACACAGTATTTTGGGTGAATAATTCCACACTTAACTTGGTGGATGATAAACCATATATATACAGACTGTTACATTACTTAAAATAGAGTTTAATTTACAATTAATGAGAATAAACAAAATACTGTGATTGAGGCATTGAGTAAGGCATGTCAGAGATAATATCTTGCAGCTGTAATATAGGAGAATCAGCAAATTACGCCATTGATTGAGACTTGGCAGCTGTATCCTTAACATTCCTAACATACATAACCTAATACCTTTTTATAGGTTTACATTACTTGATCTTCACGTATTTAGTTAGGTTTTAAAAACCCAACCTAAAATAACGAAATAACGTTCCCAAACGTGCCCTTACGCCTTCCAAAGAGTTTATACACGTTTCCCCTTTGATAAGTGCGCGAACCCAGTCCGCAAACTTTAAAATACAGAAGAAATTTTCAGAATTAAGTCTGTGAACCTCGTCCGCAAACCCAGTTTGCGGACTGCACTATCTTCGATTTTCAATGAAACTGTTTAGCCACAACTTCTTCATTCGAACTAGGAATGACCTCATTCTTTTTGAATTATTTTTATATTTAAATTATCTTCAGGATGGTGATGAGAAATCCTTAATTTGAATGAGTTAAGATCGGTCTTTGGCCGTTCTCTTGATCTTGAGCGTTTTGCTCCTTTTCGTCGCTTTTCTTCCACTTCTCTTGGACTTGGGCACTTGGATACTTGGAATACTTCTCTTCATATCTCTTTCCAGCCCTTTTTATCTCATTTTTGGATGATTCACCTAATAGAGGCAAACAAGAGAAAACAAGAGTAATAATACGAAAATATGCAAGAATAATAGCTAAAACAAGTATGGAATGAACACTAAAATCATATGAATATGCACTTATCAGAATACAATATGAAGTTTCTTGCTTAACCATTAAACTTTGTATATAAGACATTGACATAATCATATGAATGCTATTGTGATTATGTATGGGTATGAGGTGAGGATTTCATCCTAGGGAACAATGTTTACATGTGTTCTAAGGAAGTAAGTTCATGATATGTGTTGTGAACTTAAAGGAAATCTCCAGGCGTTATTGGGGTTGTTCTTCATTGCATATATTATGAACGACCAATATGTGTGATTAGTATAACCGCTCATGACTTGTTTGTGTTCTTGGTAAAACTATTCACATGAGGCCTGACTTATGTATTGGTATGACTTTTATTAGTGAAACCGATCTTAAGTAATCACCTGGGGTATGATCGGGTTGTGAGTGTCCGACTTATTACTGGGAGAAGGGGAACCGATACTAGTAAGAGGTGCAGTGCATCACAAGGGAAACCGATCCTTGTATGAGGTGCAACAAGGTTTATGGAAGAAAGGGGAACCGATCCTATGAACATGTGCAACATGTTTTTGGAAAGGGGGAACCGATCCTATGGACATTTGCAGTGCATACAAGTCAGATACCAAATATATGTGGGGAACCGATCCTAGTACCTAGTCAACTGTATCTTTGGTAAACTAGTGTAACTATGCACAATACTCACTTGGAGGTAGAACCGAAACTTGTTTTGATAGAACCGTAAACCCATGATTGGTGATTGAGTGTTACATGATCTTGAAAGTCAGATAAACCAATTCTAAACTTGTTTGGAAGTGTGGTAAATCGGTTTCAAGTGAGCAAGTATGAAAAAGGGCTTGCAAGAGTAAGATGCCGACACACTTCGAACACGGTGCATTAATGCTTATTTTATATTGTTCAAAGATATTCCTTAACGGCTAAGAAGGAAGTAAATCCTAAGATCGAATTTAAATAAGTTAAGAATCTTTTTAATTATATATGGAAAATAAGAATTAGTAATGTGCATTTTTTAATTAATGATTTTCCAAGGAGATTTCGATCATGTATTTTTGGACAGTGCATTCACAAGAATTATGAAAACCGAATTTGGTGGAGTAATGAAAAATATCTAAAGAATATTTTCGGTTTTGGAAATTCCTTGGTGTCCAAACTTCCTTGTCTATAAATACTTTGAGTTTGAATTTCTAGAAAACTAATCTTGCGTAACATAGACCTCCTCTTTTGTCTTTGTTACTGATGAAGTCGCCTATCAGAGAGGAGAGGTAATCTAATTAGGTAAAATTTCTTATGGCTGCTCAATTTAAAGTCTTCCTTGGGATTGAGAAACTCTAGCGCGACCCGTTGGTGGGAAACTAGATATCGAGGTTTATCTTTAGTTTTAGTATTGATTTGATTGACTAACGGTGTTTGAACTTTGATTGCACCTAGTTTGTTTATGCTTGAGAATCTTCTCTTCTGATATAAAATTCACTCAAACTAGTTCAAGGTTTCGACAGGGATCTTTAGATTGTTGTTAGATCTAAAGACGATCTTGTGATAATCCATTGTTAACAGACTCTGTTTTGTGTGTGATTGATCATAAGAGATTCAAGTAGTTATGTGCAGGTGTTTATTGAAGATCTAAGAAGATTTGAAGACAAAGAAGATATTGAAGATTTCTGACTTAGTTTTTATAATCTTTGGTGTGCACAATACTTGTTTGGGAAAAATAGGATCCGACTATAATTGATTTATCTTGAACATAAGATAGATCTTGGAACCGGGCAAAGGAGTTTATGTTAAGATAAACAAGGGAACCTTTGCGCAACTCATATCACTTGGTTGAAGAGAGTTGATACCAAACAGATTTGTTGTTCCTTTACTGTTTGGAATACGAACCAAAGGAATTGGTCCAAGTACGTGACTTGTTTACAGGTTGGAGGCGTGGGAATACATACGGAACTAGGTGAACTATAGGTTTAGTTGCTTGGTCTCAGTTATACGAAGTTGGTTTATTTTTTATAGCGGCTTAATCCTGAGAGTATTCAATTCTGGACTAGGTCCCGGGGTTTTTCTACATTTGCGGTTTCCTCGTTAACAAAATCTTGCTGTGTCATTTACTTTATATTTCCGCAATATAATTGTTTTATTATAATTAAAGTAAATTGCAAAAACGTTAATTCCTATTTACTTGATACGTGAATCCTATTGAGTTTGGTTAAGTCTGAACATTTTATCAAGTAAACACACTTTGTTGTTGTACTGTCTCAATCTCGTATCCATAGACGATCATACAAAGTGTGAACCGATTTGTTGTATTGTCTCGACTCAGTCCATAGACAATCACTTTCGGAGAAAGGACTTATAGGAAGTAAAAGTAATAGCTTGAGGTATATTTGGGTACCCTCGCCTTTTCAGTAGTTGTTGGCAAAGATGCTAGCAGTAGTAGTGTTCAAATGCAAATGCATTGGGAGTCTATTGCTCGTATGTGGCTAGAAACTCTCATTAGAGAGAAACTCCATGTGCCGGTGTCACTGTAGTATCATAGTAAAGTTACTGGGTGATGATACCACTGACCTGAGTTCGAAACTCACGGGCACCAAATTCTTTATCAATAAAAATAGAGAGAGAAACTCCATGTAAAATTGTAAACTCAAACTCCATATAATTTTCCTCAAATGGGCTTGACCATTAACCAAAAGCTAATACTTGCTGCAGCTGGCTGTAACCATAATTGGAACTCCATTTGAGTATGAACTATGAACTGGGAAGAGGATATACTAATCCAATTTTCATAAAGTTAAAGGAGTGACTAATTTATTTTAATCAGGAATTACACGAATCGAGGTGTTTTTTTTTTGTTTATTCCGATCAATAAAGAAGAAGAAGTATATTGGTCGAAAGAAAGGCACAAGCAGGCTTTCCCCAAGTCAATATGATCAAGATCTTTTTCGAGTCATGTTAGTGGGGGTGATCAAAAATAAAAAATAATAAAAGTAGTGGAATATTTGTGCGGTTAATGGAAGATTACTAGTACATATTCTAAGTCTAAGATTAAGATATGCTCTTAGTTGATTAGCGGTGGTGTTGTTGGTATAAGATTAAGTAATTGGTGCACCTTTGGATTTTTATTCTTTCTTTTGACAGTTTTCCTTCTCCTTCCGTTTTTTCCCCCTTAGATTATGATGAAGGATCAGTTCGCCAATTATGTGGTCCAGAAGGTTCTTGAAACCTGTACGGATACGCAAAGAGAAATATTGCTTAGTCGAGTAAGAAGTCATCTTCATGCTCTGAAGAAATACACTTACGGAAAGCATATTGTTCTTCGATTTGAACAAATGTTTGGCGAAGGTGAATAAGACTTTGTGCTATGGTTGACTAGTTTTCTTCCTTTAAATTCATTTACTAATATCTCTGTTTGGCATGCAGAAATCGAAGATCCTGAAACGTAACAAGTGGACCCACCAGAATTTTGCAGAGTCACATGCAAATATTATTGCGACTGTACAATACATGACTTTTGAACCTTTCTGACATTTGAAAGGAAAATAACATATGGCAGGAGTTCTCAGAGTTCAACTAGGAGGAAGGTTATCCTGTAAGTACACCTAAGTGATACCAATTCATATAGGACAAATAAATATTAACAAATCTAGATTGTTGAATTGGTATCACCCCGATAATGGTGGTATTCCCTTTATAAATCATGAAAACTAGCAAAAAGATTTAACAAGTAAAACAAACTCATCCCTAAAATAATCAGAGATTGTTTAGGAGTTTTAAAAAGCTTTAATAAGTGGATTGTTTAGAGTTTCTAAACCAGGTTAAATTGGGGCTTATCCCAATTAATTTGGGCCTACACTACATGATAAAAAAAGGTCACTAAAAAGTAAAAAAAGGATGACTCCTTATCCAATTATTTTTTAAAATAACTAATTTACCCCTTTATTAATTAGCGTTAATCGGATGATTAATTGATAATTAGTCAATTTAAACTAGAAATCAACTAATCTTGATTCATCATCAAAACATGATTTTTTATTTATTTATTCTTTTTTTGAAAAAAATCAAACCAGAATCGATATATGTTCATGCTCTCATAAACCGATTTTGGGTTGATTTTTTCAATTCACAAAAAAAAAAAAAACGCGCAATTGAGGGATACCAATTGGGGGATACTGGTTACTTCCCCCAACCCGGGGTGGCTGATAAGGGGTGACTTTTTATTATGAAAATACCAAAATACCCTTTTCTCTAAAACTTTAAAATCAAAAACCAAAAACCAAATTCTTATATCCACCATTTCAGTTCCGGTAGTGCTAGGTTTAGGTTTTAGGGAATTTTTTTTTTATTTCATCTTCTTCTTCATCGTTCTTCATCCGTTCTTCGTCGACGATGATTCGACAATTTCTTCGTCGATTAACCTACCCGAACCATAACCATGCATCCAAGAAAGAAATCAGATGCACAATCGAAGTCGAAATTGATTTATAGCAGTGGGTTTGGGTTAGAATCGTTAGAATCGCGAACCCCAAAAGTTGAGTTTTAGAGAGTATCGGCATTGATTTTAGTATGAATACAATGCCGATATTAGTTTACGGCATTCAATCTATATTGAATACAACGCCAGTAGATAGTTACGGCAATTATTTTATTATGAATGTTATGCCGGTATTGAGTTACAGAATCACCTGAAAATGAATGTTCTATCCCGACATTGATTTTAGGTTGACTTCAATGCCGGTAGTATGTCATGACATTGATTTGAATTTATTCGTGTATGCCGGCAGTCCACTTTAAGTACACAGGAAAACCCTTGGAATTTGTTATCAATACCAACATATAATTTTGGTTGAATAAGATGCCGGTACAAAAGATGTATTTTACGCAGGTGGTCTAGGGGGGTCCGGGGGTCAGGTCGCGGGGGTGTAGGGGCAGCGCCCCCTAGCAGAGTGCGAGACATCATCTTGTAGAAATTTTTTTCTATGAGAAAATTGAATTTCAGTACGTGTTTGAATTTTTTTTCTGGTTTTTAGTCCACTGCCGGCACAGTAATTTAATTCTCGAGTATGCCGGTACTTCTACCGGCATTATATTTTGCTTGAATTTCTATGCTGGCACATGATGTAAAGTATCCAGAAGCTTGAAAAAAAAATCACTTGAGTACTGGCATTGATAGATTTTTATCGAGCATGTTGGCACTTAGTTACGGCATTGAATGTTAGTTACCAAGCATGCCGGCACCATTTTCCGGCATGATCTTCATCAATTCCGGCATGGTCTTCATCACTTCCGGCGATTTATTTATTTATTTATTTCTGACAAGACTTGCAGTTTCGGCATTCTTTTTAATTAACTTTTCTATGTCGGTATTTAACTTTGGAAGGCAACGCTTCCTGTATGTTTTTCATGCAGTACCGGCATAGTTCTTTGTTTGAATTCTATGCCGGTTTGGGCTTCGAAATGGGGGATACTCTACTACCGGCATGATCGTTCGATGAATACTATGCCGGTATTGGGAGTTCCGTCATTGTATTCATACATCGTCAATGCCGGTACAAAGGTTTTTCAGATGAAAAAATGGCGGGTTCAAAGAAAAAAAATCCAATTTTCAACCTCTCAGCAGCTTTACCTGTGTGTTGGGGATACTTGTATGTTGTGCAAGTTTACTTTCTTTTGTAGGTTCTTCAAACAACTCTCCTTGCTCGTAAAAATCATCATTCAAGGGTGTTGGTTCCACAAAAACTTGCAATTGTGAGTTGTTATCATTAACCGAAGGTTGAAGATATGCTTGTTGTTGTAGTTGAGCTAAATATTCAGCAGTAGCAATTCTCTCTTCACAATCATCATCCATTTTCATCAAAAAAATTCTCTCCAAAATTTTTTTCCCTCCTTATACACTCACCTTACTCACCCAAAAATAAATAAAAACACTAACTTAATCTTATAACTAATACTTGAAATTTTTACTAATTAAAATTAATCACTATTTAAGATTAGTGAGGGCTAGATTATGAATTAAAAAAAATAATTACATAGGGGGTCACCCAGAATTTCTATTGGGACACCGTTTTTGTCCTGTACCTATATCCCCCAATTAGATTGGGTATCCCCAAATTGCGCGTTCGAAAAAAAACCCAGAATCGGTTTTTACACATGTACACAAAAAATCGATTATTGGGAAAAAAAATCAAACATAATTTAAATCATACTCTGAAAATGAGTATGATTTCATACTCGATTTCAGTTCGCGTATAAATTTCATACTCATTTTCAGATCGAGTATGAAATCATACTCGTTTTGAAATGGTGTAAAATCATACTAATACTCATTTTTAATTCGTGTATCACCAGGATCGGTTTACACGATGCACACATAAAAACCGATTATTGACATTGCATAACAGGAATCGGTTTATAAAAGTGCTCATGTAATCCGATTCTAACCAAAAAAAGATACAGAAAAATTGGGAATTTTTTCTTACAACAATCAGTTTACTTAGCACACATGTAAAATCCGATTCTAGCATTATACATCAACAGTCGGTTTTTATAAATGCTAATGTGATCCGATTATGGTCTAAGCAGTTATGAATTCAAATGGTACACCATCGGTTTTTGTGGACACATATATAATACGATTCCAACAAAAAACAGTTACAGAAAAATGGTTATCCCTACCGTAACTGAATCGGGCTACGTGGACATTAACATTGACCGATTCTGGCTCAAATTTCTCGAACCAGAAAACATATCCAGGACAATCGGTCTTTGTGGGCATGACATAAACCCTTTCGATATGCAATCGGTTCACAAGTACACTAACGTAAACCAATTCTGGTAAACCCATAAAATTTTGATTTAAAAAGAAACGAATATTGAGTGATTGCATGTTGCTATAACCTAATTTAGGGGATCGGGTTTGCTAGAAAAGTACTTGATTCGTGTCATTTTAAGGGAGAAGAAGAGAAGGAGAATCAGTTAGAAGTGGAGATGAAGATGGAAATGAATTTAAATTTAGTTGTATGATTTTGATTTTAGTTTTTAGTTTAGTTATTAGGATTTAATAAGGATAAATTTGTAGTATTAGTATTTAATAAAGGGTAAGTTGGTAGTTTCATCTCTTAATAAAAAAAATTGTCCTTTTTTTTTTTGAAGCATGGAATTTATTGAGAAAAAACTAGTTTACAATTTGTCGTGGGTATGTGATACCCACAGAGTCTGAGAATAAAATTTGAGAAATGAAAGATGGGATAGCCTGGTCCCAGATTTTGGTTGATGATTTTCCTATTTGACTTTCATCTGCTGCGTGGTTGGCCAATCCGTTGGCTGCTTGGTTTCCTTCTCTGTATTTGTGTTGGATAGCCGCCTGTGGGATCCGTTGGAATCTCATTTTTATTTCCTCAATCATTTTCGCTATGTGCCAGGGAGGCGGGGTCGATGAGGTTATGAAACGCCAAAGGTTTTCAGAGACGGTTTCAAATATAACTTTTGGCCATCGCATGTCTTCTGCTGTTCTAGTAGCTAAGAGCATCGCCCAAGTTTCCTCCGTTAAAGCAGTCGTAATTCCCAGTGGTTGAGCTAGTGCTAAAAGTGATCGGGCATCTGAGTCCCTGCAGATGAATCCTTCTCCAGCAAAACCTGGATGCCCTCTGGCTGCTCCATCCGTATTAATTTTAATCCAGTTGATGTTCGGTATTGTCCATCCCACTAAAATTGTGGTTAGCTCCCTATCTTTTATTGGGTGATTATATTTTGATGTATCTCCTGGAAAAACTGGTGGTGTGGAGTTAATTGCTCTGTAGTATTCATGTTTCAGCTTTTGTGCCCAAGCTAGGATTTCTTCCGAAGTTGTTTGTTTTTGTTGGTATATTAATTCATTCCTAGCTAGCCATAAGGTCCAGAAAAGAAAGCAGTAAGTGGAGATTATCCGAGTTGAAGCAGGTTGTTGAAGTATTTGGGAGATGGTTGTGTGTTGTGTTAAGGTGAAAGCTTGGGGAAGATTGGAGTTTGAAGAATTTTTAGATTGATTAAATAAGGTGGTCCAGGAGTTTGTTGTCGTAGGACAGTGAATTAGAATGTGATTTGTTAGTTCTGGATCTATGTTACATCTTGGGCATATGTATGAGTTGGTCAAATGGATGTGGTGTAAGAGGGAGAAGGTTGGAAGACCTTCATTGATGGCTTTCCACAAGAAAAGCCGAATTTTTGGTGGACATGGTAAGGTCCATATGAACTTTGTAGGAGGTAATGGGATGTGTGTTGGTTGACTTTGGGTTAGACATTTATATCCCGAAGAGGTGGTGTATCTTCCAGATTTTGAGTGTGGCCAGATAATTTTATCTTGGGGCTCATTTTGGGGTAGATGGATGTTTATGATTTTTTGGATTACAGGATTTGGGAGGGTATTCAATTTTTCATGATTCCATGTGTGTGTTATTGGATCAATGATATCTGCTACCATTCGGATTGGGTAGCATTGTGTTGGGTCCAGGTTTACTGAGTGTGGGATCCAATTGGCTTCTATTGGAGTTGATAATCCATTTCCAATACGGTGGAATATTAGATTTTGCATGGTTGGAACAATTGCTGCTAGTTGTCTCCATTGAGGACTTGCGGAGGAGGGTATGTAATCAATGCCTTCTAGAATTAGCTTTTGTTTAAGATATTTTGCACTAAAGATACTTCCGCAGATAGAATTAGGTTGTTCCTGAAGATTCCATATTCTCTTCATGAGCAAAGCTTTATTATGGTTGCTGCTTTTCCTTATACCCAGTCCTCCTTCGGATATAGGTTTTGTCACTCTGTCGTATCCTATAGGGTGCAGTTTTTTTGTTTTTGAGTCGTATCCCCAGAAAAAATCTCTTGTGATATGGTCTATTTGTTTATGAATATTGTTAGGTAGGTTTTGTGTTTGCATGATGTGATTTGTTGTGGGTATTAAAGATGTTTTGATTAGTGTCAGTCTTCCGGCTGGTGTTAGGCATTTTTCCATCCATCCTTTAGCTTTTCGTGCTAATCTTTGTAAGAGTGGGGCGAAGGTTTGATTGGAAGCTCTTCCTTGTTTGAAATGGACTCCTAAATAGATCGGAGGTTTTGATGTGGTTGGCATGTTGAAGAATTGTTGAAGATGAGTTATCTTTATCGGGTCTAGATTTGGGTGATGGATGATAACTGATTTGCTGGTGTTTATTAATTGATTGAGCCGACGTGCTATAAGAGTGGAAGAGGTTTTTTAGGTGTTGATTACTCTGATTTGAAGCTTTGTATGTGATCAGTAAATCATCCGCATACATTAAATGAAGAATTGGTGGTGCCTTATTTGAGATGTTAAGGCCCTGCACTAATTTTTGATTTTGAAGGTTTCCTAGGTTTGTAGATAAAATTTCAGCACATATGATGAATATATCGGATGAGAGAGGGTCTCCTTGTCTTATACCTCTATTTGGGCTTATGTATCCATGGGGGTACCATTTATTTTTATTGAATATGTAACTGTTGTTATACAAAGTATAATGTAGTTTATAAAAGTTTGTGGAAATCCTAGTTTTGTGAAGGAGATTTTGATGAATTCCCAATCTAGGCTATCATAAGCTTTTTGGATGTCTAGTTTGAGTGCTATTTTTGGATCTTTAGTTAGGTTTGATGTTTTGATATGATGGAAGAGTTCTCCGGCTATAGCTATATTGTCATGAATTTATCTTTGGGGAACAAAAGCACTTTGAAATGGGCTTATTATAAAGGGTAAAATGGGTCTAATTCGGTTGACTAAGATTTTTGATATGATTTTATATGTGACGTTACATAGTCCTATGGGTCTGAACTGCGAAGGTTTTGAAGGATGTTCGATTTTTGGTATTAGAGTTATGTTTGTGTGGTTCATGAGAGGATGCATATTTAGGTCATTGAAAAAACTTCTAACCATTGTTATTAGTTGGGTGTGAGTTGTTTCCCAAAAAACTTTGAAGAACTTACTTGTATATCCGTCTGGACCAGGGGAA
This sequence comes from Papaver bracteatum, assembly GCA_023529315.1. Classification (NCBI taxonomy): domain Eukaryota; kingdom Viridiplantae; phylum Streptophyta; class Magnoliopsida; order Ranunculales; family Papaveraceae; genus Papaver; species Papaver bracteatum. The sequence continues at coordinate 80,620 of JAJJWX010003528.1, forward strand.
CTTTCAGAATTAATGGAGAATAAAGCTTGCTTGATTTCTGTTATAGATACTTCCTTTGTAAGTACCTCTGATTGTCTGGGAGTTAATCTTGGTCTGATATTTGTGAATAGTTCTTCATTTATTACTGTAGGTTGTGCTGTATATTGTTGAGAGAAGTGATCTAGACGAGTTGCACTACGTCTTCTTTTTTGTCAATCCAATTTTTTTGAGGGTCTTGCAGTTGTTGTATGTTGTTATATGATCTGTGTATTGTAGCTTTTGTGTGAAAAAAGGTAGTGTTGTGATCTCCTGATTATAGCCATTGAATTCTCGATCTTTGTTGCCAGTATGTCGCATGACATTGTAGTAAATCCTCATGTGCTGTTCTTAGTTGTTTTTCTTGATTTAGCCAATATTCCAGGATGGGCCCTTGTTGGGTGGCACATTGATGCTGAGCATGCTTTATTTTGGTTGTTGATGTTTTTATCATAGTTGGCAAGTGACCAAAAGTAATTTTGTTCCATTCCATGAGAGATTTTCCAGTTGTAATGAGTTTGAGTTGGAGGTCGATGGTTGGATCATTATATTGTTGTTGTTCCCAAGATGATACAACTACTTGATTGAGTTGGGGATGAGAGAGCCATAAGTGTTCGAATTTGTAGTTTTTTTCTCCTTGCCAGTCAATTATTTTTTCCTGTAATAATATTGGTGCGTGATCATAAGCGATTCTTGGGAGATGAGTAACTGCTGCATGTGGATTTGCCGTTCTCCAGTGTTGGTTTACTAGAGCTCTATCTAGTCTTTCTAAAATGTTGTCATCCCCCATTTGGTTGTTTGTCCAAGTGTAGGGGTCTCCTCGGAATCCTAGGTCCATAAGCCCCATCTGATCCATTAGATTTAGAAGCGGTTGAGATTGGGCATATGTTACTTGTCTTCCTCCTTTTTTTTTCCGATTGATCTAGAACGTCATTGAAGTCTCCTATTAATAGCCAAGGTATGGAAGGGTTGAAACTGCTGAATATTGTCGGGAATTCTTGCCAAAGGTTTTTTCTGGTATCTGGATGTGGTGGGCCATATATGCCTGTACAATACCATGGTTGCTCCGGGGGTGGTGGGGTCACTTTTGCATGGATGTAATTATGTGAATGTAGTAGAATTCGGATATTTAGTTTGTCTTCCCACATTAGGCACAGTCCACCACGATTTCCAATTTTTGGCACGATGAAGTAGTTATTGAATTGAAGAGTTGAGGATAGGTTTTTCATGTGTTGCTCTTTAGCTAGGGTTTCAGAGAGGAAAACTACACTCGGTTTGTATTGGGTAACCAAACCTTTTAAATGTTGAATAGCAGGAGGAAGATTGATACCGCGACAATTTAGATCTAGGATGGTCATTGTGAGGTTTTGTGAATTGAAAAGGGGAAGGGAGGTTTGAGACTGAAAGGGGGTTAAAATTTGGTGTTCCTGGAAGTGTGTGAAATATGATTGAATGTTTGAGGGGTGGGGAAGGAAAGTGGGCTTAGGAAGGAGGATTAGGCTTGGAAAAAAGAAGGACAGTGGGCTTAGAGAAATAGGCCTGCACAGGAAGGGGTTAAAAAACAGTAGGGTTTATGCTAAAAAAAGAAGGAGTTGTCAAATGTGCAAAATTTGGAAAAAAAGAAAAGGAATTCAAAGTTTAGCAGATAGGAGCAGGCAAAGAGGAGATGAAGCAATGAAAAGAAATCTCAAATGGAAGAGTTGTTAAAACATAGCTTATAAGAACAAGCTAGGAGGCAAAAGAAGTCAAACCAACAAAATTGTGATATAGTAGTAGAATTATTGTCTGAGTTTGCAGATAAAGAGGAGATCAAATCTAAAAGAGTAAACGACTAAGGCTAATTCAAAGATTAAGAAGGATTAAGAAAAACAGATGTAGTAGTTCCCCTAAACAAGCTTAAAACAGGTCACAAAACAAGTCACAATTCCAATAAACAAGAATGTAGTAAACCAAAATAGTGCTAGAAATCAAAAGGAAACACTGAGCTTAACAATATTCACTAAACTGGAGTTACAAGGAGAAATGTAGAATAAGGACTTAGGTAAATATACTAGATTTAACAAGAGGTAAAAGAGAGCATAAAGATTAAGCAGTCTTAAAGATAAGCTATAAGGGAAAACATAGTATATTAAACAGGCAGTAGAATCACAGCTTAGCAGAAAGAAACAAGCAACTTTCACAGGACACAAACATAATATACAGCTAGAGGATTATAAAGTAGTAGATCAAGGCACCTAAAGTGGTAGCGAAAGCTAGCACAAACTAGAAAGCTAAGCAAAGACAAGCAAGCATTTAACAAACACAGAGAGGTTATATAAACAGTGACCCAAAAAATTGATAAAGAGGTATCCACCAGCCCTTAAATGTGCCTTTGTTTCATTTGGGTGGTCTGGGAGATGGAATGTTGGTGCTGTCAGAATATTATTCTGCTGGTGATGCAGTAGCTGATGGTGGTGAAGTAATGTCTGGGCATGGAACCGAACTATTTGCTTCTATGATAGTCAAGGTAGCAGAGGGGGTCCGGAGGAAGTTCTGATGTGTCATGATTGAACATTTTAGCTGGCTGGTAACTAAGTGTCCAAAGTGAAACCTCCTCATCAGTGACTGCTCTAGAATGATTAGTATCCGAGGAGGTGCCAATGCCTGCAGATTGAAGGTAAGCTTGTTGTTCAGGGTTGAACCTTTTTACAAATGGACTTGGCAAGTCTACATCAGAAGTCATCTCAACTTCCTCTATGTCTGATACTAGAAAAATTGAGGGACTGAAGGGTGGTTGCAGCTCAACCGGATGAAATGGAGAGAAGGAGATAATCTCATTGCTTGAGTCCTCAAAATTGTCGTTTTCTTCTACTATCCATGCTTCTGAATTGTGAGTTGATTTGTCTGATGAAGAGTCAGAGTGAAACCCTTCTAAATGATACCCTTCACCGTCGAAAAAAGAGATGGTAGAATTATCTTGATCTGAGTTGGCTGAGGACACAGGTTGACTTGATTCCCAATCACTCCACTCTTGATTAGGGACTTCAACAATCATATTGTTAATCAGATCTTCATGGGAGTCATTATCGAAGTCAGGTTCAATAAAAGGTTCCAAAGCTTGAAATGCAGGTTGAGGACGAGGTAATTCAGGAGAAGCTTGAAGTAGCAGATTTTGGAAGTTGAGAATGTAAATTTCTATGCAGTCTTTGTATTCATGACCCAATCTGTGACAATGAGTGCAAAAAAGTCTTGGGAGCTCTTGAAATATAAAGTCAATCCAATTGGTATCTCCTCGATCATTAGGAGCAAGCGTACCTGTTTGAAGTGGCTGAGAAATGTCTATTCTAAGCCTAATATTCATTGTGTTGTAACCATTGAAGTAGTGAGTGGGGTTATCAAAGGCTACTAAGGTTCCAAAATTTTGAGTGAACTGAATAACATTGGGGATTATAGTATGCTCAGGGAAAAGTTTGTGAAGAGAGATTTCAAATATTTCATAAGTGATTTCAAATTGCTCAGGGAGAGCAGAAAAGTTACAAGGTTGTATTAGGAAAATGTCCCCATAAACTATCCTAGTTCCTTGCCTAAGTACAGAACACAATTCAACACTTGATTCAAACTTAATCAGATAAAACCCTCTACCAAGCTTGCTAACAGAAATTTCATTAGCTAACTTCCATCTAAACTTAAGAGCATTCCTTAAAAAGTAAGAGTTTTTGTTCATTTTTGTTAAAAAACATCCAACCAGCTGGTGTTGCCAATAACTAACAGGAATAAGAACATTCCTAGCATTAACATTGAAATTAGAGTAAGAAACATCTCTATCATCAAGGGAAGACATAGAGATAGCAGCATAAGGAAACAGTACACAAAAACAGACACCAGGCAAGGAACTAAAGAAGTTGGGGAAGTGGTAGGATAAAAGGGATTGGAATGGGGTTATTTATAGGAAATCACCTAGGTTTTGAGTTAAACATTTTGAGGCACAGTAAAAATGATTTAGCAAAACATGGAGTTGAGGGGGACAATGAACTATAGGGAGTGATTACATCTAGAATTAGGTTTAGACATACCTGTTTAAATCTCATAATGCCACTTCATATAAACTGAGAAGGTAATTATAAAAAAGTCTGAAATGGCTGCAAATCTCGCCGCCAGAACAGAGTGGATTAACAGTGGAGCTTTGGAATTTGTGGACAAGACCCATCAGACTGAAATCGCCGCTTGAGCACAGTGGTAAGGAGGTATATGATGTAATTCTTCAAGGAAAGCGAAAACATCATTGAGGCATAAACGATCCTAATTAGTCGACCATCAAAGAAAACAAATTCACCAGAAGATTAAGAGGATTTGAAGCAATTGCATCACCACGAATTAGGGTTAGGTTAACACCAACATCCCAACAGACCCATCCAAACTACATATAGGCTACATCGTGAAAGGCTGGTGGACAACGGAATTAGCTGAAGATGATTAGAAGATTCATGGATGTAATTTTAGATGTTAGGGTATTGAATTTGGGGGAATTCGACGACGAGTTGGTTGACTCGTTTTCGCCGAGTCGCAGAGCCCCGAGTTGATTATTTTAATCCCTACCTTGATATAAAAAAAAATTGTCCTGTAGCATAGGCCCAATTTAGTCAGTTTCTAAAGTTTTAATAAGTTTTAGATTTTAGAAGTTTTAAAGAGCTTTAATAGAGAAATGGTAGTTGCTGGCAAAGAAGCTAGCAGTACAACCGTTCAAATGCAAATGCATTGGGAGTCTGTTGCTCATAGTGGCTATGGCTAGAAACTCTCATTAGAGAGAAACTCCATGTGCCGATATCACTGTAGTATGGCAGTAAAGTTAAACTTCATATAATTTTCCTTTCCTATTTAAAAATAAATAAAATAAAATAGTTAAACTTCAAATGGGCATGACCATCAACCAAAATCTAATACTTGTTGCAGCTGGCTGTAACCATAATTGGAACTTCATTTGAGTATGAACTATGAACTGGGAAGAGGATATACTGATCCAATTTTCATAAAGTTAGAGGAGTGACTAATTTATTATAATCAGGAATTACACGAATCGAGGTGTTTTTTCTTTGTTTTTTCCGATCAATAAAGAAGAAGAAGTATATTGGTCGAAAGAAAGGCACAAGCAGGCTTTCCCCAAGTCGATATGATCAAGATCTTTTTCGAGTCATGTTAGTGGGGGTGATTAAAATTAAAAAAAATAAAAGTAGTGGAATATTTGTGCGGTTAATGGAAGATTACTAGTACATATTCTAAGATTAAGTATTGGCTCTTATCCAATCATTGATTAGAAGATGTAAACCACTTCAGTTTGACTCCTCCTCATCAGTAGTAACCCTTTAATCGTCTTCCTCTCAGTCTCAGACAACGACTATCACCATTTTCTACTGCCCACCACCATAGTAACTATATCTCTGACTCATGATTTGCAAATGTTTCAAATGGGTGCTGTTTTTAGTTCTGTCTTGATTAACTTGAATTTTAAGTTTTAGTCAAATGAAAATTCAGAATTTTTGTTGGATACAACATGTGGAAGTAGGTGTTTGTAGAAATGTCTTATTGAATTGAATTTAAACCTGCCCATGATTACAGAATTAGAAATAGGTTTCTCTTTATCTAGTTTTCAGTGGTTTTTCTATATCTAATTGTACTGATTTAGTTAGACTTTGTACATTAGGAGAATTTTTGGACATTGGTAGCTAATAGCTACTGAGTATGAAAGAAGTCTCTCAGGGTTTAGATGTGGCAAATGAGGAAGAATTTGCTTCCCAATCTACATTACTTAAAGAATTTGCCTCCTTACCTACCATCGACAAGGCATGGGTCTTTGAATCCGAGAATGGTAACAAATTCCCTATTCCATCGTCATCATTGCAATATAGCTCTTGCTAACATTTGTTAGCATTTTGTAATACTATATGTTTGTACTGCAGGAGGCAGTTCTCGGGCAATGTTTTCGATAAGCCAACCAAATCTCTTAGGAAATAAAAAACGGACTCATATTCTATCTTCTCATATTGCAAAACAAAGTGATGGGTCTGTTAGCTGTCAATGGGCGCCATTCCCTGTTGAAATGACGGGTGTATCAACAATTGTTCCGTCACCGTCAGGGAAGAAAATGCTTGTTGTAAGAAATCAGGAAAACGATAGTCCAACTCCAACACGATTTGAAATCTGGGGACCATCTCAGGTGGAAAAGGAGATACATATCCCAAAGTCTGTTCATGGCTCAGTATATACCGATGGATGGTAGTTATTAGTGATCTTGTTGTTTTTAATGTTTATGGGTGGTGTTTTAGTGAGAGTTTGAAAGAAATTTTTGTGATTAATTTGCAAAGCTTGTTTGCTTCATAGGTTTGAGGGGATTTCCTGGAACTTGGATGAAACTCTAATTGCTTATGTTGCTGAGGATCCATGTCCATCCAAGCCAGTGTTTGATGGCCTCGGCTACAAGAAAAGAGGTTCTACAGAGGACTGCAATAGCTGGAAAGGGCAAGGAGACTTTGAAGGGGACTGGGGTGAAGCCTATTCGGGGAGAAGGCGTCCTGGACTATTTGTTGTCAACATTGCTAGGTCCGACATCTTTCTTGTCAACGCTCTAAGTTATACTCACGTGCATTTTGGGTATGAATTAAATTTTGTTTTGTCCTGATTTCAGTGGAGATGTACACATTGTAGATGGGATTTCCAAGTCCTTAAGTGTAGGACAAGTTATATGGGCGCCGAAGAATGATGATTTGGACCAGTACTTGGTTTTTGCGGGGTGGCCATCAGATTGTGGATCTAAAAAAATTGTAAGAAAGCTTGGTATAAAATACTGTTATAATAGGCCATGCGCCCTATACGCAGTCAAAGCATCATTTCACAAATCAGAAACTGATAAACTTGAAACCAAGTAGGTTCCAGTTTCTATCTAAATGCCTTTCATCCTTCTTGTTTGTAGTTTCTAGTTCGCTGAGATGATGTTGTTCACATTGTGATCTTAAGCGCTGTTAATGTTCTAGAGGTGACAGAACTGAAGATAAGACTGCAGCCATCAATCTTACTCAAGGCATAAGTAGTGCATTCTTTCCCCGATTCAGGTGCATTGTATGACTTCCGATTTTTGTTTGTTACTGTGCAACTTAATTTGGTATGTTGAGATAACAAATTTTGGACATATTCAAAACTACTTTGAAAGTGCTGAGGGGAACATAATTGATTTGCAGCCCAAATGGGAAATTCCTCGTTTTCCTGTCAGCAAAAAGTGCCGTAGATACTGGAGCACATATGGCCACTGACTCTCTCCACAGGATTGATTGGCCTACTGATGGGAAGCCTCATTTATCTCTTAAATTGGTTGACGTAGTAAGCTGTTCTTTCTAACTCATTTACTTCATTTTGTGGTTGTTCTTTAAGAGGGTAAGAAATAGTTGGCAGATGCATCCAGATGCAACCCAGGAGATAGAGTTTCTTTAGCAGATGTGCCCTCCCGTCATGATAGGGATGCTCAGTTGCACCTTAACGCTAAAAATTCATCAATATGTTAAGGAATGTACATTTTCTGTGTTGTTTAGGTCCCCGTTGTACAATGTGCCGAAGAGGATTGCTTTCCAGGACTATACTGTTCAGGTTTCCTCCATAACCCCTGGCTTTCCAATGGACAGACAATGATTATGTCTTCCTACTGGCGCAGTAGTCAAGTAATAGTTTCTGTTGATGTGTTGAGGTAACCCTCAATATAGTTTTCATTTTCTGCTCTACTCAAACCTTGTCCCCTTATTTCACGTAAAACAACAAATATATTCATATTTTCTATGTAGTGGGAGAGTATCTCGAGTTACTCCTAATTCTAGTGCTTCGTGGAACATTCTTGCGCTAGATGGGGACAATATTCTCTCTGGTACATCAAATACTGTTCTTGTTTATCCTCTCAGAAAATCAAATGGACATTGGATAAATAATTTTTCCTTCTTTTTCTGTTTCTCTTTCAAGTGTCTAGTAGTCCAGTAGAGCCTCCTGAAATCAAGTATGGGTACTCTACTGAGAGGAAGGAATGGAATTGGCTGGATATTTCAGGTCCTGTTTCTATATATTCTACGAAGGTTAGCTACATCCTTTTGTATATTTTTATTCATGTTGTACATCCTTTTGAGAATCTAACGGCTGAGAAAAAAGCTCCATTAAGAATGGCGTTTCTACTATTCCACCATTACACTTGCGCTTCCATCCACAGTTCCAAGTGCTGAGGTGGCGTGGAAGATGGAAGATGGATGGATTCCACCATAAGACTTGCTCTTAAGTCGACATACTTCTTATTCTTCAAATCTGCAGGTTAAATCTATGCTGTCATCCCTCCAGTTTAGTATAGTGAAGATTCCAGTTCGGGATACTTGTGTAGACCTTACGGACGGTAATTTATATGAGTTCACTAACATTAAATAATGTAATGCTGTAAGTGTTTTGTTGCAGCAATGGACGTAGCATCAATTTTAATTCATTTATCATTTATGTATTCAATTCATTTCAGGTGCCAGGACACCCTATGAAGCCATATTTGTTTCTTCTAAAACTAGGAAAAGTGGTGCATGTTATCCATTGGTTGTAATCCTTCATGGTGGACCGCATTCTGCCGCGTCAACCGACTTCAATAAAAATCACGCATTCCTGTCTACATTAGGTTACAGCTTGCTCATAGTAAATTATAGGTGAGCCCAAATAATTAGGTTCCTCCGTCAAGGCGAGCTATCGACCACCCATAGGGTATCCTCTTTATCGTGATTCTCTTGCTGAGTTGCTTGTAATTATTCAGAGGTTCTCTGGGATTTGGAGAGGAGGCATTACAATCACTCCCAGGAAAAGTTGGATCACAGGTGTGTTAATTTACTTTTATGTCTTGGATATGTTATCTGGTTTCGATATTAAAGAGTTTTATTCTCTCCCCATATTTGTAGATACCTTGATAACTGATTTCTTGATGTGGGCAGGATGTCAATGATGTACTGGCAGCTCTAGACCATGTCATTGAAATGGGTCTTGCAGACCCATCTAAAGTTGCTGTTGTTGGAATCTCACATGGGGGCTTTTTAACAACTCACTTAATAGGCCAGGTAGTTTTCCACTTCGCATCTTATGGACTCCAAGACATAAAGACATATATTAGACATCAGTTTGTGCACATTTTGTATATCTCAGATATATTGCTTCTACCATTTCTTTCAACCGAATCTAATTTGTTATTGGCTGTTACCATCGTTTTAACCATGAATAGTTTTGAGTACTCACTTTCCTTATTGGCTCTTATAAATAGTTTTGAGTACTCACTTTCCTTGATGCATTTGTGTTGGTTCTGTTGGTGCAGGCACCAGATAGGTTTGCAGCAGCGGCTGCTAGAAATCCTGTTTGTAATCTTGCATTGATGGTTGGCACATCTGATATCCCTGATTGGTGTTATGTGGGAGCATATGGTTGTAACGAGGGGAAAAATTACTTTACAGAGGCACCTTCATTTGATCATCTACGCGTGATGTATAACAAGTCTCCTATTTCCCACCTCGCAAAGGTACTTTATATTTGTAATTACAATTTGAGGTTAATCTTTCAAGTCAGTTAGGCGTCGATTTATGTTCGAGTAGAAAGAAATAGAGCATTTTCATATGTTCTCCTCAAGAGCGCAGCATTTGGTGGTGGTTCAGTTTTGTGCTTGTTGTTTCTTCAGGTCAAAACACCAACCCTCTTCCTTCTAGGTGCACAGGATCTGCGCGTTCCAGTTTCAGATGGATTGCAAGTAAGATTATACATGTAGTTTGTTAATCTAACACAGTTAAAAATTGGCGGCTTGGGAATTCGATATTACATGATTCCAAAAGCCTAACATCATTGGTTGGAAAACTGTGTAGTATGCACGAGCATTGAAGGAGAATGGAGTTGAGGTTAAGGTGATGATGTTTCCAAAGGACATCCATGAAATTGACAGGTTCACATCGGTCATTGATTTATCTTAATTATCTTACACAGCATAGTTCTCCTAAAACTCTTCCCACTGATTCTTGTTTCCTTGTTGCAGGCCGCGATCTGACTTTGAAAGCTTTCTTAATATTGGTGTCTGGTTCAATAAGCATTTTCAATAAGGTGGGGGTTGTGATCTTTTAGATACCTGTTCCGTTTAAATTTTAATAAAAGATCTGTCAAATACTTGTACACAACGTAAATGAAATTATTGGTTCCATTTTGCCAACCCTGATAGACTCCATCCAGTACATTTGATAAAGCTGAAGAAGTCCACTGGTCAAGTTATAATTTGATGTGTACAGAACTTTTTAATTGTGCAAAGCTTGTCCCATTTTAGGAAGCCCGTCTACATATACGTAGTTCTACTCCAGATTTTCAAGGTCGCATCTTCGGAACGAAAGAAGAACAAGGATAAAAAAAAAATGAGGCTTAGGTTTCAAAGATGCTAATAAGACTAATTTGGCAAATAGTGGCAATGTTAAGTGCTAACCGAACTAGCTTACATCATTTTTTTTTTTTTTAATATTTTTAATTCCGCTTAATTTTTATATTTTTAATTCCGCTTAATTTTTTTGGATCTGACTGAAATCACCCGAGTCATTTGGATCTGACTCAACTGACTCAAAAATATGCGAGTCTCATGAGACATTTTGGCTCAAACCGAGATAGGAATTAGGTCCGAGTCAAATAGCCGGTGAGATGTGACAAAATAAAAACAAATGATCTGACTCTTGCCGAGTCAGCAGGAAACTACCTAGTGGATAATCCCGAATCCATCTGAACTTTCTGTTAAAAGTAAATACTTTCATAAAACTGCACCTTGTAAAAATCTCTATTTTAAATTCTTGGATGTGGAAGTGCAGAAGTAAAGATGACTTTCTCAACAAAGATAAATTAAGATGGCTCTTAACTTTAGTTGGGTGTTAAAGAAAAAGAACAAATTAAAAGTAGCGTGGCATATTTGTTTAAGTTGATTAAAAAATGTTATCTCCATTAGTTGATGACTTGCACCATGTTTATTTTTCTCTGATTCGTGATTTGAATCTGATGTGGGGCAAGTTATGTCAGATCGTTTGTTTTTTAAGGTCCGATTCGGCTCATATATCTGACTTGAAGCTATTTGAATCTGACTTGTCTGACTGGAATCAAAACACTTCTGTAATAACTGTTTTATAATTTTGGAGTCAGATGTATACAGTCATAAATCAGATCTAGAAGAGTTTGGAAAAAAAAAACAAACAATACCAACACTGCTACTACACCCGCTTCAGTTTGACTCTAAGTCAGTCTTCCTCTCAGTCTGAGACAACAGATTTTCTGCTGCACACCACAAGTAAGTCCATCTCTAACTCTATTTATTCATGATTAGCAAGATGGGTACAATTTTTATATTGATAAAAAAAAACTTCAAAAATGCAGAACTTCTGTTGGATACAAAATTGGAAATAGGTTTTTGTTGTTGAATTGAATTAACTGAGCATGATTACACTGAAGTCCTTGTAGATTTCAATTATGAAATCTGTTATCTAGGTAGGCAGAAGTTTTCGACGTTGATAGCTATGAAAGAAGTCTCTCAGGGTTTAAATGCGGCAAATGAGGAAGAATTTGCTTCCCAATCTACATTACTTACAGAATTTGCCTCCTTATCTACCATTAACAAGGCATGGGTCTTTGAATCGGAGAATGGTAACAAATTCGCTTTTGCCGTTATGATTGCAATATAACTCTGGCTAATATTTGTTTTTGAGCTGCACAGTTTCTCTTAGTAGCACTATTTGTTTGTCCTGCAGGAGGTAGTTCTCGGGCAATGTTTTCGATTAGCCAACCAAATCTCTTAGGAAATAAAAAACGGACTCACATTCTATCTTCCCATATTGCAAAACAAAGTGACGGATCTGTAAGCTTTCAATGGGCTCCATTCCCTGTTGAAATGTCAGGTGTATCAACAATTGTTCCATCACCGTCAGGGCAGAAAATGCTTGTTATACGAAATCAGGAAAATGATGGCCCAACACAATTTGAAATCTGGGGATCGTCTCAGATGGACAAGGAAATACATATCCCAAAGTCTGTTCATGGCTCAGTATATACTGATGGATGGTAGTTGCTAGTGATACTCGTTGGTTCTTATGTTAATGAGTGGTGTTTTAGTGAAAAGAAATTTTTGTGATTCATTTGCAAAGCTTGTTTGATTCATAGGTTTAAGGGGATTTCTTGGAGCTTGGATGAAACTCTCATTGCTTATGTTGCTGAGGATCCATGTCCATCCAAGCCAGTGTTTGATGGTTTCGGCTGCAAGAAAACAGGTTCTACCGAGAAGGACTGCAATAGCTGGAAAGGGCAAGGAGATTTCGAAGAGGAATGGGGTGAAGCCTACTCGGGGAAAAGGCGTCCTGGACTATTTGTTGTCAATATTGTTAGGTCCGGCATCTTTCTTGTCAACACTTGAACTTACAATCACATGCATATTTGGTCATATGATTAAATTTCATTTTGTTCTGATTTCAGTGGAGATGTACACATTGTAGATGGAATCTCCAATTCCTTAAGTGTAGGACAAGTTGTATGGGCGCCGAAGAATGATGAGTTGGACCAGTACTTGGTTTTTGTGGGGTGGCCATCAGACTGTGGATCTGAAAAGATTGTAAGAAAGCTTGGTATAAAATACTGTTATAATAGGCCATGCGCTCTATACGCAGTTAAGGCATCGGTTCACAAATCACAAACTAATAAACTTAAAACCAAGTAGGTTCCAATTTCTATCTGGATGTCATCCTTCTTGGTTCTAGTTCTAAGTTAGCTGGCCTGATGTTTTTTAGATTGTGATCATAAGTATCTATATGTTCCAGGGGTGACAGAACTGAAGATGAGACTGCAGCCATCAATCTTACTCGAGGGATAAGTAGTGCATTCTTTCCCAGATTCAGGTGCACTATATGACTTCCATTTTTTGTTTTGTTACTGTGCAACATAATTTGGTATATTAAGAAAATACCTTGTGAACCAATTTTGAAACTACTTTGAAAGTGCTGAGGGGAATATAATTGATTTACAGCCCAGATGGGAAGTCCCTTGTTTTCTTTTCTGCAAAAAGTGCTGTGGATACTGGAGCACATTCTGCCACTAACTCTCTCCACAGGATTGACTGGCCTACTGATGGGAAGCCTAATGTATCTCTCAAATTGATTGATGTGGTAAGCTGATCTTTCTTATGCATTAACTTCGTTTCGTATTATTCTTTAAGATGGTAATAAATAGTTGGCAGATGCTCATTTGCACCTTCAGGCCAAAAAATCAGCAAAGTGTACTAAGGAATGTGCATTTTATTTATTTTTTAGGTTCCTGTTGTAAAGTGTGCTGAAGAGGATTGCTTTCCAGGACTTTATTGCTCAAGTTTCCTCCGTAACCCGTGGCTTTCCGATGGACAAACAATGATTATGTCTTCTTACTGGCGCAGCAGTCAAGTAATAATTTCTGTTCATGTGTTGAGGTAACCATCAACAAAGTTCTCATTTTCAGCTCTACTCCGACCGTGTTCCTATTTGTAATTGACAAATATATTCATGTTTTCTACATAGCGGGAGAGTATCTCGAGTTACTCCTAATTCAAGTGCTTCCTGGGACATTCTTGCTTTAGATGGGGACAATATTCTCTCTGGTACATCAAATACTGGACCTGTTTTACTCTCAAATAAACTAAACAGACCTTAGATAAATGATTTTTCCTTCTTTTTCAATTTCCCTTTGAAGTGTCTAGTAGTCCAGTAGAGCCTCCTGAAATCAAATACGGGTACTCTACTGAGGGGATGGAATGGAATTGGCTAGATATTTCAAGTCCTGTTTCCAAATACTCTACCAAGGTTAGCGACATCCTTTTATGTATTCCTATGCATGTCATACATACTAGCACCTCAAATTGTTTTCCTTCTTAAGTTGACATACCTCTTATCTACAAATATGCTACAGGTTAGATCTATGCTGTCATCTCTCCAGTTTAGTATAATGAAAATTCCAGTTCGCGATGCTTCTGTAGAGCTTACAGACGGTAATTTATTGGAATTCATTAACACTAAATAATGTAAATAAGATATTCTCATATATGTGAGAAAGACACTGTAAGTGTTGTTTTGTTGCAACAGATGCAAGTAGCATCTATACGAATTCATATATGTATTCAATTCATTTCAGGTGCCAGGACACCCTATGAAGCCATATTTGTTTCTTCTAAAACCAGGAAAAGTGGTGCATGTGATCCATTGATTGTAATCCTTCATGGTGGACCGCATTCTATCTTGTTGACTAACTTCAGTAAAAATTATGCGTTCCTGTGTACATTGGGTTACAGCTTGCTCATAGTAAACTATAGGTGAGCCAAAAAAATCTTTCCACCGTTACTCTGGGGTTAGGAGAGATATCTACTGCTCCTTGTGTATCTTCTTTATCGTGGTTCTCTTGCTGAGTAGCTGGTAATTGTTCAGAGGTTCATTGGGATTTGGAGAGGAGGCATTACAATCACTCCCAGGAAAAATTGGATCACAGGTGTTTACTTACATGTCTTGAATATGTTTGCTGGTTTAGATATTTAAGGGTTTTTTTCTTTCCCATTATTCACGATTGAATAACAGATTTCTTAATGTGGACAGGATGTCAATGATGTACTTGCAGCTCTAGACCATGTCATTGAAATGGGTCTTGCAGACCCATCTAAAGTTGCTGTTCTTGGAGGCTCACATGGGGGCTTTTTAACAACCCACTTGATCGGCCAGGTAGTTTGCCACTTTCATCTTCTGAACTCCAAGACATTAGGACATATATTAGGATATCTCTGGTTGGATATCAGTTTGTGTACGTTGGTATATCCCAGAGTTATTGCTTCAACCATTTCTTTCAACTTCTTTTACCTTCAGAATTAAGTCCATCTTCATTTTGTATTTTTAAGTATAGTTCTTCCTTATTGGCTCTTATGAATAGTTTTGAGCACTCACCCTCCTTAATGTACTTGTCTTGGTTCTCTTGGTGTAGGCACCAGATAGGTTTGTGGCAGCGGCTGCAAGAAATCCTGTTTGTAATCTTGCGTTGATGGTTGGTACCTCTGATATTCCCGATTGGTGTTATGTGTTAGCGTATGGTGGTGGGGAGGGAAAAGATTACTTTACAGAGGCACCTTCACTTGATCATCTACATGTGATGTATAACAAGTCTCCTATTTCACACCTCGCAAAGGTACTTTATATTTGTGAGATTAGTCATTCGAGTCAGTTTGGCGTTGATTTATGTTCGAGTAGAAAGAAAGAGATCATTTGCATATGTTTTCCCCAAGAGCGCAGCATTTGGTGGTTCAGCTTTGCGCTTGTTGTTTTCTTCAGGTCAAAACACCAACCCTCTTCCTGTTAGGCGCACAGGATTTGCGTGTTCCAGTTTCAAATGGATTGCAAGTAAGATTATACATGTACTCTGTTAGTCCAACACCGTTAAAATTGGCTGCTCAGGAAATCAATATTCCATGATTCCAAAAGTCTGACATTATTGATTTTGGTATAGTATGCACGAGCATTGAAGGAGAATGGAGTTGAGGTTAAGGTGATCGTGTTTCCAAAGGACACCCATGGAATTGACAGGTTCACTTCAGTCATCGTATTATATTTATGCTTACAAATTGGTCTCTTAAAATTCTTCACACGGATTCTTGCTCCTTTGTTGCAGGCCGCAATCTGACTTTGAAAGCTTTCTTAATATTGGAGTCTGGTTCAATAAGCATTTTCAATAAGCCGGAGTTGTGATCCATGCCATCTTTGAATTATCTGTTTTCTTTATATTTCAATATATAAGATCTGTCAAAAATTTGCACACAGTGAATAAAGTTATTGATTCTGGTTTGCCAATTCTCATAGACTCCAGTACATATGATAAAGCTGAAGAAATCCAGTTGTTGAATAACTTATTTTTATATGCAAAGTTTCTCGCGTTGTAGGAAGGCAGTCTATACGCAGTTCTACTCCCGGTTTCGAAGGTTGCATCTTTGAAAAGAAAGAAGAACAAGGAGGAAAAAAAAAAAAACCCAATTTGTGAGACATGATTACTGTAATTAGGTTCTGAGTTAGCCTCCAGTATGGTGGATGTTGGATGCATTAAAAGTGTGCTAAGCATGGCCACGGTTCTGGGGGCAGTGGGATCTGAGGGGGATGAGAAGAAAAGGAATGTAACTGCAATTGATGAAGAAAGAGCAATGCAGGTGATGTGAGAAGTGAAATGAAGATTAAGATTGTTGTGGGTTTTTGCTTTGGATGTTTGAGTGAAGATTCTCGAGAGCACAGCTTGAGATGGGTCTCGTGTAGGTAATTGTGGCGAGTCTGGGAGGGAAGAATATTCAATTTTGCCCATAGTTGGAAGTGGCTAATTTTTTTAAAATTACAGAGATCGAGCTTTCTTTTTTCTTGATCGGCCAAGAATTTCCTGGTTTGCTTGTTTACTCGGGAGGTACCAAAAATTCTATATCAGACAACATTTTCCAGTTTGTTTGTAAGAATTACCAATAAGTGCTATTATAGTAAAGTAATGTACCCGGTTACCGTTTAGCAATGTTAGACTGGGTTTGGTAAAATGTTCCTTTCATGATGAAAATAAGGATTTTGAAGATTGATTTGATTACGTCACCCATTTCTCTTGGGTTCTGGTTTGTCAAGGGTCCTAAGTTTTTCTTTGGGAACTTAGTGTTGAAGTTTTTCTTTGAGTCTGTGTTGAGTTTACTCCTTCGTGGGCAGGTTGTTTTTCCTTTTTCTTTTTCCTTTTTCGTAACTCTGGTGTCACTCTTGGTGACATCTTTGTTTTTTAATTAAATTTGCCCTTCCCGCGTCAAAAAAAAAAAAAAAAAAAAAACTTCTAAAATTCTCTAATTTTTAAAAGCGAGAGAATATGAGCTTTTAAACCTGGCTAATTTGGGGCCTAGTGCGATTATTTGGGCCTATAAATTACTTCATCTACCTAATAGGAAATGATAAGGGGTGTCTAAATTTAATGAAACTACCCATTTACCCTCTAAAAAATAATAATGAAACTTAAAAACAAAATCATATTCATTTCTACTCCCCCTAATAAACCGATTCTTCTATTATTCTCTTCTTCTCCCTTTTTTTTCATTTTCTTGAAACCAAAACATCGTCGATCATCGACGATCCAAAAACGATTAATCGTTTTTTTTTCTTCTATAAAATGTCGAAATGACCAAGATACAAACAAGCCAATGGAATTACTTATCCTAATGAGAGTAATCCCGGAATTGTTGAAGTTATTCGAAACAAACCGAAGAACACAACAGTTGAGAAGGAAGAACAATCTTTGATCGCACAAGAAGAGGAAATGGGTCGAATCAGGTACTTTTCTATCAACCCAAACACCTAAACTAGGTTTTAGTAACATGCAATCGCTCAAAATCAAAAAAAATTAAATCAAAATTTTTCGGGTTTCCCAGAATCGGATGATGTTAATGTACTTGTGAACCGATTGTGTTTAGAAACGGTTGATGTTCTTGGTCATATACTCCGATTGTGCTGCATGTGTTTTCTGGTTCGAGAAATTTGAACCAGAATCGGGCAATGTTAATGTCAACATAGCCCGATTCAGTTACTGTTGGGATAACCATTTTTCTGTAACTTTTTTTTGTTAGAATCGGATTACATATGTGTCCACAAAAACTGATTGTGTAGCCTTTGAATTCTTATCTGCTTAGCCCATAATCGGATTACATGAACACTTATAAAAACCGATTGTTGGTGTGTAATGCTTCGGATTTTACATGTGTGTCGAGTAAACCGATTCTTGTAAGAAATAATGCCCAATTTTTCTGTATTTTTTTTTTGTTAGAATCGGATTACATGAGCACTTAAATAAACCGATTGTTGTTGATGTGTTATGTTAGGAATCGGGCTTTATATGTGTATCGAGTAAACCTATTGTATACTTTGAATTCAAAAAAATATGCATTCAATTTCATTGTTGGTTGTTTGTCGCTTATCTCCATATTCTACAGGCCGAACAAGGGCAAGCAACAAAAGCAAGCCGAAAAGAAATATAAGAGGAAAAATGACTTTGATTCTCCTCCGAGTTTGAGACCTCGTCGAGAGGGTGGTCAAAATTTAAATACTTCCTACCGAAGGGGCTCGGGGAGTAAATCCAAAGCAATCCGCATCAATGACCCGCCACCTCAAGCGGAGCAACCAACACAAGAAGAATCTGATTCCGATACACCTACTGAAGAAGGAGGTGGTGATAGAGAAGTTGTTGAAGAATAAAGTGGTGAGGAGGAAGTTAATGAAGAAGAAAGTGGTGAAGTTCAAGAACAAGTGCAAGGAGGAGAAGTTCAACAACAAGTCCAATGAGGAGACGCTCAAGAACAAGGTAAGACAGATAGTAAGAATGATGGTCCAAATAAGAACAAAGGAAGCCACATGCCCCACCCGCTGAATATGTTTCCTCGCGGCCCTACTGATCCCGTTTACGGGTTACCCGGTGATGGAGGAAATTTGTTATGGGGGTACAAAGAGAGTTGGGCCGTTGTCGTCTGTCATACCATAGTAACTACCTAAACCTAATGCCATGTAAATTTATTATCTATGTAGTGTTTTGATTATTGTCCATCGGATTTGTTTTATTTTATAGCATCACAAGGATGCATTTCGTCGTATGAATCCAAGAACGTCATGATGAAGAATTGGGTACGGGAAGCACCATAATTGACCATTGGAGAAGTTGAGGAATTAGTCGAGCTAGTCAAATCTACGGGGTTGTTGCCTACGGTCGAGAATTTAGATCTTGGTTACGACAAGCTTCTTTGTTTCGTGTTTACCGAGAGATATTACGGGAAAACAAATATTTTGCATCTTCCGTTTGGTGAAATGATGCGAAGTTCATTACAGGGCTAAGCATAGATGGTAAATCTGTGAAGCATAAAGAATACGCGCAAGATCTTGAATATGACAAGATTTACGCGTTCACCAAGAATGTATTCCAATGGGATAAGGAGATAACCAAGTCACATATGCTAGTAGGAAAAGCAAAGGATATTCCATCTCTCAAAGTTGAGGGAACTCTTCAGTGGAACAAAGAAACTTCGTGCTGAGGGAAAAGAGGTGACCAAGGAACGTATCTTCTCCACGGCCAATGCGTATGTCCTCTACATCCTGGGATCTGTTATCTTTCTTGATGTTTCCGGTGCCCGTGTGAATGCCAACTTTATTCAGTTGTTGCAACCATTTGACAAGATTCACGAATACTCTTGGGGAACTTCCATCCTTGCACACTCTTTGAACGAATTGAGAAAGATTTCTAAGGCTGAAAGGAACCAAATCGGAGGGAATATGGCTTTTCTGCAGGCGTGAATATATTTGCACTTCCCAATATTTGCTGAAATGGATTTTGAGAACAATGAATGGGACGGTAACTTTTGTGGGGACATTTACACCCACAACAGTAAGGAAAAGTCCCAAGATGTGGTTAATCTGAAGTTGAGACTCCAGTTGGACAACTTGACAACAAAAGATTTTTTATTTGACCCTTACAAGAAGGATTTGGCCAAAGGTAAAGGAAAGATGGTTGGGTGCGCCGAGCAACAAAGTTATTTTGGGCCTTTGTTTCACCCAAGAGGATATGTAATGTACAACCCGACGAGAGTCGCAAGACAATGCGGATACGTACAAAAAATCCCAAAGGAGCACAAGATGTTTAAAATCGATGAGAGAAAAAAATGAGTCATTTGATAATGATATTGAGATTGATCACTACCCTTTACCATCATGTGATTATTGGGAAGAGAGAAGGTTCAACGGATATGTTATGGATGGTCGATCGAGAACAGATGATGAGGAAATTCCGGGTTACATGCCGTGGTACCTCAATGTTTCACATACTCGAGTGATACGAGTAGATGAGAGGCCACGGATAGTGGACAAAGATACAGCTCTCGAATACCTGGTGTGTATTGTTATTCAATTACGGTTTTGTTAATGGCTTTAGTATTATTTGTTGAATGTTTATTGTTTAAAATGGAAACATAGAAGATGAGTCGGGCACTTGCTAACCCAAGCAAGGCTAGAAATCAGGGAATGAGAAAATGTTAAGGCCAATGAAAATCTGATTGATGAATTGAACAATCTCGAATATGTTGAAGCGGGTGCAAAGTTTGGGGAACCGGTGGAGGAGGAGCCAAAGAAAATGAGGAAGAGTGTCGCCATAAAAAAGAATTCTGAAGGTGCATCGAGCAGCACCCAACCTGCTAAACGAGGACGGGGTGGTTGTGGACGTGGTCGTGGTGGGGATATTCATGAATGAATGGTTTCAAACTTATATCTTTAACTATGGATAATTATGGAGTCAAAACTTATCGTAGAATTATGTTTGGTTATATTCCTAGATTATGAATGACTGAATCTGGTTTCTTTTGAAAATTGTTTGTGTTTGTCTAAGAAGCGATAAAAGAACCAACTACAATGTGTGTGTGCAAAAAATGCAGGACTCTGGCTATTTTTCTGTCACAATCGGTATTCATGTACCTTTTTGAAATCTGATTCTGACAGTTGTCCAGGGGTACAATTTCAGAATCGGGTTTTGAGGGTGCACCATATAGACCGATTCTGAAATTTTCATTCACCAGGTTTGTAGGTGTTCAGAGTCGGTTTATACGGATACTTTTGAAGTCTAATTCTGAAAAAACAAAAAAATCCAGAGTTTTGATAACCTTAAGAATCGGTTTATGTGGGCATCCCATGTAATCCGATTCCTGTGAGGAAAATTG
The DNA here is from genome assembly GCA_023529315.1 of Papaver bracteatum. NCBI lineage: Eukaryota > Viridiplantae > Streptophyta > Magnoliopsida > Ranunculales > Papaveraceae > Papaver > Papaver bracteatum. The sequence continues at coordinate 101,411 of JAJJWX010003528.1, forward strand.
ACATTTTTTCTGTATCTTTTTTTTGACAAGAATCGGATTACAAGTGAAACATTATAAACCGATTATTAAGAGGGAGATTTTGACAACCTCCAGAATCGGTTTATGTGGGTATTCCATATAATCCGATTTACAAAGGAAAAGTGGCACCTTTTCTGTAACTTTTTTTTGCCAAGAATCGGATTACATGTGCAATATTGAAAACCTATTATTGAGAGGCATATTTTATATGATTTTGCAAGGACACAATCGGTCTAGAAAATGGAACGGGAACCCTATGAAGATTTTTTCTCGTTAAATCGTTTGATAATACATTCTGTGAACGTCCGAATGAAATCTATTCAATTAATGATTTGGAAGAGAGTTAAAGAGTTCTTTTACGGGCGTAACGGGAATCCCAATAACCGTAAATGGAGAGACTTTGCATTTCGATTCAACTACATAAAAAGTGCAATGCGAGAGTATGTTAAAGTTAGAAATATGGTGTACCAACATCATCCACAAGCTCCTCTTATGGAAAAAAAGAGTAATCCGATAATATTTATACTTGTGTCATTGGTAGAAGTTCGCACACTAACATACAAGAATTCATTGAATTCTATCTGGAACGTTTCGATGGGCTTTGGAGAATACGTAATGGGGAAACTAAGTTCATTCACCACAAAGAAAATACGATGTTGTACCGACGTACACGGAGGTTCATTGACGAACATTTGATATGTCAAATTCAGAATTCCCATATTGAGTCCTATATATGTAATGCGCTAATTTCCTAAACTATTTAATGAATATTTTGTTTCTGAAAGTAAGGTATAATCAGACTATGTGGACATACCTAAACACCGATTCTCACAACCGGTTTTTGTTTGTATTGAAAAAACCCGATTCTGGGTTTACTTCGTCCTTTGAAAAAACACAACCCAGAATCGTCTTATAACTGCACTAACATCAACCATATGGATCGAGTTTTTCAAAAAAAATAATTTAAAAAAATCAAGTTTTAATGATGAATTAATCGTAGTTAATTTCATGGTTAACTTGATTAAACATCATTTAATCACCCAAATTAGCACTAATTAATCAGGTATAGTTTTTCCATTTAGTAAAATAGTTGGACAAGGGGTTATCCATTTTACTTCAAGATATTCTTTTTTGTCTTGTAGTCATAGGCCCAAAATTAGCCAAGTTTTTAAAACCTACAAAAACATAAGCTTTAGTCCTGCCTAAATTTAAACTTCACGAGATTGGGTATACTCAGATTAATTGGGTATACCTAATGAGACATAATAGGATCATTGGGAAGTAAAACCCAAAGCCCCTTAGGCACATATTTTCAAAAATAGCTAAATTGCCCCGGAAATGATTAGCACTAATTTAATTGATAATTGAGAGAGAAATAGAGTGAAGTATTAGATAAGTTTTGGGGGGGAAAGTTAGGATTTTGAGAGTTTGGTGAGATGAGTGATTTTAATCCTAACCTTGAAATGAGGGTGCCTTTTACATCTCCTATAGATGAATATTTGTTGGATGATCTACAAAATCATGATAAAATGGATTATATGCATGATCCTTACTTTTATTTTCCTCGAACGCAAGATGCATATGGAAGTGATGAATGTTTTGAGCCAAACGAAGAATCAAATGACCCAGAAGAAGAAACGGGAGCTGAAAATAATCAGGTATACAACTTATGTGGTGAAGATCGTGATTTATTCATGCTTAAATCATCAAATGATGGACCTAGTTTTAGTTTTTCACTTTTTGCGGCCCAGAATCGCCACGGTTGACGATGGTCTAACAATAACGACTACTATAGTCGGCTCGGTTTTCGTTACCAAATATGACGACTTTTCATGAGCATTAGTTTAACCATCATTGTTTTTGTAAATAAAAATGTAATGGTGGTTTGGCCTTATTTGAAGTCGTTAGCGTAGATAATATAAACCTTGCCGACCAACTGTCTTTTATAGCACAGAGAACTGTGTTGTAAAATATGATTTTATTGTCAATATTTTATATGTGTCAACCCTGCCAACTATTCTTTGGTTATCAATATTATATATGTCGACCATACCGTCTAGTCTTTGGTCTTCTATGTTTTATTTTTTGACCTTTCCGATACAATTATTTGGTTGTTTATTTTTTATTTAAATTGTGATGTTTTTGTAGATTGTATTGGCGGTAGAAGATCAGTCTGAAGCTTACAGTGTTAGGGGGCATGATACTTCCGCCCATTATGCTAATGATTTGGAATGGTCGTCTAAAGACAAAGAATTGCATTGGGTCATTGAGAAAGAAAAAGATAAGATGTGTGTTCTAGTGAAAGACACCCAACAAAAAGGTACGCAGTTTGAAATGGTTTGTGAGCATAGTAGATCGGATGCAAGTCACAAGAGAAAGGGTTATGTGTATGCTAAGAAGATGAAAAGGGTATACAATACGAAGTCAAAAAAGTGTGGATGCCCATTCAAGATTGTGTTTTTGAAGAACCAATACACCAACATATGGAGAATGCATAAAGTTGATATTGGTTGGCATAATAATAAAGATCAGCAAAATCTTGTTGGACACCCGCGAATTCGATCAAGTAAGAACAAGTTGGGGAATTGAAACAAGTAATCTCCTTAGTAAGTTCAAGAGGGATGACAAGAATAACCTTTCTTCATTATCTACAATTTAAGCGGCCAAAGAAACTATCAAAAGAATGGGATGGGATGGTGGAAGGTAATGCAAAAATCACAATGGTTGGTCCACAAACACAACTATACATGAGTCATTGGAGGGGAGGGTGGATCTTATTTTTATTGCGCATCCGAAGATGATTCAATTGGCCCGGTGCTTCTACAAGTGTTGTTCATGGAATGTACTTATAAGACGAATATGTACAACATGCCTTTGTTGAACATTGTAGTACAAACCTTAGACAAACAATCATTTACGGTGGCGTGGTGTTTTATGGATCGTGAGAAGGATGAGAGTTATATTTGGGCTTTGGAAACCTTGAAGCTTCTCTACCACGAAGACGAAACTCCCGGGGTTATAATGACCGACAATGAGCAAGAAATAATGAACGCTGCAAGGATAGTTTTTCCAAAGGAAACAAATTTGCTTTGCACGTGGCACATACAATGAAATCTTAGGAAAAATTGCAGGTATCATATCCAAAAGACAAAGGCAAAGAAATCTAGTAAAAGTGCAAAAAAAGGAAGATGAGGGTCTTAGCAAACTAAATCAAGAGGAGAGAGAGGAGGAAAAAAAGAAAGAGGACGGAGAATGAAAAAAAGGTGAGATTAAACTTGGGTTATTCATGAGAGCATTGGAAAAATTGGTTTAGCCAATGATCGTGGCAAGATATGAGATAAACTTGAAGGAATTTGAGGATGATTGGTGAACTATTTACCCCAAAGTAATTGTATCTTGCAAGAGACAATGGTTGAGGCCACAAAAAGAGAGGTTTGTGTATGCTTTTACTTACGATTATAAACATTTCAAACTTGAGTCCATAAGTATGGTAGAGAATGTAGTTGCAGGATTTCCCACAACACACCCCTTGTAATATCTTGATAATAATCTCTTGATCTAAACTAATTTGATATTAAAAGTATAATTAAAATTCTAAAAATTGTAAATAGACACATAAATTTTTACATGGTTCGATCAATTTGATCTATATCCATGATTCTTCACTATGATTGTTTAAATTTACATTTGATTTACATTAATAATTTCCATTAATGGAGTTCTAGATCTAGTTTTGGGGAAGAAGATGATAAAGGAAAATACATTCTCTCTCCTAAAATCTCTCTGCAAAATATCTCTCTCTTCTAAAATTGTGTCCTTCCTTTTCTCTCTCCTGCTCTTCTCTTTATATAGGTGTCTTCATAGTGGGTGACAGCTCACATTCAACTTATCTTTCCCATTTTTTAGGATTTTTGCTATGCTCCTTGCTGGCTCTGCTATCGTGCTCGCGAGATCTTCTATCGTGCTCGCGAGATCTGCTATCGTGCTCGCGAGACTCTTCTATAACCATAAAATATTCATTTCTTTCCTTGCTCTCGCGAGTTCCCACCTTGTGCTCGCGAGCATTCTTTTTAACTACAAAATCTTCACATTTTTCTCATGTTTTATGATGTCGTTGTTTATTACGTCATTTTCTGAATTATTTTGTGACGCTCGTGAAATGTTGTTAAAGAGTTTTTGGTGACGCTCGCAGAAGTGTCGTTAATCTCTCATGAATATAATTGTGGCGATATTCTGGTCCTACATCTTGCCTCTTTTTTCTTGAATATTGCTTGGAAAGTAATCTTTAAGAAAAAATCTGTTGTTGTAGTAGTCTTTGATCTTTGTTGATGAAGGAACGAGCGAAAGAATACTAGACTTGAAAAGTACGTACTTGCCGCTATTCTTTTGTGAAGTTTCATTTCTTTGCTAAGTAAATAAGAAGTATTAACTCTTGAAGTATTCTAAGTATGAAGTATCCTTGAAGAAATATAAGAAGTACTCAATCCTCAAAATATAAGAAGTATCCGTCCTTGAATGAAAATCATAAGTATTGCCTCTGTTCATGCAAAATTATTACTTCATTTCTGGTGAAATTTCTTGCCCATTTTGGAAATGATTCTTGACGAGTAGATAAAGAACATAAAATGTTTTCTTGGTAATCCATAGTTGCCTCTGTTCTTTATCTATGAAGGAAGAATCTCTGAGAAAATGTTAAATGAACGAATTGCCCCTGCCTCTGTCAATTAAATAATCATATTCTGCGAAATAATCAAATTTCCTGCGAAAGTCTGGAATAATCTGCGAAATGCTGAATGAGTTTGCAAGTTTCTGAATGTTTCTGCGAGATTCTGACTGTTTCTGCGAAATTCTAAAATAGTGACGTGAATAATGACCGAATAGTGTTGCGATGAATAGTGTTGCGAGATTGTAGATAATCTTCTTGAGAGACTCTGAATAATATTTCTGAGAGATTCTGAACAGTACTTGCTATCTTTCTTGCGATGAACATATCTTTCCTGCAAAAATAAGTAGTGTTTAATATTAATTTGTTGGTCTTATTTTGCCTTCCTAGTTAAAGGTCTTATTTTGCCAACTTTTCTTTTTGCGACAAAATCGCAGGACGTCTTTACATTTACATGTATTGACCCATTGATCTTGTCTTATCTGTATTTTATCAAAATATTTGCGACAATATGACAAGCCTAAGTTCCCTTTCAAGAACAAAGCCTCGTGATATTGTCGTCTTGCGATGAAATCGCAGGACGTCTTTACACTTTCATGCAAAAACCCATTGATCATCTTAACATTTTCTATTTAGGCTTTTTGCCTTTGTATAATTTTCGTCACGCGACAATATGACAAGCCTAAATGATCTTGCGATCATAAATCCCCATGACATTACTGTCTTAAGACACTTATCAGCTCCCTAATGGAGGGTGACGCCCTTATCTCCCCCCTGGTTGCCCCTTCAAGGAGGGCACATCGTCCATACAAGACTATCCCCCACCATTCGGATTTACCAACATCCAGTTGTTTTCGCAGCCTCTTATCCTTTATGCCTATATGGCTTATAGTTACAAGACTGCACCCTAAGTGGGGTTTTCTTCAGGCCAAGTGCATCGTAGCCAAGACTTACCAAGAATGGCAAGAGAGTTTCGTACGCTCCGGGCACCCTTGGATAAACCGTGTACCTCGGCGCCTTGGTCATACTCTGCACTTCTTGAAAGAGATTCTCGGTCGTCCAACCAGGGTATAACCTTATAAAGCTGGAAATCCAAGATCTCTCTCCCGGATAGGTTTTCTTTAACCCCAACATCTGCATGACTCAGGTTCCAGCAGCGGTATAACCTTATCGCTGAGTCATGTCAAGAGATACCCCCTTTATGACGCGCTTTAAGGTCTTAAATTTTCCTCTTACGAAATTTTATTCGCGAACTAGGGTGCACGCCATAAAGGTTCATCCCATTCTTATGTCTCTGCGAAATTGTATTCGCGTTTCTCGCGATATTTTCGCGTTTCTTCATTCTTTAATTTCTGTCAATTATTTATATAATCTTGAATAATCTCGCGATTACACTCGCAGCTCTGATAAAAATTTGTTTTGCTCACTTCTGTGAGTTGAAATATTCTTTAAAATCTTAAAAATATTCTTTGAAATCTTGCGATTGTATCGCATTTGTTAAACCAAAAATCTCTTTCTGTAAAATAAATATTCTAGAGAAATCTTTGAAATCTTGCGATTGTATCGCGTATTTTGGAAATTTGAAATCTTAGAAATTTTTGCAATAATTTCATTTTCTGTAATTTTTGAAAATTTTGAAAATTTTTGCGATCTTTAAATTTTTGCGAATGTATCGCTCTTGTCAATCAAATCAAAAATCTTTGAAATGTTTTGAAATCTTAGAAATTTTAGAAATCTTGCGATTATATCGCTTTTGGTAAATTAAATCAAATTTTTTGAAATATGAAAAATCTTAGAAATATTCTTTGAAATATTGCGATAGTATCGATTTTTGTAAAAAAAATATTTAAATTTATTTTTTTTGTGAATAAAATATTAAAGGAAGTGGTACTTAGCTTTTATGTGAGGTCCTGTTGCTGCCGTCTCTCGCGAAATATTTGGTTTGCTTGCAAAATTGGCATCCTTGAAATGTATAAATCTCGCAAATATAATTGTAATTATCGCAGCAACAAAAAGAAGTATATGGGAGAAATGAGACTTGAACCCTTCATCTGCCCCTTGCATATGCTCGCACCATACCAATTGTTCTAACCCTCTCTTGCGAAATTAATTTGCGAAATTCTCGTCAACTTTCTTCATTCTTGGCGAGATAATCATCAACTCTTTTCTTTGTCTCGCAAAAAAAAATTCTGCAAGAAGGGAGATTCGAACATAAGTCTTCTAGTTTGCATACTCCTTCTCTGACCGTTTGAGCTACTTGTTGCTTGTGATAGAAAGGCCTAGTTCTAATATATTACTCCATTTCTTCGCTCCTTGAAGTTCAAAAATGAGTAAAAATAAAAAGTATGCTTGGAGAGGGACTCGAACCTGCGATACTAAACTTCTTAGCTTCGCTATTGACCATTTGTGCTAGCTTCTGTTTGCGATAGAAGGTTATATTATCGTTATCTTACTATTATTATCCTCTCGTCAAGCAACTTTAGAAAAATCGTGAAAAAATATTGCTGCGGCGAGACTCGATCCCACGATCTGCTGCTTGCATTCATGCCTCCCAACCAACTTTGCTAGTTCTCTTGCTTGCGAGATTTCTCTGCGAAATAATCAAAGGTTGATTGGCGAGCTTCACATAACAAAAATAAACTTGCGAGAAGCAAGAATTGATGACGCGACCATGAACTCATTAACTTCGTAGATCACCAACTGTGCTGCCTCTTGCTTGCGAAATAATGAAACAATGTTGTGATATTATTCATTTTCTCACCCTCTGTAAAAAGAAGAAAATTATGCTCGTAGGAAAATTCGAACCTGTGACCACAAACTCACATACTGTTCTCTGGACCAACTGTTCAAGAACCTCTCTGGGAAGTTAATCGCAGAACTTTTTTCCTTATGCTTTTATTCGCCAATGAAAATGAGAAGAAAATAAAAAATATGTGTCTCTACGAATTTGAACCCATGGCCTCTTGTTTGTTTGTTCTTTGAATCCTGAACCATCTATTCTAGTATTTCTTTGTGACATCCTCGCATAACACTTATTTCTTATTCTTTTATTTGTCCTTGAGAAAATAATCAAAAATATGCGAAAATATCGCAGTTAGGAAGGATTGACCCTGCGACCTTAAACTTGTATGCTTCGGTTTGACCAACTGATCTTGTCTTCAACTTGTGAAAGAGTTGCGAGATTCTCGTGATTTATTCTTTTTAGTTGTCCTTGGTATAAGCTTTCTCTTTGGCCCTTTCTATTCACTTTTCTAGCCATGCTATTTTATCTTTCTTTCTTGCGAGAGTTCATTCCCTGCGAGCAATCACCATGAGTAATGCAAGTTTTTATATCAACTTCAAAAAATTGAAAACAATGATAATCATTAATTTTGTTCTATTTTGGAAATCGCATAACCTATAAAAGTACGATTTTTTTTTTAATGAAATTAGAAAAGAGAATAGATTTTGTCCTGTAGAATTATTTGTTGGTGTAACTTCATTTGATTTCTTCGTGATTGTTGATGAAGTACTTGGTGAATAAATCATTAGCCTTCTTCCTTTATCCACTGTGCTGTCTTTGTCCTTTGTGCTTTCCCCTCCGTTGGAATCTTAATTTTCTTGTTAAAATGTTTGTGTTGGTGGATGCATCTTATCGCAAAAGAGAAATTTCGCTGGAGCTTTTGATTCCTTCATCTGTGACTTCAATCACAAAAATCATGTTCACATTAGTTGTCAAAATTATGATTAAATTCAAGTTATATGGACGTAAATTTATGATCAAAACTCTTTTGAATTCAAAATATCAACTAAACAGCAATTTTTGTGAAAAACACAGTTTGATAGTTAAAAATTTGAAAATCTTCCGGATCCAGATTATTAACATATAATTAAAGAGATAAGAAAGAATTTGTCATGTTTAAACAATTAATTGATGACGATTCATTTCATTTCATTCCTATAAAGATTTCTTCAAATCTGCTCCTGCTTCCCAATATTTTCTTGCTTCTCTTTCTCTGTAAATATTTCTCTTAAATTGTGTTGGTTGTTCTTCATCGTTCTTTTCCCAAAATTTCCATATTTTCCCCTGTATCTCATAAATCCAATCGAATTCATCATTAACAATTGTTAATTTCTCTTGATATTCTTTAATCCAACAAGGTTCAGTCCTTGTTTCTAGCGCCAAAATGTAGTTGCAGGATTTCCCACAACACACCCCTTGTAATATCTTGATAATAATCTCTTGATCTAAACTAATTTGATATTAAAAGTATAATTAAAATTCTAAAAATTGTAAATACACACACAAATTTTTACATGGTTCGATCAATTTGATCTACATCCATGATTCTTCACTATGATTGTTTAAATTTACATTTGATTTACATTAATAATTTCCATTAATGGAGTTCTAGATCTAGTTTTGGGGAAGAAGATGATAAAGGAAAATACATTCTCTCTCCTAAAATCTCTCTGCAAAATATCTCTCTCTTAAAAAATTGTGTCCTTCCTTTTCTCTCTCCTGCTCTTCTCTTTATATAGGTGTCTTCATAGTGGGTGACAGCTCACATTCAACTTATCTTTCCCATTTTTTAGGATTTTTGCTATGCTCCTTGCTGGCTCTGCTATCGTGCTCGCGAGATCTGTTATCGTGCTCGCGAGATCTTCTATCGTGATCGCGAGATCTTCTATAACCATAAAATCTTCATTTCTTGCCTTGCTCTCGCGAGTTCCCGCCTTGTGCTCGCGAGCATTCTTTTTAACTACAAAATCTTCACATTTTTCTCATGTTTTATGCTGTCGTTGTTTATTACGTCATTTTTCTGAATTATTTTGTGACGCTCGTGAAATGTTGTTAAAGAGTTTTTGGTGACGCTCGCAGAAGTGTCGTTAATCTCTCGTGAATATAATTGTGGCGATATTCTGGTCCTACAGAGAAATCTCATGGGAGACTAAAAGGTCTACTTTTCACGAGTCAAAATGGGATTATGATGGTACTGTTAGTGCACTGCTCGTTCGAACTCTCAAGCGTTGCTATCTCAAGCTTGTTTGTCAAGTTTAGTGATCAAAACTGTAAGTCTTGATTTCTAGTCTACTTATAGTAATGTCTCGGACTAGGATAGATTATGTAGTTGATATTTAGACTTCATGGCGTTCATCAATTGAAGACGAAGAACTACTAAGGAGATCTTGTGGAATTTCATCGAAAAAAGGTATGTGGAGACTAAAACTCATCTATCACTTAGAATGTATACTTCTACTCTATCTCCATCTTGAGACAAAAGTCGTATTACTATATAGTATTCGATTATACACATTTTTTATTTCGAGTTGAGTTTAACTCGCTTATATATCTCTTGAAATAGGTGTTGATAAGATTTTTCTTCGACCAATTTCATCTTATATTATTGACGCAAGTCAAAAGATGATCATGTGAAAATCGCCAAGTAACATCTTACATGATTTATGTGATACAATCATTTGATGTAGACTCGGAATGTTTCGTATTGATTATTTCAATAACTTGAAAATTGCTTTGATGCTAATAGTTAGTGAAAACAACTATTGTCATCCTATAAGAATGTTTCAATGATTGAAATAGAGTTTAGAACACTTAACCATAATTGGATTATAGACATAGTATGCGTACTTGCATATATGTTTATCCAACCGGTATAGTATGCATACCAGTATGCGTACTGGGAAGGTCAGGTAAAGTCCCGGGGCCTTGGTATGCGTACCCATACGTGTATTGGCGAACTCAGTTGAAGTCCGAGAACTTTTGTATGCGTACCCGTATGTGTACTAATTCAACCGTTGTTTTGGATGTGTGATAGTATGCATACCCGTTCGCATACTATCGGGCACAGTCCAAGTCCGACTACTTAAGTATGCGTATCTGTTTGCACATTTGAGTGGGTTAGGTTCTAGAATCAGTTTGTTCATGAACTAATACATTTATATATATTAAGGAATGCAATCTTTTTCAAACCGTGGCTATAATGTTCATGACTTGATTCGAGTGAATCAAAATCGATTTTGCTTCAATTGTGTCTTGTATACTTATATGAGAATATAAACAATTGAACAACTCTATAACTAATTTCATTTGAGTCATTTGTACTAGTTGTTGATAAGATAAGAACGTGGTTGATAAGAAAGTATTCATATGGCTAACTTTTGTTAACTATTGTTGAGCCAACAAGGTGTACATGTTTAGGTACGATTACCCATATCTAAATGAAGGTACATTTCATTTGTGTGTAATAATCTAAGACCATCTAAGAGTGGAGAGATATTGCTTTGGTTTCAAGCAAACTTAGCTTGGATCTTAGATCAGGTTTCATCTAATGGTGAATAACTATCAAACCCTGATTTGAAAACTATATAAAGGAGAACTCTAGCAACTGGGAACCTAATCTCCACACCTCATGTGTGATACTAGTTGCGACTAGAGTCGATTCTCCTTTGGCCTTAGGTTTTTCACGAAACCCTGTAGGTTAGCGGCTTGAAGACTTCATTGAGATTGTGAAGCTAGACCCAACTATTTTCTCTGTAGTTGCGTGTTCTGATCTTGTTGTTTTCTATAATGATTGAGTACTATCTTCTCTAAGATTTGCTAGAGATTTAATCTCCGATAGGAAAGATAAAAATTAGTCATAAATATCTCCGTCTCATCGTTTGTGATTACACAATATCTTGTTTCGTTACCATACAATTAAGATTATTGTGAGGCAATTGATATTTCTAGACTGTTATTAGGTAATATAAGTCCGGTATATCAATTGGTTCATGTTCACCTTGATTTGTCAAAATACGGAACAAAACTCATAGGTTTATCCGTGGGAGACGGATTTATCTATACAATAGACTTTTCTGTGTGAGACTGATTGGTTTATTAAGTTTTCGAATTTGGGTCGTAGCAACTCTTACTTGTGGGTGAGATCAGCTAAGGGAATCAAGTGCGCAGAATCTGGCGTAGTTCTAGAAGAATAAGGAACGCGATTGTACCTTGATCAATGTGAGATTGGTTAGGGCTCAACTACATTCCAGTCCGAAGTTAACTTGGAGTAGGCTAGTATCTGTAGTGGCTTAATACAGTGTGGTGTTCTAATCAAATAGAATCAACTAGACCACTCCGATTATCTCAATCTCTCAATTTGATTTACTCAAGCCCGAACGTGTTAGCAATCTGTATGGACCACTCCGAGTTGTTTTCTAGAGAATCAACTAGACTCAATAAATAGAAAATACTCAAGAAGTTATTATCTCAATCTCTCAATTTGATTTACTCAAGCAAATATAATTTGCGAGTCTAATCAAAGAGAGATAACTTGGATGGTACCAAAGACCAATATCCAAGTGTCAATCAATTTAAATCAACAACCAATAAGGTCGGATATTCTAATTGATTGTACAACGTACAACATGTATTATTTCAATTATATAAAAAAATATAATGCGGAAAAGAAATAACACAGACACCAGAATTTTGTTAACGAGGAAACCGCAAATGCATAAAAACCCCGGGACCTAGTCCAGATAAAACTTACACTGTATTAAGCCGCTACAGACACTAGCCTACTCCAAATTAACTTCGGTCTGGGCTGTAGTTGAACCCCAATCAATCTCACACTGATCCAAGGTATAGTTATGCTCCTACGCCTCTGATCCCAGCAGGATACTTCGCACTTGATTCCCTTATCTTATCTTACCCACAACCAAGAGTTTCTACGACCCAAAGTCGAAGACTTTAGCAAACAAATTTGTCACACACAGAAAAGTCTACAAGATAGATAAATTCGTCTCCCAAAAATAAACCTATGAGTTTTGTTCCGTCTTTTGATAAATCAAGGTGAACATGAACCAATCAATAAAACCAGACTTATATTCCCGAAGAATAGCTCAGTTTTATCAATCACCTCACAATAGTCTTAATCGACGCAGCGAAAAAAGATATTGTGGAATCACAAACTATGAGACGAATATGTTTGTGATTACTTTTATATCTTGTCTATCGGAGATAGAAATCTCAAGCCAATTATTACAATTGTACTCGTACGATAGAAACAACAAGATCAGATCACACAACTACAAGAAAAGTATTATCGGTCTGGCTTCACAATCCCAATGAAGTCTTTAAGTCGTTAACCTAGTTTTACAAGAAGAAAACCAAAGGTTAAAGGAGAATCGACTCTATCTTAGCAAACTAGTATCACACAGAATATGTGGGGATTAGGTTTCCTAGTTGCTAGAGTTCTCCCTTATATAGTCTTTCAAATCAGGGTTTGCAATCGATGTTAGATTAGTAACAAAGCATTCAATATTCACCGTTAGATGAAAACATGATTAGATACAAGCTAATATCTTTCAACCATTAGATCGAAAACTTAGCTTGCCATACACACATGTACTTGACGATTTTGGGTTTGTGTAACCGTACCCAAACGTGTACACTAGTTGGTTCAATATTAGTCAACCATATGGTTAGCGAAATGATAACTTTCATATCAACTATATTCTTCTTCACCATAACTAGTCCAAATGACACAAATGAACTAGTTAGAGAGTTATTCAATTACTATGAGATCTTATGTACCACACAAGACACAATTGAAGCAAAAACGATGTGATTCACTAGAATCGGTTCAGAAACTATAAATCCACGGTTTGCAATAACATTCCTTAGATAATTTAAATAAGTTCACGAACATCCTTTTAAGACATAACCACTCAAGTTTGCGTACTGGGTTCGCGGACTCAAGTAACCGGTTGGAGTTCACAAACTCCAGCAAAAATTCTCGGGTTCGAGAACTTCCGTTAGTTCGCGGACTGAAACCGAGCTATAACTCCAGCAGAAATTCTCGGGTTCGAGAACTACGCATGGTCGCGGTCTGAGTTTGCGGACTGAGTTGACTGCTCAAGTTCCAGTTTTCACTTGATCAACAAAGTTCACAAACTTCGGTTCAACTTCTAAGGACTTATACATATATGTGTTACCATAACAATGTTTATATCCCCCAGTGGTTATATTGTCTAAACTCTTATTTCAATCATTGAAACATTCTCATAGAACGTCATATAGTTGTTATTCACAAACTAGTTTTCGTCAGAGTAATTTCCAAAGTGATTGAAACATAACATGACTTTCGTCACTAGGCAAAGATGAACTTGGATAAAGCAAAAGCTTTACCAACACACATTTCGAGAAATAGATAAGCGACATATACTCAACTCGAAATGTCACATGTGTATATCTTTAGTCTATACAGTAAAAACAACTTTTGTCTCAATATAGGAGATAGAGTAGATAGACTTTTGAGTGATAGATAAGTTCAAGTCTCCACATACCTTTCAGTCGATGAAGATCCAATGGTTCCTTGAGTAGTCCTTCGTCTTGTATGATGATTGCCATGGAGTTCTTAAGATCAATTACACTTTCTATCCTAGTCCGAGACCTTATCTATAGTAGACTAGAAATCAAGACTTTATAGTTTTGATCACTAACATTGACAAACATGCTTGATATAGCAATGCATGCGAGTTCGACCGAGCAATGCTCTAACAATCTCCTCCTTTGTCAATTTTAGTGGCAAAACTATTAATACATATGGAATACAAAAAATGTATAAATAACTTTGTAGCTCCTATTTCACATGTCTAATCTTCAACAATACTCGAAATCTTCGTCACTTCCAAGTAGTCCAACGATCTCAAAGTTTGTAAGTTTAGCATCATCGTTGTTGAAAATCCGTAGCTATAACAATGAGAAAAGCATCGGTTCTCAATCATTGTTATACAATGTCATAGTATTATTACACAGCGTCAAAGTCCAATTGCATCACAACTTCAACAACAATACTATGGTGATACTTCACTCCCCCTTAGTCAATACTCGATCTCACATGGAAACCACTCCTCCTTACATAATGATCCGAAAACAATATGTATTTGTAGTGTGAACTACATATTAATTCTCCCCCTTTTTGTCAATAAAATTGGCAAAGGTACAAGAACGGGATCCTAATGAAATTTACGTAAGAGACATTTCATGACCAAAGGTAAATGTATATCATCTTGTTTAGATGCAATCATAAAGATGAAGCTAAATCCATTCATCAAGGAGTTTATAAAGACGCAAGATAACCCCTATAATATTCCACAGCCGCACTCCCCACAAAGATTTGGCAATTAAGCACAAGTTCAAAATAACTCTCCCCCATAATATGTCATTCCCTAAGAAACAACAAGAGCGACCTTAATTTCAAAAGAAAAGAAGGATTTCTTTAGACTCAACAAATTGCATACAAGTATGAATTTGGAATCCAACAAGAAATTTTTAATCAAATTAACAAAAGCGAACCAAGATTAATTTGACTAAATATGCTCAACACAAGTAAATTTATGGAGACTTAAAAAATCAATTAGATTGATTACAAGAAAACTCACAAATAATCTAATTGTCATACTCAACCAAACTAATTACAAGAGTAATCAATTTAATTGGCCATACTCGGCATAAGAATATCTATGGAGCAATGACTAAGTTAATCATAAAAATAACCATCCTAGTCAATCATGCTCAACATGAGAAGAACTTACGGAGTGCTAACTAAATAACCATACTAGATGATTGATTTAGTTCATTGGGCTCAACATAAGAGATTATGGAACCCCGACTAAGATTATCATAAGACATGACAACCTTAACCGTAAATGTACTCAACATAAGAAAACTTATGGAATACAAACTAAATAACCACACAAGTTGATTAATTTATTTATTAATGCTCAACATATAGCACCTCATAGAACAACCAACCATACCAATAAGAAATCGAATTAGTAGTATCGTGCTCAACATAAGACACACAATAGAGCCTTCACGGTAATACATAAAAATTGATCAATAAGGATCTATATCGTGGATAACACAAGGATTCATTCTATGTTTCTATAACCATATGCATAATGACATACAATAACCATAATCCTTGAATCAAAAAAGATTTTAACCTAGCTTACAACAATAATTGACAATATAGGCTTAACTTTTGTGTTTGTCAAAAGTCTATTCATCCTTTTATCAATATATGCATAAAAATTCACGAACAACTTTACTTTTGACAAAATATGGGACAATCAAGTTCACGGGCGTAAACACACATATCCCATCAAAATATTGTAATATATAAAACCATAAAGATTAATACTGCAACCATCATCTTCCAAACAAGTTTAGAATTTTTAAACCAAAAAATCTAAAAACAAGAAGATGAAAAACATTGGATATAGCTATGTGTAATCACAATAATGGCTATTCCAAAACACTAGTTATTCTTCTAAACAAAAGAGAAACAATAGAAGATTTACTAGACATTAAGACCTTTAAAGAATTCATTATCGTCCCCGAACTCCTTGTCGTCAACAACCATGGGAACATAAGGTTCATTAAGAAAGGAGTTTATATCGATGAACCTTCTTGGTTGTTGTTGTTGAACCAGGGCCTTCTGAATCTCATGAGTCTTATACACAAAAGCCTTTATTTGTTGAATCTCCTTTCGCAACTCCTTCAACACTTCAAGAACATCAGAAAACTTCTGAGAATTTGAAGGAACAACTCTTGGCTTCCTATATTCCTTCTTTTTCTTTTCAAGGTTAGAGGCAATGGAGATTTTTATTTTTTCCTTCATGATTGATGGCTTAACAATCACATTACCTTCTTTTTCATCAGAAGACATCATTCTTAGAGCATCCATAAGCGTATGGGTTTGTGAGAGGAATTCACTATTAGCTCAACAAGTATAGTCTTAAGATAAAGAGAGGTTTTAGAGAAGGAATAGGAATATAGGGTTCGAAACCTAAAACAGGTTCGTGGACGATCAACTCTTATCCCTACAAAGAGTAGATTTATCGATAGTACCCTTTATTCTTGTTTGATAGACAAAAGAAAAAAAAATTCTAAGAAAAAAAACTTTTCCTAAAGCCTGAGAGGTACAATCATTGTCTCTTTTGATCAGGCACATGAGACAAGATTTTAAGAACAACACAATCAAGTTGCGTTGTGGTGAACTACAATTTGTCCACCAATTTCCTCTTGTGGAAAATCCACAGACTTCTGTATATCAAAACAGTTTGACTATACTTTCTTCTCAAATGGTCTTGATTTTTCCTTGGAAACCAACTACTTAGACGAAGATAAAATCTTACATACCTCTGCGGTCTTCTTAGTAAGTTTAAGCTTTCTTTCTAGATGATTTGCTCTCCGTTGAAGTTTGTTGACGTGTCTTTGCTTGTGTTTGAACTTGTAACACTTTGGGAGTTCATGACCTTTTAATAAACAATACGAGCACGTCACACTTGGATAGTAATTAGGTTTCTAAAATATGTAAGCAGCAAGGAACATAGTGGATCCTGAAACATTATAAACAGAGTTTCCAAGAAAAAGGTCAACTTTTTCTTCCAGAATGGTTGGATTATCTTCTGAAAGAATATCAAAATTGATATGTGTATTGTTACAATTATCAAAATCAATATTTTCACCAGGAAGTGCAACACTTGATTTCCCATCTTCATTAGGTCATAGTTGTCAGACATTTCATCAAAAGTTGATGCAAGACCTTTGTTCCTAGTGTATTTTCTACGATTTGGACACTCGTTTTCAAAATGACCAAATCCCTTACACTTAAAGCACTGAGGCATATCCTCATCATCAGTTTCATCAATATCCCTATTTTTAGGAGGAATACGATTATGAGGTTTGACTGATGCCTTAGACTTATCTCTGGAGAACCGTTTACTTTTCTTCAATAGAAAATCCCTAAAATGTCTCGTGATCATCGAGACTGATTTGTCAAGATATTCATCTGATGAGTCTGTCTCAGAGTGATCATCTTCAGAGATATACACTGTTTTTTTTTACTTTTATCAAGTAATTTAGTGTCCTTTAGTGCTTTGAACGCAATATTCTTAGATTTGGATGAATGTTCATGATCAAAGATCTTAAGCTTTCCAACCAGCGTATTTCTGGAGAGATTATCTAGGTTATTTCCCTCACGATGGCATGCTTCTTAGCATCGTATCTATGTGGCAGTGATCCGAAATTTTTTATCACAATTTCCTTTTCAGGAATAATCTTACCCAATGCAAAATATGCATTAATAATTTCAGACACTTTATGATTAAACTCATCAAATGTTTCTTCATCTGCCATACGAAGGTTTTCCCAATCGGAACTAAGGTTTTGATTTACTTAAGCAAATATGATTTGCGAGTCTAATCAAAGAGAGATAACTTGGATGGTACCAAATACCAATATCAATCAATAAAACCAGACTTATATTCCCGAAGAACAGCTCAGTTATCAATCACCTCACAATAGTCTTAATCGACGCAGCGAAAAAAGATATTATGGAATCACAAACTATGAGACGAAGATTTTTGTGATTACTTTTATATCTTGCCTATCGGAGATAGAAATCTCAAGCCAATAATTAAAATTGTACTCGTACGATAGAAACAGTAAGATCAGATCACACAACTATAAGAAAAGTAGTATTGGTCTGGCTTCACAATCCCAATGAAGTCTTTAAGTGGTTAACCTAGTTTTACAAGAAGAAAACCAAAGGTTAAAGGAGAATCGACTCTAGCTTAGCAAACTAGTATCACACAGAATGTGTGGGGATTAGGTTTCCTAGTTGCTAGAGTTCTCCCTTATATAGTCTTTCAAATCAGGGTTTGCAATCAATGTTAGCTTAGTAACAAATCATTCAATATTCACCGTTAGATGAAAACCTTATTAGATACAAGCTAATATATTTCAACCGTTAGATCCAAATCTTAGCTTGCCATAATGTAGGATCAGAATATCGCAAGAAGGACACACTTGCGAAGCTTGGTTAGCAACACATTGCGAGCGTCGCAGAATGATTTGAAGAATGACGTAACAAATGACGATTGTAGAAACATGAGAAAAATGTGATGACTCTGCGATGATTATAGTGCTTGCGAAGATTGACAATAGAAATCTTGCGAGAATATCTCAAGTCAGATTAGCTGTCATCCACTATGAAATTCCATATATAAAGAGTTGAACAAGCGTAAGGAGGGGGAGATCTTTTTCGAGTGTTGAGCAAGTCATTAGGAGAGAGAAAGTTTAAAGAGCGATTGTATTCTTGTTTTCTTCCATTTCTTGTAACATTTCTGTGAATCAATAAAAGTGTTGTTCTTAATATTAAAAGATGTGTTGATTATTATGAATTCTTGTGAGGGGTGTAGTGTGGGATTTCCTGCTACTACATATTGGCGCTAGAAACATGGATAATAGACTATTAAATCAAGAATATTTTATTGAAGATTGTGGAGATTATTGTGAAAACTCTTTAAATCAAGAAAATGATAAAAGAAAACAACAAATCAGTTGGAGAAAAGATGATTAAGATCAAGGAGAATAAAATAAGATTGGAGTGTAATGTAATCACAAAAACAATGGTTAATGAATTCTTTAAAAA
Organism: Papaver bracteatum; assembly: GCA_023529315.1. Taxonomy (NCBI): domain Eukaryota; kingdom Viridiplantae; phylum Streptophyta; class Magnoliopsida; order Ranunculales; family Papaveraceae; genus Papaver; species Papaver bracteatum. The sequence goes on from JAJJWX010003528.1 coordinate 120,581, forward strand.
CATTAGAGGAAGGATACATAAACGAGATTTTGAAGGAAAGAAGAATATGACGGTAGAAAAAATATCTTCGTTGAAGAATTGGGAAAAGCAGAAAATTACGTTCACAACGGCAGAGATACCAAAAGAAAATTTGAGCCACACATCTCCTTTGGTAATCACAGTAGCGGTTATGCGAAAATAAGAGGAGAAATCAGCAAAATCTATGAAAGAATGGAAGTGAATAGAACTTTGGTAGATATGGGAAGCTCAGTAGATATAATATTTTATCATGCTTACAAAGAAATGGGATACAAAGATGAAGAAATGTCTCATCCAACATATCATATTCATGGTTTCGGCAAGTCCACAGCTAAACCAAAAGGAGAAATAACAGTGAGAATTTCGTTGGGAGAAATCGAAACACAAATAACGCTATGTGTGGTGGATATGGAGTCACCATAGAACATGCTGTTGGGAAGATCATGGATACACGCAATCAAAGCTGTAGCATCAATATTACATTAGTGCATCAAGTTTCCTATGCCAAGCGGGATTGGAGAAATTAGGGGAGATATTGAAGGTGCGAAACTATGTTATCAAACTGAAGTAAAAAATTATGAAGGACAAGTGAAGAAACAAAAAGCTCTCAGGAAGATGGCGAAAGAGGCAAAGAAAGAAGAAGAGTTTAAAGTCTACATGATAAGAGCTGAAGAAGGAAAAAGAATACTCAGCGGAATTTCGTAGGAAGGAGACAAACCAACGAAAATTATAAAAGAACCAACACCAATGGGAGAACCTGGAGCAAGTTACACTGCAACGAAACCAACAAAAGAAATAAATATTGGAACTGAAGAAGAACCTAAAATATTGAAAATTGAAACTAAGATGGATACAGATGATCAAGAAAGAACCGTCAATCTCTTGCGAGAATATAAAGATATTTTCGCATGAAACATGGATGAAATGCCTGGAATAGATCCATCAGTTGCATGTCATAAATTGGAGATCAACAAAGATGCAAGACCGTTTAAACAAAGGATAAGAAAAATCGCAACAACTTACCATCCCAAAATATAAGAGGAACTACAGAAAATGCTTGATGCAGGAATTATAAGACATGAAAAATACCCGGAGTGGATAGCAAACATGGTTGTAGTTCCAAAGAAAAATAATGGGATAAGAATTTGCATAGACTTTACTGATCTAAACAAATGTTATCCTAAAGACAGCTTCCCATTACCCGATATACCTCAAATGGTCGAATCAGCAGCCGAAAATGATAGAATATCTTCCCTAGATGGGTATAAAGGATACAACCAGATTCATCTCTCCGAAGAAGATCAAGAACATACTACTTTTTTCGCTCCAAGAGGATTATATTGTTATACAAAAATGCCATTTGGTTTGCGAAACGCAGGAGCAACATATCAAAGGATGGTAGAGAAGATATTCGCAAAGTGGATACACAAAACAATAGAGGTGTACATAGATGACATGTTGATAAAAAGTAAAGACGTTAAAAACCATGTACAAGATCTGAAGGAGATTTTTGAACAGATGCGGCACTTTAATATCAAGGTGAATCCATAAAAATGCATTTTTGGAGTTGCGTCAGGAAATGTTTTAGTATACATTGTATCCAAGGAAGTAATACAAGTTGATCCAAAAAAAGTGCAAGCAATTCGCGATATGCCAACACCAGCAACAATAAAAGATGTGAAAAAGTTAAATGGACTCTTAGCTTCGCTGGGAAGGTTCATCTCGCGATCATCTGATAAATGTAAACATTTCTTCAGCATAATAAAAAAGGGAACAAAATTCAGGTGGACGGATGAATGTGAGAAAGCTTTTCAAGGAATAAAAGAATACTTGGCTAATACATCTATTTTACAAAAGGTAGAACCGGGAGAAGAGATGCTAATCTATCTTGTGACAACTTCGCATGTATTAAGTGATGTGTTATTGCGAGTAGATACAGGAATTGAAAAACAAATTTACTACATCAGCAAAACGTTCAATGCTGCAGAAAGAAATTATTCTAAGATTGAAAAACTAATTCTAGCATTGGTTTATGCGACCTTTAAGCTCCGCATATATTTTCAGGCACATAAAGTTAAAGTGTTAGCAAAGGTACCAATTGAATCAGTAATGAAGAACTCAAAAAGATCAGGCAGATTAGAGAGATGGAATGCACAATTAGGACATTTCGAAATTAAATATGAAGTGTTATCTTCACCAAAGTCGCAGGTTGTCGCAGATTTTTTAGCAGAATTTCCTTTAGAAGATGATGAAGTTGTTGAGGAGATGATGGATATAGAAGAAGAACAGGGAGATCCAAAAGACTTGTTAACATAACCAAATAGATGGGAGATATTGGTGGATGGATCCTCAAATGGGGAAGGTAATGGAGTTGGAATTATCTTGATTTCACCAGACGGAACAAAGATGGATTTTTCATTTAGGTTGGAGTTCGCATCCACTAATAATGAATGCAAAGTTGGTACATGCCCTAAAATTCGCAATAAAGATGAAATTAGAAAATGCTAGAATTACCAGTGACTCGCATCTAGTCATTCGCCAGATAAAAGGAGAATACACAACAAATGAACCATCCTTGAAGAAATACAAGAAACTTGTTGAAGAATTGTCAGAGAAAATCCCAAAAATAAAATGGAGGCATATATCAAGGAAGGACAATAGGCTCGCAGATGGTTATGCTTTCATTTCAAGCATGATAACAGATTCAACTGCGAGATGCATAAAGATACAGACACTTTTATCACCATCAATCAATAAAAAAGATGAAGAAAAGGAAGATGTAATGGTAGTAGAAGGTGGTGAAGAAGGGCCAAAAGACAACATCGCAGATTGGAGAACAGAACTTCATGCATATTTAGCAAGAGGGGAAATACTAAGAAACAGATTGGAGGCACACAAATTAAAGGTTCGTGCAACAAACTATGAATTAAGAGATGGGATATTGTATAGAAAATCATTTAATGGACCATCACTTAGATGTTTGACGCGAGAAGAAGGAGATCAAGTGTTAAAAATGCTACATAGTGGAGATGCTGGCAACCACAGCGGAGGAATATCTTTGGCATATAGAACAAAAACACAAGGTTATTATTGGCCATATATGCATGAAGATTCAAAACAAGTATCAAGGCGTTGCGAAGATTTCCAGCGACATGAAAAGAGAATACATGCACCTGGAGCACCCTTATCATCCTCAACCAGTGTATGGCCTATTGAAAAGTGGGGGTTGGATATTGTGGGACCATTTGTACCATGGTCTGGACAAAAAAGATACTTAATTGTCGCAACAGATTATTTCACAAAATGGGAAGAAGTAAAAGCAGTACAACACATTCGCGACAAAGACATATTTACATTCATATTTGAAAATATTATTTGCAGATTTGGAATTCCAGCACAGCTGGTATCTGATAATGGGAAGCAATTTGAAGGGAAGAATATAGAAATGTTGCTTAATGCCTTTAAGATAAAATGTGGAAAATCTACTCCTCTATACCCACATGCTAATGGGAAAGCAGAGGAAACAAATAAGACAATCGCAGATATATTAAAGAAGAAGTTAGAAGGGTACAACAGAGCATGGTGCGAACAAGTACATAATGCAGTATGGGCTTACAACACAACTAGGCGAGAAGCAAATGGAATGTCACCTTTCTGTCTAACATATGGGGTTGAGGCAGTGTTACCAATAGAAGTTTCTATACCCACGACAAAAAGAGAGGCATGGGATCTCAATCACCAATCATGGGTTTACGGTTCTACCAAAACAAGTTTCGGTTCTACCTCCATATGAGTACTGTGCATAGTTACACTAGCTTACCAAAGATATAGCTGACTAGGTACTAGGATCGGCTCCCCACATATATTTGGTATCTGGCTTGTATGCACTGCAAATGTCCATAGGATCGGTTCCCCCTTTCCAAAAACATGTTGCACATGTTCATAGGATCGGTTCCCCTTTCTTCCATAAACCTTGTTGAACCTCATACAAGGATCGGTTTCCCTTATGATGCACTGCACCTCTTACTAGGATCGGTTCCCCTTCTCCCAGTAATAAGTTCAGACACTCACAACCCGATCATACCAATACATAAGTCAGGCCTCATGTGAATAGTTTTACCAAGAACACAAATAAGTCATGAGCGGTTATACTAATCACACATATTGGTCGTTCATAAGATATGCAATGAAGAACAACCCCAATAACGCCTGGCGATTTCCTTTTCAGTTCACAACATATATCATGAACTTACTTCCTTAGAACACATGTAAACATTGTTCCCTAGGATGAAATACTCACCTCATACCCATACATAATCACAATAGCATTCATACAATTATGTCTATGTCTTATATACAAAGTTTAATGGTTAAGCAAGAAACTTCATATTGTATTCTGATAATTGCATATTCATATGATTTTAGTGTTCATTCCATACTTGTTTTAGCTATTATTCTTGCATATTTTCGTATTATTACTTTTATTTTCTATTATTTGCCTCTATTAGGTGAATCATCTAAAAAGGAGCTAAAAAGGTCTGGAAAGAGATAGGAAGAGAAGTATTCCAAGTATCCAAGTCCAAGATAAGTGGAAGAAAAGCGACGAAAATGAGCAAAACGCTCAAGATCAAGAGAAAGGCCAAAGACCGATTTTAACTCATTCAAATTAAGGATTTCTCATCACCTTCTTGAATAGAATTGAAGGATAAAAAGAATGCAAAAATAATGAGGTCATTCCGAGTTCGGATGAAGAAGTTATGGCCAAAACAGTTTCATTGAAAACCGAAGATAGTGCAGTCCGCGAACTGGGTTTGCGAACGAGGTTCGCAGACTTAATTCTGAAAATTTCTGCTGTATTTTGAAGTTTGAGGACTGGGTTCACGCACTTATCAAAGGGGAAACGTGTATAAACTCTTTGGAAGGCTTAAGGGCACATTTGTGAACGTTATTTTAGGTTGGGTTTTTAAAACCTAACTAAATACGTGAATACCAAGTAATGTAAACCTATAAAAAGGTATTAGGTTATGTAAAACATATCATCTCATTAGGTCACGAAATTATAAGCTTTGGAGAGGAGAAACATCGCACGGAGCGATTATCAATCGTAACGTTATCTCTTAACTTTTCTCATATGTATATCATGGATGTTTCTACATCCATGAGTAGCTAAACACCTATTGATTGAGGATGAATTCTAAGTTCTAAACTTTATTTGATTTAATATATGAATTTATTTTGATTTCTTCATATGATTATTGTTTGTGTTTAATATTAAAATACTTATGATTGATTGATAGATTGATTGATAGATTGTTTAGGTGTCCAACTAAATATATTTGTTATTCTAATGTATTGCTAGTAAGGGTTAGGATATCCGTAATTGTTGAATAATTCCTTACACAAGTAGAAAACGTGAAATCTTGCAGAGGGATTCTGTAAAGCAATCACGTGTAAACACAAACCCTAGCAATTAGAACGAGCGTACTGAGTCTAACTACTAGGATCAAACCTAAATTCACAAACCCTAAAGCATTCAGTGAATTACATCTTGTAAGCGTACCTCAAGGTGGTTCATACGAATAGAATCTTGTAACTAAGCATACCTGTTATCCAGTGATATAAGGAATTTTGGGAATAGCTAAGCGTACATGTTATTCTACGGTTGGTGATAATCTATGATTAATGACGAATAGATGAATATATTAACTCATTGATAGTTTATATACGAAGAAGGATTCCTCGATCATATCTCTCTCTATTGATTACAATACAATTTTATTTGCTTTGTTTATTTACTTTAATGAAATCTAAAACAAAACCCCCCTTTGTGACACTTTGGAAACTAAAACTCACTGCTCTTCGTGGGAACGATCCTTACTTCCATTATATTACCAGTTAATTGTGTGGAAATAAGATTATTATTTAGATTGCAATCACGACACGCATAAAATTTTGGAGCCGCTGCCGGGGAGCAGTCGGTAGCTTTAGTTGTTATTTTTATTAGTTTTAATCTTGTTTTTAGAATTTCTTTTTATTTTTTAATTTCGTTTTCTAGATTTTTGTTTTCAGGTACTTAATCTCTAGCACCAAAAGACTGGGAATACCAGAGGTGTGGAATCCAAACTCGTAGGGGAACGGTGTTACAAGCACGCCCATAGTTGCAAGAAGAACCTTCTACATCAACAATGGTAGGCGGTACAAATAATCCACCACCCCCACCTGCGGAGAGGAAGTTAGGAGAGTTGACATCTCCATGCTTAGACTCACAACCACTGTGTATTATAATCACTAATCCAGTGGATCTGAAGTTGAGTCTACTTCATCATTTATCGAAGTTCAAGGGACTTCCAGGCGAGGATCCGAATCATCATCTTCGATAATTTCAAAAAAATATGACAAGTCTTAGGCAAAGTACCAAAGACAGTTATACGGAAATGATGCAAGCCTTCCAATTCTTTGTAATAGATTCAGCGGAGGAAAGGTTGTATTACCTTCCCCCATGGAGTATTACAACATGGACGGAGATGAGAAAACTATTTTTAGAGAAGTATTTTCCCGCTTCTAAGGCAGCCTCTATTCGTAAAGAGATTAGTGGTATTCTTCAATTTACTGGGGAATCTCTTTATGAATACTGGGATAGGTTCAAAAAGTTGGTGGCAAGCTGTCCTCACCACAACATATCTCCAACACTCATCATTCAATATTTCTACGAAGGATTACTTCCAGAGCAATGAAATTAGATTGATGCAGATGCTGGTGGTTCACTTACTTAGAAGACAATCTCGCAGGAGACTAGTTTGATCGAGAGTATGGCTTCGAATACTCAACAATTTTACACCATACATGACTCAAATATTAGAAGAGTTATCAATATGGAAGAAAATTCGCAATCAGAGCAACGAATGAACAACATGGAGAAGGTAATTCAACGGATAGATTCTGCAGTTATTCCTACATATAAAGAAGAAGATGAGGTAAATGTTATATTTCCTAATCATAGGCCAAGGTATGATCCATACTCAAATACTTATAATCCTAGTTGGAATGATCATCCTAATTTCAGTTGCGCTAACAAGCAAGCTGCGGCTCCAAACCCATATGCAAGACAAGGTGGTTTTCAGCAACCACAACAACATAAAGATCAGGATGCAGGGTATTACCTATTTGTTCCAACAAAGTTAGCAGAAAGCCGATGAAAATCAGTTGAAAGCTGATCAGTTCATGCAGAAAACTGATCAATTCATACAGAAAACAGATCAATTCATGTAGAAAACTGATAATGTTGTTAGAGATTTACATACTCAGATCGGAAAATTGGCTACGGATGTGAATCAACTGAAGGAAAAAGCGTCTACAACACTCCCATCTCAACCGTTTGTGAACCCAAGAGAGCACGTCAATGCAGTAACACTAAGAAGTTGGAGACAAAATGAAGAGCCACATCAACAAAAAGAGGTTAGTAACGACATCAAAAAGGAAGTAGAGGAGGAAACCGTCCCAAAGGAAAATCCAACCTCAAATGGCCAACCTAAGGACACGGTTCCCACTTTTACCATACCACCTCCTTTTCCTAGTCGTTTTGCCAAGTCGAAGAAGCAAGCTTAAGACAAGGAGATCATGGATATTTTCAGCAAGATACACATCAACATTCCATTTATTGAGGCAATCAAAATCGTACCCAGGTATGCCAAGGTTTTGAAGGATTTGTGTACAAGGAATTATAGGTTGATTGCTAATGAAATTACTCAAGTAGGCAAAAGTGCTACAACTATGTTACTTAAGAAGATGCCTACAAAGTGTGAATATCCTGGTGGCTTCACAGTTCCCGTTACCATTGGTAACCGACGATTTGAACGTGCTTTGCTTGATTTAGGAGCTTCCATAAGTGTTATGTCAACCGATGTTTATGATTCTTTGAATCTCGGACCTTTAAAAGAGGCAAATATCACTATTTAATTGGATAACAAGTACAATATATATCCTAAGGGAGTCATGGAAGACGTGTTAGTTCAAGTGAATCAGTTAATCTTTCCGGATGATTTCTACATTGTGGATATGCACAATGGAGATAATTGTTCATCTACTTCGTTACTTCTTGGGAGACAGTTCATGAAGACTGCAAAGACGAAGATTGATGTTGCTAGTGGTGCACTCACTATGGAATTTGATAAGGAGATCATACAGTTTAATATTTTTGAAACCATGCGTTATCCTAGTGATGTTCACTCAGATTTTTCCATTGATGTTATTAGTTCGTTAGCACAATAAATGTTTGATTTGAATAATGAGGATGAACTTGGAGTTGTGTTACGAAATAACATTAATTTGGACGTTCATGGACATCCTAACCTGGATGTTGACTTATCCAAAGAACTGGTGGAGATGTGTGGCGCTTTAACATCACTACAAGAAGCTAAACCGGGTAATATTTCTTATATTTATTTACCCGTAACTAATGAAGTTCCGTTACCTTCTATTGTGCAGGCACCAAAACTAGAATTAAAGCCGCTTCCAGACCACCTAAAGTACGCATACTTAGGTGATAAATAAGAACTTCCAGTGATTATTGCAAAGAACCTCACCCCAATACAAGAAGAACGTATCCTTAGGGTTCTGAAAGAGCACAAAATGGCTATCGGCTGGACAATTGCTGATATTAAAGGCATTAGTCCGTCCATGTGCATGCATAGAATCCTAATGGAGGATGATTTCAAGCTAGTACGTGATGCTCAGCGTAGGCTTAACCCCCCAATGATGGAGGTCGTGAAGAAAGAGATCCTTAATGTCGGTGTGTATGACAAGCTTGTCTGACCGGTCATGGGATAATCCATGCCGTCCAATCACGTCGGCGAAGTTGGACGGCCATGGATGATTTTGAGATCGCCGTTGGCAGTCTTGCTCGTATGAGCTTCCTCCAAGCCGCTCCATACCAATTCGACCACCCTTTTCCAGGCTGGTGTTTGGTGGCTGTTTTGGAGGCGTAACATATGTTCGACTGGTCAGGGCATAAACGGGCCCGTTAGTGGTCATTGTGGTGATAGTATGCTCCTGTTCAGGATCGTCTAGGCTGGTTAAATCATGCGGCCAACTTGCATGGTCGTGATTGTTTCTGAGACTGATATGGACAGTCCATATTCAAATATGCTCAATCGGGCTAGTATAACACTCCGAGAGATGTGGCATGTACGGGTACTTCATGCATGCCTCACTATTGATACTTGGATATTCGTGTTACTCTGTTGAGAGAAACACTCAGTCATCATCCCGCACCAATAATGAGAGTCCTGTTGAGAACATCACAAGAAATACAAGGATAGTCATGCATTAATCAATAATGATATGAATTAATAGAATATTAGGATTGTTGCTACATGCACTATTCTGGGTGAATTTTGTATATTTATCGAATTGCTTCAAATAAATAAAACAAGAGGATTTCTGTGCTCATAGTTTGTCAAATGGCCTTACCCTTTGCTAGGGTTCGGCATAAAAATTGGTTTTACAACTTTAGCCCTGAACTAAAATCAACCATCAACATTAAGTCCCCTGCCTAGCACATGATGGTTACACTATTGTGGGGTAGGCATTAGATGGTGACATATATAACATAAGAAGACAGGATAAAGGAAGTCTACCTGGAGGAACTCTGACCAATCGCTGGCAATCCTCCATGTGATCATGCGGACGTGACCATGGGCCTTGGTGGGACCGACTTCCTTTCTTGGGCATTTGAGCTAACAAAAGAATCCTTCTTGTACTAGGATTCTTCAACTATTTGTGTATAAAAGGGGACCGAACCCTTTTCTTCCTCATTATTATTTTTATTCGCTCGCCCAGCTCCTACTTCTCTATTGCCGGACGTTGCTGACGCCACCGGACTTCGCTGCTACCGCCGCCGGACTTCACGGCCGTTCCGTCGTTTGTTCACCCGCGATAAGGTAAGTGCTTCACGATTTTTTTATTGCTTCGTGTTTTTTTTTTTTTACAAACCCTAAATCTTAGGTAAACTTCTTTGCTCTTGAGAAATCTTCCCATTGTAGACAAAATTTCTTTGTAAGCCATAGTATGATTAATTCCACTAATGAAATTAATAGCAAAGTGGTTGATATTGCTAGTATTTCTTAGTAAAACAAGCTATGAATCCCATATGAACATACTATTTTTGCTCCTTTTCCATTATTGCATGCAAATTTTAGCTTTAGGTTGAAATTTGATGATCCCACGGATGAACTTGTTCGCTCTTCCGCCCATAGAGAAAAACCGTGTATGCTTAAACGAATTTGGGACCCGCCAGTGTATGCTTCGACCAAACCACAGCCCTGTCGTACCTTCTTGACCAAAGGTGGGTCACACCCGTGCCTGCTTTGCTCGAAGGACCTGCCGTGTTCCTACTTTGCTCGAACATGGACATTGGCTCCGTCGTGGTCACATTCTTCCACGTCTAGGGAATATGATTCTCCGGCCGTGAGTATATATCCCATGAAAGAGATTTTTTTTTTTATAACAGCCTCAGACCATTAACACGCATATTGCACCGATTTCTCCCTTAGCATGAAGTAATGACTCTTTCCTTTTGAACTTCATTGTAGTTGTTTGAAAATGAACAAAGAGGCTCTTGTTAAGATGTCACCTGGGGATAACATTGTTTCAAAATAGAGATGTGTTGACAACTCCAGAGACATGCCGAATATAGATGATGAACTATTCACCGTGCCTTTTCCGAATGTTTGGAAACATCCTAGCCATAAGATAACACTTCTTTCGAATTCGGAAAATAAAGAGGTTGCTTTGTCATCTTCTCCTGCATTCGTGATGAGATTCTATCTTCAGAAGAACGAGTATCCTCCTTCTCCCATTGACTTCAAGGTTTTTCATACTCCACTGAGCTCTTACGAAGGATGGATGAGGCTCATGTTGAGCAATGATCGTATCAAAGATAACTTGGCCAAGGCGCAAATCATCGAGGATTTTATGGTGTCTGCAACTCTTCACATTAAGAAAGACACTGCAGGTTTGATAACTTTTATTTCTCTATGGCGTCCCAACACGTACACAACTATTTGAATATGGGGAGAGATGACCATTACCCTGGAAAGCGTAGTTGTGTTGATGAATCTTTCTATTGCTGGAAGTTTTCACTACAAGCTATCTGACGAAGAAAAGGTAACCCTCGCTGCTATACTTCAAAAGGCAGGTGAATATGACCAACAGAAAAGTGATGTGAAATGTTTTTATACTTGGTGGGTGTCTGAGTGGTCCCCTGTAAAACCGAAGGTGGGTCAAAAATTGGATGATGAACTCAGTGTAGTTGCGTTTCTGTCATTGTGGCTATCTAGGGATATCTTCGATGACGGTTCTAGGAAGAAGACTATAAGACACGACCTCATCATGTTTGTTATAAAATTGGCGAAAGGTGTGGTTCTCCCTGTGGGTGCCTTATTCCTTGGAACACTGTACTCTCATCTGGATGCTTTGGCGATAGACATGTATGCTTCCAACGGATATAAGAAAGTGGAATCGCATATCCGCATTGCTTTTCTCTAAGCGTGTTTTTGGGAACATTTCAAAGGTAACTCCCATGTCCCCGCAACTTCGCTCTCTGGTTCGTATGGTGGTTCAAGGATACTCTGTTGGCAAACAGACGTCCGAAACCCGGGTTAAGACTTGTTGATTTTCTCGATAATGTGCACGCCATAGATTTTCGCCTGTGGGGACGGGTCTAATATTTTGTGATTCAACCGGAAACCTTTACCATTGCTTCTGACATTGTTTTTCACACTGAGGGAAAAACCGTGAGCCATGGAGAAGCCATCTTCCTTCGAAGTTGTATGCCAGGATATATTCCAACTTTCTTCGATGATCTCCTTTCTGTGGTTTTTTACAATATTGACAGAGTCTCCCGCCAAATGGGATTTAACCAGGGTGTTCCCTTCCATCGTCCGCAAATGCCTTCGAAAGATTTCGTCCCGTCTATTCTTAATGCTGACATCTTCACACCAGAGTAGATCCTTCCATTCTTGCCTATCGGAAGAAAACCAGTGGCAACTGATAGGTACAAGGAATTATAGAGAGAGCAGCTATTAGCTTTTCAGACATTCTCGGAAGAAGTTGCGACAGCTCCTCGTGACAAGCCATCTCCTGAGATTCTGAAGCAGCACAGGAGATTAAAGCCACTTCCGGGTAAACGAACCAGAGCTAACATTGTTGACAACTGTAGTCCCCATGATGCAGGATCTAGGTCCAAAAAGCAAGTGCGTGCTCCCGTGGTCTTCAATTCTTCTTATATGCAGGTACTTATAACTTCTTTTTTTCAATCCTCGAACCCCGTCTATCTTGAACATGTTTTTTTACTAAGGATGATTCTTATTCGAAACCATGGGCTCCCGAAAGAAAATGCTTTTACGAGGCTGGCATGCGGTCATGACGCAGCTTTGGAGAAGTCCAAAAATATTGATCTTCAAGATGAGAAGTCTAGTAACACTATTTCTATTCAAGACGACGATGACAGAGATGGTGCGAGCTCGACTGAAATTAATGATTCCCAGAGCGGCAACTTCAGTGAGCTTGTAGATAAGGCCATGGCAGAAATAAATCTTCAGGGTGAAACAATCATCACGAGGAATGCAGGAGAGACAACACCCATGACTATTGAGGTAACTCCCTCCAAAGAATCTCCTGAACAAGCTCTGGAAATCGATAAAACAATCATAAGATCTCTCGCAGCTGAGAAGGCTTCTGACAAGGTGTTGGTGATGCAACCCGTTATTCCTGGAGATGTCTTTGAGCCTCCTTTCGATACTCCCTATACAGGTCATGTGCTGGTTGAAGGATTCAGTGTGCCTTCTAGGTTCAAGGATTTGTATATCAAAATACGTAAAAAAGTATGGTCACATCGCCACCTCCCGTAAGCTCAAAAGTCGCTTCGCATTAATCAAACGTGTCGAAGAAGCTTTATCTTCTATTTATGGAATGAGCATCGTGACTGGGCATACTATTTCTGAAGAGGTAATCGAAAACTGGGAGTTTCACCGGGATGTGTTCATGAAGTATGAGTTTAACGCTTCTTGGTTACGTGAAGGATTCGCTGAAATCCAGAAGTTGTAAGGCAAAATGAGTGAAGTTCCTTCCGCAGACTGTATCGCTTGCCAGGAAGAGCAGATCGAAAGGTTGTCTAATGAGTTGAAACTGGAACATGCCTTTCTCCATAGAATGAGAGCCACTCTTCATAGAAGGACGTGTTATTTCTGAAGGACTTCCATTAAATGGTTTATGCCGTCTATTATGCTTTTTCTTTTTAGGAGTTTTTGAGTGATGTGAGGGTTTCCTTTCACAATTCGATTTTAGGTATTGAACTAATAGGTAATTGAATTTTGAATTGGTTTTTTTTGAGATAGTTTTGTGAATGGTTTTTCTAAAAGATATTTGTTTGTAGAAGGAATTTGCATTTTGATCATAAATAACGTGACTATTCTAATGATATCATTCATGGCACTTAAAGTTGCAAACATCGTGTGAAAAGGAACACGTCTGAGGGGAAAACAAAACATGATGTTTACTGTGGTTTGCATCCCTGCATCCCTTTCTTAACGGGGTGTAAAGTCCTTAGTAGGTTCTAAAACTATCTTTCCGTAAATTTGTTTAATATAACTTACTTGTCCTTTGAAATTCCATCTGCATGAAATTGGACCTTCTTTAGCGCTTACTCCGACAAACTGCAAGTGCTAATCTTCGGAGACAGGAGGAAAATCTTCTGAACTAAACGTCTTTTAGAAAATGCGCTTCAGGGCGTTGCATTCACTTGTAGGGTGGTGAAGAAAATGGTGATAGTGATAATATCTCGGATCTATCACCTCCTGATCAGTTGGTTGTCGCCATACATGAGGTAGTTGGATTTCTCCGTCTCGAACCCATACCTCCAATAATTCTAAGAATTTCTTCACTGAGAACGGGAAATGCGGGTATCTTGCGCCAGGCTTTTCTTATTTTGATGGATCTGCTGTGATATCTCTTATTGACCTTGATATGAAGAACATTTCGGAGTTGGAGCACAAGCGTGTGTCAACATATATGCGGCTCGCTTGGCTGCTCTTCTTTTCTGGGATGCAGCTTCTCTCGAGGGCCTTGTATTGACGTGACTATCACTGTCAGGTGGCTGAGTCGAGTATTCCCAGCCTCTGTATTCATGTGACTCTTGGCTGATTTCTCCTTCTTCAGACAGTTATTCGTTTGGCTAGAAATTCGCCGCAGATTGAACTTCCTTTTGTACTTCAACAAAGGTTTTGAGATACAAATCCTCCAACAAGGATAAGCTAGTTCCTTTCCTTTATCCGATAAAGGCTGCGGCATTCCTGACAGATTCTTTCCTCCGTGGAATCGCTTTGAGCCTCATTCGTTAGCCTGATTATGATGCTTGTCTCTCACTGGTCCCCTGGTGTGGTCACGTGTTCTCTCTGCGTATTCATTGGTAGAAAGATAATTTCTAGATAAAGATTCAATTACATCGTCATTCGCGGTACTCCCTGGGTAAGCGACCGCTGAGCCTTCTTGAAATTGAGCTGCTATATCATTTAAAAGACGGAACATCTTACTCTGTATTCTAGTGATTCTAGCTTGGTTTGCTATGACATATTCTAGCATTCTAGCCACACTTTCCATGAGGTTTGAATTATTCATGGCTTCCGGATAATTCGGATGGTGAGGATACATCATAAGACGGAAGCTGGACTTTGCGATCGAAATAAATGAACACGCTAGTGATTGAAATGGATCTAAGATCTAACCCTCTGAAATTGAGAAATTGAATCGGGTATTGAAGAAATGAAATTGGGAATTTGAAAAGTGATATTGCAACCGAGAGATTAATCTCCCACTGTGGTCGCCAGTTGTTTATGGGTAAAAACTATTTCTGCTGGTTTTGGTAATTTGGGGTCTGTAGATGAGAAATGAATCTAAACCCTAAACAAATGCACTGCATGGGAGTGCTTTTTGATTCGAGAGATCAATCTATACAATTCTGGCTTAAACCAAGAAATGGTCGTTCCAGACTTGCTTCGGTTACAAAGTGAAGGAGATGGGGTTGATCTTAGGGAGGGAAGCGAAGAAGGTGTTGAGATTATGAAGGTGTTGGTTGTTTATGACTTGTATCAGAATATTGAACTATCTTGCAATAATGTAAGCAATCAGCTCTGGTGTTCTCTGGATACGAATGACAATACTTGGTTTTCTGTGCTTGTCTGTGTTATTTAGAAATAGGAAAAAGGCCTATTTATACAAGTCATATAACGCAAACCTCATCTCGTAGGAAATAGAGGAAGTTGAGTGGTGGAGTAGTGGGGTCGTGTGGGTGATTGCACGATCACGTCTTAGCCCACTTCTTTCATCATCGCTAACCGTCCATGCTTCTTGACACGTTCTTGTGATGGCGCGTTGCATATTGCACTCTGTAAACCGCCAGACCAATACCCCTGTAAGTATCCCCCAGTTTGTGACATGTTTGATGTCTCAAGTGTGGATCGTGGGACCCACGTAAAGTAGTATATGGTGCTATGTTAAATAACTAAGTTATTTGTGAAATCGATATTCATGTAATATCGTGTGTATTCTATGCATGTAATGCATCGAATATACTTAGCATGGATGAAGCATCGCTATTTTAAAGCTTAACGGAGTAGGTCGCGGATTAAGCATCTTAAAACAGGTGCATGCCTAGCCATCTTGGAATGACCGTTTGGAGGCTGCACAAGCAAGCTCTCCCCTGGAAGATCATTCCATGTAGTAGAGTGACGGATGGTAATCACCATGACACCTTATTGGCCATTTAACTCCTAGCCTGGGATGCCCAACCAAGCTGGTAGAGTTGGATGGACGAGATGATCCATGACGCATCTGCGACCGTTGATTAGGGTTTTGAAGAGGTGCGCAAGCATCACTCTTCATCTTGGTCGAAACCAAGAATGGGAAGTGTTTTAGGCAGGACCGACCAAGCATGCGTGTAGATGGAATGCTGGTGTACACGTTCGTGCCTCACTTCCCCATGAAGGTGTGATCTAGGACACTCAATTTAACCGGCAAAGAGGAGCGGTTGAGATCGATTTGCAACAGAAATCCTATGCCACAAAGGAATTGGAAGCCGCACATCATGCCTACTTCGGGCTCACGTTTCGAGAGGTCCGACCATGTTTGGCCTTGTCCGATCGGTAATACATGTAGACGGGCCCACGGTGATCATGTTGACATGCTCGGGACCCTTTAAGTCTACATCTACACCTTCCATCCAAGCTTGCGAAGATGGACGCTCATGATCGATTAGCGACACATGTAATATGCCACAACCCCTAATTAGGGTTTTGTATGGTTCACACCTATGGAACTTCACCAGATCGGCTTTGCATGTTGTTCTCCCCCCTTGGGGAGGCCGATCATGTGGGGCCCATATTGGGCAGGCGGTGAACATGCTGGTACCTGTTCCACGGTCATAGGTTTGATCTAAGCTATCCAAACATGCCGGTGAAGTTGGATGGTTGTGATCAAACTGCGACACATATGAGATTTCGTGACTTTTAAAGCATCACGACAACCTTGTTTTGGCAAATGTTTATTGCTCCAAGGCTTGCTCATGAGAAGATCGGTAAGGTAGGTAGGTAGGGGACCTGCCGGTGCGCAAGACAAGCTTGTCAGATTGGTCATGGGATAATCCATGCCGTCCAATCACGTCGGCGAAGTTGGACGACCGTAGATGATTTTGAGACCGCCGTTTGCAGTCTTGCTCGTATGAGATTCCTCCAAGCCGCTCCATACCAATTCGACCACCCTTTTCCAGGCTGGCATTTAGTGGTTGTTTTGGAGGCGTGATATATGTTCGACCGGTCAGGGCATAAATGGGCCCGCTGGTGGTCATTGTGGTGATAACCTTCTCATGTTGAGGATCGTCTAGGCTGGTTAAATCATGTGGCCAACTTGCATGGTCGTGATTATTTCTGAGACTGATATGGACAGTCCAGATTCAAATATGCTCAATCAGCCAAGTATAACACACCGAGATATATATACTCAATCGGGCTAGTATAACACACCGAGAGATGTAGCATGTACGGGAACTTCGTGTATGCCTCACTATTGATACTTGGAGATTCGTGTTACTCTATTGAGAGCAATACTCAGTCATCATGCCGCACCAATAATGAGAGTCATGTTGAGAACAACACAGGAAATACTAGGCTAGTCATGCATTAATCAATAATGCTACATGCACCATTCTGGGTGAATTTTGTATATTTATCGAATTGCTTAAAATAAATAAAACGAGAGGATTTATGCTCTCATCGTTTGTCAAATGGCCTTACCCTTTGTAGGGGGTCTGCATAAAAATTGGTTTTACAACTTTAGCCTTGAACTAAAATCCACCATCAACACCATTGTTAACAGACTCCGTTCTGTGTGTGATTGATCACAAGAGATTCAAGTAGTTGTGTGCAGGTGTTTATCGAAGATCTAAGAATATTTGAAGATAAATAAAATATTGAAGATTTCTGACTTGGTTTTTATAATCTTTGGTGTGCACAATACTTGTTTGGGAAAATGAGGATCCAATTAATAATCGGTTTATCCTTGTGGTAGATTGGATTGATTAATTGAGGAAGATCGGAATCAATACATTTCCTTGTGATTAAAGGTATTGATTGGCTTAATCTTAACAATTTCCTTTGGGTGGTTGAACATAAGATAGATCTTGGAACCTGGAAAAGGAGTTTATGTTAAGATAAACAAGGGAACCTTTGCACAACTCATATCACTTGGTTGAAGAGAGTTGATACCAAACAGATTTGTTATTCCTTTACTATTTGGAATACGAACCAAAGGAATTGGTCCAAGTACGTGAATTTTTTACATGTTGGAGGCGTGGGAATACAGATGGAACTAGGTGAATTATAGGATTAGTTGCTTGGTCTCAACTACACGAAGTTGGTTTATTTTGTATAGCGGCTTCATCCTGAGAGTATTCAATTTTGTACTAGGTCCCGGGGTTTTTCTGCATTTGCGGTTTCCTCGTTAACAAAATCTTGTTGTGTCATTTACTTTATATTTCCGCATTATAATTGTTTTATTATAATTAAAGTAAATTGCACAAATGTTAAGTACTATCAAGTAAACACACTTTGTTGTTGTATTGTATCGATCTTCGTATCTATAGATGATCACACAAAGTGTGAACCGATTTGTTGTATTGTCTCGACTCAGTCCATAGACAATCACTTTCGGGGAAAGGGCTTATAGTAAGGAAAAGTAATAGCTTGAGGTATATTTGGGTCCCTCGTATTTTTAGTAGGTTAACGACTTGAAGACTTCATTAGGATTGTGAAGCCAGACCCAACTATTTTCTCTATAGTTGCATGTTATGATCTTACTATTTTCTATCGTGATTGAGTACTATCTTCTCTAAGATTTGCTCGAGATTTAATCTCCGATAGGAAAGATAAAAAGTAGTCGCAAACATCTTCGTCTCATCATTTGTGATTCTACAATATCTTGTTTCTCTACCATACAATTAAGATTATTATGAGGCGATTGATATTTCTAGGCTATTCTTCGGGAATATAAGTCTGGTATATCAATTGGTTCCTGTTCACCTTGATTTATCAAAAGACGGAACAAAACTCATAGGTTTATCTGTGGGAGACAAATTTATCTATACAATAGACTTTTCTGTGTGAGACAGATTGGTTTATCAAGTCTTCGACTTTGGATCATAGCAACTCTTAGTTGTGGGTGAGATCAGTTAAGGGAACCATGTGCGCAGAATCCGGCGTGGTTCTAGAGGCGTATGTAGTTGCAGGAAATCCTACAACTACACCCTCAGTAGAATTTGTAAAATTTTAAGAAGTTCTTGATGAAAAATGACAATCTTGATTAATATTCTCAACTGATTTCAAAGAAATATGTTAATGGAGATTAGAACAGTTACAACTTTCTCTGTTCTCTCTCCTAATACTTGTTCTAACACTCACTTAAATAACCCCCAAATTTAACATTTGAACTACTATTTATAGTGAAATATGTACAACTGTATATAACCTGCGAAGTATCGCAACCTCTGATCGTAAGTTTATTCTATATTCTCAAACCCTTCACACTTCTCCCGTGTTTCTTCTATTATCGCATTATCTTGCGACATTTCTCTCTTGTATTGGTTACTATGTTCGTAACATTATATCGTGCGATATTCTGTCCCTACATCTTGCCTCTTCCCATGTCATTTCTGCGAAGAAGTAATGATCGTGAGAATATAACCGTTACTTATTCTTTTTGGAATTCGAACACATCTTTTGTAACCGTCTTTTCCTAACTATTCCCTTATAAATACTCCTTTTATTCCCTTCCTTATCTTTTTTACCTTCTCTTTTTACTTCTGAAACTTCATCTTCTTCTCATATTACATCTTCGGTTACTGCCTTCTCTTCCTCTTAATCCCATCATGAGTTCTCCGAGGTAATTTTCTTTTATCTCTTGCATCTTTCACTTGTTTATCTCTTTTATTTCTGTTTAATCCATTATTTGACTTTGATTTCTTTCAGTAAAATTGCTTCTCAAATGAAATCTCCAACTAAAAGCTCAAACCCTAACCCTCGAAGAAGAAGATCTGAGAATCAAAAGGTAGTTAAAATACTCTGTCTTCCTTCTGAAACAATATATTGTTGCCTCAGTTTTTAATCTACATTTTGATTCATAGGTCGGTGAAGAATCCAACCTTACCAAGAGATCTCGTAATATCAAGTCCAAGCCATCAATTTCAATCAGTGATTTCCTTCCTTTGATGGATAAACAATTTCCCTCTCCTCCTCGTGAAAGCACTTCTTCGCAAACTCCTGCCTCTACTCCATTACCCAGTTTTCAGTCTCCCACCCCTGTCAATTTATCAACACTTCTTCAAGATCAACCTTCGAAAGTTACCTTCTCAACCCATTCTCGTGAAAAACCTATTTTAGCTCCTAATCCTTTGTGTGCCGTTGCTCCAAGCAATTTAAAACTTGCTCTTATTATTTCAAATTCTTCTCCCCTTCCTCAAGAAGTTCGAGATGGAATTTATTCATCTTTCTAGATGTTATCTGATGTTTTAAGTAATACTGCGAGGTCTTCAAATGTTCGCTCGTAGTCTGAATTTTGCGAAATGCTCAACAACTTCATCAATCCTAATATTTCTATTTCACGTCAAGCCCTGGAAAAAGAAGTTGAATTGCTTCGCCAAACTCAGGAGTCTCTGAAATCGGAGTGTGAGAATCTTCGTAAAGAGAATCATCAGCTTCAAAATGATTCTCTAGATTGTGCAATTCTTCGTAAGAGGAATGATGCATTAAAAGGTATTGCTATTATCTTTATATTTTCTCCTTTTGTTTGTTTCTATTTCTCGTATGTTTGAAACACCCATTAAAACCCATTCCCCTTTATAGAATCAATCCAGAAATGTAGAATGTTGGTACTTCATCATGAATCATCATGAGAAGAATTTCGAGCCAAGCATGAAAGTCTTTTGAACCAATTTTCCCACTTATCTAGTCTTCATTCATGTGCTCTTGACAATTTAGATGCTCTTTTTCAAGAAAATACCCAACTAATTTACGATCACAAATTTTTGAATGATGACATATCTCAGCTCACTTCTTCTTTAACTAAAGCCGATTTAAGAATAGAAACCCTATTAGAAGAGAAAAAAACCTTATCAGAAGAAAGATGTTCGTATTTGAATACAATGGCAGTTTCTTCGCACCAATTGAATATTCTTCAGAGTAAATGTTGCGATCAAGAAAACTTCCTTTATTTGTTAAAAGGTGAACTTGAGGAATTAAAGAAGTCTTCAGATGCAGAGAGAAGTTCTTTTCTTTGAGATGAAATCCCTTCTTAATAAGAATATAATCTTGAACACTAAGAGGAATAAACTTAAAGAAGATTATTCCCAACTAGAAAACCTAAATGCAAAACTTGCGAAGGATAAAAAATATCTTCTTTCCAAAGATCAAAATCTTCAATCCAGACTTGAAGGATTAGTTGGTGATGGTTTTGATGAAGCTATGGATCAGATGAAGAATTGTTGTCTATCTTTAGCTCAATTTCTTACTTCACATAGAGAAGGTAGTTATTAAAATTTGACTGCCTCTGATATACCTTTAAATTTTGCTACATTCGCAGAACTGATTCTTTGAATTTTGTTTCACTCGCAGAATCTGAGAACAATCTTCGCAATGCTAAAGCTGGATTAGAGATTACCTGTTCTGAGCTTCGTAAGAAGAACGATTTGCTTTCTACTCGTTTGATCAATTCTCGTGATCGTGCCAATCGGAGATTCAACCATCTTGCTTATGTCAAAGATATTGAAGATACTAACCACCAGAAAGCTCTACTTCGTGAAAGTCATCTGAAAGCTCAAGTCTTCGTAAAAAATGTTCTCTTATCAAGATCCTTGTCTCCAGTGAAAATTAAACCTCTGGAAATATCTGATGATGAATTTGCTCGTGATCCTGATAGTGATTTTGATTACAAAAGTGAAGATGAAGGACTTGATGGTGAAAAAGAATCTATCCCTGAAGGAGAAGCTCATATTGTAGGCTCTACAGAGGGTAATGTTTCGCAAGAATCGAACGTTGCTGATGATCCTACTCATCTTAAAGATCCAGCACAAAGTGTTGATGAAGAGCATTAAGCATGATATACTTCTTTCCCAATTTATCGTTAATCCTCTTATTTTTCTTTCTTTTGAACTCTTTCTCTTGGTTATTGTTGGTCCTCTTTCTTACAAACAATTCTACTTACTGTTTATGTTCCTTAAGAAGTATATTTTATATTTTGCGATAATGATTTGACCTTTCTCTAATTGAATACTTTCTTGATTTGCATAAATTGAATAAATTGATCATATGAAGAGAAATAACATATCTTGAAAACTTAGCTTAGTATTCCCTTTCCCCTTATTATTGCTCTTCAGGTGATGAATTGTTGTTGTAAGTATTAAAATATATGCCTCAGTTTAAGTTGCGAAGTTTCTGGTTGTTGCGAAGTAAATAAGAAATCTTCCCCTTGAAGTATAAGAAGTATGAAACCTCCTTGAAGAATCATGAAATATCCTTGAAGAATTATAAGAATTATGAAACATCCTTGAAGAAGTATATGAAGAAATATAAGAAGTATTCAATCCTTGAAGAAGTATAAGAAGTATTCAATCCTTGAAGAAATATAAGAAGTATTCAATCCTTGAAGAAGTATAAGAAGTATTCAATCCTTGAAGAAGTATAAGAAGTATTCAATCCTTGAAGAAGTATAAGAAATATTCAATCCTCGTAAAATTTAATGAGTATGTAATATCCGTCTTTGATTTTTAATAAAATTGTCTTTTTTGGTATGAGTATAAGAAGTATTCTTGTTGAAAATATAAAGAATCTCCAA
Source organism: Papaver bracteatum (assembly GCA_023529315.1). NCBI lineage: Eukaryota > Viridiplantae > Streptophyta > Magnoliopsida > Ranunculales > Papaveraceae > Papaver > Papaver bracteatum. The sequence continues at coordinate 143,030 of JAJJWX010003528.1, forward strand.
TGATATTGACTTCATTAGTTTCTGTGATCTTATCATGCCTTCCTAAGTAAAGGTCTTACTTTGCCACCTCTTTTGCGATAAAGTCGCAGGACGTTAATGCACTCGCATGCCTCAACCCCTTGACTTTATCTTAACAATATTTTTGTGTTTGCGATAATATGACAAGTCTGAATATACATCCTTGTGACATTATCGTCTTGCGATGAAATCGCAGGACGTTATCACACTTTCATGTAATAACCCATTGATCTCATCTTAACTTCTTTGTATTTAATTCTGCGAGTATATATATATATATATATTTTTATTCGCATAAATACGATTGTTGCACAAATATGACAAGCCTTAATGTTCTTGAGAACAAAAAGCCTCGTGACATTTGCGTCTTATATCACGTATCAGCTCCCTAATGGAGGGTGCTTCCCTTTATCTTCCCCTTGGTTGCCCCTTCAAGGAAGCATACATCGACCATACAAGGTTAGATCTTCCCATCCGGTTTTTCCAACAACCATCTTTTTTTCGCAACCTCTTATCCTTTTTGCCTATAGGGATTATAGTTACGAGGTTGCACCCTATGGGGTATCTTTGGGCCAAGTGCATCATTTGCCAAGACTTGTCAAGACTCAAGAATGTAAGATGTGCTTCAAACCCATCCGACACTCTTGACTCAACCGTGTACCTCGGCGCCTTGATCGTTTTCTGTACTTCTTGGGAAAGACAGTATGCCTTAGTCGCCCAACCTAAATCATGTTACATCGCAAGATTAGGTTGAGAATCCAAGGTGTCTTACCCGGATAGGTACCCCGCTTTTGAGTTATCTACCCCGTAATGTCCATGTACTCAGGTTCCGTGGTGGTGTTCCGTTTCCCTTGAGCCATGCTTATAGGTACCCCCTTAAATGACGCACTTTAGGACTTTGCCTCTTGCGAAATATTGCTTCGCGAACTAGGGTATATGCCACAAAGGTTTGCCTGTGTAAAATTAATGCGGCTTTCTTTCTTTTTTTGAAAGTTGATCACAGTTTGCGGCTTTCTTCTATGAAAGCTGATCGCAAATAAAATTTTGTGTCTTTATTTAATGAAAGCTGATCGCAATAAGAATTTGTAATTTTGGGAATTTCTGTGGAAGTAAATGATATTCACAAAATTATCATGAGTTTTATGGATAATACCTTTTTAAATACAATCTATTCCAGGGTCGACCAAGTCTTAAACCCATGTCTTTCCCTTTTGGGTCCATCAGCCGATAAGCTCCACTTCCCACAACCTCTTTAATGACATATGGTCCATCCCATTTTGGTGCTAGTTTTCCTCCATTTTCTTTCTGGTAGGGAGGTGTTTCTCGCATGACCAAATCACCTGGTTTATACTCACATTCAACCCTCTTGTTATACTCTCGAGCTAATCTATCCTGATAAATTTTCATATGTCGCAACACCTTTTCCCTTTTTTCTTCCAAATTATCCAGTTCACTTAATATCACCCCTGCACTTAAATTTCTTTCCCAAGCTTCTTTCTTTGTTGTCGGAATTACAACCTCTGTTGGAAATACTACTTCTACTCCATATGTTAAACAGTAAGGAGACATTCCAGTTGCTTCCCTTATAGTTGTATTGTATGCCCAGACTGCACTAGGCACTTACTCGCACCACCCTCTGAGATGTCCTTCTAATTTCTTTTTGATTGTATCTGCGATCGTTTTATTTGTTGCCTCTTCCTGTCCATTAGCTTGTGGATATAATGAGTTGATTTCCCACATTTTATCCTAAAATCACTGAGTAACATCTCTATATTCTTTCCTTCAAATTGCTTCCCATTGTCAGATACTAATTGTGCTGGAATTCCATACCTACAAATGATATTCTCGAATATGAATGTAAAAACATCCTTATCACGAATATGTTGTACTGCCTTTACTTCTGCGAGCTTCGTGAAATAATATGTTACGACTATTAAGTATATTCTTTGCCCAGATCCAGGTAAAAATGGACCAACAATGTCCAATCCCCATTTCCCGAAAGGCTAGCAGCTTGTTGAAGAGGTTAGTGGTGCCCCTGGTGCATGAGTTCTTTTCCCATGTCGTTGACATTCTTTGCATCGTCTCACCAACAATTTTTCATCTGTGTGCATATAAGTCCAGTAATATCCTTGTATTTTTGCTCTATATGCTAGAGATCTTCCCACACTATGATTACCAGCTTCTCCTCCATGTAACATCTTCAATATTTTTTCTCCTTCTTCACGAGTTAAATATCTAAGAGGTGGTCCGCTGAAAGATTTTCTGTATAAAATTCCTTCTCGTAACTCATAATTTGTTGCACGACTCTTTAATTTATGTGCTTCTAGCATGTTCCTGGGTATTTCTCCTTTTACGAGATATGCATGAATTTCCTTTCTCCAATCTGCGAGATCTTCTGCGATGTCGTCTGATAGTTCCCTTTCTACTTCCATCGCAACTGCTTCCTCAATTTCTTCTTCTTTATTCACTGGTGGATGTTGAATTATCTGGATTTTGATATTTCTTGCATTAGGGTTTGTCATCATACTTGGAATGAATGCAAATGCATCTGCGAGTCGATTGTATTTCCTCGTTATATGCCTCCATTTTAACTTTGGTATCCTCGCAGATAATTCATCAACGAGTTTCTTATATTTCTTCAAAGAAGACTCATTTGTGGTATATTCCCCTTTAATTTGACAAATTACCAGCTGAAAATCACTTGTTATTCTTATACTTTCGAGCTTATTTTCTATTGCGATCTTCAATGCATGTACTACAGCTTCGTACTTTGTTTCATTGTTCATGGATGCAAATTCTAGTCTGAATGAGAATGCTATTCTTTCTCCTTCTGGTGAAATCAACACAACTCCTACTCCATTCCCCTCACTGTTGTATGATCCATGGATTCCCAAATTCTTCTTCAATATCCATCATTTCTTTTACTACCTCATCTTCTTCCAAGGGAAATTCTGCCAAGAAATCTGCGACAACTTGTGAATTTTGCGATGATAACACTTCATACTTTATCTTGTAATGGTTTACTTGTGCATTCCACCTTTCTATTCTTCCTGATCTTTTTGTGTTCTTCATGACTGACTCAATTGGGACTTTGGTTACCACTTTTATCACATGCGCTTGAAAGTATATTCGCAACTTAAATGATGCATAAACCAGTGCTAAGATTAACTTCTTCATTTTAGAATAATTTCTCTCTGATGTGTTAAAAGTTTTACTGATGTAGTAAATGGGCCTTTCTATTCCTGCATCTGTTCGTAATAGAACTACACTTAAAGCATACTGAGTTGTTGCGAGGTATACCAATAATTCTTCATCTTTCTCTGGTTTCTGTAATATGGATGTATTCGCGAGATATTCTTTGATTCCTTGAAAATCTTTTTCACATTCATCAGTCCACTTGAATTTTGCTCCCTTCTTAAGTATATTGAAGAAATGTTTGCACTTATCTGACATTCGCGAAATAAATCTTCCAAGTGAAGACAAGAGTCCATTTAGATTTTGCACTTCTTTTACCGTTGCAGGTGTTGGCATGTCACGAACTGCTTGTACTTTTTCTGGATCGACTTGTATTCCCTCCTTTGATACTATGTATCCCAAAAAATTTCCTGACGCAACTCCAATTATACATTTTTCAGGATTCAATTTGATGTTGAATTTTCTCATTTGTTCAAATATTTCCTCCAAATCTTGCACATGATCTTTGGCCTCTTTACTTTTTATCAACATATCATCCACATACACCTCTACGGTTTTATGTATCCACTTTGCGAACACCTTTTCGACCATTCGTTGATATGTAGCACTCGCATTTCGCAAACCAAATGGCATCTTCACGTAACAATATAAACCTCTTGGAGCAAAAAAGGAATTATGTTCTTGGTCTTCTTCTGCGAGTGATATTTGATTGTACCCTTTATATCCATCGAGTGAAGTGACTCTATCATGTCCTGCAACTAATTCCACTATTTGTGGTATGTCTGGCAATGGAAATCTATCTTTAGGACAGGCTTTGTTTAGATCAGTAAAATCTATACAAATTCTTATCCCTTTATTCTTCTTTGGAACAATGACCATATTCGCAATCCATTCTGGGTATTTTGCTTCTCTTATGATTCCTACATCCAGCATCTTTTGTAATTCTTCTTCTATTTGTGCATGATAATTTTGCAAGATCTTTCTTATTCTTTGTTTGAATGGTCTTACTCTTTTATATATGTTCAATCTGTGACATGCCACTGATGGATCAATTCCTGGTATTTCATCTACACTTCCTGCGAATATATCTTTGTATTCTCGTAAGAGATCAATAGTTCTTTTCTCTTCTTCTTCGTCCATCTTAGTTCCAATTCGCAAGATTAAAGGCTCTTCTTTAGTTCCAACATTTATTTCTTTGGTTGGTTCTGCTGCAACGTAACTAGGAATTTTCTCTCCCATAGGTGTTGGTTCTCTGATTACTTTCATTGGTTCTCCTTCTTTTTCTAGGATCTCACTTGGTATTCCTTTTCCCTCTCTTGCTCTTATTGTATACACTCTGAACTCCTCTTTCTTTTATGCTTCTTTCGCAAGTTTTCTATAAAATTGTTTCTTTATTGCTCTCCCTCCACACTGTTTTACTTCAATTTGATAACAAAATTTTGCACTATCAAGATCCCCTTTTATTTTTTGTATTCCACTTGGTGTGGGAAACTTAATTGATTGATGTAATGTCGAAGCAACAGCTTTAATCGCATGAATCCATGGTCTTCCCATCAGCATATTATATCGAGATTCCATATCTACCACACATAAAACCATGTGTGTTTCGATTTCTCCCAGTGGTACTCGTAACATTATTTCCCCTTTGGATTTTGTTGTACATTTTCCCAATCCATGGATAAGACATTCTGAATTTGTGATCTCTTCATATTTAATCCCCATTCCCTTAAGTGCATGATAGAATATAATATCAACAGAACTCCCTGTATCAATCAAAACTCGGTTTAATTTCCATTTTTCTATAGATTTTGTAGCTTTCTTTTCTTCTCGCATAATCGGAATTGTGACTACTAATGGTGAAGTGTGGTTTAAGTCTTCATTTAGAATTTCTGCTACTGAAAATGTGATTTTCTTCTTTTCTCATTCTTTCAAAGTCGTTATTTTCTCCACTTCCATGATCTTTCTTCCTCTACAATCTCGTTTGTGTATCCTTCCCTTCATGTTGTTATGAAATTCATCAATCATTATCTTTGTGATCATATTACATTCTTCTCTTTTGTAATCTTCATCTACTGACTCCATTTGATCTCCAAATTTCCACAACTCCTTCAAATTTCTGCTATAACAATCTTCAATCTTTCCTCCCTGTTTCTAGTGACAATTATGTAGTTGCAGGAAATCCTACAACTACACCCTCAGTAGAATTTGTAAAATTTTATGAAGTTCTTGATGAAAAATGACAATATTGATTAATATTCTCAACTGATTTCAAAGAAATATGTTAATGGAGATTAGAACAGTTACAACTTTCTCTGTTCTCTCTCCTAAGACTTGTTCTAACACTCACTTAAAGAACCCCCAAATTTAACATTTGAACTACTATTTATAGTGAAATCTGTACAACTGTATATAACCTGCGAAGTATCGCAACCTCTGATCGTAAGTTTATTCTATATTCGCAAACCCTTCACAATTCTCCCGTGTTTCTTCTATTATCGCATTATCTTGCGACATTTCTCTCTTGTATTGGTTACTATTTTCGTAACCTTATATCGTGCGATATTCTGTCCCTACAGCGTAAGGAACGCAACTGTACCTTGATCAGTGTGAGATTGGTTATGGATCAACTACATTCTAGTCTGAAGTTAATTTGGAGTAGGCTAGTGTCTGTAGCAGCTTAATACAATGTGGTGCTCAAATCTGGACTAGGTCCCGGGTTTTTTCTGCATTTTCAGTTTCCTCGTTAACAAAATTTCTAGTGTCTGTGTTATTTTTTTCCCGCATTATATTTGTTTATATAATTGAAATATCACGGTTGTGTGTAGTTCAATCAATTAGATAATCCAACCTTTGGTTGTTGATATAAATTGATTGACACTCGAATATTAGTCATTGGTACCGTTGAAGTTGTTTCACATAATAATCAGGTTCACGGATTTCTATCTGTTTGATTTGCTGATTACATTGTGAAACAAAGATACAACTCTTGGTTATATTTCCATTGATTGAGTCTGACTGTCTAGTTGATTCTCTTGGAATTATATTGGAGTTGTCCATACAGATTGCTAAGCAAAATATTAGGTGTGGTTGTTAGACCCCCGCTTTTGCGCATTGATGAAACATTGTGACACAAAGCCTGGGATATCCGGCACGCTTGTGGTTCTTTTACAATGACGACTAATTGTTGGTCGTCATTTTGATGAAAACCCTGAGAATAAATGGGACAACAATTCATATTTTCCTGTATATTTTTCACACCATAGTCGTCAGTGTAATACAATCGAAAGATGTCAACTAGAATGTAGTCGGCGTTATCACTTTCCAGTGATGACTATATCTGAAATAAATAACATATCATTGGACAAAAGAAAACAAAATCATCTTTTTATATTAATAATAACACTAATGACTATAAAGGAGGCGTCATTGTACACAAACTAAATATTTCCGATCTCATCATACTCGTTAGTATATGAACATTGAAATCTTTCCGACTATAATATTTGTCAGTAACTAAGAATCACTCAACACTCAATTTGAGCATACAAACCTTAAAAACTGGACTCTAACACATTCGGGACATATATAGTATCTTTTTGCGGTATACACTTTTTTTAGGAGACGTAGATAGCTTCATCTTACCATTGCAACATGGATCTTTGCATGGTAGAAGGTCGATTTTAGCAACTTCATCTTCATACGAAGCTAAGTGCTCATTTATCCAATAAAAAAACCCATGGCAGGTGTATTTTTAAGCATACGGTTGATATACATATCATATTGCATCTTTCATGAGAAATAAGAACCCCTTACAACTATCAATGGTTCATTTGATGCCTTCAAAGGGACAATCATTTGCGAAATTTCCATTTAGTGTGCAAAGACTACAAATAATTTCCAATGGTGCACTTGAACCTTCCGTTCTTTAAAATTGGTTTATGATGAAGTTGAAAGTACATACTTTTATACTAACAACACACTTAATGTCTATTATTTGAAAATACTATCCGTTGAGCATTCAATGGAGTGTACTTAATTTGTACTTCAAAGTATTATTTTTATACTAACAATAGGTTATAGGTTACATTAGTCGTTAAGGTCTCCCTAGTTGGCATCATAATTGTCATACGACCATGCCGATGGTAATAATCTGAAATACTATTTGAATTTTCCCTAGGGTCGTCAAGGTAGTTACTTTAATGCCATGCCGACCACCATTAGTAGGCATCGTAAAACATTTAGTACTCCACCGACTTACTACTACTCTAAAATTGTTTAAAACTGCAAAAAAAAAAACTAAAATTTTAAAGCAATTAAAACTGAAATTAACATAATTTAAGAGTTACTAACAATTCTAAAACCACAAGTCTAAAATTAACATAAGTTTAAGAAATATAAGAGTACAAAACACTCCACAACATAAGCAAACATATCAAATAGATCACTACCATTATCATATTTTCCTCAACTTCATCTGGGTTTTCAGCATCATTAGCTTGCTCTTCCTCCACTTCATTCATATTTTCACCATCATCAACATGTGCTTCAAACTTGTCAGGTGGACCTATGTAGTTACCATCCTCATTGTAACTCTAGAAAAGTCTAAAGATGGGTACCGATTAAGTGGCCTGACAGTCTGTATCAAGTTTTTATCTTTTTGTCTTATATAGAATAGTAACCTCTATATATCCGATGATATATAAAAATTAAAAAATCTCCAAGCAGAACTAGGAAAATGGTATGAAATTAAAAATGATTTCTACCATTAGCTCTCTAGAGATAATTGTTTTAAGGAATATGATTAGAATACTAAAGATTTTCACGCCTCTGCGTCCAATAGAAGAAGAATAAATGTGATCAATTCTCTCAGAATACCACCCGGTCTTTTGCTTTCTGATAGGGACCAAATCAACTCTCTTCTGGTAAAACATTTTACCCAAATAGGCACATCAAAAATCAACAACTATGATATAGATCTATCCAATGTCATTAAACCTTGCATCTTTGAAGCTGGAAATAATTCCCTCATCGAGATCCCCTATAAAGAAGAAATATGGAACACCATGCTCAATATGAATCAATGGGGGGCTCCAGGTACAGATGGCTTTCAACCAAGATTCTTCAAAGATAATTGGGAAATCCCTAAGCCGGATATTATATTTTCTTTCCATGATTTTTTTAAATATGGTATCCTTAACACAGATTTCAAATATTCCTTCATAACTCTTATTCCAAAAATAACCACTCCTCAAACCCCCGGGGATTTCCGACCTATAAACTTAAGTAATACCATATACAAGATAATTTCAAAAATTCTAGTGAACAGGTTAAAGCCGATTCTCAACAAATGAATCTCTCCCAATCAATCGACCTTTCTTTCGGGGAGACAAATCACAAACAATATTATAATTGCCAATGAGCTTATTCAGTCAGTAAAAATATCCAAAGCAAAAAAAAAGGATATTTAGCATTAAAATTAGATCTCTCAAAAGATTTCGATAGGGTGGAGTGTATTTTCATTCAGAAGGCCCTATTTGCATTTGGCTTTAATGAAAATTGGATAAATCTCATAATGCAATGCATCTCGACAATCTTCTTATTTATTCTTCTCAATGGTTCACCCGGACCAAAATTCAACACATCAAGAGGATTAAGACATTGTGATCCTCTATCTCCTTACCTTTTTCTCATCTGCATGGGAATCCTATCTAGGCTCCTTGAAAAAGCGATAATAGATAAATAAATAAAAAATATGGGCTTTAGATAAACAAAAATGCCCCAAATATCTCACATATTTTCTTCGCAGATGACTGCTTCCTATTCACCAGAGAAAATCCGGGGGAAACTAAAAATCTTCTAGATATCTTATCTTTATTTGGAGATAACACATATCAAATGGTAAATCTTCTAAAAAATCAAATATCTATTTTAGTCCTCGCATTCACCTTAAACATGGAAAAAGAATATCCAAAATTCTAAAAGTACCTTTGATGACTAAAAATGATAGACCCATATCTTCTTTGATAAGAATAAAAAAGCAAATTTTGAGCTTCTTCTACAGAAATATTACTCCACTCTGCAAGGTTGGAAATCTAAACTCCTCTACCAAGCTGGTAGGACAGTATTAATAAAATCCATTCTTCAAGCCTACCCAACTTATCAAATGTAAGTTCTTGCTCTTCCAAAAGAAACCTTGGATCAACTAGACCGTATTCAAAGAAATTTCTGGTAGAACAAAGATGGGCAAAAAAGACAAGGAGGGTTCATTAAAGCTTGGGATAGTATTTGCAAGACTATATCACAAGGTGGACTAGGCATTAAAAAATCCCACCAATTCAATATTGTGCTCCTCACAAAACTTTCTAGTAGACTCATTACTGAACAAGATTAATTATGGGTCCAACTGCTTAAAGTTAAATATTTTCCAAATACCCACCAATTAGAAGCCTTTAGAACTTCGAATATATCGTGGATTTGGACGAGTATCCAAAAAGGTTTAGACATGATCAAAGATAATTTTGTCTGGCAAGTAAAAAATTGAGCTTCTACAAAAATATGGAAGGACCAGTGGATCCCTAATGCTGACACAATCTCTTAGAACCAACCAATTTATAAGAACCAGCACCACAACTAGTTCAAGAGATGATAACAGAAGAAAATAAATGAGATCAGGAAAAACTGAACAAATATTTTCATCAAGAGGTTAGAGGAAAAATTCAAGCAATAACCCAAAAGAGACAAGAACAAGACAAAACTAGATGGAAGCATCATCATTTAGGAAATTTCTCGGTTAAGAATATCTACAACTTTCTAGTAAAGCAAGATCAAGATAATGATCAGTTAACAGAGTTTCCGTGGATTTTTTTTTGGAAAATACAATCAATCCCAAGAATAAAATTACTTATTTGGAAATTATCGCAAAAGGCCCTCCCAACTTCATCCAGACTTGGATCCCATAATCCAGCTATCGATCCTCATTGTCAGATGTGTAATTCTCAAGATCAGGAAACTGAACAACATGTATTTAGATTTTTTCCTTTTGCTAGAGATGTTTTAGATTTTCTTTAAAAAATATAACTCACGAAGTAATACGCACTCGATTCATTATTGGGTTAAAGGTTGACTATCGGACCCCGATTTGGCACAGTTCGTGGAAAAAATATCCATCATCCTTTTGTTCATCTTGAAACATAGATACTCTGTAGTTGCAGGTAATCCTACACTACACCCTTGATAAGAATCTATAGAAATTGAATTACATTTGAAAATGAATAACGACACTTTTATTATTCTAATTTTAGAAATCTTTACAAAAGATGTAAGAACTCAGAAGTACAACTTTCTTTCTAGAGTTTCTCTCTCCTCAAGACCTTATCAACTCTCAAAAAGACATCATCCTTTTCTGAATCTAACGAATCCTTTATATAGGAATTTACATAGTGGATGACATCTAAGTTTTCCTTATATTTCGGATCTTCTCTGCGATCTCATCGCGATCGCTATAATATTCTCTCTCGCAAGATTGATAACCATCGCGGGATAAACATACTCTTCTTGTACTTCTTCCATCGTCATCTTTTACGTCTTTCTTTTGGATATTCTGTGATGCTCGCGAAATGCTGTTAAAGAGTTTTGCGGTGACGCTCGCAGAAATGTTGTTAATATCACAAGAATAGCGTTGTAGCGATATTTTGGTCCTACATCTTGCCTCTTCTCATGACTTTTATGCTAAGAAGAGAAGATCATGAGAACTTTTAGAATGCCATAACTACTTATCTTTTCAGACTTCTCTGCTCTGACACGTTTCTGTGTCCTTCGCCAGATGTTTTCACGTATTCTCTCTTCTAATAAATTTTTGACACGTCCTCTCTAACCGCTGCGATCTGACCACTCATGTCTTATCTTTGCATTTATTGCATTCATCTTTCTTCGAGAAATTTCTTCTTCTATAAATACTCCTTTAATTCTTTTTTTTTTTCTCTTTTACTTTCTTCTTCTTTTCTCTCCGTAACTCCTCTGCAAGTTTATTGTTCTTCCGCAAATTGTGCATCTGTTATCGTTGTGATTCACTTCTTATTTTCCAACCCTCTTTCATTCCCATACTTTAAAAATAGTTGTCGCTGGTGATAAAAATTTGATTGATTTTGGTGAGATGCAAGAAAAACTCAAAAGTAAAGGTTTTACTCTGTCTACAATTCCAAGTTAGAATTCTAAATCCGAACTTTCTCTCAAATTATTCACTGATTATCAATGCTCTCGCGAAAAAGTTATAGTATCGCTAGGTCAACTTGAAGCTGGTCTTCCCATTGCTCTCTATGACCCGGAACTTCCACTATTCTATGAAATAATTTCTGACAAAAGGTTTTCGCGAGCGATATATCAATTGGGTGGAGATTGTATTCGATTGCATCTTGAATATGCCTCTCGCGGTGCTAATAAAGGATCTCGCTACCTTGAAGCTGCGAAGAATCCTCATTTTAAAGATGTCCCCATTGTCTCTGCAGACTATAATGTGGATATTTTTTTTTGAAAATTACAAAATAGTCCCTATGAAGAGGGATAACACTTGCTGGGGTGTCCGCTTGAAGAAAGAAAAGGTCGCTGATGATAAAGATCTTATGCTAGACATTGATTGGCATACACCTACTAATCAAGGCCCTCTCCACTCCATCGATGATAAGTGGTTTATTTTTCCGTTATGTCTTGAAGGTTCTTATATTTCTGGTTCTCGCGAATTACCCGCGAATCTTTCAGAATATCAACCTTGGGTCTTCAGTTGTCCTGAAAGAACTAAAGAGGTATAATCTCTCTGATCTTTTGTATAATTATTATTCATTATCTTCCTCATGTTTTTATATTTTCGCTAATTACTTCAATTTTTTCCAGATTGACAGGATGAAACTCAGCTACCAGGCCTTTAGGAAACCCATCACTTTCTTAGCTCTTAAATCTTTCACGGATGAAGTAAGAAATATCTCCTCATAAATTTGAGCAATATATTGTTGCCCCTATTACTTATCTTCATCTGTGCTCGCAGGAAATAGAAGAACTAGAACCACTAAAACCTGCGAGAACCAAGGAGAAATCTTCAAAGGAGAAATCTGGGAAATCTTCAAAGGAGAAATCTACTTCTCCTTCCAGAGGGAAGTCTTCTGCCCCTCGCGATGAAGAATCTGGCGATCCTCCATTAAAGAAAAGGAAAACCCAACCCTATGCTTCTTCAACTCCTCAACCAATTCTAGAAAATCCAAGTGTTGATTTCGATAAGGATAATAATGATGTGGATTTTACTAATAATGATAACAGCTTCCCTTCTATAAAGGATTCTTCTTCTTCTGATTCTTCGATGGCTCATTTATCTAAAAAATTTGGCGATATTACCCACGGTATAACTTGTAATGATGAAGATGAAGTTATTAACAAGATATCCCAGGCTCTCGCCAAAGTCTGTGATGCCCCTATACTGGTAGATAATGATTCTCTCCAAGGAATCTCAAGGTCGCTGACTCTCAGTCTCTTAAATTCTCTTGGTACCCTGGTATGTTTTCATTTCTTCAACTTGTTTATGTATTTATTCCATCGCCAGATCTTAACTTATATTATTCTCTCACAGGTTGGAAGAGCTTCCTTTGATGTTGCCTCTGATTTAGATAAAAGGCGCGTTAACTATGAAAAGAAGGCTGCTAAATTTCGCCAGGATAAAGAAAAATTAGAATCTGAAGTTGCTGAGCTTCGCAAGAAAAATAAACAATTGGAGACTGAAGATTCAGTTGATAAGCAAAAGATCTCTGATCTTGACAAAGTTAACCAGCAGCTCCATGGTATGATTTATTTCCCTTCTCTCTTAATTCTTCTTACTCTATCGCGGCTTATTCAAGAAACCATTTTTAATTTGCAGATGTTTATGGTCTTACTGATGAGGATTCATTCTTCCAATCCTTTCCTGAACCTGTAGATGATAATACCCTTCTTTCTTGCCTTAATAGTTCTTTAAGTAATTTCTCAGATGATAAGATTAGATCTCTCTCTACTGATGAACTTAAATCCAAACTTAATCTCTTAATAATTGAACACAGGTTCAATTTAGGTTTAACCAACAAGTTTAAGAACTTTTATCTTAATTCAAAGGAAGAAGTGAATAGATTAAGAAAAAGGAATAGTGATCTTATTGATGAGAAAGATCTTGCCGTTAAAAAGGGATCCAAGACCCTAGCATACTTCCATAAAACTCTTCTTAATGTTCAAATGGAAAGAGATAAACTTATCCGTGAGAAGGAAGATCTTCTTGCGAGGGAAACCCAAGTTCGATCTCGTCTCCTTATTAATAGCGATGATGAGTTTTCTTGGGCTGCAAAGATTCTTGATAATGCCAGAAATGATTTAGGTGTAAATGTTAGCCTCCAAGTTGAACAAGCGGCTTTAATTATGGATATGATTTCTGAAAGAGAAGGTTGTTAGCTGTTCTACCCCTTGCTAGTTTCCTGTTTTGATTATTCTTCTTTACAAAATTTCTAACTTGTTGTCATATTCTTGCAGGAGTTGAAAAACAATATCTTGAAAGAATTGGGGAGCTTGAAAATGAGAAGAATCATTTTGCGAACACTCTTACTGCTCGCAATGAGAAGTATTCACGATTGAAAGAACAGTTTACCATTACTACTGCGAATTTCAATAGTTCTCTCATTGTTGTTCGCAATAAATCCATCAAGTTGGTTTCAAATGATCATGGAATTTCTCATTCTACATATCCTGATCTTGCAAAGGAAATTCCAACAAAAATTCCAAATCTTGACATCTCTGATAGCGAGGCTGAGGATTCTGGCGAGGATTAAGATAATGATGAAGGAGAAAAATCTGGTGAAGAAGAAGAATCTAATAAGAATGAAGATAGTGGTGATAATGATGAAGTGGAGAAATCTGGTGATGAAGATAAATCTGATAAAGAGGATGGTGATGGATCTAGCTAGTTCTGCTTCTTCCTTTTATCTTCTTTGTGTATTTGTTTCCTTCTTCCTGTAACATTGCTGCGAGTTTCTCTAATTTTGTAAATTTCTTTTGCTTCTATCTTTATGAATTAGAAAATAATTATTTCTCTGCAAATTAATCAATCAATATAATTATTATCCTTTGATTATATATGCAAACATATCATTTAATAATCTCTATGCAATTTTTTATATGATGGGTGAATAATAATTTCATCGTTCTTATGCATTCCCATACTTGCCTCTATTATTCATCTGCAATATAAAAAAAAAAAAGAGTAGAGATTGGATATTAGCTGTAAATTAAATTTGCCTCAATATTGGAGATATTATCGCTAGCAACAACTACGTAAAATCAAAATTCTCATAAAATCTGCGAGCATTATCGCAGTAATCTTGTGGTCTTATTATGCCTTCCTAATTAAAGGTCTTACTGTGCCACACTTTTTTCTTTCCGCGACAAAATCGCAGGACGTCTTTACATTTGCATGTATTGACCCATTGATCTTGTCTTATCCATATTTTTCAACATCTCTGTGACAATATGATAAGTATAAACTCTCTTGTAAGAATTAATCCTCATGACATTGTCGTCTTGCGATGAAATCGCAGGACGTCTTTACATTTTCATGTAAAAACCCATTGATCTCATCTTAACTTTTCTCTTTTGGCTTGTTGCCTCTATATAATTTCGTCACGCGATAATATGACATGCCTAAGTGTTCTTGTGATCACAAAGCCCCATGACATTGCCGTCTTTAGACACTTATCAGCTCCCTAATGGAGGGTGCCGCCCTTATCTTCCCCCTGGTTTCCCCTTCAAGGAGGGCACATCGACCATACAAGACTAGCTCCTCCCATCCAGATTTGCCAACAACCAGTTGTTTTTCGCAGCCTCTTGTCCTTTATGCCTATATGGATTATAGTTACAAGACTGCACCCTAAGTGGGGTTTTCTTCGGTCCGAGTGCATCATATCCAAGACTTGCCAAGGATGGCCAGGGTAGTATCGTACGCCCTGGGCACCCTTGACTCAACCGTGTACCTCGGCGCCTTGGTCATACTTTGCACTCCTTAGAAGAGGTCCTTAGTCGTCCAACCAGGGTATAACCTTATATAGTTGGAAATCCAAGATCCCTCTCCTGGATAGGTTTTCTTTAACCCCAACATCTGCATAACGCAGGTTCCAGCAGTGGTATAACCTTATCACTGAGTCATGTCAAGAGATACCCCCTTATATGACGCGCTATTAGGTCTTACATTTGCCTCTTGCGAAATTTTATTCGCGAACTAGGGTGCACGCCATAAAGGTTCGTCCCATTCTATTAATCTTTGCGAAATTTTATTCGCGCTTCTCGCGAGTATTGTAACTCTGATAAAATTTCACAACTTTGATCTTCTTTCTTTTTATAAAATTTTGTAATTCTTTCAAGAAGAATACTCTATTACATATTCTTCAAACAAATCATTCATAGAATTCTCTAAAGTTCATTATTTTACCTCTCTACTTACTATTTTCTTGTTCTGCTTTTCTGCTATGTTTTTTTATTGTTTCTTCATCCGCGAGACGCTCGCCATCAAATCCCTCTTGCCGATCTATTATATCAATCATCTAAAATAATTTTTTTTCTTTAGCCTCTACTTCTATCACAAATGTTTCTGCTCCTTTTACAGCATTCACTCTGCGAGTTTCTGGTGCTGGCGATAATTGTTGAGATTGTGGATGTCCTATCAGAAAGTGATTTAACTTCCCCTGATCAATCATCCTCAAAATTATCCTCTTTACATTCCTACAATCATTTATTGAGTGGCCATGAAAGTGATGGTAAGGACAAAATTCTTGACTTCGATTGTTTGGATGTGGTTCTTTTCCCATGTTCCATGGCGATGGTATATTTTCCATCAAAATGATAGCTTCCCAAATTTTTTCTATACTAGCATTGAGAGGTGGCATTTTAATTTCTTCCCATATTATCTTCTGATTACCTTGCCCTCTAAAGTTATTCTGCCTTTGTCCACTATAAGTTTCTTGCGGTTGATCAATTCTTTGAATCTTATTATTTCCACCGCGATTTTAATAATTCTTGTCCCTTTCATACTCTTCTTGATATCGACTTCCCATTGCTACCAATTTTTGATGGTTATCAATTACTACTTTTTCTTGTTGTGCCTGCGAGGTGCTTGCTACATTATTAATCATTTTAGTAAGTAAGCTTCCATTTGTCGCTAGCGAGTTGGCGCTTGCGATCGGGTATGACTCCATCTCATTTTGTTTCTCCTCCAAAGCAATGTATTCTTCTTGTAACTCTCGCAACTCTGTCATGGTGATTGTATTTTTAATTCTGAAAATTTGTATGTACAGCAGATTGGTCACTAACATTGCATTAATGAAGGATAAAATTAGGTATCTTTCATCTACTCTTCCATCCATCTCGCTGCACATTGATTTCCACCTTATGGTTAAATGCTTTAGGCTCTCGCCAACTCTCTGTTTTAACCCAAATACATCTTCAATACCTGGCCGCGATGAATTGTTGCTAATATAAGCTCCTAGAAATGTAGCTTGTAAATGATCAAAAGAAGTTATGGTATTTTTTGGCTATCCCTCGAACCATTTTAATGCCTCGCCAGTTAAGCTAGACGCAAAATATTTGCATAATACAGCATTATGGTTCTCCCATTGTAGCATACATCTAACATAAGCCTTGACATGTTGAACAACACAAGTAGTCTCATCAAAGATGCTGGTTAATGCTGGTAAATTGCATTTTGGAGGTATTCCTCTTAACTGTACTTCTTGAGTAAATGGAGTTCTCGCAGCTTCTTCAATAGCTTCATCGAGTTGCCTTCTACCTCCTTCTCTTCTATTGTTTATCATTCCTCGCATTTCTGCTAATTCTCTAAATATTTGCTCATTCTCAGTTGAGTTTTGCTCCATTGGCCTCTTTAATGCAATGTCCCTTCTTCTGCGTTCTTGCCTTTCTTGTCTTGCGAGATTTTGTGTGTTTTCTTCTTCATCGTCATCCCATCTTTCTCTGCGATTTTCTCTTTCACCTTCCTCTTGGAATCGCAGCTGTATATCTTCTTCTCTGCGGATTTCTTCATTTCTCCTCATTTTTCTTTGTTGTCTCTCTATTCTCCTCTGTATCCTATCATACTCCTCCTGAATATTATCATTGTAGCGATTTTGTGTACGTCTCCTTTCTCGATTTTCATGGTTATTTTGTCGTACTGCCTCTCGAAATTCTTGTTCTTCTACTTCTGCCCTTAATCTTTCTCTCTCGCAAGCTAGACGTGCTTGTTCGGCATAATATCTCTCAATTTCTTCTTCAATTATTCTTCGGTTTCTTTGATTCTCTCGCCCATGTAATATCCTCCTGCCTTCTTCTGGATTTTCTTCTTCATTTTGGTTGTTTCTTCCCTCTTGATTTCTATTGTTACGTCTATTATCCAAAGCTTCATCACGCGGATTATAGCGATCACCAATTATCTCTTCTTCTCTATGACGTTGTTCTCCATTTAGATTTTGCACTTCTTCTCGAATATTTTCTCTAACATTTCTCATAAGGGAATTTTGCCTTGGTTCTTCTCTGAATGACTTTGAATTTGATCTAACAGTACTTCTTGATGTCCTTCTTTGTAATCTCAAATTATCCATTCTTAACTCATGATTTTGTCTTGTTAAGTTCGCACGCTCTTCTGCCTCTAATCTCCTTTCTTCCTGTATTCTTTGTTTCAAATCATCTGTTATTTCATTTTCTCCTCCTTCATGAATTAATCCTTCAACTATTTCTTGATTTCTTTCTTCTCCTTCTTCATTTCTTAATTGTCGATCTTCTGCTTCTTGTATCGAATCCGACCTCCAAGTATGCACACTCACTTCATCATAATCCACATTCATATCTTGTGTTTGTGCTTGTTGATTCGGCTGTTGAATTGGACTTTCTGCTTCATTTCTTATTATATTTCTTCCTGACCTTATCCTTAAAGATTCTTCTAATTCACTTGTTTCTTCACCTGCAAGTCTTTTGCTTCTCCTCGCAGTTGTTGGTGGTTCTGATGTATTTCTTCTTCTTCTAGCCATTTCTTCAATTCTAACAATTTCTTCAAATATTCAAGTTGTGATTAGAGATTTCTTAGCTTGATTCTCCCTATTTCGGGCACCAAAATATAGTTGCAGGAAATCCTACACTACACCCTTGATAAGAATCTATAGAAATTGAATTACATTTGAAAATGAATAACGACACTTTTATTATTCTAATTTTATAAATCTTTACAAAAGATGTAAGAACTCAGAAGTACAACTTTCTTTCTAGAGTTTCTCTCTCTTCAAGACCTTATCAACTCTCAAAAAGACATCATCCTTTTCTGAATCTAACAAATCCTTTATATATGAATTTACATAGTGGATGACAGCTAAGTTTTCCTCATATTTCGGATCTTCTCTGCGATCTCATCGCGATCGCTACAATATTCTCTCTCGCAAGATTGATAACCATCGCGGGATAAACATACTCTTCTTGTACTTCTTCCATCGCCAGCTTTTACGTCATTCTTTTGGATATTCTGTGACGCTCGCGAAATGATGTTAAAGAGTTTTGCGGTGACGCTCGCAGAAATGTTGTTAATATCACAAGAATAGCGTTGTAGTGATATTTTGGTCCTACATACTCAGTTGTATTCGAAAAAACAAACCCAGATCTGATAAATCTAATTGAATAGTTTAGTAGATACCTGCAATCTACACCCCTTATAATTACCTAAAAGGGAATTAACCCACAGAAAGAGAATTTAGTTAGATATAAACACAGATTGGATAATCTTTATCGACACTTCTTTTAAGAAAGAAGATTCTTCCATGGGTTACGCTTTTATTCTCTACTCAATGGAGCATGAAACTTTCATGCACATATCATCGGGGTCGGAGTGGGCGTCTTCGGATTTTCATGCGGAAACAAAAGCCTTGTTAAAGGAAGTTACTTAGTTAAACAAGAACATTCTATCAAGCACTTTTATCATCACCGACTGCAAAGTTCTGGCAAACAACATCAGCAAGGTAAGCACAGAGACTCAATAGATAGAAAAAACACTTTGCAGGAAGCTAAGATAACTTTGAGAGATTTACCCCAAGTCCAGGTGAACTATATAATTAGAAAACATAACTCAACAACGGATTACATTGCAAAGGAAGCAAGGATAAAAAGTCTTCAACATATGTCTGCACATTTGCAACAAAGAGTTCAAAAATCTAGCATTTATTCCAATGTATTTGATAAAAACGAAATTCTAAACTTGTTTTACTATATTTGCTAGTTAATATATTATAACCTTTCAAAAAAAAAAAAACCCCTCACTAAAATTGGTATTAGCCTTTAAAAATCATGAAAGTAATGTGTAAAGATTTCGATCAAATTCATTTTTTTTTTATCCTGAAAAACTAAACCTCCAAAATGTTAGTGCGTTCAGACTTTCTTAATATTGGTATCTATCGTCTGGTTTAGTAAGCATTTTCAATAGAGAGAGGTGTGATCTGTGACATACATTTTTTTTTTTAAAATTCTAGCATGTAAGATATGTCAAATACTTGTACACAATGTAAATGAAGTTGTTGTTTCTGTTTGGGTCCTAAGTTTTGGTACCATTTAGTGTTTGGATCCTAAGTTTGTCCGATGATGGCTCTGGGTCGTTTGACCGTGAATTGACTAGTCAACATTTAGATAATTTGACAACTTAATTTTACCACCATGCCCGTGAGCAGTTTAACATCAATCCATTCATTTTTCCATTTCCTGTGTGGGAATTAACCACCAGAAAGAGCAACACGATGTAATTAGTTTGAAATCCTCTGAACTGTCCTTTCTAAAATGAGCAGCTTTCAAATAATCCATTCAATAGTTCATCAACAAATTAGAAATCCGTAAAAATAAAAAAATTGAATGATTAATTATCAAGAGGGATTGAATATATTCAAAAGCATCAATTTTTTAATTCGACACTAAGGATTTGCGTCACAATTTCGTATCAACATCATCCCCAAGTTCACAATTACAATCAAATCCTACTTTCTCCTCTTTGTTACCGAGTTCCAACAACATCAAACATGAAACGAAATGAATTCATTCCACTTTCATTGTATCACCAAAATAACCATTTAGTAGTCGTGGTTTGAGTATTAAGAGAAGTAAGCAGAATTAGTATCCTAATTTTCAATTCTCTATTATCGTTCTTGACGCCATTTTCGTAAATCCTATTAGTAAATGGGCATTAGTTTCTAAATTACTTCATTAAAAGGGAACATTAATGGTTAGCAATAAAGAAGAACAATATGACATGCTTGATAATGAAGTTGATAGTGTGGATGTTGCACTCCAAAATATATCTGTCAGGAAAAACAGTATTAGTACTAAAAATCTAGAAGTGTTGCAGAAAAGATTAAATGTGGACGAAAAAATGGAAACAGAGTATAATACAAATTCGACTTTCACTTTAATGATCTTGTTTATTTTGTTTGAATCCCTTTCAAAGTTCTGATAAAACTTTTGTTGTGCTTGTTCTTGCACTTCAATCTCTATTATAAAAACAACCATCGATATATATTGTTGAAAATTTTAGGGCATGGGATGGAAACGATCATGGCTTGAGGCGCGTAACACGCTTTCTTTAAAGCGTTATTTGCTCCCACTCGATTAGAGTTGTTGCAGGGATCGAATGCAAATCACTTCCAAGATACAACAAGCCTTTGTGTGATTGACGATCAACAATATCGGAAAATCACCCTTAAACTCTACTTGGTATTACCACTCGTTCTACAACACAACAAGAGAAGAGAGAAGAGAATACAACCCTATTTTGTCTGATATGCACGAGTTCTTTTATAGGTTCTCAAGAGACATATATCTTTCTAACCCATATGAGAAACACATCCCTTGCGTCTGTTGTGAACAGACACACCCTCAAACTTGAATAGTCAAGTTACTTTAACTTGTAACTAACCAAAATCGGTTATGTAACCACTTTGGTTTTTATCTCTTGTACATCTCTAATTTACTGAGAACATATTTAATCTATATTTGAATATTTGATCAGAATATTCAACATATATGATTTTCCATGGCATAATCACTGAACCTAAGCATATGCTCACAGCTAAATTAGACAAAGAGGAGAAGAGACAGAAAAAGATTAAAGACGTTGATCAATATTGAAGACTTTGACTTGATTAATTTTGAGGTGATTTTGTGTGTTAGGTTTTGATTAAGAACGACCGTGAGTAAGAGTGCATATCTAGGGTTTTGTTCAACGAATCTAGATACATAAAAAGATGATTAGCTTATGGTGTTAGCACTTAAAGCACATAATGGTATTTTTGTAAATAAATTGTCAAACTATTTAACTGTTGACCGGTCAATTAACAGTCAAACGACCCAAACCCATCAACGGATAAACTTAGGACCCAAATACTAAATAATATCAAAACTTAGGACCCAAACACTAATTAGTTCAAACTTTTAAAGATTAAGGTGAGGGTTAGGTTTCAAAAATACTAATAAGGCTAATCGGACAAATATTCATGCAATGCTTGCCAAAGTAGCTTAGTGACTAGTGGATAATACAATATCCTTTGATCTGACTCTATTAGTTAATGATTTGTACCATGTTTGTTTTGATCTGACTCGTGATCCAGATCCAATTCGGTTTCTGATGTCAAATCATCTGTTTTCTCTTACTTTTCTTACGGTATGTTTGTTTTTTGCTGACTTAGTGTTTGAATCTGACTGTGCCCCTAACTCGACACGAGTCAGATGTTAGATCGCTTGTTATTTAATTTGATTCAGATCTGACTCGCGATTTGAGTCAGACCTAACCTTTGACTCGAACCCTTTTGAGACAGGGAATAAATGCTACTGACTCATGGGACCAAGTCGGCTCAAAAAATAAACATATGAAGTCAGATCCAGACGAGTCATGTGATTTCAGACGGATCCATACGAGTCAGATTCAGACGGGTCAGATCAAAAAAGAAAAAACCAACATGTTGTTAGATATGACGACCTATACATATGACTCATAGGTATTTGAGTCTGATATCATTTTGTACCTTACTCAATTAAATGCTTGATCTTTTTTCGATTTCTTTCAACCGATTCCATCTCTGCAACTCGGCGATCAACTCAGACCACCGATTCCACCATTAATGCTTCACTAAAAGCTCTGCATGCCTAGATTCTACATCAAAAATAACCGTTAAGCTCTGCAATGATTCTATTCAACAAAAAATTGGCGATGCTCTACTCTATAGCAAAGAAATTTTTTTAAATCACTGTCTCTATTCAGTTTACCTCTCCCAATAATCTTTTCTCACTTTTCCTTCTTTTATGGCTTCCAGGTCTTAACTTAGTTTTTGAATTTCTTTGTCCTGTTTACAACACTGGTAGTGTTTCAATGACGTTTGCCCCAGTCCAAGAGAGTTTTCTCGGTACAACTGAAACTTCGTTCAATCCGTCACCTAGATTAAACGAGATGCAGTTAAATATTGTAAGCTCTTCTCCTTCATTGATGGAAAATGGAAGCACCGTTTCAACAAAAATTACACGTCTCTTTCCTTTCATAAGCGGCAAGAA
This sequence comes from Papaver bracteatum, assembly GCA_023529315.1. Lineage (NCBI taxonomy): Eukaryota > Viridiplantae > Streptophyta > Magnoliopsida > Ranunculales > Papaveraceae > Papaver > Papaver bracteatum. The sequence continues at coordinate 165,851 of JAJJWX010003528.1, forward strand.
AAAGAGGAAAAAATCTCCCAGTATAAATTGGATAGTCTGTTGGATGTTAAGCATTACAATCATAAGCCTCTCACACCCACTAGAAAGATATCATAATCCCTCATCTTCAATGGCGGCAGAAGTTATCAACAACCTTTCTTACCAGTTCGATGCGGCCTCAATTGAATCCTCAGATGATATTAGAGAGGTGGTCAATATTGCCTAGATTAACCCAAGTCTCTGCCTCAGGGGTCAAAGCAACAACATCATTGGAAAAGTTATCGCCAATGAAAACATGAGCCGGAAATCAGCTGAAAGATCTGCAAAGTTACTTTGGGGAGACAACATTGGAAGCTTTGAATTGAGAAAGAAAAGCAGAAACATATTCACTGTTACGTTCGAAACTAAGGACGAATGGAAATGGGTCCTGTCAGAAGCTCCTTGGAGTCTTGATGGATTCTTATGGATCATCAAACCCTGGAACCCAACCCAAAATTACAGAGACATGTCTTTCGATTCTCAGCAGTTCTGAGTAATATTCAAGGATCTTCCTCGGGAATTTCTGAATGTGTATGTTACTAATGAAATGGGAAATATCCTAGGAAAGGTGCTGGAGCTAGACCCTGAGGATGCTAAGCCTGTTGAGTCAAATAATGTGAGTGCGCTCATCGAGATAGACATCACCAAGCCTTTAATAAGAGGAGTTCTTAGCCAAAATGCTGCGGATTGCACTCAGTGGATTACTTTCTTCTACCAAAAGCAGCCACATCAACTCTGTCCAGCGTGCTTCATAATAGACCATGATAAGGATGAATGCAAAAACAAAGCAAAGGAGGTGAGAGATCTGGCGCAAAATCTCTTCAGATTCCTCGATAAGATTCCTTACAGTATGACCACCAATGAATATTGGAATATCAATGAGGCTCCAACAAGAATCTCTCCCAGAAAGAACATCTGAAATAGAAAAGCCAATACGGTTCTGTTTTTCAGGACGGAGGATGGACAGTATTGTAACTCTTATTACCCTGAATAAGCTCAAGAGGAGGATAGCTCCACATCTTTCTCTACTCATGAAAGGGGCCAAAGCAGCAGGAGAGGATTCTTTAGGAGGTTTAAAAGGACAAGAGAAGATGAGAGTTCCAGAGAAAGCTCCAACAATTTTACGGAGCCCATTGATGAGCAAGAGGAGCAGAATCAATAGAAAGAAGGAGATGGAGTTGGCGACTGGGACAAGCACATTGTAAGCTACCAGGGTGATGAACAAGGACAAGGAAATTCAAGGGTAATCCATCTCATAAACCCCAAATTTTAAAATTTATATTGATGACCTGCATTATATAGCCATAAAAATGAAAATTCTTAGCTGGAATCTACAAGGCCTAGGGAACAAACTAACTAGAGACCACTTGAAAAACTGCATCTTTAACTATAGTCCAGACATCATATTCCTATCTGAGACAAAATCCACCACCAAGAAGGCTACTTACCTACTGAAACAAATGAAATACCCCAACATATGGTGCAATGAGGATAGAGTTAGAGTTGGAGGTCTAGCATTACTTTGGAAAGATGGGTTGGACATATAATTCATACACTCCTCCAAATACATGGTCAACCTAATAATTAAAAACTCAGAAAATAACTCAAAATGGTTCCTCACTTGTTTGTATAGCTCTTGTTATGACACTGAAAGGCAGGTACAATGGAGATTCATTCATGAAATGGGAGAAAATATGAGCATTCCTTGGATCATAATAGGTGACTTCAACTCAACTCTGTACAGTTAAGAGAGGCAAAGTTATTCAATCAACCCAACACAATCACATCCAATCATCACCAACACTGTCAGAGACTTGGGTTTACTGGACATACCATTCACTGGAAGCCCTTTTACCTGGTCCAACCACAGAGATCAACTCAATCAAGTCAGAACAAGATTAGATAGAGCTCCATGCCTTCAAAACTGGATGAATATCTTTCCCAATGCTATCCTTCACAATCTTATCCCATGTGGCTCAGACCATGCTCCCATACTGTTAAATACAAACCCTCATGATGAAAATCTTAACAAACCTTTTAGATTTTATGCTCACTGGCTCTCAAATATAAAATGCAAAGAAGTGATAAAGAGCAAATGGAGATGTAATAAAGATGGAACAGAAGCTTACAAGTTCACCAACAAACTCAGAAATACAAAGGAAGGGTTAAAAGTCTGGAAAGCTAAGGAGTATGGAGATACTGACATGAAAATCAAAAATGTACAAGCTCAAGTGCAGCAGATAGTCAACCAACCTGTCATTGACATTGAAGCCCAACATAGATGCCAGCAGCAATTAAAAGAGCTTTATGAAATAAAGAACAAAATGGATTTTCAGCAATTAAGAGAAGATGAGCTAAAATACCAAGATAGAAACTCCAGAGTCTTCCATGCCAAGGCAAACTATAGGAGAAGATGCAACCAAATACACTCTCTAAAGAATGAAGAAGGAGAGTGGAAAAATGGCAGGGCAGATATCTCAACAATCCTCCTGGATCATTTTCAAAAAATCAACACCACAGTCCATCCAGATGAAGATGAAGACATCATGAGCCTCATTACTCCATGCATCACAGAGGAAGAAAACAACAAGCTTATTGCCATACCAACCCCTCAAGAAATTAAGAACTGTGTTTCTCAGATAAAATCATGGTCTGCTCCTGGACCAGATGGATTTCAAGCAGGCTTTTACAAACAAAATTGGGAAACAGTTGGACAAGACATCATCAGTATGGTGCAGGAATTCTTCAGGAATGGTAAACTTCTTAAAGAACTCAATCATACATTCCAAACTCTCATACCCAAACATAATTGCATTCAAACCCCATCTGATTTTAGGCCAATAAGCTTATGCAACATTTCTTATAAGATTATCCCAAAAATCATGACAAATAGGTTAAAACCAGTTCTTAGTAAAATCATCTCACCTTGGCAAGCAGCTTATGTACCTGGAAGAAACATAATTGACAATACTATCATTGTCCATGAAATCATTGATCATATGAAGAAGACAAGAGCCTACAATGGTGTGTCAAAATCTTTTGACAGGTTGGAATGAAATTTCATCATCAAAATCTTGGAAAAACTGGGCTTCAATGAAAGATGGTGCCATCTAGTAAATCAGTGCATCTCAACAACCACAATCTCTATACTTCTCAATGGCTATCCAATAGAAACTATGATACCAACCAGAGGTCTAAGACAAGGTGATAGCCTCTCTCCATATCTCTTCATCATATGCATGGAGGGATTTAGCAGAATGTTTCAAAGTGAAGTTAGAAATAAAAACATCCACCCAATCTTCCCTGCCAAAGGAGGAATCCCAGTTTCTCACTTATTTTTTGCAGATGACTGCATCCTTTTCTCCACTGCAAAAAGAAGCTCCATTGAAAGCCTCAAAAATGTTATCAACAAATTCTGTAAAGCATCAGGGCAATTGGTGAACCTAAACAAATCAATCCTACACTTCAGCAAAAGACTTAAAGATAATCTAAAAACTGAAGTCATGCAAGCACTGAGAATGAATCAAATTCCCCTTGAAGAAAAGTACTTGGGAATAAATCTGTTTATTGGCAAAGCTAAGAAAAAATGCTTCAGCAACATCCACGAAAAGATGCAGAAAAGACCTCATCAATGGCAAGCAGGGTTGGTAAACCAAGCAGGAAGAAGTACACAAATCCTATCTGTCACTAACACTATGGCACAATTCCAAATGGGTTGTTTTATCCTACCTCAGACAACTATAAATCCTTGGTGGAACAAGTCAAATGGTAAAGGAGGGTACTTCATATCTTGGAGCCCAATCTCCATACCCAAAAGATGGGGAGGTCTTGGTTTCAAGAACTTAAGGGTGTACAATGAAGCAACAATCACTAAACTAGCATGGAGGCTCTTACAAGAAAAATACAAAGAATGGGCTCTCACCCTAGAAGCTAAATACTTTAAGAAAGATAATATTCTTCAAGATGATGTATCAGAAAAGGGCACAACAATTTGGAAGAGCATATGCAAAGGTTTAGAATGGGTCAAAAGATATCATATTTGGCTGATTGGAGATGGCAAGAAAGTCTATGCCTTTAGAGATAATTGGATCCAAGGATACACATATCAACAAATCCAACAAAACTTTAATGAAGGAACAGATATCCCACTATACATGAAAGTTGCTGATTTCTATGATGATCAAACAAGAAACTGGAATGTAGAGCTTATACAAAGGTACTTCAATGAAGAGCAGATAGACAAAATCTTAGACATAAGGCCTTCTAATCAACATGAAGACACAGTTCAATGATCTTTAACTAGCAGTGGGCAATTCACAGTGAACTCTGTCTACAAAGCAATCTTATGCGAGCGCAATCCAAATCTGAGAAACAAGGAAGAAGAATCTAAATTCTGGCTTAGCATATAGCATCTTAGAATCCCTCACAAATGTCAATTGTTCCTATGGAAGCTAGCACAAGACATCCTTCCCTCTAATCAAAAACTGGCAAGACATATTCAAGACCAAGATAGGAGCTATAAAAGATGCAGAAATGAAGAAGAGTCTACTACCCACATGTTAATACATTGCACCTTTGCCAGAAGTGTGTGGAATGCTATCTCCCCAGACATAGCTCAAGAATTAACAAGGGTTCAAGACATTCAACACTGGGTGAAATCCTGGGGTAACACAGACTCTACTATAAACCTCAAGAAGCAGTCAACTATCAATCTCATTGTGATTACTCTATGGTTCATATGGAAGTCAAGATGTGAACTGGTTTTTGATAACAAAACAAGAACTATCACCAGCCTAACTCATAAAATCAGGGAGTATTGTAGGGAAAATAAAGTTCAAACTAACAACCACATAAACCATTTATAGGTGCTATGCAATACTCCTAGCAGGAATGATAGAAGCAGAACCAACATAAATAGATGGACACCTCCACAGAGAGGATGGCTAAAAATCAATATTGATGCATCTATTTTTCCTAACAATAATATTGCTGGAATTGCTCTAATTATCAGATATTTTGCATGGCAACTGGTGGAAGCATGGACAATGGTAGAAAGAGTGAGAGATATCTCCCAAGCAGAAGCTGTGGCGGCTCAAAAAGCTCTCCAGTGGGTATATCAACTTCAAATGAGGAATGTCATAATTGAAGGTGATAATAAAAAAGTCATGGATAACATAAATGGCCTCTGCAGTATTTCTCCCTGGGAAGATGGTAATATTATTAGAGAATGTCAGCATCTAGCTCTTTGTCTAGGAAGTATTGTTGTTTGTTTTAGGAATAGGAAAAGTAATCAAGTGGCAGATCTTCTTGCCAAGTATGCTAGGAACAATCTTTGTTGTAGGAAATGGAGTAGTAATCTTCCTGTGTGTGTTAGCGCTAAGATGGAATTGGAGAAAATTCTCGATACTATGTAACTTTGCCTTTTGGGCCCCTTCAATGAAAATCTATGTGCTTTTTCTTTCAAAAAAAATAAATAAATTTACTGGCTCAAAATATATCTCACTGGTACAAAAATAATAACCATGACTATCTACTATTTTATACTTTTGAGTCAGATGTAAAGAGTCTGATTCAGACCATTCTTTGGTGTGGTTGACAGAGGATTAATATATTCTAATAAGATTAAGATGCTCTTATCCACTGATAAGACCAGGGAATGTGGCGCATTCCACAGTCCACATCAATACGAACCCTAATGCTACACCCACTTCAGTTTGACTCTCTTATTCCTTCAGTAGTAACGCCTCAATCAATCTACAGATTCTCACCATTTTCTACTGCACGCCACAAGTAAGTCTATCTCTGGCACTATTTATTCATTCATGATTAGCAAGATGGGTGGGTACAATTCGTTTACTTTTAGTGATATAAGAAATACCTAAAAATGCAGAAATTTTGTTGGATACAGAATTGGAAATAGTTGTTTGTTGTTTGTCTCAGAAATGTCTTATTGAATTGAATTAAAAACTGCCCATGAGTACACTGACTAAAGTCCTCAGAGATATCAATTATCAAACCTGTTATCTAGTTTTCAGTGGTTTTTTTCTGTTTTACTTGTACTGATCAATTATTTAAACTTTATACATAGGCAGAAGTTTTCGACATTGATAGCTATGAGAGAAGTCTCTCAGGGTTTAGATGTGGCAAATGCGGAAGAATTTGCTTCCCAATCTAAATTACTTACAGAATTTGCCTCCTTATCTACCATCGACAAGGCATGGGTCTTTGAATCGGAGAATGGTAATAAATTCACTTCTCCATTGTCATCTTTGTAATATAACTCTTGCCAATATTTGTTTTTAAGCTGCAATACTATTTGTTTGTACTGCAGGAGGTAGTACTCGGGCAATGTTTTCCATAAGCCAACCAAATCTCTTAGGAAATAGAAAACGGACTCATATTCTATCTTCTCATATTGCAAAACGAAGGGACGGGTCTGTCAGCTTTCAGTGGGCGCCATTTCCTGTTGAAATGTCAGGTGTATCAACAATTGTTCCATCACCGTCAGGACAGAAAATGCTTGTTATACGAAACCAGGAAAATGATAGTCCAACACAATTTGAAATCTGGGGACCATCTCAGGTGGAGAAGGAAATACATATCCCAAAATCTGTTCACGGCTCAGTATATACCGATGGATGGTAGTTGCTATTGATACTCGTCGGTTTTTATGTTAACAAGTGGTGTTTTAGTGAGAGTTTGAAAGTGAGCTTTAAATCATTTTGATTAATTTGTAAAGCTTGTTTGCTTCATAGGTTTGAGGGGATTTCCTGGAGCTCGGATGAAACTCTCATTGCTTATGTTGCTGAGGATCCATGTCCATCCAAGCCAGTGTTTGATGGTCTCGGCTACAAGAAAATAGGTTCTACAGAGAAGGACTGCAATAGCTGGAAAGGGCAAGGAGATTTCGAGGAGGAATGGGGTGAAGCCTACTCAGGGAAACGGCGTCCTGGACTATTTGTAGTCAATATTGTTAGGTCCTACATCTTTCTTGTCAACACTTAAACTTATAATCTCCTGCATATTTGGGCATGAATAAATTTCATTTTGTCCTGATTTCAGTGGAGATGTGCACATTGTTGATGGAATTTCCAAGGCCTTAAGTGTAGGGCAAGTTGTATGGGCGCCGAAGAATGATGATTTGGACCAGTATTTGGTTTTTGTGGGGTGGCCATCAGACTGTGGATCCGGAAAGAGTGAAAGAAAGCTTGGGATAAAATTTTGTTATAATAGGCCTTGCGCTTTATACGCAGTCAAAGCATCAGTTCACAAATCAGAAACTGATAAACCTGAAACGAAGTAGGTTCCAATTTCTATCTAGATGTCTTTCATCCTTCTTCTAGTTTTAAGTTAGCTGTTGTTTAGATTGTGATCATAAGCGTTATTATGTTCCAGGGGTGACAGAACTGAAGATGAGACTGCAGCCATCAATCTTACTCGAGCAATAAGTAGTGCATTCTTTCCCAGATTCAGGTGCACTATATGACTTCCATTTTTTGTTTTGTTACTGTGCAACTTAATTTGGTATATTAAGAAAATACCTTTTGAACCAATTTTGAAACTACTTTGAGAGTGCTGAGGGGAATATAATTGATTTACAGCCCAGATGGGAAGTTACTTGTTTTCTTGTCTGCAAAAAGTGCGGTGGATACTGGAGCACATTCTGCCACTAACTCTCTCCACAGGATTGATTGGCCTACTGGTGGGAAGCCTAATATATCTCTCAAATTGATTGACGTGGTAAGCTGTTCTTTCTTATGCACTAACTTCATTTTGTGTTTTTCTGTGTGATGGTAAGAAATAGTAGGCAGAATATGCATGCACCCGCATCCCCGGACATAGAGTTATTTTTGCAGTGATGCCCTTGTGTCATGAAATGGATGCTCATTTCAACCTTCAGGGCAAAAAATCAGCAAAGTGTACTAAGGAATGTACATTATTTTTGTTGTTTAGGTCCCAGTTGTAAAGTGTGCCAAAGAGGATTGCTTTCCAGGACTTTACTGTCCAAGTTTCCTCCATAACCCATGGCTTTCTGATGGACAAACAATGATTATGTCTTCTTACTGGCGCAGCAGTCAAGTAATAGTTTCTGTTGACGTGTTGAGGTAACCTTCAACATAGTTTTCATTTCGGCTCTACTCAGACCGTGTTCCTATTTGTAATTGACAAATATATTCATATTTTCTACGTAGTGGGAGAGTATCTCGAGTTACTCCTAATTCAAGTGCTTCGTGGGACATTCTTGCCTTAGATGGGGACAATATTCTCTCTGGTACATCAAATACTGATCTTTTTACTCTCAAATAAACCAAACAGACACTAGATAATGATTTTTCTTTCTTTTTCTGGTTCTCTTTGAAGTGTCTAGTAGTCCAGTAGAGCCTCCTGAAATCAAGTACGGGTACTCTACTGAGGGGATGGAATGGAATTGGCTAGATATTTCAAGTCCTGTTTCCAAATACTCTACCAAGGTTAGTGACATCCTTTTGTGTATTCCTATGCATGTCATACATACTAGCACCTCAAACTGTTTTCCTTCTTGAGTTGACATACCTCTTATTCTACAAATACATGCTACAGGTTAGATCTATGCTGTCATCTCTCCAGTTTAGTATAATGAAGATTCCAGTTCGCGATGCTTCTGTAGAGCCTACAGACGGTAATTTATTGGAATATACTAACACTAAATAATGTAAATCAGATATTTTTCACATATGTGAGAAGGATACTGTGAGTGTTCATGTGTTTTGTTGCAGGAGGTGGAAGTAGCATCTACATTAATTCATATATGTATTCTTTTCAGGTGCCAGGACACCCTATGAAGCCATATTTGTTTCTTCGAAAACCAGGAAAAGTGGTGCATGTGATCCATTGATTGTAATCCTTCATGGTGGACCGCATTCTATCTTGTTGACTAACTTCAGTAAAAATTACGCGTTCCTGTGTACATTGGGTTACAGCTTGCTCATTGTAAATTATAGGTAAGCTCAGAAATTTCTTTCATCTGTTACTCTGGGGTTACTCAAGATATCGACCACCCCTAGTGTATCCTCTTTATCGTGATTTTCTTGCTGAGTTGCTGGTAATTATTCAGAGGTTCGTTGGGATTTGGAGAGGAGGCATTGCAATCAGTCCTGGGAAAAATTGGATCACAGGTGTCTACTTGCTTATCTGCCTTAGATATGTTTTCTGGTTAAGATATTGAAGGTTTTTTTCTTTCCCATTAATACCTTAATAACACACTTCTTAATGTGGACAGGATGTCAGTGATGTACTTGCAGCTGTAGACCATGTCACTGAAATGGGTCTTGCAGATCCTTCTAAAGTTGCTGTTGTTGGAGGCTCGCATGGAGGCTTTTTAACAACCCATTTGATCGGCCAGGTAGTTTGCTTCTTTAGATTTTTTGGAATCCAAGACAGAAGGACAATATATTAGGATATCTCTAGTTGGATATCAGTTTGTCTATATATCCCAGACTTATTGCTTCTACCATTTAACCTTTATCCAATTTCATTTTAGGAACAGGTTGTTTGCCGTATCGACTCTTATGAATAGTTTTGAGTACTTAAGTTGTGTGAGGTGCTTTATTAGCTTAGGCGCCCCCTGGTCGACTCGTGCGCCTAGGGCGCCTTTCACAACATAGTTGAGTACTCACCCTCCTTAATGTACTTGTCTTGGTTCTCTTGGTGTAGGCACCAGATAGGTTTGTGGCAGCGGCTGCAAGAAATCCTGTTTGTAATCTGGCGTTGATGGTTGGTACCTCTGATATTCCCGATTGGTGTTTTGTGGAAGCATTTGGTGGTAGGGAGGGAAAAGATTACTTTACAGAGGCACCTTCACTTGATCATCTACATGTGATGTATAACAAGTCTCCTATTTCACACCTCGCAAAGGTACTTTATATTTGTGAGATTAGTCATTCGAGTCAGTTTGGCGTTGATTTATGTTCGAGTAGAAAGAAAGAGATCATTTTCATATGTTTTCCCCAAGAGCGCAGCATTTGGTGGTTCAGCTTTGCGCTTGTTGTTTTCTTCAGGTCAAAACACCAACCCTCTTCCTGTTAGGCGCACAGGATCTGCGTGTTCCAGTTTCAAATGGATTGCAAGTAAGATTATACATGTAGTCTGTTAGTTGTAACACAGTTAAAATTGACAGCTTGGGGATTCTATATTACATGATTCCAAAAGTCTAACATCATTGGTTGAAAAATTATGTAGTATGCACGAGCATTGAAGGAGAAGGGAGTTGAGGTTAAGGTGATAGTGTTTCCAAAGGACACCCATGGAATTGACAGGTTCACTTGAGTATTTTTATGCTAATTAACTTGCCTAGTTGTTCTCTTAAAATTCTTCAGGCTGAATCTTGTTTCTTGGTTGCAGGCCGCAATCGGACTTCGAAAGCTTTCTTAATATTGGTGTCTGGTTCAATAAGCATTTTCAATAAGTGGGAGGTGTGATCTTTGAAATATCTTTAATTCCTAACATAGACAATGTAAATAAAGTTATTGGTTCTGCCTTGCCAATTCTCATAGACTCCAGTACTGATGATAAAGCTGAAATAAAAAACAATCCCCCATCTAACTTACTTAGTCATCTGAGTGGGGTGAGCAAACAAACAAACTAAAATGTTATCCCCATTAGTTGATGATTTGTATCATGTTTTTGTTTTTTTGTTTTTTTTTCTTTTTTGAAGCAAGAGATGATTTTATTAAGTTTCATGAGTTACAAAGTTTGCATCTTCTTGGACCTGACTAAGAATATTATCGGGACTAGAAATTAACCAGACACAACTAGAACAAGAGACTCTAGCATACTTTGCTAAAATATCTGCTACTTTGTTTTTTTCCTTGGGTACATAGTTGCATTGCCAAGAATTATTATTTGAGAAGATTTTTTTGATGTCTAATAGTAAGTTTCTAATTCTCCAGTCCACATTAGTTCTGTCATTGTTTACTGCATCAGCTACAATTTGTGAATCCAATTCAAATTGAACCTTCACTAGTTGCATCTCCTCCGCAAACTTGACAACTTCCCATAGGCCTTTACTTTCCACATGCTTTGGACTCCGTGCAGCATCTAAGTAGATACATTTGGATCTCCAATGCCACCAGTTTTAGTATCATAACTAAATGAACCATCAACATTAATTTTAAGAGTGTCAAAAGGAGGAGGACTCCAATGCAGATTGGTTCTACACTGTTTAGAGACTTGAACAGTTGGGCTTGCAGTTTTCTATTGTAGAATCTCAATCTCTAGCTTGCATTTGTGGATGATTGAATCCAGATTAGTCTTTGCACCTTTAAAGACAGTATCACATCTTGCAGTCCATAAGCACCAGGCTACAATTGCTATCTTACAAATATCCTCTTGTTGAATTTGATGATTTGATAGCTGATCAAACCAGTTTATGATCCAGTGTACCAAAACAGCATCATGATGAATTTGAAGACCAAGAACAGCAAACCACACAGCTCTAGAAATGTTGCAATGTAGAATACTGTGAGAGGTAGTCTCAAGTGACTGAGAGCATAATGGGCAGTCATAGTTACCATCTTGAATCACATAGTGAAGCTTATCTCTGGTCTGCAGTATGTCTTTAATACATTTCCAAAGAAATTGAGTCATTCTTGGCAGCAAAGGAAGTCTCCACAGTCTTTTAAAAACATTCTGCATTCTTTGGCCAATAGACTGACCATTGTTTTGTTCTTCAACCATTCTTCTGTAGGCATATTTTACAGTAAATACACCATTTCTTTCAAGAGTCCAAACCAGTCTATCAACATGTTGAGGATGAATTGATAAAACTAAGAATTAACCTTGCTGTTGGAGCTTCGAAAAGATGAAATATAAGAGAATGATTCCACCCTCCTGAGTCTGTAAATAATTGGTGCACATAGGTGTAATTTTGATAATCAGTAGCACCATGTCTTGGGACTGGAGGTTCTAGTAACTCTGAAATCCATCTATAGCTCCGGATTAATATTTTTTTGACCATTTCCAACACTCCAACAACTGTATTTCTTTATGAACATGAACTCAGAACTGATGCTCCTCCATGACCAAGTTGAATTTGGATTTTCTTTAATATTGAACACCTTACCATCAGATAAATATTTGGCTTTAAGAGATAGTGCACATATATAAAAGTGTCATTTGTACATAATCTCCAGGCAAACTTTGCTAATAAAGCTCTATTAAACAATTTAAGATCCCTAAAGCCTAGTCCACCTTCCTATTTAGGTTTACTCACTTTCTACCATGAGATTGCAGGCTTACCCTTATTAGTCTTCTTTTTCCTCCAAAACTTCTGTTGAGTAGAATTTAAACTGTTTATTGTAGTATTTGGTAACTTGAAATTACTCATATAATGGACAGAGAGGGCATTAGCAACATTTCTGATCATAACTGATCTGCCTGCTTCAGAAATATTAATGGAAGCCCATTTGGAGAGTCTGGATTCCATTTTTTCTTGAAGATTAGAAAAAGGGATTTTCTTATTTCTACCAACAAAAAAAGGTAAGCCCAAGTACTTTTCCTCATTAATGCTTAATTGTCTGACTTGAAGGATGCCACTGATAATCTGAGCACTTGAAGGACTTGTATTTCTGCTGAAAAAGACTGTAGCTTTGTGAAAATTAATGAGCTTCCCAGAACATGAGATGAAATCTTCTATCACTTGTAGTAATTTGTTTGCTTGAACAATATTTGCCTTACAAAATAGAAGACAATCATCTGCAAACAAAAGATGGTTTATTTTTGGAGCAGATCTTGAAATCTTCATTCCTGTTAGTTGCCTTGTGTTTTCCATGTGGTGCAGCTGCCTAGAAAAATCCTTCATTGCTAAGATGAATAAATATGGAAAAAGAGGGTCTCCTTGCCTGATTCCCCTTGAAGGATTAAAAGAAGCAGTAGGTGATCCATTAAGCATAATCTCAATAGTTGTTGTGCTGATACATTGGTGGATGAGATGACAGAATTTATCACAAAAACCAAATTGTTTAAGAACCCCATCAAGAAAAGTCCATTCTAGCCTATCAAAAGATTTAGACATGTCCATTTTGAGTGCTAAGTGACCAGTTCTACCTCCTTTTTTCTTCATAGCTTTTACAAGTTCTTGAACAAGACAAATTTTTTCAAAGATAAATCTTCCAGGTACATAAGTGATTGCATTGGAGATATGATATTAACCATGTGCTTCTTGAGTCTAAGAGCTATGATCTTTGATATAATCTTGTATATGGTGTTGCAAAGAGCAATGGGTCTATAGTCTTCAGGTTTTCTAGCTCTTATGCATTTGGGAATAAGAGTAATTCTTGTATTGTTGATCTTTTTCAGTAAGTACCCTGAACTAAAGAAAACTTTAACCATCTTGCAAACATCATCTTTCACTATCTGCCATTGTGTTTGATAAAAACCTGGTGGGAAACCATCAGGCCCTGGACTGGTCCATGGTTTCATTTCCATGAGTGCTTCATATATTTCAACATCATCTGGAATTCTAATTAACTTTTCATTATCTTTCTCAGTGATGCAGGAAGGAATATGTTGAAGAAACTGAAAAGAATCAACTGGATGAGAAGTAGTGCTGATTTTCTTGAAGTGAGTTAACAAAACATTCTCCATAGAAATCCTATTTTGGCACCATTGATCATTTGGTGCTAGTAAATAATCTATCTTATTTCTTGCTCTTCTGTAGATAACTCTAATATGGAAGTATTTGGAATTTCTGTCCATTTCATTATAAAATTGATCTCTTGACTTTTGCTTATTTGAGCTAGCTTTAATTTCATTAAGAGTATCAATCTCAATTTCCATATTTTTAACCTTCTCAGTGTTACTACCTTGAACATCAGCAACTTGGAGTTGCAGAAGATCTTGTTGCAGTAAAGAAATTTTAGCTTGAGTATTACCAAATGTTGCCTTACTCCATTTAGAAAGAAAGAATCTTGTATTTGAGAGTTTATCGGAAAGAAGGTAAGCAGCAGAACCTGTAAGGTTAGTTTTCCAAGCAGACAAGATTTCATGTTTACAAGAATCATTTTTTAACCAGTGTTCAAAGAATTTCCAACACTTTCCAGCAATGCTAGACTTTTCATACATAGCAAGTAAGATGGGAGCATGATCAGAACCTTTAATGGGCAGATGAAAGAGGGTGGCATTAGGAAAATTCAGCAACCACTCACTGTTAACTAGGGATCTATCAAGTCTAGACTTGATTTTACATGTGCCATGGTTATTACTAGTCCAAGTGAAGATATTACCACTATAACATAAATCACGAAGGTTTGAATCCTTAATGTAATTGAGAATTTCAATAGAAGTAGGTTCAGTGTTGGTATTCCTTTCATTAGAACTCATGGTAATATTTAAGTCCCCTAAGAGAACCCAAGGGATGTTGACAGATTTACTTAATCTATGAATGTAGTTCCATTGCTCAGGTTTTTCATTTTTGTAGGGGGTTCCATAAACACAGGAGAGAAACCATTCTCATTTGCTAGAATCATTCTTGGCTAAGGCATGGATCATATTGGAGGTTGTGTTTAAAATATCTAGGGAGAAACCATCTTTCCACAGCAAGATGATTCCACCTGCTTGTCCAACAAAAGGAACATATCATTTATTGGGAATATGAAGGAATTGAGTAATACTAAGAATCCTATCATCATTAATCTTAGTTTCAGACAGAAAAATGATGTCAGGAGAATGAGTGTTATTTATGAACAACAAATGTTCTTTAGTGTCCTTGCCTAAAATACCATGGCAGTTCCAACTTAAGATTTTCATGGCAACTTCTAAATAAGGAAATCTTAACTTGATACTCAAGTTATAAGCAGAAATTCTAACAAAACAAAACCAATCAGAGTGAAAACTATTAGACAGGTTAATGTTAAAAGTACTGCAAATGCTATTCTCAGAATTTAAAAACAAAAGATATAAAGAGAAGGTTTTTGTAGGAATTACCAGATTGCTAGGAGCCTCATTCATCTCATGGGAAAGCTCTCATGTTCTTACTTCTCCTTCTTCTATGAGATCATGCTCCATTTTATCCCGATTATTAGCAGATTGGGTACCACTAGTATTATCTTCCACAACATTATCAGAGAGGATTTCAGTTCTAGATCTCTTATTGTTTCTAGGCTCATCTCCCTCAGTATGATTATCTTCCTTAGCTTCATCTTCCATTTTCTTCCTACTATCTTCACAAATTCTTTCAAAGAGGAGATCGAAATCATCACAAATTTCTACTTCATAGGCAGAAGCTAGCTCATGGAAGTAGTTAATATATTGTTCATTAGTGAATCTTCTCAACATTAAGTCATGAGCCACATTAGGACAGTCTTCTTCATCATGATCGATTACATAGCAAGTTGGGAAAAGATTGTGAGGTTGTCTTTCCCAATGAAATCTGATCCAGGTAACTCCTCCAGCAGCAATATTCTACCATCCTCCTCTATGAAGGGGTTTTGTAATGTCAATCTTGATTCTTGCATTCATCTGAGAACCATAAGTAGGTTTGCAGTCTTCTGGGTCTGTAGAGATCTTTGAACCTAGTTCCTCAATAGCTTCACTAACTACCTCAATTGAATGATGTTCAGGTAAGAAGTTCATGAATTGAATGTCCCATTCTTGATATTTGAATACCAAATATTTGGTAGGAATAGCAGGATCATATTTTTGGAGATTGAGATGAATTTTATTAACATTCCATGGCCCCTTTGTCAGAATATTGTTCATAGAATCTTCAGTAAAGAACTTGAATAAGAATAAGTTTTTATCAATGGCACGAACATCCTTGACTCTGAATCTATTCCATAGGAGAATAACCCCTTTCCTCACAATATCAGTTTCGACAGGATCTATACTGTTTGTACGAGTAGAAGGAGTTATTAACAGATAATTTTCTTCCTTTAAATAAACTGAAAAGATTATTCTCATATTAACAAAATATTGCATACACATGATGGAATTGGGTTTGAATAGAGATAATTTCACCTCTAGACTAGCTATCCATGGCCAGTTGTTACAAGTTTTCAAAGAGGGAAAGTTTAGAAGTTTGAATTTTTGAAAAAATTGGATCTTGAACAAGGTATTGAATCGCCTCAGGATTTATACTGTTATTGAATATGTTGTTTAAATCATAAACATGATACAAAAGATAATACTGGTACATACTGTAATTTTCCATCTTCAAAAAGATGTTTGGCAATACTGCTTCATACTGAATTGGTGAAAATTGACTTCTTGATCTCCAAACGATGAGAAGAAGAAGGATGATTGAGACTGGAGTCCAATAATGGATGTTTCCCATGATTAGATGAATATGTGAGGCCCTGAAAGGTTAAGAATCCATCAGAAAGAAGAATCAGGATAGAGAAAAGAAAGAATCAAGAGAAAAGGAAAAAAGGAAAACCAGTTCCACTAGCAGATGAGAGTTATGTTAACAAGAGACCCATTAAAGCATAAAATTAAAAGGAGAAACGTTAAAAATTGCTAGTAAACTTAAGAACACATTAAAATCAATCATAGAATTCAGAAACAATCAAAATCAAACACCGATTTTGCTATTGAGTCAACACGCCAGTTGCCCGATCCTCAGAGCTGGTTTGCTTGTTCAGGGTTATCATGTTTTTGTTTTGTTCTCACTCGCGATCTGAATCTGATTCAACATGTCAGATTGTTTATCATTTTATACTAAGCATATATTTGACTGGAATCCTAAATATAATGAATAAAAAAATACAGGAATACCAAACTATTTGCAAAAAATGAAGTTCCAATTATGTTACTACTAAACAAAAACCAGAGCATCGATCTTCGCAGTGGAATGCGGTGGATTGATGAAGAAAGTGCAATTAAATAATGCAAATGTTATGAAAAATAATGCGATATATTGGAATTGTATATTGATCAGATGGGATATATTGATCAAGATCCTCTTTCACACACCTCTTATTGGAATTGTATATTGATCAAGATGGGATATATTGATCAAGATACGATATATTGGAATTGTATATTGATAATGCGATATATTGATCAAGATCCTCTTTCACACACCTCTTCTCTCTTCTCTATCTCTCCTCTCTTACTGCGCTAGCTCAACGGCTAGTTTTCTTCATACTTCCCGATCAAATCTTCTTCATCCAAACGTCTACAATCTAATCAACAATGCTCTGTGAGTAATTTGTATACTTGTGTGCTCCTCTAATCTGGGAGGAACAAACAAAGAGAGGGGAAGATGGATGATAAGATGCTGGAATTTAGGGAAAAAATTGTTTTCAACAAAATTTATTTAAAAAAAAAAAAAAATCTTAAACAAAACGGAAATTGGCTGGGTCATAAATCAGGACTTCAATAATCATGCATCCCATAAACATTTCGCATAATCATGCATCTCATGAGCATTTCTTATATTCATATAATTATATTTCTCTGCATTTGATTGACCATACTAATTCTTGAAACACTCAGATTCGTATAGTATATCAGTCGTCGGTTAAGCAGTAAAGATTCCCGACTATTTGTTTTTAGTTTTCTTAGTTTGGGCTCCGGTGAGGGTTGATTTTATACGGTGTCTACATAAGGATTCATAGATTTAGATCTTCTGCAATGGTGTGGGTTAGAAGGGGAAGTAAATGTCATCCAATCTTCATTTTGAGGATAAATAGAGTATTCTCTCATCTAGCTGGTCATTTCTGATGCATCTATCTAAGTATGCTACGATTTTTTTGTAACCTTCTGATTTCCTTTCTTTTCTTTGTGAAATGCATCATTCTTCATTGATGCTATCACCGGTTTTTTCTGGTCAGACCAAGACTTTACACTCTGTTATATATCAAGGCTTCTGACAATCTAATCTAGGTTCCGGGATTTTATTCGGAAAATGGGACTTTAATTAGGCATAATATCGGTCGTTATACACTCTTTATATAAACTCTGTATTTCCCTTTCGATTAGATAGCCTTTCCAGCGAACTGGCCGGGATATGAATCGGCTACGTCAAATTTTGGAGTCAACATTCTGTAGGAAAAATCGATTAACTTGTGGGCAATCTATAACTATAATTCTAAGTAGAACAATTCAGAATGAGATTTAATGGTAAACGTAAGGGTTTTGGTGACATAATTAGATATAAATAGAGTAAACTAAGCAACAATAGATAAAGAATCACAAAATAAGAAGTTTAACATAGCAAAAAATTAAAATTTAAAGACTACGATAAAGATAGACAAATAGGGAAATAGCAGCTCAGTTAAATATCTTTTTTCTGGTCCTGGCTAGTGAACTACTATTCTATCTCTCCTCTTGATGCGGCTGCAGAAGAGGCTTCGAAATTACCTTTCCCTCGGCTCCTATTATACCTCTCCTCCATCTTCTCAACATAGTCTTTAGCAAACCCGGGAGGCATCTCACTATACAACAGTGATGCATCAATAGGAATTCCCTGCACTATCTGTCTTTCAGCTCTCATTGTTTCTTCCTTCTCAAGCCCTCCTTTGATGATGGGATTCATATTACAGTAAGCCAACCAAGAAACTTGTTGTGCATGAAGAAATTGGTCAGTGCCGCACAAATAGCAGAAGTAATAGTGTACCAAGTGGAGATGTCCTTCTCTGCAACGCATAGCTTTGGTAAATGAAACGGGGGCGCCGTCTGGAATTCTATCATGGTTACAAGCCATGTTATCTCTAACCTTAATTTATACAGTAATTTTTAAGAAAATTATAGTTTTTAGAAGTACTTTGAATAAGGATAGTTAACCTTTTATAAACCAAGATAAAACCAAAGTGTGTTAAAGCCTTTCCTCTTCTCCTCACGCTTCTTCTAACCTCGTTATTATCGATATTAATCTCTCACTCATTTCTGACAGTACGTCTTCTTCTTTAAAAAAATTCCTATGTAGCGGCTAGGTTCTCTTTCTCTTGTTCCATCAATCTTAATTGCTTTGCGCATGCCAGAGTTGAGATAAAATCTCGACAAGGCATTAATATCATAGAATAACCTACTTTTCTAGTCATCTTCAAGCCTAGGATAAGGTTATAGGGCAATAAATAGCTACAAGTCATTTTTAATAAATTATAAGATTAATCTTCGGTCTAATACTTGGCTTAAAATCTTAGATTAGGTTCTCTTTCAAACCGTTGGACAATAGGTGAGCATCATATATTGAAGCTCAAAATTCCTTCTTTGAGATCCCTTTTTGTACGTTTTGTTGGAATAATGCAAAATCTCTGCTTTTCTTGGTATAACAAGAAATACCAAGAATCGAAATTGAGAGCTATATACTACCTCGTGCCCTGGATACTATTGGGTTGTCGTTCAGCGATTGGTGCAGTAAGAGGTGATTTTTCCCCTTTTATTTTCTTGGACCATGTAACAAATTTGAAACCGGCAATAGAAATAAGTCGGGTTAAATGTATCGCATCTGCATATCATCATTATATAACCAGCATCTCACATGCTAATCTTCACCTCTCTCTTTCTTCATCTACTCTTTCAATGGGTGATAACCATAAATTGTATAGGAATTTAAGTGGCCTCTCTCTGGATCAGAGTCTTGCTAATCATAGCAATATTGGTATTCTATCAACACCCCCCTCTTTCATCAGAGATCATGGCATTAAAGAGTTTAGTATCCTAGCTAGAGTTTTTGCTACAACTACTTTTCATCAATGGGATATAAGAGGGGCTCTTAACAATTTCTTGGGGGGTCAGATTACATTCCAAATAAGAGAAGTTGACCCTAACTTATTTATTATCACATTTCGAAAAAAAGAGGATTTCCATTGGATATCATCTAATGGACCGTGGTATCCATATGAGAATGTACTAGCTGTGACAACGGCTTACCAAGGGATGAAGATATCAACGGATTTAGTTAAAGAAATTCTAATTTGGGATTCTGTTTTAAATACCAAGTTTGAAAACCGTTCTGAGGAAATGCTAGGCTTAATAGCAAGTAAAGTAGGTCAGGTTGCAAGAGTATGTACTGCAAGGGATTCACCGGATTTTTTCCCATGAGTATTACTTTGGGTGAACATAGAAAGACCGATGATTCACCATTTACTAGTTAAGGTGGGAAGATACCCAGTAACATCAATTTATTTCAACTTCATCAATCTCCCCTCTAAATTTTGCTCTCACTGTCTGAGGCAAGGTCATAAAGATAGTGAATGTGCCATTCTCCTAGGAAAATCACTTGAAGACATATATGATATTATTGTTAACTCACCCTATCCTAGTGACGATATGAACTGGTTAAATGATGTTCTGATACAAGTTTGGAACCCAAAGGATAATTTCGACCACACAGGAGTGCCGGTACCCGTACAAGAATACCTTAATCAACCAGGAGTACGTGTGACTTTTCATGATATCTTTAGAACCTATGTAGCTGAAGATCCTGCTTTGTTCAATGACATCCATGAGAATCTCCATACAGTAGAGTAACATGATTCTTCTATCATTTTGACTTCAAATTCTTATGAAGTATTAGGCCCCTTCATCTCTGAAGCATCAACCTCTTTTTCTGATGAGGATATGCCTTTGGCATCTTCGTCAATCCTGGGAAAAAGAACATTCCCATTCAATCTTCCTAAAGATTTTATACCGATTCCTTCTTCGGACGAATCGTTCCGTTCTGCTAGCTCGGAGACATTCAGAGTTTTGGCCGAGATGGAATCAGGTACTATTGTTAGCAGTGATTTTGGTTCTAGTTATGAACTAATGCTTCTTAACCCGGAACTAGATTTAGGTTCACCTATTAGATCCAATGAAGAAAACACAATCATGAGAAGATTATCTTTCTCTTCGCCTATTTTTGGGGAAAACTTGGAATCCCTAATTTCTCCCTCTGCCCCAGCAGCATCCATTAGAGACCCTCTAAATTGCATTCATCTCTCATCATTATGCATTGCATCATCTTTTTATTCCCCATTGACTCATCCAAGGTCTGCTTTTAAAATTTATATTTTGGAATTTCCGTCATCTTCATCTTCTGAGTAATTCTTCTCAATGCCCTCTGAAGAAGATAAGATTCTTGAAATTCACTAGTATGGGTCAAACATGGCTAATCATCCGGTAAGCACAAATTCCTATCATCCAATTCCATTCCCGGAGTTAAGTCCCAACCAGCAAAGAGAGGAGTCACGGGTTTTTCTCAATAACTTTTCCTTCATTAAATTTCAGTAATTAATCTGTTAACTTCTATATTTTACATTCTAATTGTTGCTTACAACTGTTGTTATTAGTTTGCTTGTCCTGATAATTTCCTTAAATTCATAGATTACATATTGCTGTGTTTTACTCTGTACTAGTTGGCTTCCTTTAACGAGAACGGTAGTCCTTCTGAACGGTAGTCCTGGGGATTTTTTCAAACCAACTAGGGGGCTTAGACAAGGAGACCCACTTTCTCCTTACCTATTCATCATTTGCATGGAAATTTTCTCTAGGCTTCTTCTCTCTGGAGAAGAAAAAAATAATAATTAATGGAGTGAAAATTACTCCAAAAAATAGTCCCATTTCTCACCTGTTTTTTTGCAGATGATTGTCTCATTTTTATAAGGGCTGATCTTAAACAAAGCCATAACATCATAAAACTTATAGAATCCTTCAGCAAGGCTTTAGGACAATTGATAAATTTTGAAAAATCGGGGGTTTTCTTTAGTAAAAGAGTGCAGCCCAAGCATCATAGAATGATATGTAAACTTCTTAAAATAAAGAAAATAGATCCTAAAGGTACCTACCTAGGATCTATTTTACCAATCATGAAAATTATAGCATGGAATGTCCAAGGTTGTGGCAATCCATTTACTCAAAACCATCTTAACCAGTTAATATCTAGAGAAAAACCAGAAATTTTGTTCTTATCCAAAACTAAAAATCAAAGACATCTAGTAACTAAAATCCTTAGAGATTTCCCAAATACTCACATAATAGATCCAATAGGACATGCTAGGGGTATAGCCTTAGCTTGGGTGGATGGTTTTCACTTTGAAATTTTGCAATGGAACTTAAATATAATTAACATTCTAGTACAAACTAATACAGCTTCTAAGAAATGGCTTTTAACCTGCTTCTATGGAAACCCTTATCCTCAAAATAGAAAGATAGCCTGTAATTTCACACTGATATAGCATAACAAGTAGATAAGAATCCAATGCCTTAGGTCTTGCTAGGAGACCTTAATATGATATTCATCCAAGATGACAAATGTGGAGGATTACCTTTCAACAAGAATGAAAGTTCTTATTTTCAAGATATTTTAACCAATGCTTGTCTTTTAGATATAGGATTCAAAGGTTGTGAATATACCTGGAATAACCATAGAACTGTCAATGAAAATATTCAAGAAAGACTTGATAGAACAGTGGCCAATTCTGAGTGGAATGCTCAATTTCCTAACTATGCCTTATCGCACCTTGTGGCGGCTGGTTCTGATCACTGTCCAATTGCTCTTACCCTTGACACATTAGCAGTCAAAGTAACTCATACTTTCAAATATTATGACACATGGCACAAGGAACCCACATGTGTTCAAACTATTCAAGATTCATGGAATCATGTTATAAGGATTTCTCCTCCTGAAACTTTAGCACAAAACCTAACATCACTTCAGTATAACCTATACTATTGGAAGAGAAACATTTTTGGTCTTCCGGCTAAGCAAATCAAAAAGTTGTTAACACAAATAGAAACTTTAACCACCTCTTTGCATGTTTATCAAAAAGATAAAAAGATCAAGGAAAATCTTTCTTTCTTAGAACATCTTTACGCAACCCAGGAAGCAATAGCTAAACAACAATCTAGAGATAACATAATTCACTTAGGAGAAAGAAAAACCAAATATTTTCACACTAAAACAATGAAAAGAAGGAAATGGAATAATATTGAATGTATTAGAAAGAGCAATAATGAAATAACTTTCAAAAGACCTGAAATCCAAGTTACTCTGTCTGAATACTTTTCTAATCTATTCACTGCACCTATTACTCCAACTGCATTGCATAATACTGACCTATTGGATAGTATTAATCAATGTATTTCCCTTGAAGATAATATTCTTCTTAACTCCATTCCTTCTGGAGATGAAATTTGGTCAGTTGTGAAACAACTCAAACCAAATAAATCACCAGGACCTGATGGGTTTCCTGCTAGCTTCTTTAAACAAAACTGGGAAAAAATAGGAGCTCAAGTAATTCTTCTATTCAACAATTCTTATCTTATGGTTGTCTTCATCCTGAATTCAACAAAACCTTTTTGTTTCTCATCCCCAAAAGCAGACATCCTAAAGATCCTAGTGGATTTAGACCAATAGGACTTTGCAACACAATTTATAAATCATAACAAAGATCTTAGCAAACAGAATCAAACCACTTCTTAATAGCTTCATTTCACCATTTTAAGCTGCTTTCTTTTCTAAAAGACAAATCTCAGATAATATAATTATAGCCCAAGAAAGAATTCTCTCCTTCAAAAAAAAGAAGAAGGTAAAACATGCTGGAATGGGGATCAAAATAGATATGTCCAAGGCCTTTGATAGAGTGGACTGGCCTTTCCTTATCAATGCAATGAAGGCATTTGGTTTTGACACAAAATTTTGCAACTTAATCTATCAATGCATTTCTATAGCTAGTATGGCATTCCTTCTGAATGGTAGTCCTGGGGATTTTTTCAAACCAACTAGGGGGCTTAGACAAGGAGACCCACTTTCTCCTTACCTATTCATCATTTGCATGGAAATTTTCTCTAGGCTTATTCTCTCTGGAGAAGAAAAAAAATTAATTAATGGAGTGAAAATTACTCCAAAAAATAGTCATATTTCTCACCTGTTTTTCTGCAGATGATTTTCTCATTTTTATAAGGGATGATCTTAAGGAAATCCATAACATCATAAAACTTATAGAATCCTTCAGCAAGGCTTCAGGACAATTGATATATTTTGAAAAATAGGGGGTTTTCTTTAGTAAAAGAGTGCAGCCCAAGCATCAGAGAATGATATGTAAACTTCTTAAAATAAAGAAAATAGATCCTAAAGGTACCTACCTAGGATCTATTTTACCAATCATGAAAATTATAGCATGGAATGTCCAAGGTTGTGGCAATCCATTTACTCAAAACCATCTTAACCAGTTAATATCTAGAGAAAAACCAGAAATTTTGTTCTTATCCGAAACTAAAAATCAAAGACATCTAGTAACTAAAATCCTTAGAGATTTCCCAAATACTCACATAATAGATCCAATAGGACATGCTAGGGGTATAGCCTTATCTTGGGTGGATGGTTTTCACTTTGAAATTTTGCAATGGAACTTAAATATAATTAACATTCTAGTACAAACAAATACAGCTTCTAAGAAATGGCTTTTAACCTGCTTCTATGGAAGCCCTTATCCTCACAATAGAAAGATAGCCTGGGATTTCTTACTGATATATCAGAACAAGTAGATAAGAATCCAATGCCTTAGGTCTTGCTAGGAGACCTTAATATGATATTCATCCAAGATGACAAATGTGGAGGATTACCTTTCAACAAGAATGAAAGTTCTTATTTTCAAGATATTTTAACCAATGCTTGTCTTTTAGATATAGGATTCAAAGGTTGTGAATATACCTGGAATAACCATATAACTGGAAATGAAAATATTCAAGAAAGACTTGATAGAACAGTGGCCAATTCTGAGTGGAATGCTCAATTTCCTAACTATGCCTTATCGCACCTTGTGGCGGCTGGTTCTGATCACTGTCCAATTGCTCTTACCCTTGACACATTAGCAGTCAAAGTAACTCATACTTTCAAATATTATGACACATGGCACAAGGAACCCACATGTGTTCAAATTATTCAAGATTCATGAAATCATGTTATAAGGATTTCTCCTCCTGAAACTTTAGCACAAAACCTAACATCACTTCAGTACAACCTAGACTATTGGAAGAGAAACATTTTTGGTCTGATCCAAAACCCAACTTGTGCACTTGCAGTTTATACATAGAAGTAGGTATCTTTCCGAGCCTAACAGCCGGCTAAGCAAATCAAAATGGTGTTAACACAAATAAAAACTTTAACCACCTATTTGCATGTTTATCAAAAAGATAAAAAGATCAAGGAAAATCTTTCTTTCTTAGAACAGCTTTACGCAACCCATGAAGCAATAGCTAGACAACAATCTAGAGATAACATAGTTCACTTAGGAGAAAGAAACACCAAATATTTTCACACTAAAACAATGAAAAGAAGGAAATGTAATAATATTAAATGTATTAGAAAGAGAAATAATGAAATAACTTTCAAAAGACCTGAAATCCAAGTTACTATGTCTGAATACTTTTCTAATCTATTCACTGCACCTATTACTCCAACTGCATTGCATAATACTGACCTATTGGATAGTATTAATCAATGTATTTCCCTTGAAGATAATATTCTTCTTAACTCCATTCCTTCTGGAGATGAAATTTGGTCAGTTGTGAAACAACTCAAACCAAATAAATCACTAGGACCTGATGGGTTTCCTGCTAGCTTCTTTAAACAAAACTGGGAAACAATAGGAGCTCAAGTAATTCTTCTATTCAACAATTCTTCTCTTATGGTTTTCTTCATCCTGAATTTAACAAAACCTTTTTGTTTCTCATCCCCAAAAGCAGACATCCTAAAGATCCTAGTGGATTTAGACCAATAGGACTTTGCAACACAATTTATAAATCATAACAAAGATCTTAGCAAACAGAATCAAACCTCTTCTTAATAGCTTCATTTCACCATTTCAAGTTGCTTTCCTTTCTAAAAGACATATCTCAGATAATATAATTATAGCCCAAGAAATAATTCATTCCTTCAAAAAAAAAAGGTAAAACATGCTGGAATGGGGATCAAAATAGATATGTCCAAGGCCTTTGATAGAGTGGACTGGCATTTCCTTATCGATGCAATGAAGGCATTTGATTTTGACACAAAATTTTGCAAGTTAACCTATCAATGCATTTCTATAGCTAGTATGGCATTCCTTCTGAATGGTAGTCCTGGGGATTTTTTTCAAACCAACTAGGGGGGTTAGACAAGGAGACCCACTTTGTCCTTACCTATTCATCATTTGCATGGAAATTTTCTCTAGGCTTCTTCTCTTTGGAGAAGAAAAAAAATTAATTAATGGAGTGAAAATTACTCCAAAAAATAGTCCCATTTCTCACCTGTTTTTTTGCAGATGATTGTCTCATTTTTATAAGGGCTGATCTTAAGGAAATCCGTAACATCATAAAACTAATAGAATCCTTCAGCAAGGTTTCAGTACAATTGATAAATTTTGAAAAATCGGGGGTTTTCTTTAGTAAAAGAGTGCAGCCCAAGCATCAGAGAATGATATGTAAACTTCTTAAAATAAAGAAAATTGATCCTAAAGGTACCTACCTAGGACCCCCCCCCCCCCCCTTCATAAGTAGGGCTAAAATCCAGCTATTTGATTCCATAATAGAAAAGATAGAACAAAAACTTCAAAGATGGATGGGAAAAACTTTGAATCAATCTAGTAAAATGGTGCTTAACAAAGCTTCTTTGGCTAGTATGGATAGTTATCAAATGAGCTGCTTCATCCTGCCTAAGAAGATCACTGATAATATTGATGCTCTTCAAAGGGACTTTTGGTGAGGAAAGGAAACAAACAGCAAAGGATACTATGTAAACCCAGAAATAAAGGATTAGGATTTAGAAATTCCAGAAAATTCAACTTAGCAATGATTGCCAAACTAGCTTGGAGACATTTAAATGAATCGAATGCCCTTTGGGTATCACAGTTGAAACCTAGATACTTTAGAAATTCCTCTATGTTCAAAGCAAAAATACCTAATACAAGTTCCTGGATTTGGAAATGTATTAGCAAAGGAATTCTGCTAGTTGAACAAAACAGTATATGGGAAATAGGAGATAGAACATCAATAAACATTTGGGACGACAACTGGATCCCAAACCTAGAGATCAAACTTAGTAGCCTGAGAACAACTACTAACTCCAACCTAACACTTGTGAAGGATCTGATAGACCCCTCTATTAAGAAGTGGAATTACTCTTTACTTTTGAATACATTTCCTTTGTTTATTGCCAACAAAATAAAAAATATTAGGATAGTACTAGGCAAATCAGATACCCTTAGATGGATACTTACAAAAACAGGGAAATTTACAGTTAAGTCAATGTACAACAAACTCACTGAAAAAACTAGAAACCACTACAATCTAGGTCAGGTTGATTCCTTTTGGAGCTCCTTATGGAACTTAAGAGTTTCTCAAAGGATAAAGATCTTTGCTTGGAAACGCGTACAGAATGCTTTGGCAACCAATCAGAAACTAGCAAAATTTATGGAAGACATCCATCCTAATTTCCCTTTAGAATGTAATGAGGTAGAATCCATCGAACATATGTTATTTTTCTGTACTTTTGCCAAAGAGGTATGGGCTTCAGAACCCCACCCAATTCAATTTCAATTCAATAATTCTGTAACTTTTCTGGACATTTGTAAGGAATGGTTAGGTAAACAGAATACCATTATTCCTGTGGAACTTGCTTTGACAAAAGCTTGGTTCATATGGAAGGAAAGATGTAATTTAGTGTTTGAGAATAAACATAAGACCAATTAAGCATAGATATTAAAAGACACTTAGAATTTTGGTACAAAGACTACCCATTTCTGACACAAGGGTTGATGAATGGAAACAAAATTATTAATTGGGCAACCCCAGGGAAAGCCCAACTGAAAATAAATATAGATGCAGCATGGATATCAACTAACTTGCCAGCAGGTTTCTCTTTAATTCTTAGAAATGATGCAGGAATTCTTGAACAAGGAAGAGCTGGAGCTCTCACAGCAACAACAACCCCTGAAGAAGCGGAAGCACTAGGCCTGTTGCAGGGAGCAAAATGGGCAGTGGAAATTGGACTATCAAACTTTTCTCTAGAAGGAGATTGCAAGAACCTATTTGATTACCTTAACGGAAAGGAATCCTTGTTAGAATGGCAAAACATTCCTATCTTAGATGAAGCTGTCAATGAATTAAAGTCATGTAATAATTTTTTGGGTTTTCATTTTGTACCTCGATCAGCTAATACTGTAGCTGACTTAATGGCCAAAGAAGCCAAATGCTTTAGCTCTTTCCTTAACTGGAGAAATCAAATTCCAGATTGTATTAAGGGAGCCTTGGAAGTGGATATATCAAATGCTAGGGTTGACTCTATCGGCCCAGCATTGGATAGCTCTACTCTTTTTGATGTAAGGGTTTTTAACTCCCTAAGTTAGTTTTTTTCTATGCATTTTAACTTAAAAAAAAAAAAAAAATATTGATCTGTTTTTCGTGCTAGTTAAATAGTAGGAGTGGAATATTTAAAGATACGATGTTTTTCTTTAGTTGGTGCCATTGATGGAGGATTAGTACATATTCTAAGATGCTCTTATCAAATGATTTGTTCAAGACTAAAGAAATAAAAACATTGGAATCTCCCTAAATAATATCATCCTTTTAGTCTCAGGGACTCTCACCATTTTCTTCTGCAACACCACAAGTAAGTCTATCTCGAGTCTCGACTCTGTTTATTCTTTCATGATTGGCAACATGAGTACACTGACTAAAAATGCAGAAATAGGTGTTTGTTGTTTGTTTCTGAAGTGCTTATTGAATTCAATTAAAAATTGCCCATGAGTACACTGATTAAAGTCCCCATAGATATCAATAGTATAATTTTCAGTGATTCTTCTGATTTACTTGTACTGAACTAGTTTGACTTTATAGATAGGCACAAGTTTTCGACATTGATAGTTATGAAAGAAGTCGTCTCTCAGGGTTTAGATGTGGCGAATGAGGAAGAATTTGCTTCCCAATCTACGTTACTTGCAGAATTTGCATCCCTACCTACCATCGAAAAGGCATGGGTCTTCGAATCGGAGAATGGTAACAAATTCACTTCTCTGTCGCCATCGTTGTGATATAACTCTTGCAGATGCATATTTTATTTTAGTAATACTAATTGTTTGTACTGCAGGAGGTAGTTCTCGGGCAATGTTTTCGATAAGCCAACCAAATCTCTTAGGAAATAAAAAACGGACTCATATTCTATCTTCTCATATTGCAAAACAAAGTGATGGGTCTGTGAGCTTTCAATGGGCGCCATTCCCTGTTGAAATGACGGGTGTATCAACAATTGTTCCGTCACCATCAGGACAGAAAATGCTTGTTATACGGAATCAGGAAAATGATAGTCCAACACACTTTGAAATCTGGGGATCATCTCAGGTGGAGAAGGAAATACATATCCCAAAATCTGTTCATCGCTCAGTATATACCGATGGATGGTAGTTGCTAGTGATACTCGTCGGTTTTTATGTTAATGGGTGGTGTTTTAGTGAGAGCGTGAAATTGTTTTTGATTAATTTGCAAAGCTTGTTTGCTTCATAGGTTTGAGGGGATTTCCTGGAGCTCGGACGAAACTCTCATTGCTTATGTTGCTGAGGATCCATGTCCATCCAAGCCAGTCTTTGATTGTCTGGGCTACAAGAAAAGAGGTTCTACAGAGAAGGACTGCAATAGCTGGAAAGGGCAAGGAGATTTTGAAGAGGATTGGGGTGAAGCCTATTCGGGGAAAACGCGTCCAGGACTATTTGTCGTCAATATTATTAGGTCCGACATCTTTCTTGTCAACGCTTTAATTTATGATCACATGCATGTTTTGGCATGATGAAATTTCATTTTTTTCCTGATTTCAGCGGAGATGTGCATGTTGTGGATGGAATTTCCAAGTCCTTAAGTGTAGGACAAGTTGTATGGGCGCCGAAGAATGATGATTTGAACCAGTATTTGGTTTTTGTTGGGTGGCCATCAGACCGTGGATCTGAAAACATTGTGAGAAAGCTTGGAATGAAACACGGTTATAATAGGCCTTGCGCTCTATACACAGTTAAAGCAGCAGTACACAAATCAGAAACTGATATACTTGAAACCAAGTAGGTTCCAATTTTTATCTAAATGTCCTTCATCCTTCTTGGTTCTATTTTAAGTTAGGTGACCTAATGTTGTTTAGATTGTGATCATAAGCTTATTATGTTCCAGAGGTGACAGAACTGAAGATAAGACTGCAGCCATCAATCTTACTCAAGGCATAAGTAGTGCATTCCTTCCCCAATTCAGGTGCACTATATGACCTCCAATGTTTGTTTTGTTACTGTCCAATTTAATTTGTTACATTGAGAAAATAACTTTGGGACATCGAAACTATTTTGAAAGCGCTGAGGGGAATATATTTGATTTACAGCCCAGATGGGAAGTCTCTTGTTTTTTTGTCTGCAAAAAGTGCTGTGGACACTGGAGCACATTCTTCTACTGACTCACTCCACAGAATTGATTGGCCCACTGACTGGAAGCCTCATGTATCTCTTAAATTGGTTGACTTGGTAAGCTGTTCTTTCTTATGCATTAACTTCATTTTGTATTATTTTTTAAGATGGCTAGAAATAGTGTACAGATGCATCCGCGTGCAGCCCACTACATAGAGTTTCTTTTGCAGATATACTACTGTGTAATGAAATGGTTGCTGTTGCTCATTTGCACCCCGGGTCAAAAATTCAACAGAGTGTACTAAGGAATGTACATTTTATTTGTTGTTTAGGTCCCCGTTGTAAAGTGTGCCCAAGAGGATTGCTTTCCAGGACTTTACCGTTCAAGTTTCCTCCGTAACCCGTGGCTTTCCGATGGACAGACAATGGTTATGTCTTCCTACTGGCGCAGCAGTCAAGTAATAATTTCTGTTGATATGCTGAGGTAACCATAGCTTTCATGTTCCGCTCCATTCAAATCGTGTTCCCTTATATTTCATTATTTGACAAATATATCTATATTTCCTACGTAGTGGGAGAGTATCCCGAGTTACTCCTAATTCAAGTGCTTCGTGGAACATTCTTGCTTTAGATGGGGACAATATTCTCTCTGGTACATCAAATACTGATCTTGTTTATTCTCTCAAAAATTCAAATGGCATTAGAGTAATGATTTTTCCTTCTTTTTCTATTTCTCTTTCAAGTGTCTAGCAGTCCAGTAGAGCCTCCTGAAATCAAGTATGGATACTCTACTGAGAGGAAAGAATGGAATTGGCTAGACATTTCAAGTCCTGTTTCTAAATACTCTATGAAGGTTTTGCACCGTTTGCGTGCTTCTATTTATGTTATACGTACTACCACCTCAACTTTTTTTCCTTCTTAAGTTGACATTCCACAAAATATGGTACAGGTCAGATCTATGCTGTCATCTCTCCAGTTCAGTGTAATGAAGATTCCGGTTCACGATGCTTCTGTAGACATTCCAGACGGTAATTTATTGGCATTCACTAACACTAAATAATGTAACTCAGATATTTTCACATATGTGAGAAAGATACTTTAAGTGTTAATTTGATTTGTTGCAACAGATGCAAGTAGCATCTATACGAATTCATATATGTATTCCACTCATTTCAGGTGCCAGGACACCCTATGAAGCCATATTTGTTTCTTCTAAAACAAGGAAAGTGGTGCATGTGATCCATTGATTGTAATCCTTCATGGTGGACCGCATTCTATCTTGTTGACTAACTTCAGTAAAAATTACGCGTTCCTGTGTACATTGGGTTACAGCTTGCTCATAGTAAACTATAGGTGAGCCCAAAATATTCTTTCTACCGTTACTCTGGGGTTAGGAGAGATATCTACTGCTCCTTGTGTATCTTCTTTATCGTGGTTCTCTTGCTGAGTAGCTGGTAATTATTCAGAGGTTCATTGGGATTTGGAGAGGAGGCATTACAATCACTCCCAGGAAAAATTGGATCACAGGTGTTTACTTATATGTCTTGAATATGTTTGCTGGTTTAGATATTAAAGGGTTTTTTTTCTTTCCCATTATATTCACAATTAATAACAGATTTCTTAATGTGGACAGGATGTCAATGATGTACTTGCAGCTCTAGACCATGTCATTGAAATGGGTCTTGCAGACTCATCTAAAGTTGCTGTTCTTGGAGGCTCACATGGGGGCTTTTTAACAGCCCACTTGATTGGCCAGGTAATTTGCAACTTTACAAATTAAGATATCTCAATTTAG
Organism: Papaver bracteatum; assembly: GCA_023529315.1. Classification (NCBI taxonomy): domain Eukaryota; kingdom Viridiplantae; phylum Streptophyta; class Magnoliopsida; order Ranunculales; family Papaveraceae; genus Papaver; species Papaver bracteatum. The sequence continues at coordinate 197,978 of JAJJWX010003528.1, forward strand.
ATATCAGTTTGTCTGTATTTGGTATACGCCAGACTTATTGCTCGTACCATTTCTGTCAATAAAATCTAATTCGCCATTGGCTGTTATCATCTTCTTTTAACCTTCAGAACCAAGTCCATTTTCATTTTATGAATAGTTCTTTGTCCTTATCGGCTGGTATGAATAATTATAAGTATTCACTTTCCCTATTGTACGTGTCTTGGTTCTCTTGGTGTAGGCACCAGATAGATTTGTGGCAGCGGCTGCAAGGAATCCTGTTTGTAATCTTGCATTGCTGGTTGGTACATCTGATATCCCCGATTGGTGTTTTGTGGAAGGTAGCATGGGAAAAAATTACTTTACAGAGGCACCTTCACTTGATCATCTGCATGTGTTGTATAACAAGTCTCCTATTTCACACCTCTCAAAGGTAATTTATATTGTAACTAAAGTTTAAGGTTAGTTGTGCGGTGACATTATGTTCAAGTAGAAAGAAAGAGAGCATTTTCATATGACTTTCCCCCCAAAAGCGCAGCATTTGGTGGTTCAGCTCTTTGCTTGTTGTTTCTTCAGGTCAAAACACCAACCCTCTTGCTTCTAGGCGCACAGGATCTGCGTTGTCCAGTTTCAAATGGATTGCAAGTAAGACTGTACATGTAGTCTGTTAGTCTAACACAGTTAAAATTGACATTTCGGGAATTCGATATTACATGATTCCAAGTCAAACATCATTGGTTGAAAAAATATGTAGTATGCACGAGCACTGAAGGAGAATGGAGTTGAGGTTAAGGTGATCGTGTTTCCAAATGACACCCATGGAATTGACAGGTTCTCTTCAGTCATCGTTTTATGTTAATTCTTACATAGCATTGGTCTCTAAAATTTCTTCACATGGATAATGGATTCTTGTTTCTTTTGCAGGCCGCAATCTGACTTTGAAAGCTTTCTTAACATTGGTGTCTGGTTCAATAAGCATTTCCAATAAACAGAGATGTGATCCACGTCATCTTCTAAGTACCTGTTTTCTTCAAATTCGGAAATAACTTTTACAGTGTGAATGAAGTTATTGGTTCTGTTTTCCCTATTATAATTATAAAGCTGAGGAAATCCAGTTATTGTTTAGCTTATTTTCTATGTGTACAAACCTTTCCGATTGTGCAAAGTTTGTCGCATTCTAGGAAGGCAGTCTATAGAGGTTATAATGCCAAGAGTCACAAGACCTCTAAGCACTTCAGGTTTAACAAAATTGAATTCATAGATACATGTAGAAAGTAAACATGCATGATTCACATAGAGCATAGGTTTTAACAAGCCACGACATTAATCCTTGAAATTTTTTTGGTACCAAAAATGAAAAAAAGACACTTGTGTTCCCCGAATCACCCCGAATCACCACGGCACTACTCTGAAATCTAACACTGGTATGAAGTTTCTCTTTCTCCAACGATATTACAAAACTAGTAGAAAGATTCAACAAGTAAAACAAACTAATCCTCTTCCTCAGCTTCGTTTTCAGCAATGTTGAAGTACCGCAATTCGTACACATTACGGTCTTTGCTGGATGCAATGACTCTCAACCAATCCCTGACATTGTGCTTCTTCAAGTATTTCTTGGTCAGATACTTCATGTACCTAATCACATGAACAACGTAAAAGAATCAGTACCTGGAAACCCAAATACAAGCATAGGGGGGTCATAATGCGCAATAGGTTCTCAGATTCTGCCAGAAACAAATAATCAATTTTACACGCATCAACAGTTTCAAAATGAGTAAAAACAATTTATGTAACCAGAGGATCAATCACTCTATATTCAGATCACACTGCCCATGTTAAATAACCCTGTCAGAAATCCCTAAATGGGTTCCAATTTCAAGACCACCCTGCTAAAAGTGAAACCTCCCATATTCATCAAATAACCTCCCTTACCAAACACCAACTAGGGATACTAGATTATCCTTTAATAACATCAACAGGTAACCGTTTTGATTAGCAATGCAGTAAGGTGCACTAATCTAAGGTACAACTTAACAATGATCAGAACCAGTAAATAGTATATTACCAATGTAAACAATTTTAGACACCCTGTTCAGGTGAGACCTCCCACATTCATCAAATAGAAATGATAGATAGACCGCGGATTCAATCCCGCGGTCTGTCCCGAGTGAGAGATGACACATACACTAAAGCACCCTCCATGATAGATCACAGGTTGGGGGAGGGGCCACTCCCTCTCTCAATCGGAACAGACCGCAGGACTGAACCCACGGTCAATCTATCATCACTCTTCAATCTTCATTGAATAAGCTAAGCATAATAATTTCAGGGTCCCAAAACCAACTAGGAATACTAGATTATCCTTTCACAACATTAACATGCAACCACATTCATTAGCAATGCAGTAAGTAGCGCTTGTCTGAGGTATTACAACTTAACGGTAACCGGAACCTGTACATAATCTATCATGTGACTGTAACAATAGAAACAGAACAAAACTAACATCTTCTAAGACAATAATAAGCACAATATAAACTCTGCAAAAATACACTTATAATTCCACTAACAATAAGAAACATACAACTTCTGCTCATTCTGTAGTTGAGACAGAATGTGAACGACGAACATAACCAGGCATGTGCATAATCTATCATGTATTGTAACAATAGAGAGAACAATACCAACATCTTCTAAGACAATAAGCACAGCATACAATCTGCAAAAACACACACTCTACTTTAAATTAGAATTCCCCTTGACCACTAAGAAACATACAACTTATGCTCTGCTCATTCTGTAGTTGAGTCAGAATGTGAACGACGGACATAACAAGGCATGTGCATAATCTATCATGTATTGTAACAATAGAAACAGAACAATACCAACATCTTCTAAGACAATAGCACAGCATACAATCTGCAAAAATACACAATGTACTTTTACAATCTGCAAAAACACACACTCTACTTTAAATTAGAATTCCCCTGACCACTAAGAAACATACAACTTCTTCTGGTCATTCTAAGTAGTTGAGTCAGAATGTGAACCCTGAACATCACTTACAGCTTGATTTAAGCCTTTTAAGGGCTAAATGTTAAATAAAATGAAGATGTAGAAACATATAATGAATTCTAGTTCTTGTCCCGAAAAGATCAAGTAGATATACAGTAAAACCTTGATATATTAATAACTTAGACACATCGATTATTTTCCCTGTCCAAAAAGATATTAATTTATCAAGGCTCAACTGTGTTTCTCTTTACAAGAATTCATATTCATTTTCACATCTTCATTTTACTCAATCTCTAACTTAACCAGAGATCTATATGTTCATTGTTGTTCACATTCTGACCCAAACAATGATATGCAGTTGCAGATCAATTAAACAAAGCAGCATTCAATAAAATCACACATGAATTAAGTCTAATTGCAAGCTCAAACCTTCAACATACCAAAGGACTTGACTAAAATAAATCAAACTTTAAGCTAAAAAAACACAAAACCCAGACCTAAAATTCCAAATCTAAGAAGAAGTATACCTCTTGGACAAAGGGTTGTTGGAGTTAACAGTAATCTTGCTCTTATCACGAACAATAGTGATTTCATCACCAAGAGCACCAGCTTTACCACCAACTTTGATTCTTTCTTGTAAAAACTTCTCTAAAGAAGCGATATCCATGATCTTATCTTCAACTGGTTTTGCACAATCAATTGTGAAACTTGATCCTTTCTTCTTACCTCCTTTCTGGGTAGCCATTTTCTTCACTTGACTCATTTTTTTCTCTCGTCTTCAGCTTCCTCTCTGTGAACGAAGTAAACCCTAAAAACGCAGTTTCTTTGAAGAGCTGAAAAGAAAAATGAGATTTATAGTGAGGATTTATAATGGATCCCTAGTTTACTTGTTGGGCTTGAAACGAATCAAGGCCTTTGTCTGTCCATAAAGCCACTATATCGTTTCGGGTATTTCACCTTTCACCCGCATGATGAGGCTATTTCCCGTGCAGTGGAACGCAAGCGTAATAAATATTTTGATATTTGTTCCTCTCATGGTTATAACTTTCGCATTTTGGCTTTCACGACATTGGGCGATCTTGGTGAGGAGACTATAGTTTTAGCTTAAGAATTATTTAGCTAGGCATGATTCTAATTTTAAAGTAGGAAAATTTTTGTTTAATAGGTTAGGTGTTGCGATTCAGATGGGGATGGAAGCTAAGATTGTTGCTCGGCTCCCAACCGTTACCATAGCCTCTGAAAATTATATTTTGTGATATTGCAGAAAAAATCTAAAAAAAAAAATAGCTAGTTTAGCTGGTCATCCCTGTTCCTCAAAGGTTTCATGCGCTCCAGGAGGTCCCAGGTTCAAGTCCCTGATGGCGCAATATTGCAGAATTTGACATGGAAGGTAGAGTTAATTTGCCCCCCTTGCAACATAATCATCCCCCTATCCGCTTCAGCTCCCTTGGATGGTTCCACATGAGACTCACTGGTAGGCGAGCACGGCAACCTGTTCAACTAATATAGTAGTACGCTGTTGGAGCTTGGCTGGTTAGGCTTCCAACTAGTTTCTTGTAATAATACTCCTTATCCTTATCCAATAAAAAAAAGTAAAGTAAAGTTTCAAAATAAGAATAAAAATAAATTTGAGGTTCCACTAGGTTTATTTTCTTAGGATTCAACTGAACTCGACGTTTGGCTACGTATATTATTTTAACCTAGCTAAAAATGGTGGTTTTACAAGCGTTTCAGGGTTCAGCTATGCATTCGAATGTAACCAAGTGGGGTATAACTTATTTTTTTTTCCAATATGTGGATTCGTTTGATAATTTTGAAGCCAAGAGATAACTTAGTTTTTTTCTTACCTCCAAGGATAACCTTTAATCTGCTCTTTAAATTGAAATATTTGGATAATTCACAAATTAGAACTCTTTAGCATAGTTGTGATAAACGTAAACTAGTTTACTCGAGGAATCAATGAGTAGGAATTTGTATTTGATTGATGATGTTCTCCAGCCACTTTGTGCTCAATTCTTGGTATCAATGCTAAAAACTCATCTTTCGTTGTTGATGAAAATGGCGGTTTTCCTCATTTTGCTTCCTCAAATCCCTTGAGGATGGGGTCTGAGATTATGGATATTGGGATAAATAACCAAGCAACACGGAGATTAGTCTACCTGTTGGTACGGCGATTAAAAGTGGGTTCGAAGAAAACATTATTGGTTATGAATAATAAAGCAAAAGTGGGCAAAATTGTGAACCCTAATCCTAATTATGGAAATTAAAGATCCTTATTAAGGGAAGATGATGATCGTAGGAAAGTTTTAGAACAAGGTGCGTTATGCATTTCAAACTATATATTCACTTTGAGACCATGACCTCACTTGATTGAAAAGAAAAAATAATTTTACATTACGCCAATGCCTATATAGGTTGTTATCTACTTTTTATGCATATGTGAACTAATGAAGGACTAAGTTTGATCTCTAGGTACACTAGCAAACCTATTTTGGCATATGATTAAACTCTTACGAAAACTAGATTATCCTTTGCTATGGTTTGCATTTATATTAAAGTAGACGTCGGCTACCCCCATAACATTCCACTTTTGACCAATAACAAGATTCCAACGGAGCTAGTAGATAAATATAAGCGGAAGCCTCCAAAGTGTGATATTTATAATATGGTATTTCGGTGTTTAGCTAAGAATTGCTCGAAGAAAAGAAAGACAAAATGGAAACCAAAAAAGAATTAGGTAAATACATAAAGGTCATAGTGGTAGTGTCCATGCCACAGTTGTGACTTGAAAAGATGAGGATACCGAGTGCAGCGCCAGTTATTTTACAATAACTTATATCTAAATAATCTTGTATGTTCTTATGGAACTTTAAACGACTCAATATTATCTTGACAAGGCTATCTTGGATATAATCTATCACATACGTGTGTAATTGAATTGTAATAAGAAAATTATAATCCATAATAAGTAAAAACAAAAACGCAAGATTTTGTTAACGAGAAAACTACCTGACAGATAAACCTCGGAACCTAGTTCAGTTTTGAATAATTTCATGATTAAGTCGCTACACAAATTAACTACCAACAACTTTGTGTAGTTGAGATCGAATAAACTACCCTCATTACCTAGTTTCCTTAGTATCCATGTGCGTTTAACAAATCTGATTAATGCACATGAATTACCTAACATAATTCACTGCCAAGTGTTGCTTTAATTACCCATATAAAGGTTTTTGCAACTCAATTCCTTTAGAATGTCTTACAATGGCAAGGAATCAAACCATATGCTAAATACTCAAATCGAATCAAAAATACCAAAGATATTATATGATAAATCATGAGTCAGGATCTTCCATTTAGATTTTAGAATAATAAGTGAACAAGATATACCATATCTAAAACTCTTAACAATTATCTAAATAATCAATCATGATTCTATAAGTTAGATTTTTAAAGAAAATAACTTTTCGATCTCTATAAGATTTATAACCATCAAATATAAATGGCTTGTCTATACCAGAAAATCAAGCCACACAGATAATCACGTCAAAATCAGAAACACAAAAGAACTTCAATTCTTCAAAATATCCTATGGTAACAACATGCACTTCATTCCACTAGTGATTTTTCTCACAGAACGGAGTCTGTTAACATTGGAAAAAATCAATGGTTTTACCTCAACATATCTATAATCACTTACTATAAATTATCACGAAACGGAGTCTGTTAACATTCAAAGTCTTGAGTGACCTTGTATTATAAGAGAAGGACCATAAAATAAACTAGAACTTATCTAGCAGATAACTATACGAGTTAGTTCAATAACAAGTAATAATCAACGAAAACAAAATAACAAGAACTTATCTAGAAGATAACTATACGACTTAGTGCCAACCCATGTATTTGGCTAAATTAGAAACTAGTTATGTGCGCACTTCTAGTAAAGTAAAGCACAAAGAAATATGTTCCAAAATTGGATTAAAAAATATTTCTCATAAGACTAAGTCATATGAGCGAGATTGAGCTGCTAGATTAGCCAAAAAGTGTTGCAGTTCAAAAAAAAGTGTTTTCTATTTGTTAACACTAGTTCTTTCTCCTAGCATTTGCTCGCACTTGAAGTAGTAGCGAGATACTTTCTGCGCAACAAAAATCACCTTTTCGATGAATGGTTCAGTGCATCTGGATTTATTTTTTGATCTGACGGCTGAGATTGGTTGCACTGAAACAAACGACGTTAGGCGTTATTTGATTCTGCGACTAGCATGCTAGATTAGCACTGCCGTATGACTTAAGTGGTTGTCCTAGCATGACGTGGACTGCTAATCTAGATGCTAGATTATCACACCATAGGACTTAGCCTAATATTACTTAGGAATCTAGGATCCAAGCTTTGAGTATCAAAGGAATAAATATGAACAATAATATACTCTGAACCAAGTACGTTTTCAATATTTCCTGACATAAACTGTTATAAAATTAAACTGTTAATGTCAGAAAGTAGTACTATTAATATTTTCTTTTGTTAGGTCTGTAGTATCGTCTTAGGTTTTCATATTACTTTTTTTTCTTATTCTTTTTTGATAAACCTCATAAAATTTCATTCATGATAAATAGAGATTACATGGACTTCAAGAACATAGAGATAAGTAACGAACTACCAACAAGTAACGAACTACCAAGCAATCCCAAGAAAGAGTGATTCATGAAGATAAGTAACGAACTACCAACAAGAGTACCAAGCAATCCGAAGATTGAAAGAATGGTTTTGGGATTACAATCCAACCATTGTGATAGGGTTTTTTCTTATTGAAAAACAGATCTTCTTATAAAAATATGAGAGTAATACATCCAAAGTCTTGAATCTTGATTAACACATTTGATGCCACCCAACATCTCCATTGAAATCGCAAAGAAACATCGTGAGAGCGCATACAAAATCTCCACAAAAGAGAAGACATAAACAAAAAGAGTAAAACACCCACAAAAACACCATAAAAATCTCCTAAAGGCAATAGAGATTGAAACAAAAACTTATACAAATCTAACCTAAACTACTAGCTGTCCAAAATGGACTAGATCTGGGCTATAATGGTGGTGAGGTTTTTTTTTTTTTTTAAGTTTTAAGAAGGGGAAGGGGGAGAAATTTATAGAGGAATAGTTTTCGTAATATTAATAACAATAAACATTTTGTACGACAATATAACAAACTTCTTACACAATACAACTTTCAGAATTTTTTTGGTTCTCACATGTGATTAATATAATACTTTTATATATTTAAAAATATAATATATGGGACAATTGATAAAATACACCTTATGGGATTAGCAATTACAAAAGTACACCCATTATTTTGACCCTCCATCCAAAATTTTGTTAAGGCCCACCATCACTCGATCTAACCGTCCATCAACCATGTTCAATCAATGGTTGAGATACCAAAATAATTGTGAAATTCAGATTTACTCTTTGTATAATAAAAATGGTGTAGAGAAGCGAGGGTTTCGTTTATTCTCTACTTTGCTCTCTCTCTCTCTAGCAACTCAGGAGAGATAAACACGATAGTGGTATAGGTAAATTATGTAGTATAAAAAAAGGAACATCTTTTGTTCATACCACCATGGTGTTTATTATACTGGTTGTTTGTGTTTAGCTTTAGGTTTAGTTTTCACTGGTTGTTGTTCATTGTTTTAAAGAAGTTGATTATGAAGATGGGAAATGCAACGATGTTAGAAAACATGAAGAGGTAACAATTATTTGGTCCTAATTTTCAGTGTCGAGCCGTTTCCAGAAACCTTAAATTTTAATTTGGAATTTTTTCTGAAATCCTTATTTATGTTTTGGTATGTTTCAATCGATACGGGTTGCATGTATAATTAAGATTAGTTTTCGAGTCTTTTTTTACTAGTAGTATTCTTTATGAATTAAGATCAACCCATCTTCTTAACTCTTAGCTTTTTATGAAGAAAAATGAGGCGGAATCAAGATATCTCATTTGAGAAGTAAAGTGATTTACTTAGTGCTATCTAGTACTGTTACTTAGTTGTTGATATGTTCCTTATCATAATTTGTATAATACAACATATCTCTGATGTGTGTGCTAGTAATTTTTAATATGTTCAACTCGTACAAGATGTCATTGATGTTGATATCATTTTTTCGACGATGAAAGATAGAAGTTTAAGTTATGTTTGTGTATTTGAATAAGTTAATTTGGGAGAATAGGTTTGTCTTTGATTCAAAATTACAGGTTGAAAGGGAATTAGTACGACATGAAATGGTTATATTTGAATTACCGGTTTCACCCACATTTAGTGCTTGACAAAATGCATGAAACACAAGACAGTCTGAATCGAATAGGAAGGTCACTCGGTTGAAGTCGACCCGAATTGGTATAGATAGGGGTTCTTTGGTATAACGGTGGGTAACCATTTTATTGAAAAAAAGGATGGAAAAGTGAAACTGAGTGTATTTTAGCAATTATGAAGAAAAAAAAAATGGTATATATCCCCCCTTTTAAGGAAAACAAGACAAACCGAAATCGCTAAGGAATTCGAGTTTAGAAGGAAACTGAGCCGCTGGATCGATTAATTTTAAAATTTCTCCGTTTGATCTATTCAATTTCCGGGTTTTTATTCCCGAACAACTAATAAGAATCGTTGATAGAATAACTATGATATGATTCTAGCCGTCGATAAAAGGACTTCAGTGAAATATGTATTCTAATATAGGAATTTCATTTTATATAACTATCATATTAAAGGACTTAATCGAAAATATATATAAAACCCAACTTAACCCAGAAAAACATTTTTCTCTTTTCTTTTTCTTCTTAGACTAGGACTGAGAAGAGGAAATGGATATAGCGAAGACGATGAACATATTTTCATCAGATTCGATCATATTCTTCCACCGAATTTTTGTTATTCAAATTCAATCTGTTCTATGTTCACCAAAATTATTTAGTTCCTGATTCGGTTTCTCAGAGGTTTTTCGTTTTGAAATTATGGTTTAAATTGAATTTTTTTGACCAACATAGATTGAATTGAATTGATAAATTGGACTGCTTCGAAGACAGAAGTACATGTAATTTTTTATTCAAAATTTTGTTTGTATATAAAATCATTACTTTGTTTATATTTTTGAATTTATCTTATCTGAAACATGTATCTCAATTGGTATGCAATTTGCTTTTTATGCGACAATCCTTTGAGACTGTAGATTTCGGTTGTGGATTGGGAACACATAAACTGGGTATTTCTGTCAGCACTGCCCCTGAATCAAGGGACAAGCACAAGCACTTATTCGAGAACTAACTTAACAGGTGCAAGCACTTACTTCAGATTTTAATCGAGCTAATTTAATTGAAGGACAAATAATCCACATCCCTCTTAGCGTCTGTAGTCTGCACTCATGAATGATACATGATGAGTTAACTTGATCACTTAGTTAACTATCTTGGTTTGGAATTTGACTAAAGTTTCATCTAAAGTATTCTTATATATGTCATTTTTTGTTTTGGTTCTTTGAATAGTGTACTGGACTATGCGATGTTTACATGTATGAAGTCATATCTCAGTATTATGTGAATTGGTTATGGATATTATCAATAGAGGTTAATTTACTCAAGTCAAGTATACTGGAAGGGAATGTTTGCCTCAGTGCCCTCAGGAGGTAATGCTCCAATGGCCGTGACTTGACTATCCCTACACTAGTGAGATGAGTTAATGATATGCTAAGAGGTTTGTATTGCGGGTTTCAATCTCTTTGACATAGGAATTTGGGTACCCTTATCCATATGTAGTCTCATCTTCCCAAGTTCCAAATTTTACATATTTTTTCACTATCCCCGTTGTTTTTGTTCTTTAAGTGGTTTCTACAGTTTATAACATTCCCATGTTTTAAGAATTTTTGTTTAGGCAACGTAACCTAGAGATAAAAGATATCATGGATGATTAAATTATGAATGATACAGAAAATGTTTTTGTTTTACTATTGTTTCATGATATGTTATAATGCATTTAGTTTCAGCGTGTCATTGTTTTGTAAAAGTAGAAAATACGAATATCATTTAGTTTCACTGTTTCATTGTTTTGCGAAAATAGGAAATACGAATGAAAATATTAGCGTTTGCTGACGTGCAACGCACATGCATTCCACTTGTGTTTGTAATTGCTAATCCCACATGGTGTATTTTAGAAAAATCCCCAGAATACAAAATATATGTGATTCATGAGATATTTTTGCAATTTAAAATGTAAAATACTATATATATCTTGTAATTGTATTTTAGTAATCCTTTATTTTTCTATGTTTCGTTTGTTAAGTTTTTTTACTTGGAATTATGATTTAGTTTTTATTGTTTTAAGTATATATTGGAAGTTCTGGAGTTTTCTATAAGTTAGATTCCCATTCTTATATCTGATTATGCATATAAATAAAAAAATTAATTAACTAGCAGCCCCTAATTTTCATCTTCCTTAGGTCTTGATCTGTTATAGGCGACCCTGGTATTGTTTTACTAGTGTGAAAATGAATCCTCTCTTGGTATAGGTACCAACTAGTTAGGTAATTGTTAGAATTGCGCAAAATTACAAGTCTTACAAGTCTAACAACCACATCCAATATTTCGTTTAGGCAATCTGTATGGACAAACTCCAATATAATTCCAAGAGAATAAACTAGACATTCAGACTCAATCAAAGGAAATATATCCAAGAGTTGTATCTCTGTTTTTCAATGCAATCAGCAAATCAAACAGATAGAATTTGTGAGCCTAATTATTATGAAAAATATCTTGAACGGTTCCAAAGACCAATGTTTAAGTGTCAACCAATTTATATCAACAACCAAAAGGTTGGATAATCTAATTGATTGAACTACGCACAACCTGTGATATTTTAATTATATAAACAAATATAATGCGGAAAAAAATAACACAGACACCAGAAATTTTGTTAACGAGGAAACCACAAATGCAGAAAAACCCAGGGACCTAGTCCATATTTGAACACCACACTGTATTAATAAAGCCGCTACAGACACTATCCTACTACAAGTTAACTTCAGACTGGACTGTAGTTGAGCCCTAACCAATCTCACACTGATCAAGGTACAGTCGCGTTCCTTATGCCTCTGAATGCCAGAAAGACTCTACGCACTTGATTCCCTTAGCTGATCTCACCCACAACTAAGAGTTGCATGCTACGACCCAAATTAGAAGACTTTATAAACAAATCTGTCTCACACAGAAAAGTCTATTGAATAGATAAATCTGTTCAATAGACTTATATTTCGCTACGAGTTTTTGTTCTGTCTCGCTATGAGTTTTTGTTCTGTGTTTTCATAAATCAAGGTGAACATGAACCAATTGATACATCAGACTTATATTTCCGAAGAATAGCCTAGTAATATCAATTACCTCATAATAATCTTAATCGTATGGTAGCGAAACAAGATATTGTGGAATCACAAACGATGAGACAAAGAAGTTTGTGACTACATTTTATTTTGCCAATCGGAGATTAAATCTCGAGCAAATCTTGTAGAAGATAGTACTCAATATGATAGAATAAAGAAAGATCGGAGCACGCAACTACAGAGAAAATAGTTGGGTCTGGCTTCACAATCCAAATGAAGTCTTTAAGTCGTTAACCTATAATGGTTTTAGGAAAAACCTAGGTTAAAGGAGAATTGACTCTAGTCGCAACTAGTATCACACATGAGGTGTGGGGATTAGGTTTCCCAGTTGCTAGAGTTATCCCTTACATAGTCTTTAAATCATAGTTTGCAATCAATGTTACCTTGGTAACAAATCATTCAATATTCACCATTAGATGAAAACTTGATTAGACTCAAGCTAATATCTTTCAACCGTTAGATCGAACTTAGCTTGTTACACACAAATGAAAAGTGACTTCATTTAGATATGGGTAACCATACCTAAACGTGTACACCTTGTTGGATCAACAATAGTTAATCGAAGTTAGCCATATAAACACTTTCATATCAACCTTGTTCATCTTAACACAACTAGTTCAAATGACTCAAATAAAAATAGTTATAGAGTTGTTCAGTTGTTTGTATTCTCACAGAAGTATACAAGACACAATTGAAGCAAAATCAATTTTGATTCACTCGAATCAATTCATAAACACTATAGCCACGATTTAAAAAAGATTACATTCCTTATTTTATAAATTTATTAGTTCATGAACAAACCGATTTTAGAACATAACCCACTCAAGTATGCAAACGGGTACGCATACCTAAGTAGTTGGACTTGGTCAGGGTTCGCAAGTATGCGAATACGTACACATACTCTCATACACCACCAAACTCAGTTGATTTCCCAGACTTTAATTTTATGCTGGTACGCATACGGATATGCATACTAGGTTCCCGGACTTCAACTAACAAACCAGTACGCATACGGGTATGCATATTATGGTTCCCGGACTTGGAATAACTTGCAACAGTTAGCATGCAAGTACTCATATTGTGCTATATCCAATCATGGTTAATTGTTCTAAACTCCCATTTCAATCATTGAAACATTCTTAGAAGACGACAATAGCTGTCTCACACAAACTATTAGCTTCAAAGCAATTTTCAAGTGATCAAATGATCAATACAAAACATTCCGAGTCTACACCAAATGATTGTCTCACACAAATCATATAAGATGTCCCCAAGCGATTTCACATGCATGATCATCTTTTGACTTTCGTCAAGAATATAAGATGAACTTGGTTAAAGCGAAAGCTTACCAACACATATTTCGAGAAATATGTAAGCGCGAGTTAAACTCAGCACGAAATATCAAATGTGTATAATCGAAGTCTATATAGATACACGACTTTTGTCTCAAAAATGAGATAAAGTAGAAATAGACTTTTGAGTGATAGATGGGTTCAAGTCTCCACGTATCTTTTATTGATGAAGTTCCATAAGCTCCCCTTAGTAGTTATTCGTCTTCAATCGATGAATTCCGTGAAGTCTAAAGCTCAACCACACATTCTATCCTAATATGATAATTAGCTATAAGTAAACTAAAAATAAAGACTTATAGTTTTGACAACTAAACTTGACAAACAAGCTTGAGATAGCAACGCTTGCGAGTTCGACCGAGTAGTGCTCTAACAATTAGTGTCCCCCTTTGTCACTGTAGCGCCCCCTAAGCTAGCAGCTGACTAAACTAAGAGATTAACTAGATAAAGAGGCACTAAGAATCTAAATCATTTACTTAGACATTCAATTAAGAATTCTGCTACAAAACTTAACCCAAAATTAACCCCGCTCAGAAATGTATATACAAGAAATACTCTCAAATGATACTTATACAATAATCATTTGGTTCGCAAATAGAATATACAACATAATAAATATAGTAGAAGACTCAACGCCACGAAACTTCCGTTGCGCAACTCTGATTTGTCTCTTAAACTGAAAGTGGGAATGGGTGAGCACATCATCCCTAAAATGGGTGCCTAGTAGGAATAATAACTAGCTTTCAAGTAATCATTAATATGATTCAAAGATAATGCAGGTTTTATCAAAAGTAGGTAATATAAAGAAAGACAATAAAACATAACGTAGAAACTTCTTCATAGACATTCATAAATAACAGTAAACATCCATGTGTGATATGTGTGTTGCCGCACATAAGGGAAGAATAATATTGCGGTGGATTGCCCTAGCCATAATAATATTGCGGTGTATCTCCCTAGCCATAGAATACTGAATATATATAAAGGAAGAATAATATTGCGGTGTATCGCCCTAGCCGTGTAATATTGCGGTGTATCGCCCTATCCATAGAATACTGATATTGTGTCAGCACACATCTCATACCACACCAAGCACACAAATATATGCATGAATTTCACAACACAAAGATTGATTTGTAAAACAATAATGAATACAAGAGAGTTCGTTATCGATTCCCACCTCTTTTGATAACAAGCCTCGCCTACCTCGAGATCCATGATCCACTGGTTCATCCTTGAATAAATTGTTGTTAATAAAGACTAACTGTTAATCACACAAGAAGTCTAAGAAACTAGCTAAAATGGCGTACACAAGAATCATACAAATTTATCTAATGGTTCTAAGCCCAATAATGATTCTACACCTTTTTATTATCTATATTTAACATATCTAAGGTCTACTAATTCAATTAGGTTGATTCTATAGTCCATTAGCTAAGTCTTACGAATATCTACAACTTTGTAGAAGAAGTCAAAAGCAAATTCGGACCATAAAGGGTCTAAATCATCAACATAGGACAACTAGGCCTAAACCCAAGTTCTCTAAATAGGCCCATTAACCAAATGCCTGGTCCAATTGGTCAGCTGACGGTCTCTAGCGGTCAACATATGGTCAACGGAATCACCTAACGGTCAACGTCCAAAGTCAGGTCAAAGTCAAAGGATTCAAGGTCAAACGAGTTAACTCAGTGAGTTGAATCAGGGTTTACTGAGTTAACTCTACTCAGTCAGACAACCTGAGTCAGGTAAGTCAGCTAGACTGACTGGGATGTCTAACAGGCCTAAGTCACAAAAATAGAAGTTCCAATAATCACTATACATTTCATTCAATCAAAAATAACTTCACAAATCAATTTCAAATACAAAATCTATTACCTTAATCTGCTGTTGCAGGCTTTTACTAAGTCCATTGCTAAAATAGCATTACAATCAACTTAATCTCATTCTCTACCCTCATCCCAAAGCCTCAATCACATAATCCTCTTTTGTTGGATCAAAAACCTTATAGTTCAATCCACTAACTGCAGGTCATCTACAAAACTCGTACACATCCATTCTCTAAATCTGCACAACTAACAACCAAGGAATCCACATCTCATAACCCACAATTCCATTCATCATTACAACTTTGCAATTCCACCATTCTCTGTCACTTTAGTCATAGCAGTAGCATCACTATCCACAGCTACACCATATCCATGATACAAACAACTAATTCATTTAAACCTCAACTCCAAACTTCTCAAGAACAGAGCCAACCCCTGTTCTTTAATCTATCACCAACAATACTTCAAACAACCAACAATACCCACCTGCAATTTATAACTTCCTGGCAAACACAATACTAGTAATAACACTATCAAACTTACTACATCATTCATCACAATGAACCACCAAAACTCAACATAACCATTTCAAAACCTCCATCCTCATAACCACCACAACCACCTCATTCACAAACTGAGTTCCATAATTACACCACCACTATATCATTATCTCAACTATCTTTTGCAATTAACTCAAATTTTAACTCCAGTAAAACTACAAACACTCAACAATCAGAATTTTCAATTGATAAGGTTAACCTAAAGAACAGTTACCTCATAACAGTCTCACACAGGAAATTGGAGTCGAATTATTCATTCCCTTGGCTCAATTGAGAAATCATCTCAAGACCACCACCATCTCAAAAATTCAAACATGACCCTCATCATCATCTGTAATCCATAAACTCTTAACTCCCAAATCCTTTCTCTCCCTAATTTGAGTTCTAAACTTCGATTTGCCTATTAAATCACCACACCCATTTAATAATTATTTCTAATTCTTCTTAATCATCACCTTCTTAATCTTCACCCAAATCGAACTCCAATCGAACTCTCTGAGAAACCCTAACTCTTGATTTAATCCTTAAGACAACTCCATAGCTTCAATAAATATAAACCCTCTGTAGTGAACATCACTACAATTGGATATACAGATTCAGATCGGATTAATAGGGTTAGAGATTATTGAAGAAGGATAGAAGGAATTAGAGGGTTAGAATGAGAAACAGACGAATTGGAGGAGTAGAAGCCATGGACAGATGAACATAAGAATTTAGGGAAGAAGGTCAATACATTGATTATTCGATAACCGTATCCCATAACAGACCGGGTACAAATACAAGTCATGCCTTAACAATAATTACTAAAGGCACACACACAACTACTAAGGGAACCAGACAGAGCTACTAGGTCTATGACACCCTCTTAATATTTCATCTTCATCAACTCAACATCATCACCAGATACACCCATTCTTAAAATCAGAAACCCTAATTCCATTTCCCCTGATTCACCATGGAAATCCTAAAAATCCATAATCTTCTCCTACTTAAAACACATCGACATCACCTCCTTCACCATCTGTATATCTTCATCAATCAATTTCTCTCCGAACCTCTCTCGCAACTCCAACAGAACATGAGCAGAGAAAAAGAAAAAGAAGAATAAGAAGAACGAAAGAAGAGAAAATAAGAAAGAGAAAGAAGGAAAACAAATGAGATGTTATCCTCTAGAATTGGGAAGATAAGGCAGATCAGGATTGCTAAAGGCACCCGACCAGAAGATAAGGGCAGCCAAGTCGGTTTAAGTGTAAAAATGCTAATTTTACCTCCTTACTAATATGATGATATTTTCTTCATCCGATGTACGAATGACATGCTCGAGTAGTCCGTTTCGCATAACTTTTCAAAACCTAATCAACGGTACTAGTTTCGTGTCTATATCATTGTTAGATTAATTCTTATTAATTAACCTTCGTGTTAAACTAATCGAATTATTAGCATCTAAGACATCTCTTGACTAGTCTAATAGCGTTGACGAGCTTGAGGGTCCTTACATTCTCCCCACCTTGTATCATTTTCATCCTCGAAAATCGAACCACCTTTCTGATCTTCAGACTCCCCACCTTAAAGAATAATCTCATCTCTTGTCTAAGCGCAAAACAACATAAAACAAAGCACAAACCTAAATGGCTTTCTACAACTAAAATTTGTGGCTCTAGGTTCTAAATACTAATTTCCATTTTAATAAGTTACCGATTCTAATTACGAGAGAATATACTCTATAACAAAGTTTCTAAGTAAAATTTGGGATCTATCGGTCCACTAATAGAAGTAAGTCTCCCTTCTATGCCTAGTGATACAAGAATGCAGTTGCCCTGTTTAGTTTCATGACGCCTGACAATGCCTACTACGTAACAAGTATCACCTGAACACACAAGAATTACCAACCTCGCTATTCCCCAGTGTTGGATTAAATAAGTATTAATTTATTAAGTTTAATTAATCTCCAAACTATTATCGTAATTGGTGTAAGTCTTACAAATTTACTTTACTTTATTTTTTTATTAAGTTTTATTTTATTTTTTATTAAAGATAATAATAATAATAATAATTTAAATAAGGTCAAATTACAACTTTAGTGAAGGGTGTAGGTAGCCGTGCAACAAGTTGGTCCCCTATTCCCTTCTGAATAACAATTCCTAGTCTATGAAATAGAGAACTTCTTATTTTAGAATTGGCATCATGATTCGCCATACAGTTCTTCAGCCGCTTCAAAAGTGTTTCTGTATCATCACTGAGACCCCCAAAGGTTGTGCATGCAAGAATACCAAAACCATAACCATGTTCATAGCAAATTGCTAAATACTTGTTACGTTTACGCGTAATGGCCTCTGAGATGGCTTGCCCAAGGTTGAAGTTGCGATATCTGCTATTAGTAAATGGGGAAACAATGGTGATCCAAATTCGAATCATGATATTTATTTCTTATTTATTGTTGTTATTATTTATTTCTTTCTCTTACCAATATAAGTAATCCAAATTCGATTTCACGTCAATTTATAATATATGATATTTTTAACTTTGTTGTAATACCATATATAATTTTTCCAAATATTATTTACTATAGATTTGCTACTAGTCTAATTACTCGAATATTATTATCAATTGCGTTATTATTATCATTATTCTTAAGTTGATAGTCTAGTTGGTACACTAAGTCTTAATCCTTAATATGATTCTACATTCACGTAAATATTGATATAGTAGATTTTATTTATTCATATGGAATCAATTATATCTTGTTAAATATTGGCGTTGATAAATTAATATTATTTGAATTTTAAGTCTACACAAAAATTATAACATAATAGTCTTTAGATTTTGTTATTAATGTGAAGTATCCTATATATTAATAAACGAATTTATTTTATTTCAATTCTAATATGATACTAAACATCTGAATATTATTTTTACTACTTCATGTATATTTGTTCCATTTTATAAATTTACTGGATCATTTGTTAGATTAAAGATAATTTGTAATTAGTTTAATTTACAAAACTCAATCGTAGATAAGCGTAAATAATTTTCCATAGTTATCTAATCATAAATATTATTTCTATAATTATATATCTTTAGTGATATTTTAGTCAAGTTTAAGTTCAATATTATTTATGCTAATTAAGAAATGTTAACATTATTTATTAAAATTATCACTTTTATTATGATTTATGATTACTATTATAATATTTTTATTATTGACATTGATGATTGAACTATTATTTACTACTATTTCAATTATTATTACATTTCAAGAATATTATTAACATTTATGTGATTATAAATTATTGATTCCTATGTATAAATCAAGGTATTCAATAAATTTTATGTAACTTTCAGGATTTATCCATTGTGTTAATCTCACTATTTTTCTATTGGATTATGTACTTGTTCATACTTTTTAGATTAATTATTATCAAATCCTAAAGTTATTGGTGTACCCTACAATTTTTACTTCATTACACAATCAATCAACCAACCAAACAAACAAACAAATCAATCAATCAAATAATTATTTTAATTATTGATAGCTTTTAGTAATTAAGATTTATCTCACAAACCCAACCCAGTTCTAAACTAATCTATTTCACTTACTGGCACTGGCTATTTCTATCTTTTCTCATATAAGATCTAATAGTGAGCTCTGATACCAACACTGTAGCGCCCCCTAAGCTAGCAGCTGACTAAACTAAGAGATTAACTAGATAAAGAGGCACTAAGAATCTAAATCATTTACTTAGACATTCAATTAAGAATTCTGCTACAAAACTTAACCCAAAATTAACCCCGCTCAGAAATGTATATACAAGAAATACTCTCAAATGATACTTATACAATAATCATTTGGTTCGCAAATAGAATATACAACATAATAAATATAGTA
Organism: Papaver bracteatum; assembly: GCA_023529315.1. Taxonomy (NCBI): domain Eukaryota; kingdom Viridiplantae; phylum Streptophyta; class Magnoliopsida; order Ranunculales; family Papaveraceae; genus Papaver; species Papaver bracteatum. The sequence goes on from JAJJWX010003528.1 coordinate 218,007, forward strand.
GAAGACTCAACGCCACGAAACTTCCGTTGCGCAACTCTGATTTGTCTCTTAAACTGAAAGTGGGAATGGGTGAGCACATCATCCCTAAAATGGGTGCCTAGTAGGAATAACAACTAGCTTTCAAGTAATCATTAATATGATTCAAAGATAATACAGGTTTTATCAAAAGTCGGTAATATAAAGAAAGACAATAAAACATAACGTAGAAACTTATTCATAGACATTCATAAATAACAGTAAACATCCATGTGTGAGATGTGTGTTGCCGCACATAAGGGAAGAATAATATTGCGGTGGATTGCCCTAGCCATAATAATATTGCGGTGTATCTCCCTAGCCATAGAATACTGAATATATATAAAGGAAGAATAATATTGCGGTGTATCGCCCTAGCCGTGTAATATTGCGGTGTATCGCCCTATCCATAGAATACTGATATTGTGTCGGCACACATCTCATACCACACCAAGCACAAAAATATATGCATGAATTTCACAACACAAAGATTGATTTGTAAAACAATAATGAATACAAGAGAGTTCGTTATCGATTCCCACCTCTTTTGATAACAAGCCTCGCCTACCTCGAGATCCATGATCCACTGGTTCATCCTTGAATCAATTGTTGTTAATAAAGACTAACTGTTAATCACACAAGAAGTCTAAGAAACTATCCAAAATGGCGTACACAAGAATCATACAAATTTATCTAATGGTTCTAAGCCCAATAATGATTCTACACCTTTTTATTATCTATCTTTAACATATCTAAGGTCTACTAATTCAATTAGATTGATTCTATAGTCCATTAGCTAAGTCTTACGAATATCTACAACTTTGTAGAAGAAGTCAAAAGCAAATTCGGACCATAAAGGGTCTAAATCATCAACATAGGACAACTAGGCCTAAACCCAAGTTCTCTAAATAGGCCCATTAACCAAATGCCTGGTCCAATTGGTCAGCTGACGGTCTCTAGCGGTCAACATCTGGTCAACGGAATCACCTAACGGTCAACGTCCAAAGTCAGGTCAAAGTCAAAGGATTCAAGGTCAAACGAGTTAACTCAGTGAGTTGAATCAAGGTTTACTGAGTTAACTCTACTCAGTCAGACAACCTGAGTCAGGTAAGTCAGCTAGACTGACTGGGATGTCTAACAGGCCTAAGTCACAAAAATAAAAGTTCCAATAATCACTATACATTTCATTCAATCAAAAATAACTTCACAAATCAATTTCAAATACAAAATCTATTACCTTAATCTGCTGTTGCAGGCTTTTACTAAGTCCATTGCTAAAATAGCATTACAATCAACTTAATCTCATTCTCTACCCTCATCCCAAATCCTCAATCACATAATCCTCTTTTGATGGATCAAAAACCTTATAGTTCAATCCACTAACTGCAGGTCATTTACAGAACTCGTACACATCCATTCTCTAAATCTGCACAACTAACAACCAAGGAATCCACATCTCATAACCCACAATTCCATTCATCATTACAACTTTGCAATTCCACCATTCTCTGTCACTTTAGTCATAGCAGCAACATCACTATCCAAAGCTACACCATATCCATGATACAAACAACCAATTCATTTAAACCTCAACTCCAAACTTCTCAAGAACAGACCCAATCCCTGTTCTTTAATATATCACCAAAAATACTTCAAACAACCAACAATACCCACCCGCAATTTATAACTTCCTGGCAAACACAATACCAGTAATAACACTATCAAACTTACTACATCATTCATCACAATGAACCACCAAAACTCAACATAACCATTTCAAAACCTCCATCCTCATAACCACCACAACCACCTCATTCACAAACTGAGTTCCAAAATTACACCACCACTATATCATTATCTCAACTATCTTTTGAAATTAACTCAAATTTTAACTCCAGAAAAACTACAAACACTCAACAATCAGAATTTTCAATTGATAAGGTTAACCTAAAGAACAATTACCTCATAACAGTCTTACACAGGCAATTGGAGTCGAATTATTCATTCCCTTGGCTCAATTGAGAAATCATCTCAAGACCACCACCATCTCAAAAATTCAAACATGACCCTCATCATCATCTGTAATCCATAAACTCTTAACTCCCAAATCCTTTCTCTCCCTAATTTGAGTTCTAAACTTCGATTTGCCTATTAAATCACCACACCCATTTAATAATTCTTTCTAATTCTTCTTAATCATCACCTTCTTAATCGTCACCCAAATCGAACTCCAATCGAACTCTCTGAGAAACCCTAACTCTTGATTTAATCCTTAAGACAACTCCATAGCTTCAATAAATATAAACCCTCTGTAGTGAACATCACTACAATTGGATATACAGATTCAGATCGGATTAATAGGGTTAGAGATTATTGAAGAAGTATATAAGGAATTAGAGGGTTAGAATGAGAAAGCAGATTTAATTGGAGGAGTAGAAGCCATGGACAGATGAACATAAGAATTTAGGGAAGAAGGTCAATACATTGATTATTCGATAACCGTATCCCATAACAGACCGGGTACAAATACAAGTCCTGCCTTAACAACAATTACTAAAGGCACACACACAACTACTAAGGGCACCAGACAGAGCTACTAGGTCTATGACACCCTCTTAATATTTCATCTTCATCAACTCAACATCATCACCAGATACACCCAGTCTTAAACTCAGAAACCCTAATTCCATTTCCCCTGATTCACCACGGAAATCCTAAAAATCCATAATCTTCTCCTACTTAAAACACATCGACATCACATCCTTCACCATATGTATATCTTCATCAATCAATTTCTCTCCGAACCTCTCTCACAACTCCAACAGAATATGAGCAGAGAAAAAGAAGAAAAAGAATAAGAAGAACGAAAGAAGAGAAAATAAGAAAGAGAAAGAATGAAAACAAATGAAATGTTATCCTCTAGAATTGGGAAGATAAGGCCGATCAGTATTTCTAAAGGCACCCTACTAGAAGATAAGGGCATCCAAGTCGGTTTAAGTGTAAAAAGGATAATTTTACCTCCTTACCAATATGATGATATTTTCTTCATCCGATGTCCGAATGACACGCTCGAGTAGTCCGTTTCGCTTAACTTTTCAAAACCTAATCAATGGTAATAGTTTCGTGTTTATATCATTGTTAGATTAATTCTTATTAATTAACCTTCGTGTTAAACTAATCGAATTATTAGCAGCTAAGACCTCTCTTGACTAGTCTAATAGCGTTGACGAGCTTGAGGGTCCTTACAGTCAATTTTAGTGACAAAACTATCAATACATATGGATTGCAAAATAGATAAACTTTGTAGCTTCCCATCCAAATTCTTGATTTCCTTGGCACTTCAATATTACTCGAAATCTTCATCACTTCCAAGTATTCCAGTGATTCTGAACGTGTTCAACTCAGCATCATAGTTGTTGAATATCCGTAGCTATAACAATATATAAAAATAAGATGTTTTCGTATTGTTATACAGTGGCATAGTATTATCACACATCATCAAAGTTCAATTGTATCACAACTTTGAAAATAATACTACGGTGATATGTATCACTCCCCCTAGTAAATACTTTATCTCACAATGAAAACCACTCCCCCTTATATAATGATCCGTAAACCATATGTATTTGTAGTGTGAACTACACAATAATTCTCCCTTTTTTGTCAATATAAATTTGCAAAGGTACGTGATCATAATGAAATTCTCACTGAGATACTTCATGACTAAAAGAGAACATATCAACTTTGTTTAGGTGATTTCATATAGTCGAAACTTAGTGTATTCATCAAGGAGTTTATAAAGATACAAGAAAACTCCTATAATATTCCACAGCCACACTCCCCACAAAGATTTTGCAATTAAGCACAAGTTTAATAAGTACTCTCCCCCATAAAATGTCATTCCCGAGAGAACAACAAGAGCGACCTTACTTTTACAAGAAAATAAGGATTTATTTGCATACTTTGATCCCTAACATAGCTTTTATCTATGAAGAAACAAATGTGAAATTGAGAAAACACTACACTGACATTCTAATCCTTGATTGCCCAATATATATAAATGAGTCCAGGGGCAAAAGGGTAGAAAACTAATGAACCAAAAAAACACCAATAGACTGCCGTAAGTGTTGAAACGTAGCGGTATCTAAAGGTTTCGTGATAATATCAGCCAATTGTTATTCGGAAGGCACAAATTCCAAATTGATAATACCATTTTCATAGAGATCTCTAATAAAATGATACCTTATGTCAATGTGCTTAATTCTTGGGTGCTCAACATGATTCTCAGTGATGCGAATCACACTTGAGTTGTCACAGGAGATCTTCATTACACCAGTGTCAATTCCATAATCAGCAAGCAATTATTTCATAACCGATTACAACCTATCTTGGAAATCTTATTGTTTACGATCACAACTGAAAAAGTGGGGGTACAAAAACCTCACCCAATATTTCGCTTAGCAATCTGTATGGACTAACTCTAATATACTTTTAAGAGAATTAACTAGACAGTCAGACTCAATCTTAATAAAAAGTATATCAAAGAGTTATATCTCAATTTCTCAATTCAATCCTCACTCAAACAAATAGAAATCTGCGAGCCTGATTGAATACAAGATAAATAACTTGAACGGTACCAAAGACCAATATTCAAGGATCAATCAATTTCAATCAACTACCAAAGGTTGGATTTACCAATTGATCGATTCAACACACAACCTGTGATATTTCAATTATATCACAAAATATAATGGGAAAAGAAATAATACAAACACCAGAAGTTTTGTTAACGAGGAAACCACAAATTCAGAAAATCCCCGGGACTTAGTCCAGATTGAACACACATTGTATTAAGCCGCTACAGTCACTAGCCTACTACAAACTAACTTCGGTCAGGACTGTAGTTAAACCCCAATCAATCTCACACTGATCTATGGTACAGTTGCGCTCCTTACGTCTCTGATCCAATAAGGATACTACACGCTTGATTCCTTTAGCTGATCTCACCCACAACTAAGTGTTGCTACGACCTAAAGTCGAAGACTTTAATAAAAAAATATGTCTCACACAGAAAAGTCTACATGACTAGATAAATCTGTCTCCCACATAAATACCTACGAGTTTTGTTTCGTCTTTTGATAAATCAAGGTGAACATGAACCAATTGATAACCCGAACTTATATTCCCGAAAAACATCCTAGAATTATCGATCAATCACATAACAATAATCTTAATCGACTAGCGAAACAAGATATTGCGGAATCACAAACAATGAGACGAAGGTGTTTGTGACTACTTTTCTATCTTGCCTATCGGAGAAATTAATCTCAAGCCAATCTTACGATTTTACTCAAATATGATAGAAACAGCAAGATCATATCACATAACTATAGACAAAATAGTTGGGACTGGCTTCACAATCCCAATGAAGTCTTCAAGTCGTTAACCTACAGGGTCTCGATAGAAACCTAAGGTTAAAGGAGAATCGACTCTAGCTTATACAACAAGTATCACACATGAGATGTGGGGATTAGGTTTCCCAGTTGCTAGAGTTCTCCTTTATATAGTCTTCAAATTAGGTTTTGCAATATAAGTTACCTTGGTAACAAAGCATTCAATATTTACCGTTAGATGAAAACCTAATTTAGATTCAAGCTAATATCTTCCAACCGATACATCGAACTTAGCTTGTCATACACAAATTAAATGCACGTTCATTAGGTTTGGCTAACGTACCTAAACGTGTACACCTAGTTGGTTCAACAATAGTTAACCAATGGTTATCCATACGAGCACTTTCATATCAACCTTATTCATCTTCACCATAACTAGTTCAAATGACTCAAAAGAACTAGTTGAGAGTTGTTCAATTGCTTAGACCTCATAGAAGTATACAAGACCCAATCGAAGCAAAAACAATTTTGATTCACTCGAATAGATTCATGAACATAACGGTTTGCAAATATGCATTCCTTAACTTATAAATGTCTTAGTTCACGAAAAAACCGTTTTTAGAAAATAACCCACTTAAGTATGCATACGGGTACGCATACTTAAGTACCCAGATTAAGCTTTTTTTCAGTTCACAAACTCCAGCAGAAATTCAAGGGATGTGAACTTCTGACAGTTGCGTACAGGTATGCGGAGCTATGGTCATCCTAAACCATTAAAGTACGCAAACTTTGCTTTAAGGATTTTGGACTTACACAAGTATGAGTTCACATACAATGTTTATCCATTCAAGGTTATATATTATAAATTCTCATTTCAATTATTAAAACATTCTTAGAGGATGTTATATAGTTGTTCTTCACAAACTATTTTTCATCAAAGCGATTTTCAAGAGATTGAAATGTTCAACATGACTTTCGTCACGAGTAAACTCGGCCAAAGAAAAAGCTTACCAACACATATTTTGAGAAATAGATAAGCGAGATAAACTCGGCTCGAAATAGAAAATGTGTATAATAGAAGTTTATATAGCAATACGACTTTTGTCTCAAGATAGGATATATAGTAGATAGAATTTTGAGTGATAGATAAGTTCAAGTCTCCACATACCTTTTTGTCGATGAAGTTCCACATGTTCCTTGAGTAGTTCTTCATCTTTGTATGATGAACGTCGCAGAGTCTAGAGCTCAACTACACTTACTATCCTAGTCCGAGACTTAGCTATAAGTAGACTAGAAATCAAGACTTATAGTTTTGGAAACTAAACTTGACAAACAAGCTTGAGATAGAAATGCTTGCGAGTTCGACCGATCAGTGCTCTAACAACAACATTCTTTGGAGTGATTGTATAATAGGTTTTATGATCTAAAACCGTGGTTCACATATTTATATATGTTGTGTGTGAATTAGGGTTTAAGGGTTTACCAAGATGAGAAGCTTCGTGATATCGACATATTTGAACATATACATAACTCTTATCATTTATTGTTCAAAGATATTCCTTGATACTCAAGGTGATCCTGTACCGAAATAAATTGAGAATCTTTTAATTAAGGTTTTTGGTTTTATGTGCTTTAATTACCAGCAATTAATGTATAACTCTAGAGAATAAAAATTAGTAATGTGAATTTTTATCCTAAGAGCTAGGCAAACTTCATTTCTTGTTGTTTCTGGTGGAGCAGTCGATTCAGAGAGGAAATTATCCTAATTATGTGAAATCTCTTACAACCGCTTGTTTAAAGACTTTTGTGGTATCAAGAAGCTCTACGAATACTATTGGTGGAAAACTAAATAATTACAGTGTTATTAGTTTTCGATTATTGATTTGATTGACTAACATTTGTTGAAACTTTGATTGCACCTAGTTTGTTATTCTTGAGAATCTTCTCTTCTGATATAAGATTCAATCAGACTAGATCAAAGTATCGATAGGATATTTAGAACTGTTGTTAGATATAAATATATCTATTTATAATCCATTGTTAACAGACTCCGTTCTGTGTGTGATTGAACACAAGAGGATTCAAGTGTTGTTGTGCAGGTTTTTGAAGGCAATAGAAGATTTGAAGACGAAGAAGAATTCTTATTAGTTTTCGTATCTTGTGGATTTAGTGCACAAACATTGATCGGATGGGATCCCACTAGAATCGGTTTATCTTTTATATATGTGATTGATTAGTTGTGTGACATCGACATCACTTTATAGTTTCTCTTTGAGATCTATACTGATTGATTGCGAATCTAGAAATTGATTATTTCGGTAATCAATATTTAGATTGATCTAATCATATAAAGGAGTTTATTAGATTAAACATAAGAGCCTTTGTCAACAACTTATTAATATATTCTATCAAGATTGATTAGAGTGGTTACCAAACATATTCTTTCTTTTCTATTTGAAATATGATCCAAAGGACTTGCTATTAAAGTGCGTGACTATAGAAGTCGAAGGCGAAGGGATACTAAAGGAACTAAGTATCTAGGGATAGTATGCTTGGTCCCAACTATATGAAATTGGTATTAGATTTCGTATATCGGCTTAATTCCGAGAGTATTCAAAACTGGACTAGGTCCTGGGATTTTTCTGCATTTGCGGTTTCCTAGTTAACAAAATCTTGTTGTGTCTTTTACTTTGTTTTCCTCATTATAATTAACTAAAATACACAAGTACATTAACTATACGTAATACTTGATATTGATCTAGTACACACTTTGTTGATTTTCGAACTTATTATCAAGTACACACTTTTGTTGTCGTATCGTATCATATCGATCATGTATCCATAGTCAATCACACAAGTGATCTTGTTATTGTATTATGTCGATCTCGTATCCATAGATGAACACACGAAGTGTGAACCGAATTGTTATATTGTCTCGACTATGTCCATACACGATCACATTCGAAAGAGGACTTATAGGTTGATAAATAAAAGATTATGGTGTATTTGGGAACCCTCGTCTTTTCAATCCAACTTCATAATAAGTCTCAAAATTCAAATATTGAAGGATAGTGTGATATCTTTTAGAAGATTGACATGTGAATCTTGTTAACCCGATTTAATAGTGTTGGCGTAAGTTGGTTAACAAACACATCGAAAACTTTGATTTAAGACTATATGAAAGAATTCCCGACAAAAAATAATAAGCACTTTGAACAAAACAAATAACTAAAACAAGATAGAGATGACTGGAGAACACTGATACTATACGGAGTACAATATAAAAACATAGAGAGCATTCAATTTTGATAAAGGCATGTAATAAAACACAACAAGAACATATATGTATCTTGCAACCATTATGCATTTGAATGACAAAATATGGGCTAAGCCACAACTGATGTTATAAACAAAAGCACAATTTGTAGGATGCACTATCAAATATACGTCATATAACCTATGCAAGTAACACATATTGGACTCATTGATATCATAATGAATTAAACCTGGGTATTTTGAAATACATTAAAGAAAGGGTAGTTTCCAAAACCATAACATTAGATTCTTCATCATTAGGGTTCAATTTTAGAGCTTGATTCAAATATGATATAGTGGGTGTTAAATTGGCAGTTGAATCTTGTTACTGAGATTGTAAATGGCAAACAATTTTAGTTAAAGTTGTTGTGATATCCTCAACTCTGGTCAAATATCTAAACTTTAACATTTTCATATACCTGATTGTGTAGATGAGTTATTAGACGATATCAAAAACTAATATCCAAAATCAATCTAGTCGTCGTATTAAAATCAAGAGGACCCAAATTTTAACAAGTATGAAACTTGCAATTTATCTTTCAAGATACGAATTCAACAAGAGCGATTTTTTTCTTCATTATCTCAATCAAGGATTTAAATTATCTAGATTGATTATGTACAACTTGTGTTATTCCCATTACAAAGATAAAACAATATAATATGAAAGAGGAAAAACACCAAAAATTTTGTTAACGAGGAAAACTGCACGTGCATAAAAACCCCGGGACCTCCTCAATCTTTGAACACCAAACTGTATTATGACGCTACATACACTGGCGTACTATCATACTTTAGGACTGGAATGTGGTTGAGACTGAATGAACCCTCCAGGAAATTCAGTTATAGTCATGCTCCTTATGTCTCTTGAACCACGCAAGGCTCTTCCCAATTGATTCAATTAGCTAACGTCATTTATCTCCTAAGACTTGCTTCAACATCAATGAATACTTTTGATACCAGTCCGTGTCTAACAAATAAGCCTATTTAATTTTCCTTTTGATTTTTCAATCGAGGTTTGGAAATCTGTTTGAAATAGACAAAGTCCAACAAACCTCACGAATCCGGAACACTTACACGAAGTTAGCTGAGAAGGTTGGATTACTAACCACTTCTCAAGAAAAATCCAAACAAATCAAAGAAGAGTTTAGATATCTATCTCGAGGAATCACAAAGTCCGAGATGAAGAGAATTTTGTGATTTCTAACTATCTCATTCCTGATCTGAGATAACCATAACCTTGAAGATCAATAAGAACAAGATCGAGATAATTATGTTATGACCAAGGGGATTAGTGAAGCCCGACCAGACTATATCTTTTACCTGACAGTTCTTGTTACCTGGATTTTGTTCTTATTGACCTTTTAAGTTCTCAAAACTTTAGATTAGGAACTTGATTGATAGAAATCACAAATTACTCTTCATCTCAGACTTTGTGATTCCACAAGATAGATATCTAAATCACGTTTGGTTTGATCTGGTTAGATTATTCTTATGAGGTAGAATTGATTAGGCATCTCTATAACTTTTGAATAGAATAAGTTTAACCTAATATTGAGTTTTCTTGATGTCCTATTTTCTTGACGATACCTCATAAGAATATATATTTTCATAACTTGTTTGAATACCTTTCCGAAGAAATCAAATATGCTTTCTATTAGAGGCAGAATAGTCATAAAAGTCTTAACTTTGGTTGAAGCAACTCTTAGGTATGTAAAGGACGTCAGCTACCTAGGATAATTGTGTTGCGTAGGATCTTGCGAGATCCAAGATACGTAAAGGAGACCGAATAAAGATGAATTGCTTGCAGGGTCCATTCGGTCTCAACTACATTCCAGTTCGATCTATGATAGTTGGCTAGTGTTTGTAGCGGCTTAATACAGTTTGGTGTTCAACTTCTGGACTAGCTCCCGGGGTTTTTCTGCTTTGCGGTTTCTCTCGTTAACAAAATTTCTGGTGTGTTATGTTAAATCTTTTCCGAGTTATATTATTTATCTGTATGATAAAAATATTACAAGAAGTATGTTAGAATAACGTAAACAGTTTTAAGCCTAAAAAACTGTATAGAATCTACAAGATTTATTCTCGAGAATTCGAATCTTGAAAGAAAGATTACAAGACTTTTCCTTGTTGGAACTCGGTTCTGTAAAAGTTCGGTTACATACTAGGTTATTTCTTAGATATTGATTTCTGATATCATCCAAGTTAAACTTGTCTTCATATCAAGTATCCAATCCTTAGTGTTGATCTAATTGTGACAAGTTTCTCCATACAGGTTTCCGAATTAAAATTTTGTGGTGTATTTGACACCCTCTCTTTCTCATTTTTAATTCGATAAGTTAACATATCTATTTGCTATCGGTGCATATTGGATGACCGAGGTAATGGTAGTCATTTTCGTTATTTTCAATTTGCTTGTTATGTCTTTGCATATGTGGATGCCATGTTGCTTGTAAATTACCAAAAAAAGACCCTTCTGATCCAGAGTCCAAACATTAACATCCTTTTTTCCACTAGACTAGGAAAGCCTACATCCATGGTGCATGCATCCTCCATTTTTATGCAAATATGGGCATGAATAACCCAAGTATTGTTCACTGTCAAGTGACTCAGCTTTAATTTGAAACAAACTTAATTCTCTAACAAGCGGAGATTTTATGAGCATCATCAATTCTCTGCGCCCCGCACGAATTGTATAAAAATATATACTCCCACCATTCCTTTTTAATAGGCTAGTTTTATTTTTAGAGAAATTTAAGGAAATTAAGAAAACTAATCATTGAAAGTGGTCCTCATGACACTTGTCAATAAAAGAAGTGAAGTGAAATGGTCCCCATGACACTTGTCAACAAAGAAGTAAAGTGAAATGGTCCACATGACACTTGTCATCAAAAGAAATTAAGAGAAAAGTGATCCCAGAAAATTAAATTAACATTTGACTTTCCCAATTAGGAAACCAGACTATTTTTTTGAAACATTTATTTATAGAAACTAGCCTATTAAAAAGTAACGGAGGGAGTAAGTATTAAGACCTTTTGACTCCCTAATTTTGCCATATCATGCATCTCGTGTGTTTCTCAATATTATTGTAAATCCACCTAATGCCTGACATTAGAGATGACCCCATCTTGTAATCAATGAAGACTCCATTTACATTAATAAATTTTCCCTATGAAAACAAGCTCATTTCTCGTCAGAGTTCTTGATAATCCGCTAAAACTTCATCATTATGGATTTGTTCGTCGGTTCTAATCTAGCAATACCTAGGCCACCTTCACCGTATGGATAATATAATTTGTCATATGCTACAACCATGACCTTTCACTTCTTCGAGTCCCCCATCCAAATAAAATTTAGTATATAATTGGTTAACCCCTGTAAAATTTGGTAACCTCGATTAAATAATGCTTCCCTCTATTACCAACCATCCGAATACAACCTAAAAAAGATAAAAATGACGAAGGAAATATAACCTAAAGTACCACAAATGCACTTGGAAAATAACTAAGGAAGTATCACGTAGAAATGCCACAAATGCACTTGCAAAATTATTAAAAAAGCATCACATGTAAAATCCCACAAATGCACTACAAAGAAATCACATTTCCATTTCATCCTCTGACATTCAGTAAGATTTATACTTAGAGAGTAAAAATCGGCGAAATAACCTTTTAACTTTTTGAGAGAGTTTATTAATCATGTGCTACAATCCTCTCCAACAAGAGACTTTATTAATTATGTGATGCAATCCTTTCCATCAATTTCAAACTTTTCTAATATACACTCATCTAATAAATTCCCGCATTCAGATCTTGTGATTTTTTGGTTAGCTTTGATCTTATGGGTTGTCTGTAATCTGATTAATGTTTGTCGCAAGTGTGATAATGATCTTCTCCGAGTGGTTTATTACCCCATCTTTGATGCAGAAAATTTATCGCAAGTAAAGAAGCTCCGACGAGTTTCAACTTTACCGGCTACTAAAACAAAGACAAAAACAACCATTTGTAGTGAAAGAAAGACATCAACAACCAGATCAAGATTATCACCAAGTTCTTGTATTTTTGAAATTGTTAACAAATCTTCCATGCCGATTCAGAACGATTCGTCCCTATTCATACTATTAAAGACCGAGTCATATTACAGATGCTACTTGAGACACTACTACTACTGTTACCATTACCTGAGACACTGTTACTGTTACTTGAGATACTGTTACCTTAATTGCATTAGGAAATTTTATTTTAAAAACCTAAGTTTATGTTGTTTGCATTTTCTTGCAAACGTTGGGTTGGATATGATCCAGTCACTGATTTGTGCATACAAACTGATTTTTCTTCAAAATCAGTTTATCCCTTTGATGATGTTTGGTCCTGTCTCTTTCTTTTGAAAGAGGGAGAGAAAAAAGTGTTCTGAAATAGTCTATATGTTTGTAGGATTCGAATTGTTGGTAAAGAATTGGGGAAAATACATTAGCTTGAAAGAATGTATGATGATTTTGAAATACTTATGTAAGGTTTCCGACTTCCAAAATCGGCATTATGAATGTACCAGTTGAGATTGGCATCTTTTATGAAAAATAAAATAAAATCCCACGTGATCATGCACGCTAAATTTAAAAATTAGAGATAAAGAGTCGAGCGGACTCATCGGTTTTATGCACAAAATTAAACCTGGGTTTTCACCTAAAAAGTGGGAATTAATTGTTGGGCCCTCTCCTCCCTCTCTCTCACTTTAACATTTTTGGGCTTGCCCACTTTATTGAAATGGCTATTAAGAAAAAAGGAGGGTCATATGTACAAGGAATTTTTATGATGTCGTCAAATAAAAGATTTTAATGACATGAATAACCTTATCTGTTAAAATATAATAAAATTGAATACAAAATCTATATTTAAGGGTATAATTGTCAAATCAACTTAAATACATAACATATCTCATAAGTCATGTATAGAAATTTGATAAGTTTTATACAATACAAAGCTTCTTAAAAGACTTCTATGACGAGCGTAAATACACATATCAATTTTTTTGTTTTTCTACAATTTTTAATTCTCTAAATGATTTTCTTTATTTTCTTCATATTTTTCAACAGTGAAGCTATTATCCACAATTTTTTTTATCGTGCAACTATTATCCATAGTTCTTTTAGAGTGCAGCAATTATCCACAGTTTTATTTAGAGGCAACTATTATCCACATCGTTTTGTAGCTATTATCCATAATTGTTTATATATTATATATTATGTGCATCATTATAAGAGCTAAAAAACCCTCTTTTGGTTCTTTAAACGCTCTTTTGATTCCCTAATTTTGCAACACACACACACATATATATATATATATGTGTGTGTGTGTGTGCAGAAAATACGCACAATTAGTCAAATCCTAGAAAAATAGATTTTAGGAAACCGTGTTTTAAGGATAAACAAACACATTAATATGAAGCTCTACAAAAAATATCCACAACCATATATGTCCAGAAAATATCCAACACTAAAATCTATACAAAAAATATACACAACTAAGAGATTATTTTGGTATTCCTACACACGGATTGTTTCAGGGTAATGAGAATATCTGCATAACTATTTTCATGACCCTAGAGAGATTTCATTAATCACCATCGACAACAAAAAACGTACACAGTCTATCCACAACATAAAAGCACGTGTAAAAAATTTGGAATTTCAACCAACACACTTATAAAGTGGGGTCTATTTTTGAACAGACTCCTCTAAATAATGGATGACTCGATTACTATTCATATTTAAAATCTCGTTATGGATCTCTCAATAAATTAATGACAGAGATTAAAATATACGGAAATGCTATTATAAGCCCCACTCAACGCCCTACTCAGCGCACAGATGATGTGGCGGAACAGGTTGGCAAAAAAACCAAAAAACACGTCACCTCTAAAAATTAACTGGTTTGACCAACTTTCCACGGAAACCAAATGTTTTTGCGCTGGAACCAAATGTTTTGAAATCTGATTTTTTTTCTTTCAAGTCCACTTTTTTCAGATCCGTTTGTCAAGGAAAATTCATTTCTGCTCATGAGCAACTCCCAAAAATAATGAAGTTATTTTCTCTTCCATTCCTTAACAGTTTTGAAGGGAGATTTAACATCAAGATTCAAGACGAAGAGAAAAGAGTGGATCTTCAACTGTGAATGTAATGGTTACTATAAAATACTGTGGTTGTTGTTCTTTTCTATCTAAGAGAAATGATTTAGCAGGCTTTTAGTTTGGTTACTATAAAATACTGTGTCTATGGCTCTACAACTGTTTGACAAAATGTCTCTAACTCAAAATGATGAGTTTATCTTTTTACAAGTCTATAAAATGTCTGATATTTGATTGCCTAAAACAACTTATGTACGTAGTCTGTAATGCTAAATTCAATTATTATTTTCACGAACAAAAGCAATATTACATTTCCAAGTTATATGATGGCTTCTAATTACTGAACGGTGAGCTGGTGAGTGTTGCCAGTTTTAGATGCAGCAAAAGAAAGCACAACTGTGTTGTCTCCACTTAGTGCACACAGTGCACTAGCTAACATTTTTGTTGGTTGCACTTCTTGTGTTGCTGTCATTCCCTCCCAGTTGAATGTACAATCCAATAAAAAAAACATCCCGCATCTTGCAAGCACCACCAAATTTCAAAATGTAACTAGCATTATCAACACAAAATAACTTCAAATGAACAACACAAAAAACATCCTCACATAATTTTCACTGTTATAGACCCATACAGTTAATAAGTAAGGTTGATGAGTTTTGTTGTTCAGACAATAACTACCAAAAATCCCAAAATCAGCACAAGGTTCAATATTATGCAATATCCAAACTGTCCTCCAAACATCCATGGATTAAGCACCGCGGATAGATAAGAAAACGATGATCCTTGAGTCACTGCATTCGGGTCCTACAATAATCGCAACAAGAATTTCATTACCATCCGGGTCTCACTATTACCAAGTGATCTAACTGAAAATAAAAAGTTTTATTTTTCTAATATCTTACCATCGGTAGTCCTGCATAATTTGAATGGGGAATTGGATATAATCCCCATGGTTGGTAAACATGCGCTTGTGGTGGTACTCCATTGGACACCACACTCTCTTGTGTGGCATATGTTGCTTGATATTGCTGAAAAAAACCATATATGATCCAAATCATATTAGTTAAGAAACAAGACAAACCAGGACATCCATAACGTAAATGATGCTACTAAATGTGGGAGTTCTAACACTAAAGTAGGCACGAGAACTTACAACAAGGAAAACACTAACGTCCTAATATTGCACACATATACAAGTATTATTCAAATCATATTAGTTAAAATAATTAGATCAAGTTGTAACTGATAGAAGGATGCCAAGCCACAAAATTTACTTGCACTACTACCAGATTGGTGTTCATATTTTGGTTTTTATTTTTGCTACCTGGAGGTCTGCCTCGTTTCTTTTTTGTCATAGTAGGAAATGCCGAAGCTACATCTCCATCACCTTCATTAGATACACTTGCATCATTGGTTGAAGAATTCTTGTTACTGGGTTTCCATGTACTTTTATATGCCGTTCTTCGTGGTCTCCCTTTCTGTCTCTTACTTGTCGGATCAATTACACCCACTCCAACATAATCCATGGCTTCTTCATGCAAATTATTTTCTTCCCCATTTTTTTCTATCACATCTGTTTCTTCCCCTTCTTTACACTCATTGGAGGAAAGACTTTTTGGTTCAATCCCAGCACTTTCTTTTTGTTTCTTTAACATCTACAGCTTTGTGACAAGTGATACCTCTCTAGCATTTCCTTCCATTTAGTTTCGAATTCCGACGGATATTGCGTATCATAGACTACTTTCTTCATTGAATACTTAACGCGGTCATAGTTTTTATAGCTTTTAAATTTCTCCGGCAACTTTTTCATCACGTGCCATAAACACCATCTATGCCTGCTATTTGGGAATACAATTTTTATTGCCCTTTTCATGGCCATATCCTGGTCAGTAATTATTTCCGGAGGTGCACGTCCGGACATACAATCAATCCACTGAAAAAATAACCACTCAAATGAATCTGAATTTTCATGGGAAACCAACCCAGACCCAAATAATATTGACTGTCCATGGTGATTTACCCCGACAAATGGGGCAAAGGGCATATTATACTTGTTCACCAAGTATGTAGTGTCAAATGAGATAACGTCGCCGAATTCCTTATATGCTTCTCTAGACCTACCATCTGCCCAAAATACCTTATCCAAGTGACCCTCCTCATCTAAATCCACCTTATAATAAAAACCAGAATTTTGCGTACTCATCTTTGCAAAATATTTAAGAATTGCAGCAACATCTCCTTCCCCAAGCCTTATCGCCTTAACTTATCAACCATATTTCTGCAATCTTTAGATGTACAAGTCATATTCTCAGGACCACCATGTTAAGTTGTACATACATTATAGACTTTGTTCACCCTAACACCTGCTCTATCAAAAAGATCAATATGATTCCTTACATGGACGCTAATGTACCGATTACAATGAAAAAAATCTTGCATCATCAGGGTTTAGTGGATGATTATGAACCAAATCAATCTTGCTGATTAGTGAAGGCCAGTATGGTGGCGCAGATTTGCTCCTGGGATTGAAGGGCAACCATTGATTGTCGTACGCCTTCGTTTTGATAGCCGCGTAGTGAAGGCCAGTACGGTGGCGCGGCATGGGTACATGGCGAGGTGCGTTTGGCATGGCGCGGTAGGTGTGGCTGACATGATTTTCCATTGGCACGGAGGTGCGGCTAGCATGGTTGGCATGATTTGGCGCGGTCGGTGTGGCTGACATGATTTGCCATTGTCACAAAGGTGCGGCTAGCATGGTTGGCATGCTTTGGCGCGGTCGGTGTGGCTGGCATGATTTTCCTTTGTCAAAGAGGTGGGGATAGCATGGTTAGCATGCTTTGGCACGGTCAGTGCGGCTGGCATGATTTTCCATTGGCACAGAGGTGCGGCTAGCATGCTTTGGCGCGGTCGGTGTGGATGGCATGATTTTCCATTGACACAGAGGTGCGGATAGCATGGTTGGCATGCTTTGGCGCGGTCGGTGTGGCTGGCATGATTTTCCATTGGCACAGAGGTGCGGCTAGCATGGTTGGCATGCTTTGGCGCGGTCGGTGTGGCTGGCATGATTTTCCATTGGCACAGAGGTGGGGCTAGCATGGTTGGCATGCTTTGGCGCGGTCGGTGTGGCTGGAATGATTTTCCATTGGCACATAGGTGCGGCTAGCATGGTTTGCATGCTTTGGTGCGTTCGGTGTGGCTGGCATGATTTTCCATTGGCACACGTGGGAATTAGGGTTTGGCTTGTCGTAACCCTAATTTGAAAAAGATACCCCGATAATTATTTAGAGACACATTAAAGGTTTCCGTAAATGTACCTAGTAAATGCTTGTTACTTTAAATGTTGTGACATCACTGTCTGCTAGGGTTTAGTGTTTTACGATTTTAACCCTAAGCTAAAAACCACCATCAACACCAACTAAAGTATCTAACCGTATCACTATCCTTGTTGGGCATTCACATTTAATAGTAACTTTTGGGTTTAATGGTTTCTCACCGGCACTATCGCATTTACCCGCTCGAGCACAAGTAAATGTGTAGCTTCTTATCCCTCCTATAACGTTCTTCTTAATTGAGTTTTTCATAGCAGGAAATCCAGTTTGTTGTGCAATTTTTTTATAAAACTCATATGCATGAGTTGTAGTTTTAAATTTCATACCAAGTTGGGGCTCTTTTGGTCGAACTTCATCTCCATCTCCTTTGGTAGCAATGTAATCAGACTTTCCATATAAGTTCTCGTATCACAATGAAACATTATATTAAGTATAGTAGAGACGTATTCATCTCAAAAACTTTATTACATATCTCAGACATTTATTCGAACAGTTAGAGATCAAGACACAATTTATACTTGATTGGAACAATTTTTGAATTGAATTACATAAACCCTATCAATTCTTCCAAAATCTAAAACCCAAACAGAAAACTTAATTAGTTATTTCTTGTGGATTTCTTAATGAAAGAAATTTTTAAATCACCTTTCCTTTGGCCTTCGGAGATTCTTCATTTTCTTCCGTTTAGGACAACCATTAGTTAGTTACCAATGACAAGTAACTTTCAGTCTTCTATTTCGTTCATGTGCAGGAACTTCAAGTATGTTGGGTAGGAAATGAATAAAAGAATCGGAAAAAAAATGAACTTAAAAAGAAAAAGAAAAATTCAAAACAAATTTTTTTCCCGCGCAAATTTCGGCCAAACGCGCTTAAACTCCAAGAATGACATGTTTTTTCTTTTTTGTGAAAGCATGTTCCGCCACATCATCTGGGCGCTGAGTAGGGCGTTGAGTGGGACTTAGAATAGCATTTCCGTAAAATATATGCACATGTTCTATAGGCGGACACTATAACATGGGGAGGAGCCGTTAAGACTTTTGAACACTCCGGAGCAAAAACGTAAAATTTATTATAGGAATTACTGGCTAGTCCACTTTTTCATGACCCAGTTAATGGCTAGTCCACCCATGAAAAACATTTACTCTCTAGTCCAAAAACATGTTTTTGGACTAGATTATTTACTCTCTAGTCCAAAAACTTCTTGGAGATTATAAAGTGTATTTTCGAAATGCCTAAAACACCCTTCTAGGTCTAATTAGTATCACCACATGTAAATGTTACTAGTAGTATATTACAAAATACTAGTAATATCAATATGGTGATACTACATATTAATATGTACTATACTAGTTGTAAATACTAGTATAACTAGTATACTAGTAGTAACTAGTACTAGTAGTTACATATGTAGTATCAATACATAACAATTTTTTGATATGTAGTATCAATACATAACATACTACATATCAATATATAATGTACTACATATCAAACATACTACATATCAATATATAACGTACTACATATCAATATTAATATGTATTATACTAGTTGTAACTACTAGTAGTAACTAGTATAGTATACTAGTTATACTAGTATAGCTAGTTATACTATAACTAGTAGTAACTAGTATATTAGTAGTAACATATGTAGTATCAATACATAACAATTTTTTGATATGTAGTATCAATACATAACATACTACATATTAATATGTAGTATCAATATATAACATACTACATATTAATATGTAGTATCAATATATAATGTACTACATATCAATATATAACGTACTACATATCAATATGTAGTGTCAATATATAACATGTTATATATCAAACATACTACATATATCAATATATAACGTTATAATATCAATATGTAGTGTCAATATAT
Organism: Papaver bracteatum; assembly: GCA_023529315.1. Lineage (NCBI taxonomy): Eukaryota > Viridiplantae > Streptophyta > Magnoliopsida > Ranunculales > Papaveraceae > Papaver > Papaver bracteatum. The sequence continues at coordinate 238,075 of JAJJWX010003528.1, forward strand.
AACGTACTACATATCAATATGTAGTGTCAATATATATAGTACTACATATCAAACATATACTACATATCAATATGTAGTGTCAATATATAACGTACTACATATCAATATGTAGTAGTATCAATACATAACATACTACATATCAAACATATACTACATATCAATATGTAGTGTCAATATATAACGTACTACATATCAATACGTAGTAGTATAAATACATAACATATTACTATTAGTACTAGTTACTACTAGTATACTACATACTACATATGTTATTACTACATACTACATACTAGTATACTAGTAGTATACATACTAGTTACTACTTGAATATGTTTGATATGTAGTACTTTAGTATACATACTACTAGTAGTATACATACTAGTATACTACTACTAGTATACATACTAGTTACTACTTGAATTTAAATGTAAAAAACGAACTTATAATGTTCGGGGGTATATAAGTAAATCTACTTGAATTTAAACTTTTTTGGACTAACGATTAAGAAGAAGTTTTGGTTGGACTAGCCACTAAACCGGGTCGGGTTTAGTGGACTAAACAGGAAATCCCTCAAATTTATTTTAAAGTCCAAACTGAAATTTATAAAATAATCGTTGTTGAATACTTGGGCCGACATAGAAAGTAGCAAGTGTGGATAACATTTCACAATTCGCACCCACTTTTTGTCTGTACCCGGATATAATTCCTCAAACGGGTTGAATAAGAGTCTAGTTGTTGTGCTTTCACTGATATGGACAGAACTTTCAGTTACCAATTATCAAATGGGTCATGAAAATGAAATCTCGCAAGAGATGTATGTATAACAACAAAAGGCTAAGCCGTAAGTTCATGCATTTTTCACCCAAGCATCACAAGAGATTTGGACGCAGTTAGGGCTGCCAACGGGTACCCGATTACCCGGAACCGACCCGGACCCGGGTGTGTCGGGTCCGGTTCCGGGTCCCAAGATTGGAACCCTTAGCTAAATCACTACCCGACGGGTAAGACCCGTTAGGAACCGATAAATTCCGGGTCCTAACGGGTAGGACCCAACGGGTACCCGTCGGGTATCGGGTACCCGAATATCTATGTTTTACTTGTTAATTTTACATAAAATTTAAAAATTTAGTATAATTTCGTTCAATTTTTTTTTATTTATCCTTCATATTCTTATGTTTAATCCTAATTAAAAAAATTACATAGATATAATAATAATTTTATATGAAAAATTATTAGATTCAAGCTAATATAAAAGTAAAATATCAAAAAGTTTAGTTGATTTTTAAGGACCCGATAAATACCCGGACCCGACGGGTAATTAGTGTTTTTATCGGGTCCGGTTCCGGGTCCATCAATTTAGGAACCGGACCCGGAACCGTTAGGACCCGGAACCGATTAAAATTACCGGTTCCGATTCCGGATAGCACACTACTCGGACCCGATGGGACCCGTTGGCACCCCTAGACGCAGTAACTACTTCAAATTAGCTTGGAGTGGGTGGCACCACACTTGCATTTTTGAGTAGATAATGTTGTTTGACACTAAATTTGTTTTACTTATCATTTTTCAATATTAGTCATCTTGTATTTTCTAACAAGGGGGAGTGAGTGATTAAAATATTGTTAATTACACTCTCCGGTCAAACTAAGTAGCCGAAAAATTGACCATGCAAAAATGAAGACCCCCCTGAGATAGATTGTCATCCCACGAGCTTTGACCAGCCAATCCCACGAGCTCCCCTCTCCCATTTTACAAACCGCTGCACGAGCTTTATGCTTGCTGGGATCAAAGAAAACTGGGTCAACTGACGTTTCAAGTTTAAGTCTTTGAGTGTGCCCGCTTTTCTTTCTTCAAAGTCAAGTTGGAAAAAAACTGAAATATTATAGAAAAAGAACGATTTCACTGTGCCCTAAGAATGCTTTTAAATCAATGTTCATGAAACAAAATTAATAGATATGGACATCCCTACGCTTCTCTCGCTGCTAAATAAGTTACTCCCTACGTTTTCAATAATTTAGCCTAAATTAAAGAAAAATGACAGTATTATTTTTTTTTTTCAAAGGCTGAGACGGAAATAATACTTCACACAACATGATACTAAAATTGATAACAAATGCGTTCATGTGATTTGTAACTTGTCTACGTGTTGATTCATTAAAAATTCAAGAAATGGTTATAATTTCTCTTGCTCTATCAATCAAAAATAAAATTAACAAATAAATAAAATTAAAAACGGCAAATGAAAATGAAAAGTATTTTTTTCATGCATGCTTTTACTCTACGAATCCGCGATACATACTTGCTTGTCATGTTGTTGCAGACTGAGAATTCAGTGACAAAATAAATGAAGCAGCTTTTTATTGAAGGGTAAGATTATCCTAATCACTTGAGCATTGCCATCATATTTTATTGACACCAAATGCCAAAATGGTCCATAGTCAAGTCAATAAAGCACATAAATTAGTGGTCATTGGGAGTTCTATAAGTTCAAACTAGCATTCCTAAAATGTTGTTGGGTCTACAAAATCTCATACAAATAAAAAGAAGAAATTTGTCAAAAACAAACAAAAAGAAGAAGAAATAATTTATTATTATTATTATTCTTACTGGCTATCACGACACTATAAATAGAAGTGATGCTTCTCTATATTCTTCACTGCAAAAAAACATTTTGTAACCAATACCAAAAATGGAGAAAACCATCTTCAGCAATTCATGGATTCTTACCACTTCCACTTTAGTAGTAATAACAATCATTACCATGCTAATGGTATTCAAAAGAAAAAAATCATCGACTATGGTGTGGCCAACAGGGCCAAAAACATTACCAATTATAGGGAACATGCATGTTCTTGGCGGCACAGCTCTTCAAGTTGTCTTACATAACCTAGCCAAAATTCATGGCAACGTTATGACGATATGGATCGGTAGTTGGAGACCAGTTATTGTCGTTTCTGATATCGACCGAGCATGGGAAGTACTTGTTAACAAGTCGTCGGATTATTCAGCTCGTGATATGCCCGAAATCACTAAGATTATATCTGCTGATTGGAAAACCATTTCTACTTCTGATTCCGGTCCTGGTTGGTCTAATCTTCGCAAAGGTCTTCAAAATGTGGCGCTATCTCCTCATAACTTAGCCGCACAAAGTCAATTTCAAGAAAAAGATATTACCAAAATGATTCAAAGTTTGAAAAAAGAAGCTGCAAGCAATAATGGAATTGTTAAACCAATTGATCACCTTAAGAAAGCAACGTTGAGAGTGATTAGTCGATTAATTTTTGGCCAAGATTTCGATGATGATAAATATGTTGCTGATATGCATCATGCTATTGAAGAATTGATCCGTGTTAGCGGTTATGCTCAGCTTGCGGAGGCATTTTACTATGCAAAATACTTACCGAGTCATAAAAAAGCTGTTAGAGACGTCGAAGAAGCAAATAAACGAGTTAAAAAGTTGGTACGGCCATTTTTATCACTGAATCCTCCTACTAATACTTATTTGCATTTTCTCAATTCACAGAAATACGATGAAGAAGTGATCATATTCGCGATATTTGAAGCTTATCTTTTGGGTGTTGATAGTACTTCTTTGACTACTGCATGGGCACTCGCATTTTTAATACGCGAACCAGTTGTGCAAGAGAAACTTTACCAAGAAATTAAGGACTTCAGGGTCAAGAATGATCGCGAAATCGTGAAAGTTGAAGATTTGAACAAGTTGCAATACTTACAAGCTGTTCTTAAAGAAACAATGAGAATGAAACCAATTGCACCACTAGCTATACCGCATAAAGCTTGTAGAGACACATCGCTAATGGGGAAGAAAATTGATCAAGGCACCAGGGTTATGGTTAACATATATGCTTTACACCACAATGAGAAAGTCTGGAAAGAACCATTCAAGTTCATGCCAGAAAGATTTTTACAAACTCAAGATGTTGTTAATGGAAAAGCAATGGAACAGTCACTACTACCATTTAGTGCAGGTATGAGAATTTGCGCAGGAATGGAATTGGGTAAACTTCAATTCAGTTTCTCTCTTGCTAATCTTGTTAATGCTTTTGAATGGTCTTGTGTTTCTGATGGAGTACTTCCTGATATGAGCGATCAACTTGGTTTTGTTTTGTTGATGAAGACGCCACTCCAAGCACGTATAGTTCCTCGTGTGTAATCATCGTACATGGACCGTGGATCGGTTACAATGGTTTTTAATCAAGTCAATAATGGTTTTGTTTAGAGATCTTGTTTTAACTGCCTATACTCTGTATGCAGTTGATGTTGGTCATGTTCCTTTGATGTATTGTATTAAGCTCCTAGTTTGTGGCATTTTAATGTTGTATGGTGTGTTTTTTATCCTCTCAATCGTTTTTTCTGCAAATTGATAACTAAACAAATACCTTCTTACTAATAAGTCATAACACCAATGGTAGAGTGGAAACGAAAGGTTTCTGAGAAAGGAATGAGAAAGTAAAAGCGGAAAATGAATTACGGTCAACAAAATAAGCGTATACTTTGAAGTTTAACTCCTTAGTCCTTAACCTACACTACTGTTTTTTTGTTATCATACACTACAACAGTGAACCTGAGTTTACTAAAGCCTAAGTTGATGTTCCTCGTAGTGAACATTTTGGATTCGGGTACTTGTGTAGGCATTTGCATAGATAGAAATTGCCAAGTCATTTCTAATTTATTGTTTGCTGACGACTGTTTGGTTTCTTGTAGAGCTGATCTCGCTGAAACTAAGAACCTGGCGAACATGTTAGATATTTTTGTGAAATCATCTGGTTAGTGAATTTTGAATGTCGAGTGTTCATTTTTAACAAAAGGGTTCACAACAGGCTCTAGGGACGAACATCATTGGTGAACCGTCAAATGAATAACAAAAGGGTTCACAACATAATATAAAGATCCTTTTTTTGAACCCCCAATTGGGGGATATAGCTACAAGACAAAGCCGATGTCCCAATAGCAATTCTGGTGACCCCTTATCCATTTTTTTAAATTCCTAATCTAGCCCTCACTAATCATAATTAGTGATTAATTTTAATTAATAAAAATGTTAAGTATTTGTTGTAAGATTAAGTTAGTGTTTTTATTTGTTTTTGGGTGAGTGAGGTGAGAGTAGAAGGAGGGAAAAAAAATTTGGGAGGGAATTTTTTTGGTGAAAATGGAGGATGATTGTGAAGAGAGAATCGTTTCTGCTGAATCTTTAGCTCAACTACAACAAGGATCATATCCTCAATCTTCTGCTAATGACAACAACTCACAATTGCAAGTTTTTGTGGAACCAACACCCTTGAATAATGATTTTTACGAGCATGAAGAATTTTTTGAAGAACCTACGTAAACAAGAAAGTAAAATTGCCCAGCATACAAGCATCCCCAACACACTTGTAAAGCTGTTGAGAGATTGAAAATTTGATTTTTTTCCTTTGAACCCGCCATTTTTTCAGCTGAAAAAGATCTATGCCGACATAGTAGTTGTATGAATACAATGCCGGAACCCTCTATACCGGCATAGTATTCATACTACGACTATGCCGGTAGCCCGATATCCCCCATTTTGAAACCAAAACCGGCATAGTATTCAACCAAAAAACTATGCCAAAACTGCATGAAAAACATACAGGAAGCAGTGCCGGCATGCTCGATATAAATCTATCAATGCCGGTACTCAAGTGAATTTTTTTTTCTAGTTCCTGGATACTTTACATCATGTGCTGGCATAGAAATTCAAGCAGCATACAATGCCGGTAGCTGTACCGGCATGCTCGAGAATTAAATGACTGTGCCGGCAGAGGACTGAAAACTAGATTTTTTTTTTCAAAACAATCTGAATTAAACCTAAATTATACAACTTTTGTACCGGCATCGTATTCAACCTAAATTATATGCCGGTATTGATAACAAATTCCAAGGGTTTTCCTGTGTACTTAAAGTGGGATGCCGGCATACACGAATAAATTCAAATCAATGCCGGGACAGAACATTCATTTTCAGGTGATTCTGTAACTCAATACCGGCATAACATTCATACTAAAATCATTGCCGTAACTAAATACATGCATTGTATTCATTATAGAATGAATGCCGTAAACTAGTACCGACACTGTATTCATACTAAAATCAATGATGGTACTATCTGAAACTCAACTGTTTGGGTTGGGGTTTGTGATTTTGACGATTCTGACCCAAACCCACTGCTATAAATCGATTCAAACACTTATAAAACACTTCAAAATCACTTACCTTCTCACGAAAGCCATGTTTACGAGAAGTTGATCCTCCGAAGCCTCTTGTTCTTTTTCTTTTTGCTCTTGAGCAATCAAAATCACTTACCTTCTCACGATGAAGAAGAAGATGGAAGAAAAATAATAATAATTCAAAACCTAAGCCTAATGAGTGCCGGAATTGATGGTGTAAATGGGGGATAAATGATTTGGTTGTTTGATTTTATGTTTTAGGGGAAAGGGTATAACAGTCTTTTCAAAAAGTTTTTAAATTGACCAAAGGGTATTTTAGTACTTTCATACCAAATGGTCACCCCTTAGCAGAAACAATGGGTTGGGGGAAGTAATCAATATCCCCCAATTAGATTGGATATCCCCCAATTGGGGGTTCCTTTTTTTCCCTCCATTTACTTGTTATCCTCCCGATATATCAGCTATATACAAATAACTTCCGAACTTGATTAACCTGGCCAAATTGCTTCTGAACTTGATTAACCTGGAGAAATTGGGGTATATCCAGATTAATTGGGATATACCTAATCAGACAGAATCCGGGTCATTGTGAAGTAAAACACAACACCCCTTAACCATTTATTTTCAAAATGACTAATATACCTTTGTTTAATTAACACTAAAAAAACTGATTAGGTTAATTAATTGAGTAGATTAAAACTTATGAAATTATGAAATTTTGTTTTGATTGAACTTATGTGGTAAGATTTTTGATGAAAAAATTTGTTTTGAGAATATTTTTTTGCAACTGAAATGAAAGCACACTACCCAAACACTTCTAAAAAGGGGATTGCAAAGCTTTTGAATGAACTCATACTCAAAATTAAAGAAGAAATCAACACTTTCAATTCTGAAAGTATGAAAAGTCGGCAAGGTCGACAAATTAAGAAGACAATGACTAATTGTAGCCGGCATGCTTCTTTCTAAATAACATTGCCGACTTTATTATTTTTGACACACATGAGACTGTTGTAAATGCTTCACTAGTTGGCATCTTATTGATTTCTCACCTTGCCGACTAACTTATAGTCGACATCTAATTAATTTCTCACATTGCCGGCTAACGCATAGTCGGCATTGAGTAATCTTGGAACAAAACGACCCTGAAATCGCCGACACGCGGTTTACAGTTTACAACCTTTCCGACTTTTGATTATACCCAACATAAAACATAATTTAGAAAGATGTAATCTTCTTTATTCATGCGATATTTGTTACTACATAGATTGAAACATAAAATCTAGCTCATTGTCTTAGAAATCAAGGATGCACTTAGCATGCGCATCAATCCTTTGAACCCCTATGCGACCCTATAGTGGACGAGTTATAGTCTCGTGAGGGTTTACATAGATATCTACCCACAAAACCTACACAAAAACTTCTAAAACCATCAATCTTCGCCGGAGGAATCCGAGTCGGATTCACCCACCATCAACTACGGGGCATACTCCAGGATTTTGGATACCATGAAGTGATAGCTTGCATCAAATGCGAATGCTTCCCCATTTTCCTCCAAGTAGCATGCTTTCACGACTTCATGCTACAAAAACAAAACACAAACTTAGTAATTTGTTAGTGGTGTTTTAATAGGAAGATCAAACAACATGGATTTCGTAAAATAAACCACAAAAATACTTACATATTGATCAATGGACAAGTTAAAGTGGCTAGCGTTCAAAATTTGATGTTGGATAGCTAAATAAGCAAGTATCGCATTTTCTATGACTTGGTGCCTATCATGGATTTTTTTTTGAACACTTCTTCCATTTGGATTCCCAAAATCTTGCATATATTTGTTATATACCTTTGTCCAAAAGGTTTCGGCATCTACCCTTACGGAGGACTGATTTTTAATTCTAGTTTCGGCGTACCGTGCTTCAGTGATGGATAGATCTTCATTTGAATCAAATGATGCCATTGTTGTATGTAGAGGTATTTGGAGAGTTAGAAAGTGTAGACGATGATACGAGCTTTGGAAAGTATATGCAAATAGGTGTGTTGTTTTGTAGAGCGAACTAGTGTATTTATAGGATGGTGACCAAATCTGGCCGTTAGGGTAGTCAATCAATGCAGTTGTACTTGCAAAATTTTGAATTTTGTACTCGCCGGCTCTGTTTTTGTTTCCCCAATATGCCGACCATTCTAGTCGGCAAGGTCGTAATTTTCTTACCCTGCCGACTAATTGAATTTTAAAACACAGGAGGATGTCATATTCTGCTGCATATAGTCGGCACGGTATTTGTTTATTACAATGCCGACTAACATACAATCGTCAAGGTTGTAATTTTCTTACCCTGCCGACTAATAGATTTTTCAAACACAGGAGAAGGTCATATTCTGCTGTATATGGTCGGGACAATATTTTTTCATTAGAATGCCGACTAACATACATTCGGCAGGTTCCTAATTTTCTTACCTGATGCGTGTCACATGCGTCAAAAATAATTCACTTCCTCACTCAACTAAATATAAATATAGTATTCGATAAGAAAGAGTTCGTATCCACAGAGAGGCGATTGTTGTTATGCAATTTTCAGATTCTTAAGTAACCAAAATAACCAAGAGTGTGTTTTGTTTTTATCAAAGTAATAAAACTAAATAAAGCAAAGCAAATAATTTGAATAATCAATAAGGAGAAGATATTGGTCACAGGATAGTATCATTCACAAACATGTATTTTTCATCAACGATTAGAATTGGTAATTTAATCTCGCAATTATCAAAAGTCCTAGAATATCTTGATCGCAAGAATATCCTGTTTATTTCCTGATTTTATCACAAACAACATTAAAAGATGCTATTGTGAAATCTTCTTAAAAAGCAACCTAAAGTGTAAAAGCACAATTAGGTTTAACTCCCTAAGAAAAATAAGTTCTATGAAATAAGACTAATCAATGCAAACAAACGTGTAAAAGCACTAATTCGTTTTAACAAAGGTTACGATTCATATGCGATTAAAAAGATGTATCACTACAAGTAATAACCACAAGATGCTACTAGAAATCAGAGAAAACAACTTTTACGTATTGAAAACCCTAATATAGCTGTAGATATGAAAACAAATCCAATTGATTCCTGACTCAACCAAACTAGCATTCAAATCATATGATAATAAAAACGATGAATCATAAACGATAGAATTGAGACAAAACTAATTCATAAAATCAAATAACATGCTTGAAGAAATCAACTTTTATCCCATAACCAATAATTGTATTTAGTTACTCATATTAATGGAGTTCATCATCATAATAATCAAAGAAAGAAGATGAAACATAAAAGAAAACAAACCCTAGAAAATAGTTTTCCAAAACTCCAAGAAAAAGAATAATAAAATTTTGTTCTCCTAAAAGTTGTAGAAAACTTCATTTTTATAGCTCTTCTTGTTCCAAAATTAGGTTTTGTCTTCAAAGTCCATTAGATGAAAATCCACCAAGCCCACAAGTGAGAAAAACCCGTGTAGAAAATCTGTCCCAAAAATGCTCGCCGGAAAACTGGGTTTTTGGACGGAATCTGGCACCGGACCGGAGCTCAGGTGACCGGCCAAAGTAGTCAACTCAGTAAAGTCAACTGAGTCAAAGAAGAGTCAAACCGAGTCAGGCTGAGTGATTCAGAACGAGTCAGCTAGCTAACTCAGCTGACTTAGCCAAGACCAGGCCATTTGCACAAACCAACTCTGTAGTGCAATCATTGCACTCAGCCATGATAGCCCTGCTGCACCATCCCATGTGGCTTATTTCCATTATCACCACCATACTTGTACCTAGCATAATTTAAGTATTCATTCAATCACTCCTTCTCCCTGAATTAGTATTCAACCACTACAGACCCCTGAATCTTAAAGCAACAACTTCAATTCCACTTCCATTAACAGCTCAGTATTTGAAATTCCATCTCACCTGCAATTTCCATTCCAAAACTGCAGCTTTACCCATTTAACTAGCTTTTCCTAACTGATTCTTGTAACCACCAAACTCACATAAAATGCAATTGCTCAACTTCATATCAGCTTCCATTACATCTATTGAGCATCAACACAGACTCAAGCCAACACAACTCCACATGCTCAGTCCACCTGGAATATAAACTCAGTAGCTTCACCAACTGCAGTTCAGCCTCACACTCGCTTCTCAGCACAGCCAAGACAACAACTCCATCACCTGCAATGACACACAACTCCTACAATTTCAATCTCTCTGTCCATCCATTTCAGTACCACCACACCACATGCTCAGTTCAACAACACCTTCAAAACCCATTCTTTGACAACAACAGCATACTGACCTTCCCGGTTCAAATATATAATGAACCATCACTCTATCTTAGCTCATCTAAACACAAAACACATCACATACTTCCTGCAACAATGCCACAAAAACTCATCTCTGATTAATCACTTCCAACAACATTTGTAGCTTCATGCCTCCATTTGAGCTATAATCTGCACCAATTCTGCTTAGCATCAGTACCACCCGTTCTGTTCATCTCAGGTTGAGTTCTTATGCAATGCCATTCCAATTCACCTTCAACTGCAACTCAGTATAATCTCTACATCTTCATTCTCACAGCAACCACCAGTGACTCAAACTCCACGAGAAACACCCTTTCATACTCATCAGCAACACTTGTTTATTGCAGTACCTCCATTTAAGCTATAACTCCAATTTACAGTTCATCCTAGCCTCCATAACTGCATCTGCATGCATGCCATGTAACACTATCACAAATCCAATCTTCCCTGTAACAATTGTTGTAACTCAATTTCAGGTGTACCGTTGCCTCAAACCAAATTACCAACACAACTACCATTCTCAGGCCATAACCCCTGCAATTACTACACAACTTCACTTTCCATCTCAGGAAACCTTCCTTATGAGCTCAAACTACACCACCAGTTCCATATCCACTTGCAGTATCTCTCAACTGCACAAAAAAAATCATCAGTTCTTCCATACAATTTCCGCTGCAATCTCGCATAATCCATTTCTCCAACAACTCAATTCCTTCTTATTTCTTATTTGTTCAATATTCTCTATCTCAATATAGGTTCAACAACAACATATTGTCTGTGTTCTTCATAACAACTCAACCAACAGCTCCATTCAATTGACACAGTCCTTAATAACACCCTTCAATCCATGGAATCATCTAGCTCCTCCTTGTAACATCAACTCAAACCCTCGATTCAATTTCAGTTCTCTAAGATTCACAACAAACCCATCTGTTTCATCCCCAAATTTATTCTCAAACTACTAATTCTTGGCTTCTCCCAAATCAAACGTATCTCTGGATCTCAATCACCACCGTATAGCCACTGATTTCTCCATACATTCCCTGTTTAGTAGTACCAAGACAAACCCAATTACCTTTTCTTGGTTTTGATTCCAATCTCACAGATCCCCTTGTAATCTTCATGAATTTCTGATTCAAACCCATTTTGTAATTCAATAGTACCAACATCTTGTATTCTCAGTGATTTGAACACATCAGGAACTCCTCAAATCTTCTTCTCTGTTAACAGCAAACCCTCAATCTCGACCCTACTTCAATTCACATCATCACTAATTTTTTAAAACAACAGAACCACCTTCATCTCCCCTGTCTTCCTTTGTCTCGATCCATCATCAACAACTCTCTCTATCTCGGTTTCCTCTTAATCTCTCAATTTCAGACGCATCCACTGTTTTCTTTCCTCCTCTCAGTTTTAGGAATTAATGATTGAAGAAATGATTGAGAAATAATTCTCGATCTAGGGTTATTGAAGTAAGCTATATTCGATGCCCGGTCACCATGATAAGGGCTACTCAGATAGCAACCCCCTAATCTTGGGTCGTCTCCCGATAGAGTTTGCCTGGGAAATGACAATTACGCCCTTTTCAACTTGATTTGGTCAATTTCTTCTTCTTTTTCACCGTGCGACTCCAGAGTACCTAATAACTCAAAAACACACGTAAAATACATAATTCACAAGAAAAATAGAAAAGAAAGCATAAACTCTAGATAGTAAATTAAGGTGTATTCTACACCTATCAAATTCCCCCACACTTAGACTTTGCTAGTCCTCGAGAAAATCAAACTAAAACAAATACATACAACTCCATGTCTTCGAGAAAACGGTTACTTTTAGCATAAATAACAAGCCTTTAAACCCCTAGGTGTCCCTAGTGGACGAGTTATAGTCTTGTGAGGGCTTACTAGAGATATACCCACAAAACCTACTCCAACTTCAAATCGTTCCAGCGTCCCAAGCATCCAAAGAGCTATGAGGACATAGAAATTCTGCATGCTAGTAATAAGAAGTTAGAAATATCAAAGAACATATTTATTCTTAAATATTGAGTGAGAAATAACCACACCATAATGAGAGAACGCGTGTTTGAGAAACGATCAATAAGCATTTCGCCTCGACTTCTGCCTTACCAAAAAGGGTTTTATGAAATTACACTCAAAAAGACGGCTTTTTATGGGTCTCACATGTGCGCATGTAGGAATGAAGAGAGAATTCCTGCAACACGTTGAATGGTGGGAAGGACAACTTCCGAAATTTTGAAAAACCCACATCTTTTAATATTTTGAAAAACCATTTTTTTGACGATCTCTAAGAAAGGAAATCAACCACTTATATCGAGGATGATATTACTTACTCACCTTCACTTTCGATTGCCAATTATGATAGCACCACTCTCACGGAGTCTAATAGAACTTCCGCTCCTCGTCGTCATCTTCTTGGTCTTCGTCTTCAACTTCAACTATTGATGATCAACTCTTGAACTTTGTAAATTCTTGACAATTTGTAACCTTTTTCCTTAAAATCCATGTCGCTTGAAACTTCCTTATAAATTTTCCTTCCCCACGTCTTATTCAATAAAAACAAACACAATAATAGATATTTCTCTTGTCTCAATTTTTTTTTCTCTTTTTTTTATAGACAAGAGAAACAAAATACAAAACTAAGTGAAAAATAAAACAACCATGGCCGTGGAAAAGTACTTTACCGCTTGATTATTCTCAACTTGTATCGTCTTGAAATCATAAACTTCAATAATTCTCACCTTTTACTTTTCTTCTCTCTTGTAAATAAGTCTTCAACTTTGATATAAAATTACCTCATTGTATTGTAAGTCTTCAACACATATATAAAAATCTGCTCATTCTATGTTGCTTTACTTGAATATGAGATTTGCTCTTTTAATTTCTTGTCCCATTGTTTGTAAACCTTGAACATCTTCAACTTTCCTTGTAGATTTTGATGTCGCTCCTTGTTGATAATTGTGGTGTTTCTATGGACCCGTTGTTTTCGAGAAAGAGAATGGTGCTAAATGCAAATCGAACTACAAGAAGGAGGCTTTCATCCATAGATGTCACCCTCATGATTGACAAAAATTAGCACTCAAGAGATCAAAAATAATGTTGAAATTGGTGTGAAATTGGGTAGCTCACCATTCTACCCGGAATTAACGTACGGTGACACACACTCAAAAGAAGCTCTTTAGTCATGGAAGAGTTTCTGGTCGGTGCCTAGGTTGATATGAAAATGGGTAGTCTCCACTAATGATTGATCAGCAGCTCTAATAATGCATTTCTCCCTGCACCTAATTTGCATCACCGGCATGATTAAATCCATTATTTAACACTCCAATTCGTAAGAAATACGAATGTAGTTCCCTAACACTTCCAAGTTCAGTTATGTCGGTCAGAATTCTCTATGTAAACATACCTAGAAGGATGCTAGTGACTCTAAAATCTCTACAAGTTGGAGTTTTATGCAATTTTGTTTTTAAATAAATGCTTAACCACTCCCCCACACTTAAACTTTACATTGTCCTCAATGTAATTGAATCATCCTAGTAAAGTTAAGGTGGGAAATCCTAATATGATATGGAACAAGAAAAATAAATAAACGAAACACAAAGAAAATAAAAACAAAAGGATAAGAAATACAAAACCGTTGGGTTGCCTCCCACTTAGCGCTTGGTTTAAATTCGTCGGACCGACTTGCTCCGTGTTTGCTAAGACTCCTCCAGAGGGAGTACTTCCACAAAGTTCACACCTTCCACAACTTCGGAAGTAAGGTTCTCATAATATGGTTTCAGCCGGTGTCCATTCACTTTGAACTCCTTTCTTGTAGCTATGCTATGAATGTCTACTGCACCATGAGAAAACATATTAGTAACAATAAAAGGTCCAATCCAACGTGACCTTAATTTACCCGGAAATAATTGCAAGCGAGAATTAAACAAAAGCACTTTCTGCCCAACACAAAATTGTTTTCTAGAAATCATAGTATCATGAAATGCCTTAGTTTTCTCCTTGTAAATGCGTGAGCTTTCAAATGCATCATTGCGAAGCTCCTCTAGCTCTTAGAGTTGCAACTTCCTTTATTTTCCAGCACCATCTATCTCCATATTGCATTGCTTAATAGCCCAAAACGCCTTATGTTCAATCTCAACGGGTAGGTGACAAGGTTTACCATACACAATCCTAAAGGGAGACATCCCAATAGGTGTCTTGTATGCGTTTCTATAAGCCCACATAGCATCATTAAGTCGCATGCTCCAATCTTTCCTTGTTGGATTCACCGTCTTTTCTAGAATGAATTTCACCTCTCGGTTAGACACCTCGGATTGTCCATTTGTTTGGGGATGATAAGGTGTTGCAATCTTGTGCGACACATTGTACTTCTTCAACAATCCTTGTAAGAACTTGTTTTTGAAGTGTGAACCCCCATCGCTAATTATGGCTCTTGGAATTCCAAACCTTGCAAAAATGTTAGCTTGCACAAAATCTGAAACCACTTTAGAATCATTAGTTGGGGTGGACTTAGCTTCCACCCATTTAGATACATAATCAACAACAAGTAAGATATAAAAATTCCCATGGGAATTGACAAAATGACCCATAAAATCAACACCCCATACATAAAAAACTTCAATAAATTGAATAAAAGTTTGTGGCGTTTGATTTCGAGCACCTAGATTGCATGTTCTTTGTAATACCCTGTATTTTTAGTTGCGGTTTCGGGTCGGGTTGTACCCAAATTAGCTAGCCATGTGGTTTAGATTGTTGTTTCTTTTCCTTAACCTAGGTGGGTTGCTTGAATTAGGAAAGCCACAATTTTGGGTGAGAATATAGTCACCTAGTTAATTTTAATATTTTAATAAAATTAAGAGAAAAATGAAAAGACTTGGCATTATTATATATAGTTTGTTTTTTATCAAATGAGGAAGAATAATATTGGAGATTAGGAAACTAAAATATAGGGAGTATGGAAGGATACGGAGCTTGGTTTCAGAGAAGAAATCTATGGAGAATCTAAAGGAGATTGTAGCTAATAAAAGGTAGAATGTGAAACCCTTTCTCTTTAGATGTTTTTCTTTGGTGTTTACTTTATATGAGTTTGTATGGTAATGATTCAGTAATTTATTAGAATAAATATGTGCCTCTTTTTGATGATCAGGCTTCTCTAATTGATATTAAACATGATAGAGTATCCCTTATCAAAATCTGAGAATTTTCCAATGTAAATTCACCGTTGAATATTTGTTTGAAATTGGGTGATGGTTTCTGAATTTCTGGACAGTTTCGCCTTGCTGTGATTTTGATGTTCTTAGGAAGTCATAATGGTGTTAAAAGGATTTGATGTCTTAATAAGAGTTGTACATAAACATCTTATATTTCAGTGTGCTTTGGATTGAGTCAATTTCAGTTGTTATGAATTTATCATGAATTTTTTGGTAAATACATGTAATATGTCCAGTTTTTAGGATGTCATTGTAAATTCATTATATTTTGATTGAGCCGTTAGTTTAATGTGAAATTTGGATATGTTATACACGATGGTGTCAGAAATGTTCCATAAAATTTTGAGGTAGATCGGAAAAAGTTATCACCTGAAATGCATAATGTAATGTGCCTGCATTTAACTTGTTTGCATAAATGCTTGAAAGAAATTTATGTTCTTAAGCATGGTTGCTTGTGTTGTTTGTAAAAATGATTTATAAAAGTAAATGAGTTCATGATTTTCCGTTAGATGAAATATCATTTCATGCTAACGGCGGGTAATGATCCCCGAGAGTTAAATGGGTAATGATCCCCATGGGAACTTGTGTTTCCCGACCATCGATGGCGGCTGTCCGTGCCGGTAAACGATAGGTGGTGTAAGAACCAAGGTTTTCGTACTGTGAATGAAATGGTTAATGATCCCCGAGAGAAAATGGGTATGATCCCCATATGAACTTTTGTTCCTGACCATCGATGGAGGCTGTCCGTACCGATAAACGATAGGTGGTGTACGAACCAAGGTTTTCGTACCATGAACTCATTGTTTGAGGTGAAAAAATAAATATGTGAATATTTTGGAATCTAGATTAAATGATTTTTTTGGAAAATATAATTGGTGTGATGAACTCATGGTTTCTCTATGACGATATTAATACGTGAATAGATGTGTTGAATCATTGATGAATGATTTGTTGACAATTATTTTGGTATTGTAAACTCATGGTTTGTTGGTGACAATATTGATATGTAACTCATGTTTTGACATTTAAAAGGATGGGTTGTTGGAAACATTATTGATGATGTTAATTGGTGTGTTGAATCCTAAATGGATGATTTGTTGGCAATAATATTGGTATTAGGAACTCATGATTGAACAAATAAATTGGATGTTTTGTTGATAGATTATTGTGAAGTCTTATTTGAAATGTTAATTAAATGATTTGTTAGAAACAATAGTGGTATTTTGAATTCACGGTTGAACAAATGAATTACATGATTTAGTGGAAATAATATTTGTGAGTTAATGTTGTTGGTTGAATATATTCGTTGAAGTTGCACTGTATTTCTTATTGTATGTTATTCCTTGATAAAATGATTTTGTTTCCGCATCTTTAGAGAATGGTGGTGCATTCTATTGAGCTGTCATCTCACCCCAATTGACATCCTTGCAGATTTATCAGAGTGGCACAGCGAAAGTTAGGAATGAGTAGCTTAGTAATTGAAATGTTTTATTGTATTGCTTGAAATGTAGTTTGAAATAATATGTTTGGTTGAAAATGTTGTTAAAAATAATTAGTGGATATATATATATATATATATATATATATATATATGTTTCAATTCATGTTTGTAAAGTTTCAACTATGTTTTGTGTAAAAGTAAATTAACACAAAAAAAATGCACAAGTTTCTTCCCGACCCGTAACGCTTCGAGTTCGGATCTCCATACGGGTTTGACCCTGGTCCGGAACTCGGGGTGTTACAAGTTGGTATCAGAGCTCTAGGCTTTAGATCTTGAATGGGACCATAAATAAATTGCATTGTATGTCGCTTCGCGTGCTTGTCTGATTTGAGTGATTGTACTGTTTGTTCATTTTACTAGTTGTATTAATTACGTATTTGTAAAGTTCATATATATTTCTATATTTTCGATGGATTGAAGTGTCATGTTGCTTAATATATTATATACATTATATGAACTTTTAAGTTGTAGTATTTTCTAAATTTCGGGGCGAAATTTCTTTTAAGGGTGATAGAATGTAATACCCTGTATTTTTAGTTGCGGTTTCGGGTCGGGTTGTACCCAAATTAGCTAGCCATGTGGTTTAGATTGTTGTTTCTTTTCCTTAACCTAGGTGGGTTGCTTGAATTAGGAAAGACACAAGTTTGGGTGAGAATATAGTCACCTAGTTAATTTTAATATTTTAATAAAATTAAGAGAAAAATGAAAAGACTTGGCATTATTATATATAGTTTGTTTTTTTATCAAATGAGGAAGAATAATATTGGAGATTAGGAAACTAAAATATAGGTAGTACGGGAAGGATATGGAGCTTGGTTTTAGAGAAGAAATCTATGGAGAATCTAAAGGAGATTGTAGCTAATAAAAGGTAGAATGTGAAACCCTTTCTCTTTAGATGTTTTTCTTTGGTGTTTACTTTATATGATTTTGAATGGTAATGATTCAGTAATTTATTAGAATAAATATGTGCCTCTTGTTGATGTTCAGGCTTCTCTAATTGATATTAAACATGATAGAGTATCCCTTATCAAAATTTGAGAATTTTCCAATGTAAATTCACCGTTGAATATTTGTTTGAAATTGGGTGATAGTTTCTGAATTTCTGGACAGTTTCGCCTTGCTGTGATTTTGATGTTCTTAGGAAGTCCTAATGGTGTTAAAAGGATTTGATGTCTTAATAAGAGTTGTACATAAACATCTTATCTTTCAGTGTGCTTTGGATTGAGTCAATTTCAGATTGTTATGAATTTATCATGAATTGTTTGGTAAATACATGTAATCTGTCCAGTTTTTAGGATGTCATTGTAAATTCATTATATTTTGATTGAGCCGTTAGTTTAATGTGAAATTTGGATATGTTATACATGATGGTGTCAGGAATGTGCCATAAAATTTTGAGGTAGATCGGACAAAGTTATCACCTGAAATGCATAATGTAATGTGCCTGCATTTAACTTGTTTGCATAAATGCTTGAAAGAAATTTATGTTCTTAAGCATGGTTGCTTGTGTTGTTTGTAAAAATGATTTATAAAAGTAAATGAGTTCATGATTTTCCGTTAGATGAAATATCGTTTCATGCTAACGGCGGGTAATGATCCCCGAGAGTTAAATGGGTAATGATCCCCATGTGAACTTGTGTTTCCCGACCATCGATGTCGGCTGTCCGTGCCGGTAAACGATAGGTGGTGTACGAACCAAGGTTTTCGTAATGTGAATGAAATGGGTAATGATCCCCGAGATCAAATGGGTATGATCCCCATAGGAACTTTTGTTCCTGACCATCGATGGAGGCTGTCCGTGCCGATAAACGATAGGTGGTGTACGAACCAAGGTTTTCGTACCATGAACTCATTGTTTGAGGTGACAATATAAATATGTGAATATTTTGGAATCTAGATTAAATGATTTTTTTGGAAAATATAATTGGTGTGATGAACTCATGGTTTCTCTATGACGATATTAATACGTGAATAGATGTGTTGAATCATTGATGAATGATTTGTTGACAATTATTTTGGTATTGTAAACTCATGGTTTGTTGGTGACAATATTGATATGTAACTCATGTTTTGACATTTAAAAGGATGGGTTGTTGGAAACATTATTGATGATGTTAATTGGTGTGTTGAATCCTAAATGGATGATTTGTTGGCAATAATATTGGTATTAGGAACTCATGACTGAACAAATAAATTGGATGTTTTGTTGATAGATTATTGTGAAGTCTTATTTGAAATGTTAATTAAATGATTTGTTAGAAACAATAGTGGTATTTTGAATTCACGGTTGAACAAATGAATTACATGATTTAGTGGAAATAATATTTGTGAGTTAATGTTGTTGGTTGAATATATTCGTTGAAGTTGCACTGTATTTCTTATTGTATGTTATTCCTTGATAAAATGATTTTGTTTCCGCATCTTTAGAGAATGGTGGTGCATTCTATTGAGATGTCATCTCACCCCAATTGACATCCTTGCAGATTTATCAGAGTGGTACATCGAAAGCTAGGAATGAGTAGCTTAGTAATTGAATTGTTTTATTGTATTGCTTGAAATGTAGTTTGAAATAATATGTTTGGTTGAAAATGTTGTTAAAAATAATTAGTGGAGATATATATATATGTTTCAATTCATGTTTGTAAAGTTTCAACTATGTTTTGTGTAAAAGTAAATTAACACAAAAAAATGCACAAGTTTCTTCCCGACCCGTAACGCTTCGAGTTAGGATCTCCATACGGGTTTGACCTTGTTCCGGAACTCGGGGTGTTACATTCTTTGGCACCTATCACAAGTTGTGCAAAATATATTGCATCCTTAAACAAGTTTGGACAATAGAAACCGCTTACAAGTACCTTGTGAGCGGTTCTCTTACTCCCAAAATGTCCTCTGCAAGCATAGGAGTGACAAAATGACAAGATAAAATTAAATTCAGATTCGGGAACGCACCTTTGTATCACTTGGTCGCTGCCATGTTTCCATAAGTATGGATCATCCCATATATATTGGTTTCCTAACCTCTTAAGTTTGTCCCTCTCATCACGAGACAAGTTCTTTGGGATTTGTTTAGTTACCAAGTAATTCACAATATCAACATACCATGGTTCTCCAAATGTAATTGAGAATAGTTGCTCATCCGGGAAACTTTCACGCAATTGGATAGGTTCCTTGTCCACATCAAGACGGCTCAAATGATCTGCAACTGTGTTCTCAATTCCTTTCTTGTCCTTGATTTCAGTATCAAACTCTTGAAAGAGTAGAATCCATCGTATGAGCCTCCGTTTCGCCTCTTTCTTTGTAAGCAAGTACCTAAGTGCTGCATGGTCAGAAAAGACAACAACTTTTGTACCAATTAGATAAGAGTGAAACTTTTCCAAAGCAAAAACAATAGCTAATAATTATTTTTCAGTGGTTGTGTAGTTTTGTAGGGCTTCATTTAACGTTCTATAAGCATAGTAAATAGCATGAGGTATCTTCCCCACACGCTGCCCAAGCACCGCACCAACCGCATAGTCACTTGCATCACACATGAGCTCAAAAGGATTGCTATTGAATGCCGCCATACACTTTTCATCAAAGTTAAAAACCACATCTTTTTGAAATAAGTTACAAAGTGGTGATGCTATCTTGGAAAATACTTGATGAATCTATGATAAAAAAATGCATGACCAAGAAAAGAGCGTATCTCCTTCACCGTAGTGGGAGGGGTTAGAGCACGAATAAGGTCTATCTTAGATTTATCAACTTCCAAGCCTTTAGAAGATATTATATGGCCTAAAACTCTGCCATGAGTTACCATAAAATGGCACTTCTCCCAATTCAGCACAAGATTTTTTTCTACACATCGTTCAAGGATTAGTGACAAATTGTTCAAAAAAGGTCAAATGAATCACCAGAGACACTAAAGTCGTCCATGAACACTTCAATTATGTTTTCAACATATTCTGAAAATATACTTACCATGCACCTTTGAAAATTAGTTGGAGCATTGCACAAGCCAAAAGGCATTCTTCTATAAGCAAAAGTACCAAAAGGACAAGTGAAAGTGGTTTTCTCTTGATCCTCCGGTGCTATCACAATCTGATTGTAACCTGAATAGCCATCAAGAAAGCAATAATAAGAGTGTCCATCTAAACGTTCAAGCATTTGATCAATAGAAGGTAATGGAAAGTGATCTTTTCTAGTGGTGGCATTCAATTTCCTGTAATCAATACAAACCCTCCAACCGGTTTGCACACAAGTTGGGACAAGTTCATTCTTATCATTCTCCACCACGGTCACACCTGATTTCTTTGGTACAACTTGTACCGGGCTTACCCACTTGCTGTCGGATATGGGGTAGATAACACCCACTTCCAAAAGCTTGAGTATCTCCTTTTTCACAACTTTCATCATTGGGGGGTTCAAACGACGTTGCGCTTCCCTTGTAGGATTTTCATTGTCCTCCAAACTGATCTTGTGCATACAAACGGCAGGGCTTATACCATTGATATTGGCATTTTTCCATCCTATGGCCGTCTTGTACTTCCTTAGCACCCTTAGAAGTTTTTGCTCCTGTAATTCACTAAGCTCGATAGAAACAATCACAGGTAACTCTTCATTGGCACCCAAGTACAAGTACTTTAAGTGACTTGGAAGAGGTTTCAATTCTAACTTTGGAGATTTAACAATAGAAGGTAAAAGTTTTTCATCACTGCATGGTAAAGAAATAAAAGAGATATTATGAGTTTCCGAGCATCCTTGTAGTGAGTTGAGATCACCAAGGGATTCTTTGACTTCATTACCACACTCTACACCATTATCAATGGATGTAGTTAGAATGGTTTCCAAAGAATCATTACCATTCAATTCAAACATTTGTTTTGCCAATGTATCCATTACATCAATGGAGAAGCAAGAGTGTACATCACTAGGAAATCTCATCGTCTCGAAGATGTTGAAACGTATTACTTCTCCATCAAACTTCATAGTCAGCGTTCCCTTGTCTACATCAATATTGGTTTTTGCCATTTTCATGAAGGGAGGCCCAAGTAGCTATGAAAGAGATGAGTCCGGTGATCCTTCATCCATCTCTAAGACACAAAAATCTGCTGGAAATACAAGTTGATTAACCTGCACAAGCACATCTTCAACAATACCCATTGGGTAGACATTAGAACGATCGGCTAATTGCAACAAAATTTCAGCCCTTTTAAGAGGACCAAGATCAAGTGAATTGTATATAGACACATGCATAACATTAATGGATGCACCTAAATCCAACATAGCTTTGTTAAATGTAGTTTTACCAATTTTGACGGGAATGTCAAAGCTACCCGGGTCTTTGCATTTCAGTGGGAGTTTGTGTTGTAAGATTGCCGAAGAATTCTCCCCCACACTTAGCACTTCGTTACCGTTGGTCATTTGCTTATTTGTACATAAATCTTTCAACACTTTTTCATACTTTGGAACTTGCTTTATAGCATCCATGAGTGGTATGTTTACATGGATCTTCTTGAGAACGTCTAAAATCTCCTTTTCTAGTGATTCCTTCTTGGAATTTGCAAATCTGCGAGGGAAAGGTAAAGGAAGAACATAATTAGAAACCGGAGTTTTAGAGTTAGGAATAGGTACCTCATAAGTTTGGGGAGAATCCTCATTCTTCTCCTCTAAAACAGGTTCCTTTGGTGTTTCCACCTTACCCGAATCAGTAACTTCGTGTTGCACAAGTTGTGTACCACTTCTCAACGTAATTACATTGATGCCCTCCTTTGGGTTGATAGGTTGAGAAGGGAGTTTCCCACCAATTTGTGCCTTCACTTGGTTCAACTCAGTAGCCATGGAACCCATTTGTGTTTGCAACTCCTTGATCGCACTCTTGGTCTCTTGTTGGATATCTTTAAACATAGTAGAAATGACTTGCATCATTGTTTGAAGCTTTGAATCGATATCAAAACCTTGATTTTGCATTGATTATTGTGGCTGCTGAAATTGTTGTTGTTGTGGTTGAAATCCACTCGAACGGTTGAAAGTAGGTTGTTGAACCGCTCCATGCTTGTTCGCATAGCTAAAATTAGGGAGATCTCTCCATCCCGGATTGTAAGTGTTTGAATATGGATCATACCGTCTTTGCTGATTTGGAAATATCACATTAGTTTTTTCATTGGCTTCTTCATACCCTTGTTGAGAACTTGGTATCACTACGGCTGAAACTTGTTGCAGCATTGCTGTTATGTTACCCATTTGTTGACGAAGTTACTCCACCTCGCTTACTTCATACACTCTCCTAAGGAGCACCTCTGAACCACGACTCAAGAATTGTTGGGAGTTTGCTGCCATGTTCTCAATAAACTCTCTAGCTTATGCCACCATCTTGCTCACTAGTGCACCACCACCCGTAGTGTCAAGAAGATTCATATCACTTGATTGGAGTCCTTCATAGAAGTATTGGATGATCATAGCGTCACTGAATTGGTGTTGAGGGAAGCTTGCCACCAATCTATTGTATCTTTCCCAACAATCATATAAGGATTCTCCCATATTTTGCTTCATTCCGCAAATCTCCTTGCGAATTTGAGTAGCCTTAGATATAGGAAAATATCCCTCTAAAAAGAGTTTCTTCAACCCATTCCAAGTCGTGACACTTCCAGGAGGCAAGTAGTATAACCAATCCTTAGCAATATCCACCAAAGAGAATCGAAAAACTTCCAACATTGCACCATTGGCCTCCATATTCGCTGGAAGCATGGCCGTGACAATGGTGTAGAAGTACATAAGATGCTTGTTTGGATCTTCATTCACCATGCCATGGAACTTTGGTAATTCTCTAAGAAATCCCGGCTTGATCTCAAAAGTAGAGTCGGTTTGAATACAACCTCGCTGTGTATCCAGCTTGTGCGAAGCCAAGTCCTTGAGTGTACGATATGCATCACCCATTGCTTCTTCTTCTTATTCTCCTTTTCCTTCAAAAGGAATCTCGTGTTTTATCTAGAACTTCTCCTTCTTTCTGAAGAGCTTCGTGTTCTACTTCCAAGTTTTGTTCTTCCGTTGTGCCTTGCCTTGGTTGGAGTATTGTGCCTTTTCGAGTAGCTATCCCGCACCTTGGATTATTCCAATCTTTTGAAGCCAGGGATTAGGTACCTGAAAAAAAATTCTCGCAAAGTGAGAAACAAGACAAGAAACGTAAAGCAAATATGCAAGCATAAATAATAAAAAGAAACTAAAAACTATATAACAAGCCGAATGCCTCCCCGGCAACGGCGCCAAAATTTGATGCGTGTCGTATGCATCAAAAATAATTCACTTCCTCACTCAACTAAATATAAATATAGTATTCGATAAGAAAGAGTTCGTATCCACGAAGAGGCGATTGTTGTTATGCAATTTTCAGATTCTTAAGTAACCAAAATAACCAAGAGTGTGTTTTGTTTTTATCAAAGTAATAAAACTAAATAAAGGAAAGAAAATAATTTGAATAATCAATAAGGAGAATATATTGGTCACGGGATAGTATCATTCACAAACATGTATTTTTCATCAACGATTAGAATTGGTAATTTAATCTCGCAATTATCAAAAGTCCTAGAATATCTTGATCGCAAGAATATCCCGTTTATTTCCTGATTTTATCACAAACAACATTAAAAGATGCTATTGTGAAATCTTCTTAAAAAGCAACCTAAAGTGTAAAAGCACAATTAGGTTTAACTCCCTAAGAGCAATAAGTTCTATGAAATAAGACTAATCAATTCAAACAAACGTGTAAAAGCACTAATTCGTTTTAAAAAATGTTACGATTCATATGCGATTAAAAATATGTATCACTACAAGTTATAACCACAAGATGCTACTAGAAATCAGATAAAACAACTTTTACGTATTGAAAACCCTAATATAGCTATAGAGATGAAAACAAATCCAATTGATTCCGGACTCAACCAAACTAGCATTCAAATCATATGATAATAAAAACGATGAATCATAAACGATAGAATTGAGACAAAACTAATTCATAAAATCAAATAACATGCTTGAAGAAATCAACTTGTATCCCATAACCAATAATTGTATTTAGTTACTCATATTAATAGAGTTCATCATCATAATAATCAAACAAAGAAGATGAAACATAAAAGAAAACAAACCCTAGAAAATAGTTTTCCAAAACTCCAAGAAAAAGAATAATAAAATTGTGTTCTCCCAAAAGTTGTAGAAAACTTCCTTTTTATAGCTCTTCTTGTTCCAAAATTTGGCTTTGTCTTCAAGGTCCATTAAATAAAAATCCACCAAGCCCGAAAGTGAGAAAAACCCGTGTAGAAAATCTGTCCCAAAAACGCTCGCCGGAAAACTGGGTTTTTGGACGGAATCCGGCACCGGACCGGAGCTCAGGTGACCGGCCAAAGTAGTCAACTCAGTCAAGTCAACTGAGTCAAATAAGAGTCTAACCGAGTCATGATGAGTGATTAAGAACGAGTCAGCGAGCTAACTCGGCTGACTTAGCCAAGACCAGGCCATTTGCACAAACCAACTCTGTAGTGCAATCATTGCACTCAGCCATGATAGCCCTGCTGCACCATCCCATGTGGCTTATTTCCATTATCACCACCATACCTATACCTAGCATACATCTAAGTATTCATTCAATCACTCCTTCTCCCTTAGTTGGTATTCAACCTCTACAGACACCTGAATCTCAAAGAAACAACTTCAATTCCGCTTCCATTAACAACTCAGTATTTAAGCCTCCATCTCACCCGCAATTTCCATTCCAAAACTGCAGCTTTACCCATTTAACTAGCTTTCCCTCACTGATTCTTGTAACCACCAAACTCACAGAAAATGCAATTGATCAACTTCATATCATCTTCCATTATATCTGTTGAGCATCAACACAGACTCAAGCCAACACAACTCCACCTGCTCAGTCCACATGCAATATAAACTCAGTAGCTTCACCAACTGCAGTTCAGCCACACACTCCCTTCTCAGCACAACCAAGCCAACAACTCCATCACCTGCAATGACACACAACTCCTACAATTTCAATCTCGTTGTCCATCCATTTCAGTATCACCACACCACAAGATCAGTTCAACAACACCTTCAAAACCCATTCTTTGACAACAACAACATACTGACCTTCTCGGCTTCAAATCTATAATGGACCATCACTCCATCTTAGCTCATCTAAACACAGTACACAACACATACTTCCTGCAACAATGCCACCAAAACTTATCTCAGATTAATCACTTCCAACAACATTTGTAGCTTCATGCCTCAATTTGAGCTATAATCTGCACCAATTCTTCTTAGCATAAGTACCACTAGTTCTGTTCATCTCAGGTTGAGTTCTTATGCACCGCCATTCCAATTCACCTACAACTGCAACTCAGTAGCAGCTCTGCATCTTCATTCTCACAGCAACCACCAGTGACTCAAACTCCACCAGAAACACCATTTCATACTCAGCAGCAACACTTGTTTATTACAGTACCTCCATTTAAGCTGTAACTCCAATTTACAGTTCATCCTAACCTCCGGAACTGCAGCTGCATCCAAGCCATGTAACACTATCACAAATCCAATCTTCCCTGTAACAATTGCTGCAACTCAATTTCAGGTGTACCGTTGCCTCAAACCAAATCACCAACACAACTCCCATTCTCAGGCCATAACCCCTGCAATTGCTACACAGCTCCACTTTCCATCTCAAGCAACCTTTCTTATGAGCTCGAACTACACCACCAGTTCCATATCCACTTGTAATATCTCTCATTTTCACAACCAATAACATCAGTTCTTCCATACAATTTTCGCTGCAATCTCGCATAATCCATTTCTCCAACAGCTCAATTCCTTCTTATTTCTTCTTTGTTCAATATTATCTATCTCAATCCAGGTTCAACAACAACATCTTGTCTGTGTTCTTCATAACAACTCAACCAACAACTCCATTCAATTAACACAATCCTTAATAATACCCTTCAATCCATGGCAACATATAGCTCCTCCTTGTAACATCAACTCAAACCCTCGATTCAATTTCAGTTTTCTGAGATTCACAACAAACCCATCCGTTTCATCCCCAAATTTCTTCTCAAATAACTGATTCTTGGCTTCTCCCAAATCAAATGCATCTCTGGATCTCAATCATCACCGTCTAGCCACTTATTTCTCCATACATTCCCTGTTAAGTAGTACCAAGACAAACCCAACTACCTTCTCTTGGTTTTGATTCCAATCTTACAGATCCCCTTGTAAGCTTCATGAATTTCTGATTCAAACCCATTTTGTAATTCAACAACACAAACATCTTGTATTCTCAGTGATTTGAACACATCATGAACTCCTCAAATCTTCTTCTCTGTTAACAGCAAACCCTCAATCTCGACCCTACTTCAATTCACATCAACACTAATTTTTTAAAACAACAGAACCACCTTCATCTCCCCTGTCTTCCTTTGTCTCGATCCATCATCAACAACTCTCTCTCTCGGTTTCCTCTAAATCTCTCAATTTCAGACGCAGCCACTGTTTTTTTTCATCCTCTCAGTTTTAGGAATTAATTATTGAGAAATAATTCTCGATCTATGGTTATAGAAGTAAGTTATATTCGATGCCCAGTCACCATGATAAGGGTTACTCAGATAGCACCCCCCTAACCTTGGGTCATCTCCCGATAGAGTTTGCCCGGGAAATGACAATTACGCCATTTTCAACTTGATTTGGAAAATTTCTTCTTCTTTTCCACCGTGCGACTACATCGTACCTAATAACTCTAAAACACACGTAAAATACATAATTCACAAGAAAAATAGAAAAGAAAGTATAAACTCTAGATAGTAAATTAAAGGTGTATTCTACACCTATCATTACCCTGTCGACCATGGTAAGTGCACTATTTCTGCTGTCAGGGCTGGCAGTCTTCCAGTTTACAACCTTTCCGGCTCTAGTTTAGTTGGCACTATAACTTAACAAACCATTCATTCAAGACCCTGCCGGCTGAATTATTTAAACTTAACATAACTAAACAAACCATTCATTCAACAACTAGAAATCCAACATTTGTCCAAAATAAGAAAACACATGTCCCATAATCCTTAAAAAAATATTTGTCCAACCATCAACCTTGACATAATATCTAACACGTAAATAAAAAAACTAGAAATTCATTCATTCACGACCACGACCACTACCACCACCACTACCCATTTAGCATTTTCACCAACACGACCATGACCACTACTACCACCACGGGTACGATCCCTCTTTTTTTCAGCATTCCTATTAGTTGAGCATTCATATTTAGTTTACCATTATCTTATTGGAACATTTCGTTGGCATCCTCATTGTCAACATTCTTATCATAGTCAATGTGCTTAGTTTTCTCTACAACCGACAAAGGCTTTCCCCTATCTCTCGCGCAACACATCATTTTCACAAGGGTCGTCAAGTGCTCCTTCTATTTTCATTCAAACAACAAATTAACAATTAATAGACTGATTCGATAATGTAATCTTAAAATAATAAAAGCAACTCTAAAATACTTACAAAGATCTAAAGACTTGTTGTTGGCTCTTTCGATGCCATCTTCCTCTTACGAGTCGGTTGTTCAACAATCTCTTCTCTAATCATAGTAGGACGAGCAAAACCATTGTACCACGGCATGTAATCTTCATGAGATTCATGACCTTCGGCCACCTCGTCCAAAAGATCCAAATCAATTTTGTGGTCACGTCTTTCGTCCTAATGAGAAATCTCTGGTGGTGGAGCGTAATGGACGTCAATACATTTTTTTGGACGTGCTGCAACTCTCTCTGACCACTTTATAGAAGGGATCATCACCGAGATGAGGTACTTCTTGGATGAAACCCACTTGTCGCATTACCAGTTGTGGATCGTATATTGAAAATCCTTAGGGGTAAAACAAGAAAACGTAGTAGAATGAAATATCATTTCTCCTTACGATTATACTCTCATTTATATTATATCGATAGAGATCAAATATTACCTCATCCACAGTCATTTTGTCCAAGGCGACTCGCATGTTGATAAGCTGCCGTGGCATATCCTTTTCCTGAGCTCTAGTAAAACTGTATCGTTCTCCTCTTGGCATATGAATCGCAAGCTTAGTGTTCACTATGATGTGGAGGTTGGCTTTCACCAAAGAAGGGAAGTGCTCATATATCCAAACCTATGCAAACACAAAGTTTAGTAAGAATCTTATCTTATATACATTTTGCAAATATAAATAATTCAGACAATAGAATTACCTGGAAGAGACATAGATTTTCGTTAACTTGCTTAGTGAGTTCCCTTGAAGGAAACCACCGCATTACCCCAAGAATACATATGCATCTGATCAAAGGGATGTAATAGTTGAAGATGCTTGCCGTCGATCAAGCTTTCGGAACTGTCGGTAAGATACAGTTACGGACGTATAGCAAACAAGCTGACGTAATAGCATTGATTTGCACCAAGTCCACACTTCCTTCCTCATCATAGATTTTATGGGTCCCAGTGTATGTGTCCCTAAACATCTTCAGACTTAACTTCTCCACAAACATAGTCTCGGGCTGTTTCTGATCCCAACCGAACAAGATCTTGGTCAATAAGAAGAGATTCTCCCAAGAAATGCCATCATCGTATCCATCTTTGATTGCTTTTACCTCAACCTCGAGGCCTATAATTTGATGAGCATCATCAGGAGTTACCGCCATCTCACCGAATGGGAATAACATTATATCAGTCTTTCTGTAGAACCTCTCACAGATTGCAGAAACGATAACTTTTTCATACTTAATAATCAAACTCTTCACCGCATGCCACAACCCTGAGTTCTTGACAATATCTCTCACCTCGTCACATTCCTTGTGAAGTGGCCATTTATTCATCGTAGTGTTTGAAGCTTGGCGCCTCATGAGACGGATGGCATGCTTGTGATCCTAAATACCAAAACACAAAATTAAAAGAAATACAAACACTTGAAGCAAATTTAAGATAGATACACTTAAATAAAAAACAAAGTTGCATTGAGATTACTTACTATAATATTATGGATTTCATATGCCCATGAGTCTTTGTATCCAAAAAGAACAGGTCCACCATCTTTTGGGGTCCCTATTGGAGGATAAAATGGTTTCAGTTTTTTCTTTAAGTGAGGGGGAGGCATGTGGGAATCATATGGTTTAGTGATAACCCTCTCCAGTTTTTCGGTTGCAATTGCATCTTGAGTTTGTTAATCATTACATGTTTCTTGTCCACCATCTTCTACCTCTTATTTATCCTATTCCTCTTCAATAATTTCTCATTGTCCATCATTATCTTTATCTCCATCACCATTAACCTCCTCTAACAGGTGTGAGAAAGCGATGGTCTAACAACCACACCCAATATTTCGATTAGCAATTTGTATGGAAAACTCCGAGTTACTTTCTAGAGAATCAACCAGACTCAATCAATAGAAAATATCTCAAGGAGTTATTATCTTAATCTCTCAATTTAATTTACTTAAGAAAATATAATCTGCGAGTCTTAATCAAAGAGAGATAACTTGGATGGTACCAAAGACCAATATCCAAGTGTCAATCAATTTAAATCAACAACCAATAAGGTAGGATATTCTAATTGATTGAAAAACGCACAACCTATATTATTTCAATTATATAACGAAATATAATATGGAAAAGAAATAACACAGACACCAGAATTTTGTTAACAAGGAAACCGCAAACGCAGAAAACTCCCGGGACCTAGTCCAGATTAAACATACACTATATTAAGCCGCTACAGACACTAGCCTACTCCAAGCTAACTTCGGTCTGGACTGTAGTTGAACCCCAACCAATCTCACACTGATCCTGATTAGATACAAGCTATATTTATCAACTGTTAGATCGAAAACATAGCTTGTTATACACACATGTACTGCATATTTGTAGGCTTGTGAAAACCGTACCCAAACTTGTACATTAGTTGGTTCAACACTAGTTAACCAAATGGTTAGCCAAATGATAACTTTCATATCAACCATATTCTTCTTCACAATAACTAGTCTAAATGACTCAAATGAACTAGTCAGAGAGTTGTTCAATTGCTTAGATCTTTATGTACTACATAAGACACAATTGAAGCAAAAACGATATGATTTACTCGAATCGATTCATGAACTATAAAGCCACGGTTTGCATTAGCATTCCTTAGTTTATTAAGATAAGTTCACAAATATCGTTTTTAGACATAACCTACTCAAGTTCGCGGACGGAGTTCACAAACTCCAGCAGAAATTCTCGGGTTCGAGAGCTTCGCCAGTTCGCGGACTGAAGTTCACGTGCTGCTCTGGTTTTACTTGATCAACAGAGTTCGCAAACTTCTGTTCAAGCAATAAGGACTTATACATATATGTGTTTCCACAATAATGCTTATATCCTCCAATGGTTATATTGTTTAAACTCTCATTTCAATCATTGAAACATTCTTAGAGGGCGTTATATAGTTGTTATTCACAAACTATTTTTCGTCAGAGCAATTTCCAAAATAATTGAAACATAGCATGACTTTCGTCACTAGGTAAAGATGAACTTGGCTAAAGCGAAAGCTTTACCAACACATATTTTGAGAAATAGATAAGCGAGATATACTCAACTCGAAATCACATATGTGTATATTGTTAGTCTATATAGTAATATGACTTTTGTCTCAAGATAGGAGATAGAATAGATATACTTTTGAGTGATAGATAAGTTCAAGTATCCACATAACTTTTAGTCGATGAAGATATACTGGTTCCTTGAGTAGTCATTTGTCTTGTATGATGATCTCCATGGAATTCTTGAGCTCAACTACACTTTCTATCCTAGTCCGAGACCTTAGCTATAGTAGACTAGAAATCAAAGACTTTATAGTTTTGATCACTAATATTGACAAACATGCTTGAGATAGCAACGCATGTGAGTTCGACCGAGAAATATCTAACAATGTGACATTCTTGATCATCATCATTGTTATCTCCGCCAGCAGCCGGAGTTCCTTCAACATTATCATCATTATTACCTCTTCTACCAGATGGAATTGATTGGTCTTCATATGGAGTTTCATCTGAATCACTTGGTTCTGGTGGTGGTTGAGAATCATTCTGTTCTTGGATCTTGAGAGTTCCCGGTTCAATGAATGCCCCTCGATGTGTTGGAGTCAAAAGTTTGTCTCCTACATGAGGAGGTCTTGAAGGAGGAGAATCAATTTTCTTCTGTCATTGCTTAAACTTTTGTAACCTAAACAATAACAATGAAAAAAAAATCGAATAGTCGTCAGGGTCGACAACAATAACCAATGATGACTAAACAATAGTTGACGGAGATGACCAAAATAATCTATGCTAAACAATAGTCGGCAAGTAAGTATTTAAATAACATGTCGGCTATTAACAAATGGAACATATGAACATATGGATTGATTTCCACACAAGTAGTCGGCAGGGTCGAAAATCTATAAAGCGGCGACTAATACTCAGTCGGAAGGGTGGTATTCAAATATCATGCCGACTAATAACTATATGGGACTCATGAAACACAAACATTTTCAAAGTATTAGTCGGCAGGATAAGAATTTCAAAAACTACCTACTGTTAAAACACATTTAGTCGGCATTGTACTAAGGTCGAATATCGTGCCGACCCTGTAAATGGCATTACAAAGATATGAAAAGTCGACATGGTATTCAACCTAGGACACCGACTACATCTAGTCATAAAAAGTCGGCAAGGTCGTGGAACAAACACCTTGCCGTCTAAATAACTAAAGATTCACAAATTCGATTTTTCTGACCTAATTTGACATGCAAACAAAAAATTGAAGTACTAGAGTGAGTCTAAGTAGGCCCTTACTTTCTCAATCGCGCAATTTCTTCGATTTGAGCGGCGTCAG
This sequence comes from Papaver bracteatum, assembly GCA_023529315.1. Taxonomy (NCBI): domain Eukaryota; kingdom Viridiplantae; phylum Streptophyta; class Magnoliopsida; order Ranunculales; family Papaveraceae; genus Papaver; species Papaver bracteatum. The sequence continues at coordinate 271,244 of JAJJWX010003528.1, forward strand.
TGATTTTTTCTTCTTCAACGATTTTTTTATTCCGTTTGTATTGAACTAAGTTTCCAATTCCAAGGTTATCGCGATTAGGTTTTCTATGTGTTTGTTTCATATGAGTAGCCTTTGGCCAGTCCATGTTTGAAGATTAATCGATAATAGAATTTTCGAATCAACGATTACGACGAATTAATTGACGAGTTTTTGATGGGGTGTGGTGGGAGAAGCCGGTGTGGTAGAGGAGAAGAGGGAAGGAGAGAAGATGAAATGAAAATGAGTTAAAAAAACTAATTAAGGTAATAAGAATTATAATGGGAAAGGGTTGTAACTTCACCCTCTAGGACACCCATCTTAGACCTTAAAAAGAGTCCACTTAAAATCAGGTATACACCAATTAATCTGGGTATACCCCAATTTGGTTAGGTCGATTAATATCATGGGTGTTATTTTTAGTAGTTCTCCACCCTAAAGATTTATGGGTATGAGACTACATGCAGAATGGTCTGAACATCACTGAATCGATCCTAGGGCGGTTAAAAGCAGGAAATATTGAAGTAGAAATAGAATATGGAAGAACAGAAGACGGAGAACTCTTATTGATTAGAGATAAGTTACATGTTACATAGGTTTAAGCCTCTATATATAGGATATGAGGTAAACCCTGGTTACATCTATATGGGACGCACATACATGGGCCCAAGGCCCTACAACACTCCCCCTTATGCGTTTCAAAATTAATGCTTCATATGTAGTGCTTCAGATGTAGTTCTTCAAATATAGTTCTCTCCTCAATGACTTGTGCCGAAATCAATTGCCTCATTAAAACTTTGACAAGGAAAAACCCAGTGGGACAAAACCTTGGTACAACTCTTCACATGTAGTACTTCACATATTATCTCGTATTTTACATGTAGTTCATCACATGTAATACGATCTTCAAAGATCGCCGAGTTAAAAGAAAATGAGTACAATATTAAGTAAACTTAGAACATAGTTGGATGCGTATATGTTGCCTCATTAAAACCTTGACAAGGAAAACCCAGTGGGATAAAACCTTGACGAAGGGAAAAGAGTACAACGTGACATATGAAAGTAAAGGTGATCCGTTGCAGATGATCACTTTGCTCCGTTGAAGTTGACTAGTTGCTTCACAACTCCTAAGGCAAAAAATCCTCTTGGGAAAGACAATATCCTTAGCTGGGAAATTATATTCCCGGTGTTTGTTGTTTTCTCGTTAAAAACCTTGCCGAGTAACAAAACCCTGTGGGAAAAAGCAACCTCGGTGAAGGAAAATAGTTCAACACACCATTAGATGCTCCCCCTGATGTCAGACAATTTTCATTAGTCTAATGCAGTCAAAAGGAGTTTATCACACTTTACTTTGGTGACTTGAATATTTATAAGACCCTGTTGTTGATTCTGGAAGTTACGTTGCTTAACAGTCTATCGTGTTTCATTTCTTTGATTCAGATATTTTCCGTAATATCAACGCGATCTTCATGTATTCAACGTTCAACATACTTGATGTATTTTCAGTGTTGTCTCGCTATAAACCTTATCGATTGACAAAACCCTTTGGGAAAAACTATTCTCGATCGAAGGGAAAAAGGGTACAACACAGTTTCAATTTCAAAGTAAAATATATCGACATCATATCCTTGGATCCTCCTCCTATGTCGGCATCTCCCCCTGATTACTTTCAAATTTGTTCGAGACAGTTCCTTTAGTCATGTACTTTTTGAAGTTGAATATTGGTAACGACTCAGAAAATAGTCTGCCATTTCTCCCCCTGTTTACTTTCATTGGAGAAGAGATTATTGTTCCTTCATAATCAGCAACTTTTGGATTGCACTTTCATTAGCATTCCTTTTTATTTATTTGTAGAAATAAAACAAATTTATGTCAATGGTTACTTTTAAGTACATGATTACATTCACTATACCATTCCAATGATGTTGCGTTGGCGCCGAGATATATATAGCTAACAAGTTCCCTAAGGATGTAAAATTTAATCAAGTACATTATTATACTAAGTACAACAATGCGTCTATTGTACTTAGATATGGGAATTTCATCTCCCAACACATCTTTGTCATCTTTGTTTAGACGAAATGGTCACTTACTTACATTTGAATCTCGACTAATCATGGGAGTGCTATTAGGATGCATGTCTTTGTTAAATTTCCTGACAACTTTAGACATATGCAAACTGGTGGAATAATATACCACAAGCTCAGTATTCGGTCGAGCTTTCCCCAGATTTTTCATCTTAAATTCGGATTTCAAATAGCTTTTAAGGTTTCTCACTACAAGAAAATGTGTCTCTTGCGACTAAATTTTATCGACTGTCTAAAAAATTAGTCGTTGGTTTCCTATAGCTACTTATGTTTGCGTCTGAAATAATAATAGTCACTACAGAATACTAGGCACTATTTTCTTGCAACAAAAAATCTATGTTAGCCGTTGGACGTGTCGTACAACTTATTTGGAGCGACTACTTAGATAAGCTTGAAGCTATTTATGTGCATCCACAACAAATGTAGCGACTAATTTTCTTTTAGTCGATAGTGTTATCTATCTACAAATTCCTTGCGAATGAAAATATCTACTAATCACTAGAGCTATCTTGCGACTGAAAATATCTACTAATCGCTGGAGCTATCTTGCGACTGAAAATATCTACTAATCGCTGGAGCTATCTTACAACTTATTTGGAGCAACTACATAAACACCTTGGAAACTATTTACGTGCAGCAACATTTTTGTACTGACTGATTTTTCTTTGATCGCTAGTATTCTCTATCTACTATTTCCTTGCGTCTGAAAATATCTATTAGTCTCTGTAGCTATATTAGCACCAACTTAGGTTGGAAGCTATTCACATTCAGCGACAATAAGTCTAGCGACTGATTTTTTTTTATTGCTATATTTCATGGAAAATTCGTCTAGCTCTACAATTCGGACACTGAGGGTTCATGGTTAGTATTTCGTTGATCCACATTTGAAGCTATAAGCGACGCATGACCTATGAATGGTTGGATTCATCGTTCTTACGAATTTTCCGACTTATAGAAGTTAACTCACGGTCAGGTTTCGAGCTCAGAGCCACTTTATTTCTCGAAGTCGTTAGAAAAGGGTTTGTTTGAGGTTTTGGAGAATATTTCGATGGAATCTTACTTATGTTAATTAAGTTTGAAGTCTGAACCATCCCGGAGCTTCTTGGTTCATAGTTTGTATGTCGTTATACCACATTTGAAGTACGAATCAACACCTAAGTTTCATATTTATCGATTTCGATGATGTATCCTGCTAAGTTTGAAGTCAGAACCCTCCCGGAGCTTCTTGGTTCATAGTTTATATGTCGTTATACCTAATTTGAAGTTCGAATCGACACTAAGCTTCATAATTATCGATTTCGATGATGTATCATGCTAAGTTTGAAGTCAGAACCCATCCGGAGTCCACCAGTATAAACTAAAGCTACTTCATGACCCGTATGTGACTTGTTTAAATTCAAACCAGAAGCACAAAAACACAAAGAGAAAGCACAAAAAAACACAAAGAGATTCATATTTATCGATTTCAATGGTGTATCCTGCTAACCCGAGTATTCCAGTGTGAACTAAAGCTATTTCATGACTTGTATGAAAAGTCGAAATTACTTCACGACCTATGTGACTAGTCGAAATTCAACCCGGAAGCACATAGAGAAAGCACAAAGAAAACACAAAGAAAACATACTTTTCTTGATCCGTATGACAGTCTTAAATCAAATATCTACCGTCCAAAGGTATCCTTAATCCGTATGACCATCTTTAAATCAATCTTGACCGTTCAAAGACAGGTATAGAGAAGATCAAAAGTAAATTTCTCGTAATTTCTTCATTTCCTCTCTTATGTTCGTCTCTAACCTTATCTTCCGCCTCCCTTGCAAAAGAAAACCCTAACTCACCTCAGAATCTATTTCTCGATCACTCTCTATGTAAAAAAATTTACGGAAGTTGTAGATCGGTTCTTTCAAATTGCCATGGCTTCTTTGAAACTCATTTTATCTTCTTCTTTCTTCTTCTCTTCTCTTCTTCAGTTGAAAATCGAAAGGTGAAATTGAGGTATGGCTTGAGGAAAATTAAATCGTGAGGATGTATAAAAGAAGGAGTTGGTGTTTTTGCTAATTATGAAGAAGAAGATTGAGTCCTGTTATGGATCGAGAACTAGGGTTTTCTTTGTGAATCGTTAATTGAGTTAGAAATTGAGAAATTAAAGATGGGTTTGGTGAATACAGTATGATGAGGAAGAATTAGTGATTGATGTGTGAGTTTTAATGAAGAGTAGAAAATCTAGGGTTTCTGTTCTTTCCCAAAATAGATATTAGGGTTCTTGGATGTAATTGAATCAAGTGAATGAAATTGAAATTAAGGTTTTAGGGGAACGATTAGAGATGGGTATGTTTGATTTGAAATTTTTATTGATGTTCTGAAGCTGTTAAGAAAGAAATTGAAGAAGGTGATATTGATGTTGAATCGAATTGGAGGCCGTGGTGGTGGTAGACGCAGAGGAGGCGGCAGAGGAGGAGGTCGTGGTGGAATGAAAGGTGGTAGTAAAGTGATTGTTGAACCACATGGACATGAAGATCGCCTAATAATTAGCTTTTGAATAATCCTACACCAGTAATCTCAAAAATTATAAACAGGTATGCAACTCCAGAAAACATCCTAATATTTTTCTAGTTTTTATTCATATTTCTGTGCCCCTGTATTGCACAGATATTTGTAGTTTGTTAAGATTATATGTTCTTCTCCACTTCCTATATTGAACAAAGATATGGTTGGAAGTTGTAAAGATGCTCTTAAACTTAAATCCCACTACCATGAGCCGAACATAGCTCTGCTTGGGAGACAGTGGATAGGGGTTATTAGACCTATCTTTGTAGGCTGCAGCTGAGCTGTAGGGCTCTCTAGAATGTCACATTTACTTTGTTGAGTAGATAAAGACAATATGACGTTGTTTTAGCCCTTTTAGGGGACCAACTCTTTCAAATGCAATGACCACATATCACACTGACTTGACTTCCCGCCTCTGATTTTTTCAACTACAAAGAGTTGAACCTTTATTGATGTTTACAACACCCCCTGTTTGCCTTTTCTTCATCTTAGATGCGTCAAATGCCAAGTCAGCAAGTTCGTCTTGTAGAAAATTACAAGTTACAACCGCAAGGACCACGCTACTCATGAATTTTTTTTTTATTGCGTCTGGTTTTTTGATTCTGTCATGACCCAGTCTGCATAGTCACCTAAACTTGATTCAGTCTTATAAGGAGACCAGGGAAGCAGCAGTGGAATTTAATTGCCCCCTGTAACTAAATATGTAAGAATCAATGATTTATGATGATTAACTAAACAAACTAACATGTCTTGTTTTATTATCGGTCCTATTAAACTAATTAGGTGTTTGAAATTATGGGAACATGTGCTACTATTGAATTAGGATGCAGTGGAGGTGATGAAGACATTGTTGCATATGGAACTTCAAAAATCAATGGCAAATACAGTGTCGCAATTCAACGTTCGGATTGCAAGGCTGTGCTTTACATGTCACCAAATGGATCTGACTGCAACATTCCTACTGACCTACTACACGGTGAAAGGTAAGGAGTTCAAGTCAAGGTAAAATCAAAGAGTCACCAGTTGTTAGTGCTCCAGTCAAAGTCCTATGCATGTACTTCCATACGTCCTAGCAAGGATTTCTATCAAACAATTTAAAGTTCCTACATGGCTGTTCTTAATACTCTTGAAGTATCCGATGTTGAGACTTAGACTGGTGTACCAATTAATCTTAGTCCTTACGTGACTGATTTGGTCAAATTAGATTGTTTAGCGCATTTGACAAAGCAGGGGAAAGAATAGGAATTGTATAACGATTAATCTTAGTCCTTGCGCAGAATTGATTAGGTGATAGATCATAAAACCCCAATTTGATAAAATTCTCTGTTATACATAATGCAAGTTAGAACTCACACATTCAGTGCATTGAAGTAACTAAATATGTAAGAATCAATGATTTATGATGATAAACTAATCAAATTAACTTTTCTTGTTTTATTATCCATCCTCTTAAACTAATTAGGTGTTTGAAATTGTCGGAACAGGTGCTACTGTTAAATTAAGATACAGTGGAGGTGATAAAGACATTGGTGCATATGGAATTTCAAAGATCAATGGAAAATACAGTGTTGCAATCCAAGGTTTGGATTATGCCCAATATGGAGGAATTAATTACATGTCACCCAACGGATCTGACTGCAGCATTCCTACTGACCTACTTGGTGAAGACCAAGGTGTTCAATTCAAGGTAAACTCAAAAGAAGTACTACCATCACCTGTCAATGCAGTCAAAGGTACATCTCTGCAATGATCACAAAGTTCTAATCACTTAACATTTCTATCGGATTCAAAACTTAGGCTTCAAGTGTTGTACATAGACCATCTAGCAACTCACGACTTTCTGTTACAGTTGGCACATGTATCCATGAAATGGGTGATCAATGAACAGTTGTTTCTTCAGATCATGTGGTTCCTGCCGTGAGCAAATTGATAGCCATCATCAGGTGGACAAACTTGTGTCTCATGAAGTGAACGTTTCTCAGTTTTCACCATTGGTGAAAGAAAAATCAACTTCAGACATTGAAAACTCTTTCATGCTTGAGAAGATTCCTAACAAATTCCAGGGATATGAAAAGTCTCAGGTCTTGGAATCATCAAAACCTTCGTCGTCTATTCCTGGTGGAGTTTATGCTGGTAGACCTTCATATAGTTATGGTAGAAGGTCGCAATAACTTATCGCCTCTCAGAAAGGTAGTATAGCTGACACTTATTACTTTTCAACCGAAGTATAGTTCTTTTTCCATTTATGGACGCACCAGTAGGAAAAACAGGTAGCTATTAAAGCTTTTGGTTATCATATTTAACTTCCCTACAGAGAATAAGGTGTCCAAAGAATTTGTTAAGCCATAATTTAGAATAATAAAATAAATTATGCCAGTTCTTCTTCTTTTCCTTATCTTCCTCTCTTTTACTTTTCTCTATTGAATTTGCGCTTCCCACTTGTTGTAGGAGATTTTTCACTAAGATACAATAACATATTGATTTTTATGTTCATAATTCCCTATCTTCATTGACGACGTTTTGTCCTATTGCAGATATTGCGCACAACTTGGTCGATTTGAGCTTTTTTTATTTCACTTTAAGCAATCTGTGACTGCTTGTAAAATTATATTCATAGAAACTAATGGTTTGAACTGGTGAATGATCATACTTGAAGTTAAACAATGGATATTTTACTTTTTGTTTTCAGCTGTAGGGCCGATTAAGGAGTGGAAACCAAAACCAATAACCCCTAATCCAGCTGTAGTTGTAGGAGCCATTGGCACATATGAAGCCGAAGCTGGTGCCGAATCATTGCCTGCAGTCGGTGCCTCTTATTATGAGACTGAGACCTCAAACCTGCAGAAGAAGTTACAAGAGTTGCATTTTTCGCATGGGCAACATGTTATCATTCCAAACCATCTCCAAGTTGCTGAAGCTGAAAGATCTGGCTTGAGTTTTGGAAGCTTTGATGCCAACTTATAAATTGCTAGTTGAACTTATAAGTTTATATTCGATTGGAGGCAATCTCTATATATGTAATTGCTAGTTGAACTTATAAATTTATATATAATTGCTATTTAAACTTTTAAATTTATATTCAATTATCAGATTCAGTAGCATGAGCGGTAGCTTGTAGCCTCTTGCAACTAAATATGAACCTCCTGAAATGTAGCTTCTTAACCTCTTGAGCTTCCGCCGGAATGCAGTCGCTGACCCTCTTGTGGTCCGACATAAATGCAGTCGCTGAACTTCTTATGCTTCATTTGTACGACGACCTTAGTGTAGTCGTTGAACCTCTCGTGCATCAATCAATATTCAGTCGCTCAACCTCTTATGCTTCAACAAGAATATGATCGCTGAACCTGTCGTGCGTCAATCAATATTTAGTCGCTCAACCTCTTATGCTTCAACAAGAATATGATCGCTGCACCTATTGTGCTACAACCTAAGTGTAGTCACTGAACCTCTCGTGCTTCAACTAATATTCAGCCGCTGAACCTGTTGTGCCACGACCAAATATGCAGCCGCTCAACCTCTTATGCTTCAACAAAAATTTGATCATTGATGATTGTACCAAGACATCTCTAGCGACAACAGTGTCGCTGCGAACCTCTAGTCACATGCTTTCTTGCGACACCGATGCGACTATAGAATTTTAGCCGCTGGAGGGGTGTAGCGTTTAAAAATGACCTCTTGCGTCTGTATTTTGTTTGTCGCTAAAGACCAGTTTTCTTGTAGTGTCTTTTTACATCAAGAGTACCCATCATGTCTGTACCATCGACATAGATAGCTATAATTCTAAATCAGGAACTTTCTTGTGAATACGCAAAGAAAAATAACTTACTTGTCTATCCCCTTCAAATTAAATATCCACTTAGACGGGTATCCCACATCCTCCTGATTGCTTCAGTCTATAAGTGAGCGTTCTATCTAACTGTAAACGCTCTTTGTGGTTTAGAGTCACTTGATTTGGGAAACAAAAGGCTATCAAGTACTTTTGTAAATATCTGTTATATCTAGATTCTTTCATAGATACGTAACAACCACATACATATGCTGCATTTCAAGTCATTTTGAAATTACCAAGCTAACTAAGTAGCGAAACACTATAACGTTCATTACAAGAGAACAACTCCAGGGCTTTTTGAGAAACCTCGCGCCACAAGGAGAGTCTTTATACTTTAAGATAGCTTTATTCTCATTATGCTTTGTGACAAATTAATCATGTATGTCCAATAGGTTTTACACTTGGTTGGTTAGCACCACCAGACTAAATACCTGTATATTTGTCAAAGAACCAAGTTCTATCGGGATTGTATAGGCCAAATATGCTATTCGTTGACATTAAGCAAAAAGGAGTTTGGTTCGATCTCATCTTGCTTTATTTCCCTAAGCAATTGTATATGAAATTAATCATCAATATGCTTGCATGATATTTCCATTGACTCGTGCGCATTCTCATAATCCACTTAGGATATCATTGTTCTCTGGAATCATTAAACTTCAGAGTGTCCTCCAGTTTGATTCATAAACATATTTAGACACAATATTATGAGAGGATTTCTGATGATATAATTAAGTTTCACCTTACTCACTTACTTCCTTTATATGCGAGGATTGATCGAACCAAGTGGTCTCTCCAACTTCCTTTATGGATCCACAACCTCAACCACACTTCCACTAAGTGTAGTTGCAACACCTTAGTCTACGGTGTATATCCATTATTTGAGGATTCGTAACCTTGCAGGTAGGTTTGCAGCTGGTATGTGTGATCTCATCACTTTAGCGACATCAGTGTACATTCTGAAAATCGATTATTCTCTGTCACTTAACATTTACATTTTTGGAGTACAAGAATTAATATGAGACACGGTGGGAGCACACTACGACAAAACCTGTCGTTTCCTTAGAAAATACTTTTTCTTATCTCCCCCTAACGACGGAAAGACTGTCTCATTAAAGTGATAACCCGCAAATCTAGCTGTAAGAGATCCCCTGCCAAAAGTTAAAAACTGCGGATAATTGTTGGAAGTTCTTGTCCAACATAGTCACTTAATCATTTTGATGACCCATCATAGTACGATGTGGAGTCGTAAGGGCAAATATATAGTGCAACCAAAAATACGTAAGAATACAAAATGCCAGGCTTATATCCAGTTACCAACTGGTACACAAAGAATACGGTTGACCAATAGTGGGTATAAAATGAATAAGTGAAGATGCGTGTAATACTGTATATTCCCCAAGAAGTTAAAGGTAGGTTTGTACGCATAACCATTCCTTAGGCACCATCTGTAACCTTTGATGATATCCTTTGCGAGACTATGGGGTATAAGATCCTTTGCATTGATCCTATTAAACATGCAATAACAATCAAGTCCTTTTGATGTATACTCTCTAGCATTTACAAGGGGTGGTGAGTCCTTACATGTGTAATATGTACTAGTAGTTTTCTAAACGCATTACTTGGGAATTATAACTAGTCCAAAATGTCAAAACATCCACGAGAGCCATAAGTCACTTTGATGGTCCGCATTCTGCATGGATATTTTTTTTAAATATCGCCTCGTTTTATTTGTAAAATAGATTGTTTACCATTTGCATCTTAGGATGGTCTCGATCCTGTTTTACTGAAGACTTTGTACAATGATTAATTAAAAGCATAGTGGGAAGGGGGTTGGTGCATCTATTACTTTAGAAAACACTTATTGAGAGATACATCGTTACTTCGCATTTTGTCAATCTTTATCCCGTTGTATCATCCACTCAAACACAGTGATGTACATATGAGTCCTTTCAAAACGAAACATCATGTCACAACCAAAGTGCTTTTATGGTTATGTCAAAGCCTGTATGAGTCAATTCCCAACATTTCATCGTTGGAGTTAATAAGGATTCAATAATCTAAATACTATAATGATTTACATTTCACTAGATTGACTCATTAGTTTCTCTAAAATATGTTTCCTTCCAAATATATTAGATACTATAAAATATGCAATCAATTACATTCTCATCACTGTGAGTTTCCACATGATATCCACTTGCATGGGTTTCTTTGGAATTTAATAAGGTGTGATTATATCTCGATACGTATAGAGATCTTGTGCTTTTAATCTTTGTTCCATCTTGGGATTTTTTTTTTGAGAAGTTCTTCGCTCGATGATCCAATCATGGTAGTCACACTATAAGGAGCTAGTTCAACAACTAATGTATATTCCTTAAGTTAGTGGGAGGGAAACCACTATCTGCTAAACATCGAGTCTTGATAGACTTAATAAGTGGTGTATCCTTATTACGTAACAAAAGTGGGGTTCAACTCAAGTACTTTAGAGTGTTATGATTCATGTGGATGAAAATGCACATGATGATCCTTATACCTCAAGTGCTTTAGAGTATTTCTTTCTCGTGGAAATGATAATCAAATTTGGGTAAGTCTATTGATAAAACAAAGTTCTTCTTACCCTTAAAGTTAATGTCTACAGTATGACCTTCCTCTAACATACACTGGGTTTGTGGTTCTTTAAAACTCCTTACATAGATGGCAATTGGTTGCTGTTACGATACCCGCATTACATTTCTTGTAATAATATGTATAACAAGGTTCATTTCCAACTATTTCAATATTGGTATGATTTTGCACTCTAACCCTTTTTTCTTCGAGGTTCTTTCCATATTTATCCTTGGCACAATTACCTCAAGTTGAGAAATTTCTTTATCCCAATGTAAAAATTATTGTTTAAGAGAATCTCACATGCCTTCCAACCACTTACATCAGGTTGAATAGCTTACTAAAGACCGTGGATCTCTTGGTAACAAACTTCAACATCTACTGTTACTTTAGTATAATTGATGAAGTTGAAAAGATAAAAATGGAAAGATTTTTGTGACTCATGTCACCTTTTGTAAATCCCTTTTAGACACAAATGACTTATGTATCATAGGCTCCTTATATCCAAAAGGTAAAAGTCTATTCGAGTTGGTTTAGTCAAAACCCGGTAAACAGTTTGGTCAAGGCCCGGTCCATTGGGTTGACTAGTTCATGGTTAACAAAATGCACATATATTGTTAACCCTAAAATTGAAAATTTCATCTTCCAACTGTGGTGATCAAAAACCAATTGTAAGCATATCCGATGATGATGAAACTTTTACAGAAGATTAATCCATATGTTTACCTAAACATAACAAAATTTCCAAGTAATCCAACGGCTAGATAACAATATATATGTGACGCCTATGACTGTTCAAATTCACGTTTTTGTGGATACAACTAGAAATATCACGTACTTTTGAGTATTTCCTATGGTTGGATCTTTATAAAAAATTTACAGAGAGAGTCAAGAAAGACAATATGTAAAGCATACTAAAAATAAAGCGTAATCCAACGATGTAAATTCTTGACAACTAAGTTTTATTACGTTGTTATAAACTAGGGTTTTTCTGAACATAGACAGTTTTATTAAAATACGATTTTGGAAATTGTTGTTATAAAATTCATTAAAATTTCAATCCGATTTGATTGAAATTTTATAAAGTATGTAATACCTAATTGGGTTGAACATATTAAACTTTGATGAAAATCTATCGGTGAAATTTCATGAAAGTATATGTTTGATAGTCATACATTCGTGGAACCCTAATAATATATACTATGAAAACGAAATTTTTCTTTGTTCAAAAGAAATACCTGGTAACGCATCCATGATGATAAAAAAATAAGATCAGAACCAGGCAAATCTTATAGAAATAATCCATCAGCAATGTTGAATGAATTTTTTTTTTGAATCGTGCTTGATAACGTGTCGAAGTAGAAATAGAAATTGGAAGAACAAAAGATGGAGAACTCTTGTTGATTAGAGATAAGTTACATGTTACATATGTTTAAGCCTCTATATATTGTCTATGAGGTAAATCCAGGTTACATCTATATGTGCCGCGCATACATGGGCCCAAGGCCCTAAAACATGAAATAATTATTAGGAAACAAAAATATTGATATGGAAGTACTAGCAAAACAAAACTTTAGTTAGGAACAGTAGGTCCATCATCATCCACCCAAGTCAAGTGTGCCCACTGTTGATGGTGGATTTTCATTCAAGGGTAAAATTGTAAAACCTAAAAATTTTGCGCTAACATCTTGTAAAAGATAAGGCCATTATTAAGTGATGGATACTCCTTCACTTTATTAATTCACCTAGAATGGATCATGTGGCAACAATCCCATTCTGTGAATAAAATACACGAAATTCATCCAGGTTGGAGCATGTAGCAACAATCCCATATACCCTGTGAATTTCCACCATTATTAATTAATGCGCAACCATCCTTGTATTTCCTGTACTTATTATCAGTACGGCATGACGACTGAGTGTTGCTTTCAGCAGAGCAACACGAATCTCCAAGCATTATAATGAAACATGTACGAAATACCCGTACATGCTGGAACTCTCGGCGTGTTATACAAGCCCGATTGAGCCACTCTCGGTGTGTTATACTAGCCCGATTGAGCATCAGGACTGACCGTATCAGTCTGGATAAGATCACGACCATCCAACTCCACCAGCATGATTGGATGGCCCAGATCGGTTCCATAACCCCCCAAGCAGGTATGGAATATCCGCTGCCGAACCAATGCGGGCCCCGCATGGTCGGCCTCCCATTATCCTAGCTTTCCAAAACGTCCAAATCAAAGCAGTATGGACCAAAACCCTAAATTAGGGTTTGCGGCTCATTAAATGTGTTGCAAAACAGTCTCCACTATCCATCTTCGAAGGTATAAATGGAGGGTGCAGATGTATATTCAAAGGGCAAGGAGTATGTCAACACAATCACCGTGGGCCCACCTACATACCTGACCAATCAGTCAGGACCAACCATGGTTGGTCGTTCCAAATCGTGCGCCTGAATGGAGCATGACGCACAGCCTTGAAACCCAAAATTAGGGTTTTGAATCACGAGCATCCATTTTCTCCGGCACGAATGAAGGTTCCGAGATTAGATCAAAGAAGGTCCGGCTATACCAACATGACCACCGTGGACCCATTTATCCCTTCACCTGATCGGCCAAGGCATACCATGCCTGGTTATCCCAAATCGTTCTCCCAAACTAGCGTGGTCGCACCTCCCAAGCTGCAAACTAATCTCAACCGCTCGATTTCTCTAGACGAATTGAGTGGCTTAGATCATGTTTTCATGGGACGGTAAGGCACATGCGTGAACACAAGCCTTCCACCTACACGTTGGAGCAATCGTCCAAGACCGACCAAGCCTGGTCGTCTTGGAACGCCCGTTCAAGGTTGGTACGACGTGCGGCTTTGCGGCACCAGTTTTTAGTCGCAAATTGATCTCAACCACTCAACTTCGCAGGAAGAATTGAGTGGTCTAGATCACAATTTTGTGAGACAATGAGGTATGGGCGCCAACACCGTCATGTTATCTACACACATGCACGACCGGCCTAGCCAAAGTTGCGTCCCAAGCTTGGATTCGACCAAGCTGAAAAGTGATGCTTGCGCACCTTTTCATAAACCCTAATTTCATCAACGGTCGCATATGAGTGTCTCAAAGATCATCTCGTCCGTCCAACTTCACCGGCTTGGATATACAGCCCTGCTCAGGAGTTAATAGGTCAGTGTGGCGTCATGGTGATCACCCGTCACTCTACCACACCATGTGATCGGTCAAAGGAGGGTTTGCATGCGCGATTTCCAAACCATCACATGAAGTAGGCTGAACATGAAGTTTATTTGAGACTCTCAAATAACGATGCTTCATACATGATGAATATACTCGATGCAATACCTGTATAGTACACACACGATACTTCACAAGTATAAATTTCCTAAATAACGTAGCATTACATGTTATTTTTTTTTGGGTCCCACGATCCACACACACTCGAGACATCAATCATGTCACAAAATGGAGGATACATACTGGGGTATTGGTCTGGCGGTTTACAGCGTGCAACGCATAACATGCCATCACAAGAACATGTCAAGAAGTCATGGAAGGTTAGTGATGATAGGAGAAGTGGGAAAGCCAGGTCGTGTGACACCAACACACTACTCCACTACTCCATCACTCAACTTTCTCCACTTCCCACGAGATACGAAGGTTAGGCTAAAAGACTTGTATAAATAGGTTCTCCGCCCTATTTTTCAAAAGAAGGGCAAGACAGAACACAGAGAGCATAACACAGAAACCAAGTTTTAACATCCAAAGCCTGCTTGCGTTAATTACAAGCCTGCTCACCTTTCTGTTGCAAGTCATACATAGACAACACCTTCACAATCTCAACACCTTCTTCGCTTCCCTCCCTAAGATCAACCCCATCTCCTTCACTTTGTGGCCGAAACAAGTCTGGAACGGTCATTCTTTTTGGTTTAGGTCGGACTTGCACAAATTGACCTCTCGAATCTATAAGCACTCACCGCGCAGTGCATTATTTAAGGTTTGGATTTATTCCTCATCCAAACACCCCAAATTACCCAAATCGGCAGGAATAGTTTTCACCCACAAATAATTGGAGAACTAAGTGGGAGGTTGATCTCTCGGTTGCAGAAACTTGAATTCTCAATTTTTCTATTTTCATCTCACGATGTATCCTCACCAGGAAACCACAGGTGGTTCAGATATCATGGGAAGTATAGCTAGAATGCTGGAGGATGTTTTGTAAAACCAAGCTGGTATCGCTAGAAGAAAAAGCAAAATATTCCTCCTCTTGAATGATATAACAACGCAATTACAAGAAGGGTCGACATACGTTTACTCAGACAGTGCGATAAACGTTGGATCCTTAGTCAGGGGTCACGCCTTTACCAGTGGAGAAGCAAAAAGAGAGCGTAATCGTAGGAGACTCAGAAAAGATGAACAACATGGTCCAGCCGACAATGAAGACTCGAGGCAACTCCACAGAGGAAAAGACTTGTCCGGAGTACGTCTGCCGGATAAAGAAAGTGAGCCTACATCCTTGTAGTTGCATGATTTCCCACGCTACACCTTTGTTAAGATTTTGCTATAATCAACTCATAATTGAAGATGAAAATCGACACTTTATTATTTTGGTTTCAGAAATGTTTACTGAAATGGGAGAATTCAAGATTACAACTATTCTCTTGAAATTTCTCTCTCCTCAAGATTTTTCTAACTCTCCAAAAAATACATCATCCTTTTCTGGACATACTGGACCTATATTTATAGGGTAGTTACATAGTGGATGACATCTAAGTTTTCCTCTTATTTTGGGTTGATTCTGCGATTTTACTGCGATAGTTACAATGTTAAATCTCGCAAGTTTTGTAACCATCGCAGAATAAACATGCTTTCCTCAAGTTTTCTTCAGTCTTCAATTACTATATCGCTTTTTTTTAAAGGCTTTGTGACATTCTTGGAGTGTAGTCGAAGATCTTGCGGTGATGCTCGCTGGGAAGTGTTGTTAATCTCGTAGAGAATAAATTTAGCGATATTATGGTCCTACATCTTGCCTCTTCTCATGTCTTTTATGCGAAGAAGAGAAGATCATGAGAATCTTTAAAATGCCGCAACTACTTATCTCTAGATTAATCTCTGTTCTAACACGTTTCTGTATCTTTTGCCAGCTGTTTTCACGCATTCTCTATGCTAATGAATTTGCGACACGTCCCTTCTAACCGCTGCGATCTGAACGTTCATGTCTCTTCTTAGCATTTATTACATTCATCTTCTTAGAGAAATTTCTTCTTCTATAAATACTCCCTTCATTCTTTTCTTTTCCTCTTTTTACTTTCTTCTTCTTTCTCTGCGTAACTTCTCTGCAAGTTTATTGTTTTTCCGTAAATTGCGCGTCTGCCATCGCTGTGATTTCTTTCTTATTTTTCAACCTTTTCTTTCATTCCCATACTCAAAAATGGTTGCTGCTGGTGCTAAAAACTTGACTGCTTTTAATGAGATGCGAGAAAAGCTCAAAAGTAAAGGTTTTACCTTGTCTACAATTCCAGGTCAAAGCCCTAAAGCTGAGCTTTCTCTCAAACTATTTTCTGATCATCAATTCTCTCACCAGAAAATCATAGTATCACTGGGCCAACTTGAAGCTGGTCTTCCCCTTCCTCTCTATGACCTAGAACTCCCATTATTTTATCAAATAATATCTGACGAGAGGTTCTCGCGAGCAATATATCAATTAGGTGGAGATTGTATCAGATTGCTGCTTGAATATGCTTCTCGCGGTGCTGGTAAAGGATCTCGCTATCCTGAAGCTCCGAAAAATCCTCTTTTTAAAGATGTTCCCATTGTCTCTGCGAATTATACTGTGGAGAATTTCTTCAAAAATTACAAGATAGTTCCTATGAAGAGGGATAGTACTTGCTGGGGTGTCCGCTTGAAGAAAGAAAAGACTGTTGATGATGAGGCTCTTATGTTAGACATTGATTGGCATACACCTACCAATCAAGGCCCTCGCCACTCTAGCGATGATAAGTGGTTTATCTTTCCGTTATTCCTTGAAGGCCCTTATATATCTGGTTCTCTCCCATTACCAGCGAATCTCTCAGGGTATGAGCCATGGGTCTTCAACCGGCCTGAAAGATCTAAAGAAGTATATCCTCTCAACTTTTTGCATTATTATTATTCACTATCTTCTTCATGTTTTTATATTCTCGCTAATTATTTTGATCTTTTTCAGATTGAGAGAATGAAGCTCAGCTATCAAACTTTAAGGAGGCCTAGCACTTTCTTAGCTCTTAAATCTTTCACGGATGAAGTAAGAAATATCTCTTCATAAATTTTAACAATATATTGTTGCCCCTATTTCTTATCTTCATCTGTGCTCGTAGGAAATTGAAGAACTAGAGCCAATAAAACCCGTGAGAACTAAGGAGAAACCTTCAAAGGATAAATCTTCTTCCCCTCGTGGTGAAGAATCTGGCGATCAGGATAAATCTGTTGTTCTTCCCAAAGGGAAGCCTTATGCCCCTCATGGTGAAGAATTTGGAAATCCTCCTTTGAAGAAAAGTAAAACCCGACCTTCTTCTTCTTCAACTCCTTAACCCACTCCAGAAAATCCAAGTGTTGATCTTGATAAGGATAATAATGACAAGGATTTCAATAATGATAACAACTTCCCTTCCATAAAGGATTCTTCTTCTTATGATTCTTCAATGACTCAGTTATCTAGAATTTTTAGCGATATTTCCCACAGTATAACCTGTAATGATGAAGATGTAGCTATTAATGATATATCCCGATCCATCGCCAACATCTGCGATGCTCCCATATTAGCTGACAGTGATTCCCTTCGCGGAATTTCAAGATTTCTGAATCCAAGTCTCTTGAATTCACTTGGAAGCCTGGTATATTTTTATTTGTTCATCCTTGTTGTGTTTCTATTGATATTTTTGTCAAACATTGATTTATATTGCTCTATCTCAGGTTGGAAGAGCCGCTTTTGCTGTTGCTTATGATTTAGACAATAGACGTATAACTTATGAAAAGACAACTGCTAATCTTCGTCGAGATAAAGAAAAACTAGAAGCTGAAGTTATTAAGCTTCGCATAAAAAATAAGCAGCTGGAGACTGAAGCTTCAGTTGACAAGAAAAAAATCTCTGATCTTGATAAAGCCAATCAACAACTCTATGGTATGATTTATTTCTTTTCTCTTTTAATTCTTCTCACCCTATCGCAGCTTATTCAAGCAACCATTTTTGCAGATATTTATGGTGTTACTGACGAGGCTACACTCTTCCAATATTTTCCTGACCCTGTAGATGATGATACCCTTCTTGATAACCTTAATAATTCTTTAAGTAATTTCTTAGATGATAAGATTGAATCCCTCTCCATAGATGAACTTAAATCCAAACTTAATCTCTTAAAAATATAACACAAATTCAATTTAGGTTTGACCAACAAGTATAAGCGCTTTTATCTTGATTCGAAGAAAGAAATGGATAGATTAAGAAAAAGAAATAGTGATCTTATTGACGAGAAAGATCTTGCCGTTAAAAATGGCTCCAAGACCCTAGCAGACTTCCATAAAACTCTTCTTAATGTTCAAATGGAAAGAGATAAGCTTATCCGCGAGAAAGAAGATCTTCTTGCGAGGGAAACTCAAGTTCAATCTCGTCTTCTTATTAATAGCGATGATGAGTTTTCTTGGGCTGCGAAGATTCTTGATAATGCCAGAATTAATTTAGGTGTAGATGTTAGTCTTCATGCTGATCAAACGGCTTTAATTAAAGACATGATTTCTAAAAGAGAAGATTATCACTCTTATGATTTCCATGGATTATTTCCTAATTGATTCATCCTTATATGTATTAACTTTGTTATCATTTGCTCACAGCATCCGAAAAGAACTATCGTAAAAGACTTGATGAGTTAGAAGAAGAAAGAAGCCAACTCGCTGGAAATCTATCTTCTCGCAATGAAAAGTATTCTAGATTGAAGGACAAATTGAAAATCTCATCTTCAAATTTTAGCAATGCCCTTCTCCGTGTTCGTAATGACGCTGTTAAACTAGTCTGTAATGATCATGGTATCCCTCATTCTTTATATCCCGATCTTTCAAAGGAAATTCCAGCTGATTCCCCAAATTTAGTTATTTCTGATAGCGAAGCTGAGGAGTCTAGCGAATATGATGAAGAATTATCTGACGAGGAAGAGAAATATGACGTAGATGGAGATGATGAAGAAAAAGAAAAATCTAGTAATGAAGAGAAATTTGAAAAAGAAAAGAGCTTTGATGGAGGTGTTGATGGATCTACTTAGTCTTGTTTCTTCTCTTTTTCTTGTTTGTAAATTTTGTACATCTATTTTTTGCTTCTCGTAACATTGCTGCAAGCTTCTCCAACTTGATGTGTAAACTTCTTTTGCTTTTATCTGTTTGAATTAGAAAACAATTCTTTTTCTGCAACATAATCAATCAATCAAAATTATTATCCTTTAATTATTTGTATAAATGCATCATTTATGTAATTTTATCATATGATGGATGAATAATAATTTCATCATTTTATGCATTCCCATACTTGCCTCTATTATTCATCTGCAATATGAAAAAATTGAATAGAGATTAGATATTAGTTATAAATCAAATTAAATTTGCCTCAATATCGGCGATGTTATCGCTAGCAACAATCACAAATCTCATAAATTCTGCGAGCTTTATCGAAATAATTTTATGGTCTTATTATGCCTTCCTAATTAAAGGTCTTATTTTGCCACATCTTTTCTTTATGCGACAAAATCGCAGGACGTCTTTACATTTGCATGTATCGACCCATTGATCTTGCCTTATCAATATTTTTTCAACATTTCTGCGACAATATGATAACTATGAACTCTCTTGCAAGAATTACACCTTATGACATTGCCGTCTTGCGATGAAATCGCAGGACGTCCTTACACTTGTTAAATGTAAAAACCCATTGATCTCATCTCATCTTAACTTTTTTTTCTTTTGGCTTGTTGCCTCTGTATAATTTCGTCACGCGACAATATGATAGGCCTAAGTGTTCTTGCGATCACAAAGCCCCATGACATTGCCGTCTTTAGACACTTATCATCTCCCTAATGGAGGGTGCCGCCCTTATCTTCCCCCTAGTTTCCCCTTCAAGGAGGGAACATCGGCCATACAAGACTAGATCCTCCCATCCAAATTTGCCAACAACCAGCTGTTTTCGCAGCCTCTTGTCCTTTATGCCTATATGGATTATAGTTACAAGACTGCACCCTAAGTGGGTTTTTCTTCAGGCCAAGTGCATCATAGCCAATGTAGTCAATTTCGGCTGTCTCGGCCGAGATTC
Source organism: Papaver bracteatum (assembly GCA_023529315.1). NCBI lineage: Eukaryota > Viridiplantae > Streptophyta > Magnoliopsida > Ranunculales > Papaveraceae > Papaver > Papaver bracteatum. Next base: position 291,658 of record JAJJWX010003528.1, read on the forward strand.
CGGCGATTTTCCCCGTTTCGCTCATACAACCAGCGACTTTCAAGTTTTCGGTGATGCGGAATTTCACCGAGACACTCATCGGAATGGTCCTAATCTCGCCTAAATCGGTCTAATCTCGGCCGAGATCATCCCTAATTTCCATCACTGTACATGATTATAATCAATGATTTGTATTACTTATGTGATTCAAATTTTTTAGACATAATCAATATTAACTTACATTAACTTACATCACTGGGGAGAGAACAGAAAATGGAAAAAAGGGTTTAAAAAAATCAGATCTTCAGCTACACATACCAACCAAGGCTATCAAATTCTAAGAAATCTTAATTTAGGGAAACTTACACTAATACATATACCAAATCATTTTAAAACAAGATTAATGGTATCATCATATACGTATAGAATACCATATAATCAATGAGCATTGCTTCCATAAATAAAAAAAAACAAATCGAGATGAGCAAACCCCACTGGGTTTTGTTTCTTTTATCAGACCGTAGAGAAGACGAAGTAGTAGGGAAGACGATGATGGTAGGCAAGAAGCCAACTCTTTATTTTCTACTCGCATGAACCCCACGTGTTTCGTAAATATTAAAGTGGGTATACACCTGTTACAGTTATACGGGTATAACAGACAATGCAAAATAATTTGGCATCTATAAATTTTAACAGCTGCAACCCCGGAAAGTCAGGAGAAATTGCAACGAGAATTTTGGCGATACAACATTGTCTCGGAGTTTCGGTCCCAGCCGAGACACACCGAAATCCGAGATTGATTACATTGATCATAGCCAAGACTTACCAAGAATGTCCAGGGTAGTTTCGTATGCCTCGGGCACCCTTGGCTCAACCGTGTACCTCGGCGCCTTGGTAATACTTTGCACTTCTTAGAAGAGGTCCTTAGTCGTCCAATCAGGGTATAACCTTATATAATTGGAAATCCAAGATCCCTCTCCTGGATAGGTTTTCTTTAACCCCAACATCTGCATAACTCAGGTTCCAGCAACGGTATAACCTTATCACTGAGTCATGTCAAGAGATACCCCCTTATATGACGCACTATCAGGTCTTACATTTGCCTCTTGCGAAATTGTATTCGCGAACTAGGGTGCACGCCATAAAGGTTCATCCCATTCTATTAATCTCCGCGAAATTTTATTTGCGTTTCTCGCGAGTATTGTAACTCTGATAAAATTTCATTTCTTTGATTTTCTTGTAAAATTTTGCAATTCTTTCAAACAGAGTACACTTTTCAATTGCATTTTCTTCAAACAAATTCTGCATAATTTTCTTTAAATTTCATCATTTTACCTTTCTACTTACTATCTTCTGGTTCTGCTTTTCTGTTACGCTTTGTTGTTTGTTCTTTTTCTGCGAGCTGCTCGTTATCATCTTCCTTTCGCTGCTCGATTGAATTAATCATCTGTCTTTCACATCTCTGTCGTTGCTTGATGTTGTACTTCCAATGACTCTTCTTCTCAGGTCTTTCTTCGCAAGATTTTATATCAATCTCATAACATTTCTTGCTTTCTCCCCAATCTCCCTTGATAACTCCAATACCATTAGGATGAGGAAATTTAACACACTGGTGGAAAGTAGATGCTACACCTAATATCCCATGTATCCAAGGTCGACCAATCAGGGCATTGTAAGGTGATTCAATGTCAACAACACAGAACAAGATCTTGGAAATTATCCCTTTCAATGGAATCCACATTTTAATTTCCCCTTTTGGTTTATTGGAAGTGCCATTAAAACCATAGATTTTATATGTTGATGGAATTAGATCTTCGTCTCTTCCACCCATGGTCTTATAGGTATGATAAAATAGTATGTCAACTGAGATGCATGTGTCTATCAGAACTCTATTGATAGCCCAAGAATCTTCATTTTCATCATCATTTCCTTCATTCTCTTTTACTTGCTTTGGATTTATTCCTAATCTTACTACCAATGGATTATCATGCTGCTCTCCAGGTTCTGGTACTTCTTGTGCAGTGAAAGATATAATTTGTTTCTGCCATTCTTCTAATGGCGATGCTCTTGCGATATTTATTATCTCTCTTCCATCTGTGTCTCTCGCGAAGACTCTTCTTAGAACATTATCATGGAAATCCTCTATTGTTCTGTGTGAATGTACAATGGAATTACAAAACAAATTCTTTTCCTTAGCCCCAACTTATATTACGAATGATTCTGCTCCTTTTACAGTATTTACCCTGCGAATTTCTGGTACTGGAGGCAATCTCTGAGATTGTGGTTGTCCTATTAAAAAGTGGTTTAGCTTTCCTTGGTCAATCATCCTTAAAATTATTCTCTTTACATTTCTGCAATCATTTACTGTGTGACCATGAAAGTGATGGTAAGGACAAAATTCTTGACTACGATTATTAGGATGTGGTTCTTTTCCCATATTCCACGGAGAGGGTATATTTTCCATCAAAATTATAACTTCCCAGATTTTTTCTATACTAGCATTTAGAGGAGGCATCTTAATTTTTTCCCATATTATCCTCTGATTTCCTTGGCTTCTGAAATTGTATTGTCTCTGTCCACCATAAATTTCTTGCGGCTGATCAAGCCTTTGAATCTTATTATTCCCTCCGCGGTTGTAATAATTCTTCTCCCTTTCATATTCTTCTTGATCTCGACTGCCCATAGCTACCAACTTATGCTGGTTATCAGTCTCCACTTTCTCTTGCTGTGCTTACGAGCTGCTCGCCACATTGTTAATCATTTTAGGAAGTAAACTCCCATTTGCTGCTACTAAATTGGTGCTTGCGATGGGATATGATTCCATTTCATTTTGTTTCTCCTCCAAAGCAATGTATTCTTCTTGTAGTTCTCGCAGTTCTGTCATAGTGATTGTATTCTTGACTCTGAAGATTTGTATATACATCAGATTGGTCGCGAACATTGCATTGATAAAAGACAAGATAAGATATCTCTCGTCAACTCTTCCCGCCATCTCACTGCACATTATATTCCATCTTATGGTTAAATGTTTCAGACTCTCGCCAACCCTCTATTTTAACCCAAACACATCTTCAATACCTGGCCGCGATGAATTGTTGCTTATATATGCTCCCAGAAACGTAGCTTGTAAATGATCGACAGAAGTTATAGTATTTTTGGCAATCCATCAAACCATTTTAGCGCCTCGCCAGTTAAGATAGATGCAAAATATTTACACAATACAACATCATGATTCTCCCATTGAAGCATACACCTAACATAAGCCTTAACATGTTGTACAACACAGGTAATTCCATCAAACATGCTGGTTAATGCTGGTAAGTTGCACTTTGGAGGTATTCCTCTTAACTGTACTTCTTGAGTAAATGGAGTTCTCGCAGCTTCTTCAATAGATTCATCGAGTTTCCTTCTACCTCCTTCTTTTCTATTATTTATTATTCCCCTCATCTCTGCTAACTCTCTTAAAATTTGCTCATTCGCAGCTGAATTTGGTTCCATTGGTCTTTTCAATGCTGCTTCCCTTCTTCTGCGTTCATGTGCTTTTTGTCTTGCGAGATTTTGTATATCTTCATCTATATACATATTTCTTCTTGTGTGATCCTCTGCTTCAGCCTCTCCTTTCCATCGCAACTGATTATACTGTCTATTTTCTTCTCTGCGAATTTCTTCATTTCTCTTTGCTGTCTTTCTATTCTCCTTTGTATTCTATCATACTCTTCCTGAATATTATTATTATGGTGATTTTGCGTCCGTCTCCTTTCTCGATTTTCATGGTTATTTTTTTGTAATGCCTCTTGAAATTCTTGTTCTTCTACTTATGCCATCAATCTTTCTCTCTCGCGAGCTAGTCGTGCTTGTTCAGCATAATGTTTCTCAATTTCTTCATCAATTATTCTTCGATTTATCTGGATCTCTCGCCCGTGTAATATCCTCCTACCTTCTTCAGGATTATCTTCATCATTTTGGTTGTTTCTTTCCTCTTGATTTTTGTTGTTAAGTCTATTATTCAAATTTTCGCCACACGGATCATGACGATCTTCTACTACCTCTTCTTCTCTATGGCATTGCTCTTGATTTAGATTTTGCACTTCTTCTTGGATATTTCCTCTAGCATTTCTTATTGGGGAATTTGGCCTTAATTCTTCCCTTACTGATCTTGAATTCGATCTAACAGTACTTCTTGATCTTCTATTTTGTAATCTCAAATTCTCCATTCTCAACTCGTGATTTTGTCTTGTTAAATTTGCAAGCTCTTCCGCCTCTAATCTTCTTCCCTCTTGTATTCTTTGTCTTGGATCATTTGATGTTTCATTTTCATCTCCTCCATGAATTAATCCTTCAACCATTCCTTTATTTCTTTCTTCTATCCTTCCGTATCTTAACTGTTGATTTTCTACATCTTCCCTCGAGTCCGATCTCCAAGTATGCACACTCACTCTATCATAATCCACATTTCTATTTTGTATCGGTTTTTGTTGATTAGGTTGTGGGATTTGATCTTCTCCTTCAATCCCTGTTCTACTTCTTCTTGTTCTTATCCTTGAAGAATCTCCTAATTCACTTGTTTCTTCTCCTGCAAGTCTTTTACTCCTCCTTACAGTTGTTGGTGGTTCTGATGTATTTCTTCTTCTTCTAGCCATTTCTTCAACTCTAATAATTTCTTCAAATCTTCAAATTGTAATTAGAGATTTCTTAACTTGATTCTCCCTGTTTCGGGCGCCAAAATGTAGTTGCAGGATTTCCCACACTACACCCTTGTTAAGATTTTGCTATAGAAGATGAAAATCGACACTTTATTATTTTGGTTTCAGAAATGTTTACAGATATGGGAGAATTCAAGATTACAACTATTCTCTTGAAATTTCTCTCTCCACAAGATTTTTCTAACTCTACAAAAAATGCATCATCCTTTTCTGGACATACTGGACCAATATTTATAGAGTAGTTACATAGTGGATGACAGCTAAGTTTTCCTCTTATTTCGGGTTGATTCTGCGATTTTACTGCGATAGTTACAATGTTAAATCTCGCAAGTTTTGTAACCATCGTAGAATAAACATGCTTTCCTCAAGTTTTCTTCAGTCATAAATTACTAAATCGCTTTTTTTTAAGGCTCTGTGACATTCGTGGAGTGTAGTCGAAGATCTTGCGGTGATGCTCGCTGGGAAGTGTTGTTAATCTCGTAGAGAATAAATGTAGCGATATTCTGTTCCTACAAGCCTACGGAGTCCTGCTAAAAGATTTATATCTCAAGACTCTAGTTGAAGCCCGGAAGACTGTCCAATCCGCATCGACCTTTCAACCAAGCGAAGAAATGCTTGAATAAGGAGAGATCAATCAAGAAATATGTGAATACAGAGGATGGGAGCGTTCAATTCGATCACTCAGCAGTGATATGACGACACCTTCCACATCCCTTTACCTAGGGAAGCGATCCTCGGATATGATGGCACTTGAAAATCTTCCAACTTCATTTCCTAAACGTGCTCCACATCAAAGCCACATAGAGACATCACAACGCCCACTGACGCATGAAAAGATAGACTCAAAGTACCTACACTTTCCATTCCCAATGAAGAATATTTTGGAGTTGTTGGAGGCATGGGTGCAAAATAGAGAGGTGGAGATACCTCCGGTATGGCGTCCGCCCACTGATCATGAAGTAACGGACCCAAGGTATTGTCATTTTCACCGATTTCTTCACCACCCCACCAGTGAATGCAACGCTTTTAAGCGCATTGTACAGGAGAAGATTGGTTTAGAGGGATGACTTTCCTTCTCTGAGAGATCAATGCGGACGACTTCCTTGGAGGGGTTACTTCGGCTTTACACAAGTAAGGTCTCGAAAGCAAGTAAGTTATATCTAACAATCCTACAAGAAAGATAGTTTTAAAGTTCACTGGGGACTGACATCCGGACATGGAAAAAGAGGCTCAATAATTAAGCACCATGTTTGTTTCCTTTTATGCTTCCATTTTACGCAATATTTGCAATTTCATGCAATCATTCATGACCAAGATGCAAATTCCATTTAAGATAATCCCTCTTCAAAAAAAAATAAAATTGATTCATAAAACTATCTCAAAATAAACCAATTCAATTACCTATTAATTCAAAACCGGAAGTCAAATTGTGAAAAGAAATCCTCACTATCACTCAAAAGGGAAAGCATATAAAAGAAAAGACGAATAGGTTGCGTGAGTTCTTTAAGGAAAGTCCTTAAACAACAACTCGTCTTTCTGTGCAAAAGCTACTTTCATTTTCTGAAGAACGGCCGTTCCAGCTTCAAATCATTAAACAGATTTTCAATCTTCTCTTCCTGGCGAGTAATACAGTCCGCAGAAGGGACCTCATCTTGTAATTTCTGGAGCTCCTGAATCTCGGAGAACCCTTTGAAGAACCAAGGAGCATTGAATCCATACTGTATAAACACATCTCGATGGTACTTCCAGTCTTCAATCATCTCCTCAGAAACTGTTAGACCAGTCGTGATGCTCATCCCATGGATAGAAAATAAATCTTCCTGGACGCGATTGACCAGTGTAAGGCGACTTTTGAGCTTCTTAGTAGTAGCAATGTAGACGTGCTTCTACCATATTGCCTTGTACAACTATTTGAACTGAGCTGGCACACTGAATCCTCCAACCAACACATGGCCCGGAGAGGGTACAGTGAAAGGAGGATCGAGCAAATCCACAGATTGCATCGCCAATACTTCGCCAATTGCAGGAGCCTTGTCAGCTGCAGGAGGCCTTTCGGAAGAAGTCACCACAACTTGATTGATCAGAACCGGTTCAGAACGTGCTTCAAGGGGAGTCGTCTCAACAATAGCATATGTTGCCTCTCCTACATTTATCCTGATGTATACTTCGCTTTGATTACTTATTTACATTACCACTTGATCAACAATGTCACTTACAGAGGCGCCTTGTCCAGCCAAGCTTGCGTCATCTCCATCATTGTCCAGTGAAAGAGCGGTTTCGGTTTTACCAGACTTCTCAGCATGGGGATCAGTGTCACCAGACCTCTCAACACGAAGGCCAACATCACCGGGCTTTTCATTCTGAATGCACGCTAACCTTGTGAAAACATTTTATTTCGGAATTCCCTAAATTCAAGCAAGAATCACTCTTAGAAGAGAGCAATCCATAGAAATAAAGGAGTTGACAAAAAGAGATTTAAATACCAGCATATTCGAAGAATTGAGGATCACCGAATTGCTTGCCTTCCTTTTGGACCTCCCTCCTGCTTGGGGACTGTAATCATCATCTCTGGTCCGTTTGCCTGGGAGTGGTTTCAAACGGAAATGTTTCTTCAGAACGTCAAGAGATGGCTCACCACGAGAATTTGCCACAATGTCCTCTGAGAACTTCTGAAAAGCCAATGGTTGTTTCCTCCAAAATTCCTTATACTTATCAGTTACCATGGGTTTTCTCCCAATAGGCCAGAAAGGAAAACTCAGCCGTTCTAAGAACACGTCAGCATTAAGAATATCCGGGAGAAATTCTTTTGGAACCTCTGATGGACGGATAAACGGAATACCCTGGTCAAATCCCATTTGATGAGCATCCCTATTAATATTGTACGGAGTCACAGTTAATGCTTCGTTGAATAGACATGGGACATACCCCGGGATATAGCTGTGCAGATAAACAATTTCTCTAAATCTCATAGTCTTAGCATCAGTACATACCATAGCATCAAGACCGTCAGAAGCAATAGCAAAGGTCTTCGATTGAACAATGGAAGAATGGATCGGTCCCCATGGACGAAAATCTATGGAAGACACATTATCAAAGATGTCCACGAGTTTCGCGCCAGTTCTGTGACGCCTCTTATGCCAACGGAGTATTCTCGAACCACCATACAAATTGCTGAGCGAATTTGAAGGAGCAGGAGAACAGCCTTTGAAATGTTCCCATAAGAATGCCTGAAGAAAAGAGAAGTGAAAGTGCGACTCCACCTTCTTGTACCCATTGGAAACATGCATATCCATTGCTAAGGCGTCCAGATAAGAATACAACGATTCAAAGAACAAGGCGCATAGGGGAAGAACTTCACCTTTCTCCAGCCTTATAGCAATCTTAACGAGGTCACTTCTTATGGTTTTCTTTCCATAACCGTCATCAAATATGTCTTTGGATAGCCACAAAGACAGGAACGCAATCACACTGAGCTCGTTTTCCAACCATTGATTCGGGTCTACAGAAGACCACTCCGATACCCACCAGGTGTAAAAGCATCCCGTGTATTTTTTCTCCTCCTTGTTCAGACTGTCGAAACCTGCCACCTTTTGGAGTATGATGTCATAATTACGTTGTTCCGTGTCAGAAAGCTCATAATAAAGACTTCCGGCAACAGGTAGGTTCATTAATGCAGCTACACTCTCCAGAGTAATAGTCATCTCTCCCCATCTAGATATAGCTGTATGAGTAGAAGGGCGCCACCGAGAAATGAAGGTAATCAAACCTGCATCGTCTTTCTTGATTTCAAGAGAAGCAGATGCCATGACCGCATTAAGGATTTGCGCTTTGGCCAAATTATCTTTAACATCCTTATTATTCAACATGCGTCTCATCCATCCTTTATAAGAACCCAATGGAGTATGACAAATCTTGAAGTCGATAGGAGAAGGCGGATATTCATTTCTCCGGAGAAAAAATCTCATCACAAGCGCTGAAGAAGAAGATGGATCAGCTTCCATATTTTCTGAACCGAAGAGCAGGACTATCCGATGAGAAGGATGTCTCTTAGTTTTTGGAAAAGGAGAGGTGAACAACTTATCATCGATGTTAGGCATATCTTTGAAGCTGTCAACACTTCCTGACTTGGCACCAGCATTATCTCCAGAAGACATTTCAACGGGAATTTTTTCCTGCATTCCATAATTAAATAAAAGACAAGAGTTAGAACTCATATGAAAAACGCGTGGGATGTAGTCACACACGACAAGACACAATTCACGTTGGAGTGCACATATTGGGTCCAGTCCGGTATTCAAGTACGACATTGATTTCAAGTCCGGTATTCGTTTCAAGTCCGGTATCAGTTTCAAGTCCGTCGTTGGTTTCAAGTCTGGTATTACTCAAGTTTCAAGTCCGGTGTTGGTTCAAGGCACAAGGCTATGTGGTCGACTTTCAGTCAGGCATATATGGGTGGGACCCACGTTCGAATCAAACACGACATTCTTGGTCACGGTTTTCTTATATCCATGGGAATCGTGTTTACGAAATCCAAGACAAATTTCTCTCCAAGCTACAACCTAAGAGCTAGGTTTTGCATGCAACAATGAAAGGAGAAGCAAAAGGCGGCATATTCATGGGATCGCAATATTAAACAATTCTAGCAAAAATGGGCGGTTTTACTATCAATCTTGATGGGGAAAGCTAAGCATGATGTATCTATCAAAAGTTTTTATCTAAGAAATTAGGGTTTTTCCTAAAAAAAAAAAAAAAAAACCGAAACTTACCTTGGACGGACGGGTGGCGGCGGAATCTGGCGGCAGCTCCGGCAATGGCGGTCGGCGGCGGCAATGGAGAGCACAAACGGGATCTGCTAAACCAAAAAAAAAATCTCGTGAGAAAAAGAAAAGGGTTGCTCCTTTTTATAAACAAGATTTGGAAGAATCCTAGTAGAACAAGGATTCCTCTTTTGATTGGATTCCTCTTTTGATTCAAATACCCAAAAAGGAAACCGGTCCCACCATAGCATTCCATACAAGCGCAACGACATGGACAACTAGTGGTCGGTCAATAATCTTCCGGGTAAACTTCCTTTATCTTGTCTTTCTTACATATGTATGTCACCATCTCATGCCTACTTCACAATAGTGTAACCATTATGCGCTAGGCAGGGGACTTAATGTTGATGGTGGATTTTCATTCAAGGGTAAAATTGTAAAACCTAAAAAATTTGTGCTAACATCTTGTAAAAGATAAGGCCATTATTAAGTGATGGATACTCCTTCACTTTATTAATTCACCTAGAATGGAGCATGTGGCAACAATCCCATTCTGTGAATAAAATACACGTAATTCATCCAGGTTGGAGCATGTAGCAACAATCCCATATACCCTGTGAATTTCCAGCATTATTAATTAATGCGCAACCAGCCTTGTATTTTCTGTACTCATTATCAGTGCATCATGACGACTGAGTGTTGCTCTCAGCAGAGCAACACGAATCTCCAAGCATTATAATGAAACATGTACGAAATACCCGTACAGGATGCAACTCTCGGTATGTTATACTAGCCCGATTGAGCCACTCTCGGTGTATTATACTAGCCCGATTGAGCATCCGGACTGACCGTATCAGTCTGGATATGATCACGACCATCCAACTCCACCAGCATGATTGGATGGCCCAGATCGGTTCCATAACCCCCAAGCAGGTATGGAATATCCGCTGCCGAACCAATACGGGCCCCGCATGGTCGGCCTCCCCTTGGCATAGCATGCGAAAACGTCCAAATCAAAGCAGTATGGACGAAAACCATAAATTAGGGTTTGCGGCACATTACATGTGTCACAAAACAGTCTCAACCATCCATCTTCGCATGTATAGATGGAGGGTGCAGATGTAGATTCAAAGGGCACGGAGTATGTCAACACAATCATCGTGGGCCCACCTACATACCTGACCAATCGGTCAGGACCAACCATGGTTGGTCGTTCCAAATCGTGCGCCTGAATGGAGCATGACGCACGACCTTGAAACCCAAAATTAGGGTTTTGAATCACGAGCGTCCATTTTCTCCGGCACGAATGGAGGGTCCGAGATTAGATCAAAGTAGGTCCGGCCATACCAACATGACCACCGTGGACCCATCTATCCCTTCACCTGATCGTCCAAGGCATACCATTCCTGGTTATCCCAAATTGTTTGCCCAAACTAGCATGGTCGCACCTCCCAAACTGCAAACTAATCTCAACCGCTCGATTTCTATGGACGAATTGAGTAGCTTAGATCATGTTTTCATGGGACGGTAAGGCATTGTCGTGAACACCGGCCTACCACCTACACATTAGAGCAATCGGACAAGACCAACCAAGCCTGGTCGTCTTGGAATGCCCGCTCAAGGTTGGTACGACGTGCGGCTTTTGCGGCACCAGTTTTCTGTCGCAAATTTATCTCAACCACACAACTTCGCAGGACGTATTGATTGGTCAAGATCACACTTTTGTGAGACAATTAGGTATGGAAGCCTACACCGTCATGTTGTCTACACACATGCACGACCGTCCTAGCCAAAGTTGCGTCTCAAGCTTGGATTCGACCAAGCTGAAAAGTGATGCTTGCACACCTTTTCATAAACCCTAATTTCATCAACGGTCGCAGATGAGTGTCTCAAAGATAATCTCGTCCATCCAACTTCACCGGCTTGGCTATACAGCCCTGGTCAGGAGTTAATTGGTCAGTGTGGCGTTATGGTGATCACCCGTCACTCTACCACACCATGTGATCGATCAAAGGAGGGTTTGCATGCGCAACTTCCAAACCATCACATGAAGTAGGATGAACATGAAGTTTCTTTGAGACTCTCAAATAGTGATGCTTCATACATGCTGAATATACTTGATGCAGTACCTGCATAGTATACACACGATACTTCACAAGTATCAATTTCCAAAATAACATAGCATTACATGTTACTTTCTGTGGGTCACATGATCCACACACACTCGAGACATCAATCATGTCACAAACTGGAGGATACATACTGGGGTATTGGTCTGGCAGTTTATAGTATGCAACGCACAACGCACCATCACAAGAACGTGTAAAGAAGTCATTGAAGGTTAGTGATGATAGGAGAAGTGGGAAAGCCAGGTCGTGTGACACCAACACACTACTCCACTACTCTATCACTCAACTTTCTCCACTTCCCACGAGATACGAAGGTTAGGCTAAAAGACTTGTATAAATAGGTTCTCCGCCCTATTTTTCAAAAGAAGGGCAAGACAGAACACAGAGAGCATAACACAGAAACCAAGTGTTAACATCCAAATCCTGCTTGCGTTAATTACAATCCTGCTCACCTTTATGTTGCAAGTCATACATAGCCAACACCTTCACAATCTCAACACCTTCTTCGCTTCCCTCCCTAAAATCAACCCCATCTCCTTCACTTTGTGGCCGAAACAAGTCTGGAACGGACATTATTTTTGGTTTAGGCCGGACTTGTACATATTAACCCCTCGAATCTACATGCACTCACCGCGCATTGCATTGTTTAAGGTTTAGATTCATTCCTCATCCAAACACCCCAAATTACCAAAATCGGCAGGAATAGTTTTCACCCACAAACACCCACATATCAAATGCTTTTGTTCAACTTAAGGAAACGAATCGAATTAAGTGTTCCCATAAATCTAATGAACTCATCTTATGTTTGCACTAAGAAAATGAATCAAATCAAATCAAATGTGGACCAAATCACATGATTCACGGGGTAACTCAAAGAATATAAAAGTATGACTCCATACAAGTCTAAAAATTATCTGTTAACAATCGATGGATAAAGGCATTCAACATGTCTGCATCATGAATGGAGGCACTACCGAAAAAAGTTATTCTGCTAATTCATCGTTTCAGGTCTCTCTCTCACACACAAACTTTTAAGAATTATTTCCATATTTAGGGTTTGTTCGGAAAATGATTAATAAAGAGTGAATTAGGAGTTCAGTGTTCATTGGAAAAATCATTTGTATCGCAGTATTAAAAATTATTTTGTATGTATGTCGATAATCAACCCTTACATGTTTTTTTTTTGTTTTTTGTTGATTCGTTTACAAATTAATAGAAGAGGGGAATAATCATAACAAGGACAATAGTAGAGAAAGCAATATTGAACTTATTATCGAAGTTGCATGATAGTACCAATGCCATCTCCGCATCCACATCTAATCCCATAAAGACTACTATAGGCATCGCAGAGTTATGTTGTTCTTCGGGACCTAATGCACTATCAGTCGTCTCTCATGTTTTGGATATTATTTACAACAAACATTGCAAATGTAGCATCGTTGCGCCTGAGATTGTCGTGTTATTTAATGATCTTCCAAGTAATGACTTTAACACCCTTTTCTAATGTAGGATCAAAATATAGCACAAGTGTAAACATGTGCGAGAATATAACATGTGTGATAAGAATGTAGCATGGGTCCTAAGAATATAGCATGGGTCCTAAGAATGTAGCACAAGTGCGAGAGAACTTAGCATGAGAATAAGACAATGTGAGCTGTCATCCACTATGTTAACACCTATTTAAAGGGAAAGTCAAAGAGAGAGAGAACAACTTTTAGGATTATTATTATTATCTCCTTCTTCTTCTCCAAAATTAGATCTAGAGCTCTTCCAAGAACCCATTAATGAATATTCTAAATGTAAACTTGTGTAATTACAAATTATTATAGTAAACCCTAACCCCGTGGATGTAGATCACATTGATCGAACCACATAAATCTTGTGTCCATTTATATTTCTTGCACTTATAATGAGATTGAGATGATTAATATATGTAGATCTAGAAATTGATATCAAGATAATTATATGGAATGTGGTTGTAAGATTTTTTGCAACCACATTTTGGCGCTATAAACACTACCTAATCTTGTTGGTTCAAGAAAGTTTAGAAAAATTGGCTACTGTTGGTGATGAATTCAATTGGATCTATAAACTTTAAGGAAAAATTGGAAGTTTCAACTAAAGATTTTCAACAGGGATGAGCAGCCTTATGAAGAACCAAAACAATGATGAAGAACGTGCAACTAAAGAGGAATCAACCGAATCTACGTCAATAATCAATTCAAAAAGGATTAACCACTTATAATTTCTCAAACTTCATCTTTAAATATTCAGATCAGATGATTTAATTAAAAATAAATTAGGAAAATTAGGATAATTTTGTAAAAACATGGTTGTTCTTCAACATGATCAAGATTTTACTCTTAAAATCTTTTGCAGTAACCAAACCTTTTGATTGTAATTTTTGATGATAACTTTCTTTCTCTATTTCACAGAAATAGATTTCAAATGTTCTTATAGTTCATATGTTTGATTTTCTACTTGAAGAATTGAAACTTCGCAGGTTTAAGTCGTTGATGACGAAGGAAATATGAAAAGAAGAAAGTGTACGGATAAAACATTAATCATAACCCAAGATATCAATCCATGACGATGAGGCAACATCCAGTTCATAGCAAAGGAAGAAACCAAGGTAGCATTAATGATTACCGAGAAAAGTAAAGAATCATAATCATGTGAAGGTGAACTGAAAAGATCTCTGGACAACCATTCTCATCACAAGAAAGATGGAATTATCCAGAGTGAGTACAACAACAGAGGAAGAGAATGGGATAGTGCGATAAATTCGCACAAGACAATTCGAGTTAACATGGTGGGAAGAGATTACGGTCAAAACATATGCGGTAAAATTTAGTTACATATGTAGGAGGAAACAAGGAAAGAATCAATAGCTCAATAGCGCGAGGAAGTTCATCTTCAAAAACAAGTCCAGTAAATGGAAAGAGGCGGAAGATATAGACATTAACAAGTGCGAAAGGGACACACCTAGTTAGCAAAGACAAAGGTAGGGCTTCTTGTGAAGGAACAGACAAATACAAGGTAAGTCTTGGAGCTCCACTAACCTTTGGGAGATTCAGATCGCACACGAAGAAGAGAGGATGGAAAATAGTAACTTGAGAATAGCCATAGTCTTCACCAACTACAAATTCGACAAAAAGAAATTTCTAACTATTTCTTTAACTTTACTTTTAAAAATTCAGATTTGGAAATCTCATAAACTAAACTTTGGAGAAAATTCTTACAAAAATCAGGTTTTCAAACGATATCTATCCAAACAGGTTTTGATTTCAGATTTACAACAATCAAATTTTAATTTATAAACCCAATTAGTCAATTTTGAAAATGTTAAGTGTTTAAAATTCCAGTTTTGATTTGGGAATTATTTATGGGTGAAAATGGTTTCTGCTGATTTAGGTAACTTCGGGTGTGTGGGTGAGAAATAACTTAAACCCTAAACAATGTACTGCAAGGGAGTACTTGTAGATTCGAGAGATCAATCTGTACAAGTCTGTCTTAAACCAAGAAATGGTCGTTCCAGACTTGCTTCGGTCACAAAGTGGAGGAGAATGGGTTGGTTTTGGGGAGAGAAGCAAGGAAAATGGTGAGACCAGAATAGTTGATTCTGGAAGAGTAGTTGGGTTACTACGACTTGTTATCAGAAAATTAAGAAAGCTAACAAGGTGAGCTAGAAAATAAGTATTTCTGAGTGTTGTATCTCCCATATGAACTTGTTTTTCAATGAAAATAGGTAATACCTATTTATACAAGTCGGACTAAAAACGTACCCTGGTCTCATTAAGGAGTGGGAAAGTAAATGGTAGGAGTTGGTAACCGTATGCATGGAATTGATGTTCCATAAAGTGGTTAACGCATGAAACTGGTTTTCATGAAACTTGTAGTACCAGAATATCGCCACAACGATATTCTCGTGATAAGAACAACGATTTTACGAGAAGGTCAAATATTCCTATAAGTATAAATGACATTGTTCACGAGAGTGTCATGGGGATTCTTCAGCGACATTTGGCGAGCGTCACGGGGAAGCATTATAATAACTGATGATTGAAGATACATGTTATGAGAGTGTTGTTTCACGAGGATTACAAAAGTTGGCGAATATTAATATTGCAAATACCACGATGAGATCGCAGAATATATCCTAAAGAAGGGGAAAACTTAGCTGTCACCCACTATGTAATTTCCTATATAAAGGGTTCAAGTAAGTCCAGAAAAGGATGATGTATTTTTTAGAGTTGAGAATATTTTGAGGAGAGAGAAACTCCAGAAATAAAGTTGTACTTCTGAGTTTGAATATTTTCTGTAAACATTTCTGAGATCTAAATAATAAAGTGTCGTTAATTCTTTAATCTTCAATTAGTTTTCTCTTAAATTTCTATAGAATCTTAATAGGGGTGTAGTGTGGGAAATCCTGCTACTACATTTTGGCACCGACTAAGAGGAACGTTGAATTAGCAAAATCGAAGAAAAGGTAAAAAAGAAGACAGGGATTATTCAAGATCAAGGAAACTTTAAAGAAGATTGGTGAAATATCAGAAGAAGAATGATTAGAATTAAAGAAAATTGTAGGAAATTGAAGTATGAATTAGTGTCAAGATAAATGATTGATAAATTTCATGAAAATATTTAGGGGAGGATACATAAACGAGATTTTGAAGGGAGAAAAATTATGACGGTAGAGAAAATGCCATTATTAAAGAATTGGGAAAAGCAGGAAATTACATTTACAACAACAGAAGTCTTAGAAGAAAATCTAGATCATACATCTCCTCTGGTGATTACGGTATCCATGGTACCAATAAGGAAGGAAAAGTCAATAAAATCTGTAGAAAAATGGGCTGTAAATAGAACTCTAGTTGACACGGGAAGTTCTGTGGATATAATGTTCTATCATGCTTTTAATAAAATGGGGTATAAGGATGAAGAAATGTCTATTTCATCATATCATATTCATGGTTTCGGAAAATCTATAACAAAACCAAGAGGTGAAATAATGGTACGATTACCACTTGGAGAAATTGAAACACAAGTAACACTATGCGTGGTGGATATGGAATCACCATACAACATGATATTGGGAAGACCATGGATACATGCGATCAAAGCTGTCGCGTCAACCTTACATCAATGCATCAAATTCCCTATGCCTAGCGGAATTGGGGAAATTAGAGGAAATACAGATCTTGCGAAGATATGCTATCAAATTGAAGTGAAAAATTGTGAAGAACGTCCTAAGCAGCGAAAAGCTCGCAGAAAAGTGATGAGAGAAAAAAGAAAAGAAGAAGAATTTAAAATTTACATGATAAGAGCAAAAGAAGGAAAAGGAATACCCAATGAATTTTCGCGAGAAGGAGATGAACGTGCGAGAGTCATAAAAACACCAACACCAGAAGCCAGTTACACTGCATGTGAACCAACAAAAGAAGTAAATATTGGGAGTGAAGAAGAACCTAAAATACTGAAAATTGGGACTAGAATGGAGATAGACGAGGAAGAAAGAACTATAAATCTTTTGCGAGAATACAAAGACATTTTCGCGTGGAGCATGGATGAAATGCCATGGATAGATCCATCAGTAGCATGTCATAAATTATAAATCAACAAAAATATTAGGCCATTCAAGCAAAGAATAAGAAAAATCGCAACAACATATCATTCTCAGATAGAAGAAGAATTACAGAAGATGCTTGATGCAGGAATAATAAGGCAAGACAAATATCCAGAGTGGATTGCAAATATGGTGGTAGTCCCGAAGAAGAATAAAGGAATAAGAATTTGCATAGATTTTACTGATTTAAATAAAGCTTGTCCTAAAGATAGTTTTCCACTACCAGATATTCCCCAAATGGTTGAGTCAGCAGCGGGAAATGCAAGAATATCTTCATTAGATGGATACAAAGGATACAACCAAATCCCTCTCGCTGAAGAAGATCAAGAACATACCGCATTTTTTGCTCCTAGAGGTTTATATTGTTATACAAAAATGCCCTTTGGATTACGAAATGCTGGTGCAACATACCAAAGAATGGTGGAGAAGGTATTTGCAAAGTGGATCCACAAAACACTGGAGGTATATGTAGATGATATGTTAATCAAGAGCAAGGAAGCTGAGGATCATGTACAAGACTTGAAGGAAATTTTTGAACAAATGCGGCAATTTAATATCAAAGTAAATCCTGACAAGTGTACTTTTGGAGTGACTTCAGGAAAGTTTCTGGGGTATATTGTATCAAAATAAGGAATACAAGTTGATCCAGAAAAAGTGCAAGCGATTCGCAATATGCCAACACCAGCTACAGTAAAAGATGTGCAAAAATTGAATGGGTTGTTAGCCTCGTTAGGAAGATTCATCTCGCGATCCTCTGATAACTGCAAGCATTTTTTCGATATACTCAAAAAGGGAACAAAATTCAGATGGACAGTTTAATGTGAGAAGGCCTTTCAAGGAATAAAAGAGCATTTAATGGATATAACCATTTTACAGAAAGCTGAACCAGGAGAAGAGTTATTAATTTATCTCGCGACAACGACATATGCGCTAAATGCGGTATTCTTTGCGAGAGTAGATCTTTGGGATAGAAAAACCAATTTACTATATTAGTAAAACATTCAATTCAGCAGAGAAAAATTATTCAAAGATTGAGAAATTAATCCTAGCATTGGTACATGCAACTTTCAAGCTTCGCATTTACTTTCAAGCACATAAGGTCAAGGTGTTAACAAAAGTTCCAATTGAATCGGTAATGAAGAATTCAAAAAGATCAGGAAGAGTAGAAAGATGGAATGCACAAGTGGGACATTTCGATATCAAATATGAAATTCTATCTTCTCCAAAATCCCAAGTCATCGCGAATTTCTTAGCTGAATTTCCTTTGGAAAATGACGAAGCTGTGGAAGAAATGATGGATGTAGAAGAAGAACATGGAGATCCAAAAGAATTATTAACAGAACCCAATAGATGGGAGATATAAGTGGATGGATCATCTAATGGAGAAGGAAATGGGATTGGAATTGTTTTTATTTCACCAGAAGGAGAAAAAACAACTTTCTCATTCAGGTTAGAATTTACATCCACTAATAATGAGACATAATATGAGGCTGTTATCCACGCTTTGAAATTTGCAATAGAAATGAAGTTGGAAAATGCTAGAATCACAAGTGATTCTCAGTTGGTTATTTATCAAATAACTGGAGAATATACAACAAATGAACCTTCTTTAAAGAAATACAAGAGACTCGTGGAAGAATTATCTGCGAGAATTCCAAAGATAAAATGGAGGCACATATCAAGGAAAGATAACCGGCTTGCGGATGCTTTTTCCTTCATATCTATCATGATGACAAACCCACTTGCGAGATGCATACAAATTCAAACACTCTTATTACCATCAGTAAATAAATAAGACGAAGATGTGGATGGGAATCCCATTGAAATTTACGAAGAAGGAGAGAAAGATGTGATGATTGTAGAAAATGGCGAAATAGAAGATAAAAACACAGATTGGCGAGCGAAACTTCTTGCTTATTTGGAGAGAGGAGAAACTCCAAGAAATAGACTGGAGGCACACAAGTTAAGAAGAAGGGCAACTAATTATGAGTTAAGAGACGGAGTGTTATACCGCAGATCTTTTAATGGACCATCGCTAAGATGTTTGACGAGGGAGGAAGGAGAAAAGGTGTTAAAAATGCTGCATAGTGGAGATGCTGGTAATCATAGTGGAGGAAGATCTTTGGCATATAGAACGAAGATGCAAGGGTATTACTGGCCTTACATGCATGAAGATGCGAAACAACATTCAAGGCGTTGTGAAGAATGTCAGCGATTTGGAAAAAAGATACATGCACCAGGAGCACCCCTATCATCCTCAACAAGTGTATGGCCTTTCGGAAAATGGGGATTAGATATTGTGGGACCATTTGTGCCTGGTTCTGAACAAAAGAGATACCTCATTGTAGCTACAGATTATTTCACAAAATGGGGAGAAGAAAAAGCAGTACAACATATCCGTGATAAAGATATTTTCACATTCATATTCGAGAATATCATCTGCAGATTTGGAATACCAAACAGTTGATGTCGATAATGGAAAGCAGTTTGAAGGACAGAACATAGAGTTACTACTCAATGCATTTAAGATAAAGTGTGGAAAATCTACTCCTTTATACCCACAAGCAAATGGTCAAGCTGAGGCAACTAATAAAACGATCGCAGATATTCTGAAAAAGAAATTAGAAGGATATCACAAATCATGGTGTGAGCAAGTACATAATGAAATATGGGCCTACAACACCACTAGAAGAGAGGCTACTGGAATGTCACCCTTTTGTTTAACATATGGGGTTGAAGCTGTATTACCAACAGAAGTTGATATTCCTACAACAAAAAGAGAAGCGTGGGAAAGAAATTTAAGTGCTGGTATGATTTTACATAAATTAGATGAATTGGAAGAAAAAAGGGAGAAGACTCTACAAAAAATGGAAAACTACCAGCGGAGGTTAGCACGCGAATACAACAAACGTGTCAAAAAAAGAGAATTCCAACCTGGTGATTTAGTTCTGCGAGAGACACCAAGATATCAGCGAGAGAATGGTGGAAAATTAGCGAAAAAATGGGACGAACCTTACTTAATTAAAGAAATAATTGGAAATGGGGCATACAAATTGATGGATCCTGAAGGAAGAGATGTTGGCCAACGACTTGATAGACCATGAAATAGACTATTTTTGAAAAGGTATTGTCAGTGACAAATATTTTAAGGTAAGAGATATTGGCATATTAAATAATGAAATGGATGATGAATTTTTATTTTAAGATTACGCGAGCAATATCGCGAGAAACGCGAATGAAATTTCGCAGAGATTAAGAGAATGGGACAAACCTTTATGGCGTGCACCTTAGTTCGCGAGTACAATTTCGTAAGAGGCAAATGTAAGACCTACAAGCACGTTATAAGGGGGTATCTCTTTATATGATTCGGGATAAGGTTTTACCGCTACTGGAACCTGAGTCATACAGATGTAGGGTTTAAAGAAAACCTATCCGGGAGAGAGATCTTGGATTTCCAGCTTTATAAGGTTATACCCTGGTTGGACGACTGAGAGTCTCTTCCAAGAAGTGAAGAGTATGACCAAGGCGCCGAGGTACACGGTTTACCCAAGGGTGCCCGGGACGGACGAACCTACCCTGGCCATCTTTGGTAAGTCTTGGCTACAATTCACTTGGCCTGAAGAAAACCCCACTTAGGGTGCAATCTTGTAACTATAAGCCATATAGGCATAAAGGACAAGAGGCTGCGAAAACAACTGGTTGTTGGTAAATCTGGATGGGAGGAGCTAGTCTTGTATGGACGATGTGCCCTCCTTGAAAGGGAAACCAGGGGGAAGATAATGGCGGCACCCTCCATTAGGGAGCTGATAAGTGTCTTAAGACGGCAATGTCATGGGGCTCTAAGATCTCCAGATCATTTAAGCCTGTCATATTGTCGCATAAATTATACAGAGGCAAAAAATCCATAAGAGAAAAAAGGTTAAGATGAGATCAAGGGGTTTTTACATGAAAATGTGAAGACGTCCTGCGATTTCATCACAAGACGACAATGTCACGAGGCTTTGTTTTCGCGAGAAAGCTTAGGCTTGTCATATTGTCGCAATACAATAAAGAAATATAGATAAGGCAAGATCAATGGGTCAATACATGAAAGTGTAGAGACGTCCTGCGATTTTGTCGCAAAAATAAAAAATTGGCGAAATAAGACCTTTAATTAGGAAGGCAAAATAAGACCAATAGAATAATCTCAAAAATTAATTCTTCTTTGTTAAGCATGCAGGAAAGATTTCTATATTGCAAGAAACAAGTTGAATTCAACAAGTCTCAATAAAATTAATGAGGAGGCAAGCAAGGGAATAAATGTGTAGGATTTCATTAAGTTTCTTGAGAATATTAAAGTTCAAAAAAGGTTATATCATTTGCGAGAAAGAAGAAGAAAAAAGAAATTAAAAATAGAACTCAAGCTTCAAGCGGTAGTCTCGCCAGACTTAGAATTGTTGTCAGGATTGTTATCATCGCCAACATTTCTTTCATCGCGAACATCATCACCAGAGTTCTTTTTGTTACGATCTTCTCCTTCTTTTGGAGGGTTTTCTTCTTTTCCTTGATCATATTCTTCTTCAGCGTCTTCTTCAACATCTCCTTTAGAAGACGGATATTCTAAATCTTTATCCATATGAAGAGGGACTTCATCATCGTCAACTTTCAAAGGTAGAACGGATACATGAGAAAGAGAGTTGGAGATCAAAATTTCGTTCACAAGAACTTCAGCACTAAGATGAACTTGGTGAAGGAAACCTTTGTCACGATTTCTGATCTCTATATTCTTGAAATACTCAAGATAATCAAGTCTTCTTTCCTCTTTATCAGAATTTCTAAAAGGTTGAGAAGAAGAGTCTTGTTTTCTTTGCGAACACTGTCTAGCTCCTTAGTAAGATCGGTGATAGTATAATGAAGGATTCTTTCAGATTCTGCGAGCAACAAAATAATGAAAGGTTATAGAAATAAATATATCGTGAGAATATCAACAAGTGAAATATAAAATAAATTGTGACAAGGGAAATCAACAAGTGAGGCAGTCATAATTGACTACCTTCTTTTTGCGAAGTTAAGTTTTGGATTAATGAAAAGAGGAAGTTCTCCCATTGGTTCATAGCATCATCAAATTTGTCGCCAACTATGCCTTTTAGACGAGATTTCATGTTCTCTTCTTTGGTGCGTAAATATGAATTTTCTTTTGACAATGAGGAATGAGACTCCTTTAGTTGGGAATATTCATCTCAAAGCTTGCTGGTATTCAAACTAAGAGTTAGTCTACCCTTGATAAGTTTGTCTATTTCAGTGGCAGATGATTCAGTTACTTCATCAAGTTTATTTTTAAGAGAGCGGATAGAATGCTTTTGATCATCACATATCCCTTGAAGATTGTTTACTTTCTGCGAGGAGATCGCCAACAAGATTGATAATTTGTATTTCTCTTGGGATAAAGTTCTATTCTTGTCTGACAAAGATTCTATCGACAAATTAGTCTTGGATAACGAATATGAGAGGCGAGTAACCTCGTTGTTTAGAAAACTGTGATTTTGCAATAATTGATTGTTCTCATTTGTGAGATTTCTTATTTGATCAACTGAATACGTATAAAGATTATCTAATCTATTATGCTGGTCCATCCAATAATCTCATTCAGTACGAGCTTCATCAGCTATGGTTTCAGATTTAAGTTTTTCGATGAAACGATTTCGATTGGAGACTAATATATAAACCAAGAATTTAAAGGGAGGATTAAGTACGAAGAATATGGAAATAGAATAAAAAGATAAAAGGACAGAGGCAAAAAGAAGCTTACTTTTTTGTTCATCAATCTTTCTAGCGAGATCCTCGCGATCCAGTACAGAGTTATTGAGCTTGTGGTTTAGAGTTTCACATTCAGAAGTCTTATCTTGAAGACTTTTTCTCAAAGCAGCATTTTCATTATCTAGAGAATCTCGTGAAACAGAATTGTCTGAGCCAAAATATTTGAGCAGAGTTTCGCAAACTCATATTTGGAGAGAATCAGTAGAAGAATCTCTAGCATTATTTAGAATGTTAGATAAAATTTTGAAAGCAACATCAATTCCTGCGATGGTCTCATTTTATGAAGGAAGGGATGTAGAAGGTGAAATAGAAGAAGTAAGGACAAGTTGATGATTTGAGTCATTAGAAATGGTTGTATCATCAGAAGGAGGAGTTTTCGGGAAAGTAACATTTGGAGGAAGTGAAGGGCTAGAGGGAATTTCAGTTATGAAGGGTTCTGCAAATTGAATTGGTGAAGGACCAGTAGAGGCAGTGGTAGTGAAAGCGAGCTTCTCGCCAGAAGAAGGAGGAGGATCAGATTGCACAGGTGTAGGTGAAGCTTTCGCAGATATTAAGGGAGGAATGACGAAATTGCTTCCAAAGGTCTTATTTAATTGGCGAGATATTTTAGGAGGGTTAGCATTACCCTCGTTATTATGCAAACAATAATCTAGATAAGAAACAGAGGAAACAATATTGTTATTAAGAAATAGAATGTGTTTCTTACTACCTTATTGCTCGAAGAACTTTCTTTCCTTTTTCCAGTTGGATTCTTAGGATTAGATTTGGTTCTCCTGAAGAGAAGATATAATATGAGAATTATAAAGAATCAAATAAGGGAATATCGAAAAACATAAATAAAAATTGATCTAAAAAAAAAAAATAATTTATGATCAAGAATATACCTTGGTGATTCCATTAAAACACTAGCAGGAGAGTACAAAGAAGAAAAGTTGAAGACAGAAAACGAAGAAGCTAAGCAGAGAAGAAAGAAAGATAGGAGAAGAAAACCAATTATGAAACTTGACTCTCCCTTTTATAGGCAAAGAGGGAAGCCAGCTGAACGAGACGTGTCAATACAAAAAGATAGGTTTGCAACACGTGTAAACCAGGGAAGCTGAATTAACGGAACCTTGTCGAGAAAATAAGTTCATATATTGTTGCGATAGTTAAGAAGAATTTAAAGTTCTCATGATCTTCTCATCTTCGCAGAGAAAAACATGAGAAGAGGTAAGATGTAGTACCAGAATATCGCCACAACGATATTCTCGTGATAAGAACAACGCTTTTACGAGAAGGTCAAATATTCCTATAAGTATAAATGACATTGTTCACGAGAGTGTCGTGGGGATTCTTCAGCGACATTTGGCGAGCGTCACGGGGAAGCATTATAATAACTGACGATTGAAGAGACATGTTATGAGAGTGTTGTTTCACGAGGATTACAAAAGTTGGCGAAGATTAATATTGCAAATACCACGATGAGATCGCAGAATATATCCGAAAGAAGGGAAAAACTTAGCTGTCACCCACTATGTAATTTCCTATATAAAGGGTTCAAGTAAGTCCAGAAAAGGATGATGTAATTTTTAGAGTTGAGAATATTTTGAGGAGAGAGAAACTCCAGAAATAAAGTTGTACTTATGAGTTTGAATATTTTCTGTAAACATTTCTGAGATCTAAATAATAAAGTGTCGTTAATTCATTAATCTTCAATTAGTTTTCTCTTAAATTTCTATAGAATCTTAATAGGGGTGTAGTGTGGGAAATCCTGCTACTATAAAAATGCTAACGTTATGGAATTGATGTCCCATAAAGTTGTTAACGCATGTGCTTTATGTCCCATGAACATTTCACACATAACTTCCCGTATTTACTAACCGCCTCACCCTTATGACACTTCTTTATGACGGGCGTAGTGTACGCCGCACGCTGTAAACCGCCAAACCAATACCCAAAGAGGATCCCCAAGTTTGTGTTGATGTTTCAAATGTTTTTGGAAAACATGTATCACGTTGTTGTGGCTTGGCAAGTCAAGCTTGGGAAACTTGCTAGCCTGGTGACCTTCGACGGTCGAGATTTTGTATCTTGTGAGGAGGGGAAACCGTTGATTGTTGCATGCCTTTGGTTTTGGTAGCCGCGTAGTGAGGGAAAATGTAGTGGCACAGCTAGGTTGGCATTGCATGGTTTGGTGTGGCCAAACTTAGGTTTTCGGGCCAAAGGTTACCATATGTCGTCTGGTAATCTTGGATTGCTGTGATTTTCTCCTGGGATTGAAGGGAAACCGTTGATTATTGCACGCCTTCGTTTTGGTGGCCATGTAGGGAAGGCCAACAAGGCGGCACGGCTAGGTTAGGCTTGGCATGTGGGGCCAAGGGTTTTCCTTGGGCGTGGATAGCTTTGGCTAGGTGCGACTTTAGCTTGGCATGTGGGGCCAAGGATTTGTTATGGGCGTATGGCGTGGCTAGGCCCGAGGTAAGGGCGTTAGCTTTGCATGGGGTGACAAGCATAGCTTGGGCTAAGGCAGAGTGCGTTTGGCATGGCGCGGCTAGCTTGGGCTAGGTGTAGTTTTGGCTTGGAATGTGGGGCCAAGGGTTTTCCATAGGCGCATGGCGTGACAAGCTTGGGCTAGGTGCGGTTTTGGCTTGGCATGTGGGGCCAAGGGTTTGCCATAGGCTCATGGCGTGACTAGCTTGGGCTAGGTACGTGACCAAGCTATGGTTTTAGGGGAAAAGGTCGTTTGGTAACCTTAGACGGCCATTTTCTCCTGGGTTTGAAGGGCAGCCGTTGATTATTGCACGCCTTCATTTTGATAGCGGCGTAGTGAAGGCCAGTATAGTGGCGCGACATGGGTCCATGGCGAGGTGCATTTGGCATGGCGCGGTAGGTGTGGTTGGCATGATTTGCCATTGGCACGGAGGTGCGGCTATCATGGTTGGCATGCTTTGGCGCGGTCGGTGTGGCTGGCATGATTTTCCATTGGCACAGAGGTGCGGCTAGCATGGTTGGCATGCTTTGGCGCGGTCGGTGCGGCTGGCATGATTTTCCATTGACACAGAGGTGTGGCTAGCATGGTTGGCATGCTTTGGCGCGGTCGGTGCGGCTGGCATGATTTTCCATTGGCACATAGGTGCGGCTAGCATAGTTGGCATGCTTTGGCACGGTCGATGTGGCTGGAATGATTTTCCATTGGCACAGAGGTGCGGCTAGCATGGTTGGCATGTTTTGGCACGGGTTGGTGTGGCTAGCATGATTTTCCATTGGCACACGTGGGAATTAGGGTTGGGCTTGTCGTAACCCTAATTTGAAAAAAGATACCCCGATAATTATTTAGGGACACATTAATGGTTTCAGTAAATATGCCTAGTAAATGCTCGTTACTTTAAATGTTGTGACATCACTGTCTTCTAGGATTTAGTGTTTTACGATTTTAACCCTAAGATAAAAACCACCATCAACATTAAGTCCCCTGCTTAGCTCGGAAAATGTGCCTTGTTGTGAGGTAAGCATATGATGGTGACAAGCAAGGACGGAATCGAGGTGTAAATCATTTCAAAGATGGTCAGGAGAATCCGACTAACCTTTTTGAGTGGTAAAGAGAGTTTTGGCTTCCCGTGTTGGCGGCCCTGCGTAAGTTTTACTGGGAATGCAGACCGTGGAGTGGTGAGATGAAAGTTACCGGCTTGGTCTGGCCGTACATCTCCAAGGCAAAGAGGGCGCAGTCTTGGAAGGCGACGCTAGTGGACGGCTTGGCTCGAGGGGCCAAGAGGTGGCGTGGTCTTGGTAAGGAAAATGTGAGTGGATGATAGGGTCGCGTCAGTGGAGTAGGAGGCTTGGCATAGTGTTTCCTTGGAAAGACGAGACGTACACGGACGGCTAGGCGTGGTGGGGCCGCGGGAATGGAGCGAATGGCTTGGAAGGGGGTGCCGTGGAAATGGCATGGTGTAACGTGCAAGGATGGCTAGGCGTGGTGGGTCCGCGACAATGGCGTGAGTGGTCTTGGATGTGGAAATTGGTCTTTGCGGAACCGGTTTCCTCTTTTCCTTCCTTGGCTCAAAATTGGAAATCCTTTTCTTGTTCGAACTCCCAACTATCACGCCAATAAAAAGGATGGCTGGCCTCTCCCTTTGATTCACGCCTTTATTGTTTCTTCTTTTGTTACTTGGTAGTGGTGAAGCGGGCGAGCGGATTAGGTATGTCTTCCAGTACTTCCTCTGTGACTTTTTTTGTTTTGTTTTCTTGTGTTGATGAAAATAGGGTGTACCTTTCCATGACCTTGTAGAAAATGTTGGTGTGAATCCTAGCCACAGGTATGTCTTGCACGCGCTCATAGTAGTACTTAAGCATGAATAGTAATATTGACCGCGTCAACTCGTTGTGTAAGGTAAGCACGCGATAGTAATTTGCCATCCCTTTCCCACGAAAACCTAGTTTTTAGGGTTTACTCCTTGTTTTGGTGTGTCCGTGGGCATGGTTCCCATGGTGGGTCACTTCTCCTCGGTTGGACAAGAATTCTATGCCGCAAGGTACGGCCTTGAAACAAACTGGCTTGCGTCTTGGGTGAAAATAATTTTCGTGCGCTTTCCGTACTCTCTCTCTTCATATTGTTTCGTTGTAGTTGCTTGCAAAGCGGAAGTAATGTGAGAGAATCTTTATTATGATGCCGCTTGAGAAAAATTCTGCCATACCGAAGGATGTTGGTAACTCCAAGCCAAACATGGCTGATTAATTCTTCACGATAGTCTCTACCAGAAGAAGTCCACTTAAGCATGTGCCACTGCTTATGACCGGTTAAGAGAGTGAGGGAGGGGACCGTTCGGTTCCTCCCGGAAATGTAATACGGTTTTTCCTTCAGAGGAAAGAGTATTTTGCCTCTCTTATTGATTTCAAAATCCCAGTGAGTCCATTGCGTTTGTTTGATAAATGGGTGCACTTTATGATAAGTCAAGAGTGTGTAAGAGTTAATTTGACCAAGGCGCAAATCATTTATGTTGTTGCAGCCTCTGCATCACTTAAAATTAGAAAAGATATCCCGAGCTTGGTTGCTTTCATCTCCAGGTGGTATCCAGATACTCACATGGCCATATGTAGGTGGGGAGAACTGACCATATCCTTAGAAAACGTGACTATCATGCTGAATTTTCCCATGACAGGAAACCTTAACACCAAGTTGTCTGATGATAAGGAAAAAATGTGTACCGCACTGGTTGCGAAGTCGAAAGGGTTTGTCCGAAAGGAGAACGAGACGAAGTGTTTCTATGCCTGGTGGATGTCTCAATGGTTTCCCGATGAGCTGGCACCAGATCAAAAAAATAGTACACTCCACGTTGCGGCATTCTTGGCCCTATGGTTATCCCAGGATATTTTCGATGATGGCTCTGGCAAGAAGGAGATAAGGCTAGAACTCATCAATTATGCTATAAGATTGGCGAAAGGAGTCGTTTTCCCCATTGGCGGCTTGTTTCTCGATTCGTTGTACACACACTTGGATCATTTGGCTATGGACATGCGTGCTTCAAACAGTTACATGAAAGTGGATTCGTATGTTCATGTTGCTTTTCTCCAAGCGTGGCTATGGGAGAATTTTGAAAGATATGCTCCTAAACCGTTGGTTTCACTTCCCCCTTCTTTGTGTAGCTCGAGAATACTTCGCTGGTCGAATAGGCTCCAAGAGCTAGCTCAAACCTGGCTGATTTCCTTGATAACTCGTGCGCCATTAATTTTCGTCCATGGGCCCTAGTGTGTACATCTATAGCGCAGGTTAATACTTTTGCTTCTGCTCCAAACATGTCTTTTCTTTCTGATGGAGAGGATCTGGGCGTCGGTGAGATTGTATTCATGCGAAGTTGCACGTTTGGATATATACCATATTTCTTTCGAGGATCGTGTCAGACAGTCTCTTATAATATTGAGCGAGCAGCTCGTCATATGGGTTTCGACCAAGGGGTCCCTCTCGTTCAATTGGAAGCTCCAGAGGATCCATTATCGGACGTTCTTGATGCTAGTGTTCTTGCGCCGGGTAGAAGTCTCCCTTTCTTTATTTCGGAACGAAATCCGTCGACTACCTCCAAGTATAACGTGTTCTGGCATAGTGAATTCCTCGTCATCTAGGAATTTGTGAAAACCGTAATGGAGAACACTCGTGGTAGGCCTTCCGCAGAGATTTTAGAGAAACATCCGTTGTTGAGGGATACTTCTTTAACCAAAAGGAAATCCGTTGGTCTGGATGTGGACAGTCCCCAAGTAAAGGAGCGAAGTTCTAAGAATCGTGCAGGCGGTTTCCAGTCAGATTCCACAGCTCTACCGACTTTTAGTTCATCCAACATGAGGGCACGTGTAATTTCTTTCTTGACTTTAGATGGATCACGTATATACCTGTTTCTTTTATGAGAACACATCCTTGTATCTCGTCTAGGGTTTCAGCAGCACGAATTCCTTTGCCAAACTTGCAAGTGGTCAGAAAGCGTCATTTTTCGAGACAAAGGGTGGCGGTTCCGAGCTCATCCATGGTGATGGGGATTCCGAAAAGAATGAAAGTTCAGAGTCCAGCAATGGCGAGAGTAGTTCTTTCGATAACAGTGTTGAATCTTCCTCTAGTCAGTTTGAAACCGGATC
This sequence comes from Papaver bracteatum, assembly GCA_023529315.1. Taxonomy (NCBI): domain Eukaryota; kingdom Viridiplantae; phylum Streptophyta; class Magnoliopsida; order Ranunculales; family Papaveraceae; genus Papaver; species Papaver bracteatum. The sequence goes on from JAJJWX010003528.1 coordinate 321,242, forward strand.
GGTGAGTCCCCTCCATGTTTTTCTTCTTTCCTTTTTTTTTTTTGCAGTAAAACTAAATTTTTATTTTTAGGAGGAAACCGTTCATGGGGATGATCTTGAAGTGGAAGACCACCAGAGCAAATACGTAACCGTACTTCCTATTGCGGAAATTGTGCCAGCTAGCGATTTGGACATGGAGATTCATCGTCCCGAGGGCGCTGTCGTGACTCAGGTGGAGGAGAGCACTTCGAGGGGTGAAATTATAGTTAGGGATCTCCTTCCAGTTGCTGATTCAGTTGCAGGTGACACCTTCAATACTCCGTATCTGGCCCCTTTCCCAGGTCATGTGTTGATTGGTGGATTTAGCGTTCCAACTAAACATGCGACATTGTACACCATGATTTTGGAAAGCTACGGTCATATTGCCACGACTAAGAAGATCACTAGTCGACATGCGCTGGTCAAGCGTTTGCAGGAAGACTTGTCTTCAATTGATGAGATGTGCAGCGTGACTGGTCATACATTTTCTGAGGATGTAATCTTGAGCTGGAAGTTCCATCGTGACATGTGCACGGGCTTCGAATTCAACATTCTCTGGTTCGTTGAGGTCTCTCTGATGTTGAAAGGTCGTTGGCCGAAGCAGTTGAAGGTCCTGCCGCAGACATGATGAAGAAGCAGGAATCGGAATTCAAGAAGTTGTGCAGGGAGCTGAAACTTAAGAGGGAGGCTCACCAAAGCACGAGGGAGGCCTTTGCCAAAAGGAGCAAGCCGCTGTTGGAAAACTTCCCTTGAATATATACCTATCTTTTGGACCTCTTATCTTCAGTTTTTTTTTTTTTTTTTTTGAAAGGCAAATGAGATGCCTGGTTTTTGGTTTTTGACTTTATAATTTTCTCGTGTTAATAGATAAATGCTACCTTGATTGTTTTGGATTATATATTTATTTTTTGAATGAAGAGTTTAGAATGGAATTGTCTTTGGCTATGAATGAAGTGACGCAGACATCCCAGGAAAACCATGGAACCGTGTGTTGGTAGATGACATGGGATGAAACATGGCTATATGTTTTATCAGAACTTGAAAAAGAAAACCACGTATTTTTGTCTAGATAAGACTTACTCGTTTTCTCAGGTCTTCTAATGAGAATAAACTTTCCAGGCGTAGGACCAAGTTTTTTTCTCTCCGAGAAACATGGTCATGGGAAGTCCCCAGTGTTCCGATTCATTGCTGAGTTGTCTGATAACTGTGTCGTTAATCCCTGGGTGGATTGTATTGCTTCTAGCCTCTGAGAAGTCCCCAGACATCCCTTGTCATATCATGACTGATAATATGAGAAGTCCCCAGTCATCCCTTGTCGTGTCATGACTGATAATCGAGCCGTCGAGTAACCGAGTCGGAGTGGATCGCCTTCCTTTACCATCTTGACGTCTGGGTCGAAAAATGAGATCGCTGGTTGAAAATTGACATTGTAACCGAAAGATCGAACCTCCCGCTGTGGTCACCAATTGTTTATGGGTGAAAATGGTTTCTGCTGATTTCGGTAACTTCGGGTGTGTGGGTGAGAAACAACTTAAACCCAAAATAATGTACTGTAAGGGAGTACTTTTAGATTCGAGAGATCAATATGTACAAGTCCGGCCTAAACCAAGAAATGGTCGTTCCAGACTTGCTTCGGTCACAAAGTGGAGGAGAATGGGTTGGTTTTGGGGAGGGAAGCAAGGTAAGTGGTGAGACCAGAATAGTTGATTCTGGAAGAGTAGTTGGGTTACTACGACTTGTGATAGACGCATTTATGTGTCTGATATAATCTCAATTGTATATATTATTAGTGCTCGATTTTGTATTTATTATGGATTTTTGTGTCTTTGTAGGTGGTTTTGGAGAAATAAATATGTGTGGAAAAATTGGCTCGAAAAGTGGTATTTACGCTCGTGATAGAAAATCACTAAAGGAACCCGTTATTTGGATAAGAGGCACTCAATTACTAAGGGGTACTCCACTGATAAGGGGTGACCTACTTGCTATTTACAGCCTAAGACATCCCAAGTGTTAAAAGCATCATCGCATTGGATAGGGGGCGACCCTTTCTTCTTCACGGTTTTGGCCGGAATTTGCAGTATCAAACAACGTATGTGTCTGGATGATTGGGATGAGTTTTATTGAGATTATCTTCCTCGGAATAGGATTAGGTTTACCCTGTTACACTCAAACAGGGGTCATAAGGTATTTCAAATCGAAAAAAGAGGATTCCTCATCGAGTTGGATTTAATCAGGGAACCGAGAATATCTAGGAGATTTTTGCTGCTATACTTGGAAGTTACGTGCGGATTTATTCACCTGAACTTTCAGCAAGTTTGTTATGGTCGTACAGGGAAGGTAATCTTGTAAGATTCGGAAAAATAGCTTGTTCCCATAATTATCTCGTCGAGACAGGGAGTAAGAGTATATCGGGGAGGAAGCGTTATATCTGGTGATTACGTATTGAGTTAGAGAAGATATTCTCCTCAGATTCTTATCTACCAAATTTAGAGGAGTTTTAGACATCACAGAAGACGCGTAAAAAGCAGTAGCAGCGAGTTAATCGTAACTTGGCCATGGGGAGAAAAAAAGATATCCGAGATATTCTTGAGATTTATTCGACCTGTTGGCTATATAAAGGGGGGACGAGAGTTGTAGAAGGGGGTCGAGAGTTTGGGGCAAGTTTCGGACGTAGCAGAGGCTTGGGAAGAAGATTGCAGAGAAGTTCTGCTGCTGCAAAGAAGAAGAAGCTGAAGATCATTGGACAAACGAGAACCGTCGCAAAGACAGTAGGATTCAAACAGCACCAAAGAAGTATCGTTGTTCAAAAGTAATAGATCACACATATCTTAAGCTTGTCATCTTTCCTATGTAACGTTCGTACCCGTTGTAAGAGCTGTTTGTAACACCATTACAGCGTTGCAAACTGTCTGATTCATTAGTTTTCTCTTGTTTTCACCTATTTGAGCTATGAACAATTATTTTGAGCACGTGAATAACATGAAGAGCTAAACCCAAACACTGGGACGACAGTGGAAGCCATTCTTCACGCGTGTGGTAATTCTATTATTTTTTTTATGACTTATTGCATTGATTGTTAATTGATATATGATTTTTATTGAGTGATTGTGATTTTAATTGATGGTTTATGCTTAGGTTAAGTCTTTTGATATCCCATATGCTTTCGGTTTACAGTCATTGCTTTTCAAAAATCTACTTTTGGCAATAAATTAGAGTCAATTACTTGAGCTATGAATGTCTAGAATTATTAGTTGAACCACATGAATATAAGAATTGGTGGAATCCTGAGTCCCAGTACCTCTCGATATCGTGACAACCTTTGTATATAATTTTTATTAGATTAAGTCTAAAACCAAATCTCTACAAGTCTTTGAACGAACTTTTTATACCACTTTTTCTACAACAATTAAAATCATATAAATTTTTGGCGCCGTCGACGCGGACTTGTATTTAGATTTGTTTTAGGTTTATTTTTATTTATTTTAGGTTTTATTTTTATTTTTATTATTTTTTTTCTCTTTTACGCCTTTGGTATTTTTCTGATTCTTTTCAGATTTGGAGCAAAGCTAAAAGGAAAGAAAAAGTGCTATAAAAGGGAAGCATCGCCAAAGAAGGAAAGAAAAGAGGAATCCAAAAGGAGTGAAGAAGAAGTTTTTGTATATAGTTGTTTTATTTTATTTTTAGAAACGGGTTTTTATTTTTTGTAATTTTTATTTTTATTTTTTGAATTTTTGAACTTCATTTTTGGACTTGGACATTATTTTTAAAACCCTAAGGAAGGGTTAAAATTAAATATAAATTGTTTGCAGGGAAGGACGACAGTTACGATACTGTCTCGGCCCCTCGGGTTCGTAGACTGACATAGGAGTCGGTGGCCTGAGTCGACTTCAACGGTTCATCACCCATCTGGTACGGGAGGTAAGACTCTATCCACCCACGAATCCCCTGTCAGTGGGTTTTATTTTGTGTGACCACTCTCACACCCCTGCAATAGAATGTCGAACTGGTATTATAATAGCCAATACAACGAATATCCGACTGAATTTCAAAATGGACGTTACTACTCTGACCATAGTGTGAATAGTGGTTGGGAACATCAACCTTTTCAAGGTTATGGATCATACCATGATGAGCCCAATTACTATACACACACGCACGGGTCGTACGAGCAAAATTCTTATATTTCTCCTTTAGAAGAGTCTCTCAGGAAATTAAAGGAGTCAACATGTAAGTTAGCAGAAATGAATAACTTAGTTTATGACGAAAGAAATCTTTCTTTAGAGGAATCCCTCAAGATGATAACTGAGACGAACGAAATAATTGCTCGAAATAATCTTAATTTCCAATACAGTGTTTCCAATAATACCCTTGGACATGAGGATAATTATTTGCATAATTATTTGCATAATCAAGATAATGAGGTTAGAATTGGTGACACTAATTTAGATGAGGTTCAACCATTTTCATATTATTATAATGATGATTATGATGAGGATAGTGTTGATGAAGAATTTGAAATAAGTAGGCATAGTGATCAGGAATTTTTTACTCCAAATGAGCTTAATAATGATAGCGTTTCTAGTTCAAATCCAAATAATTTTAATAATTATTCACCTATTCAAAAGGACGAGGATTTGACTAGAGAGACCACCGTTTTAGACGATGTAGTATTCCCTTTTGATTACGAAGCCAATGATGGTTTAGAGGAACGAGTATATTTTGAGTCTAGCGATTTAGAAACAATAGACTTAGAAAAAGAAAATGAACTCGTAGAGATGAGTGAGGATGTACCTGACTTAGAAGAATCAATTGACCATTTTCAGGAAACAGATGACCTTGAAATTAGGGAAGTTGTGACTAGTCTTTCTAGAGACACTAAAAACTCTAAGTTTGGGGGTGATTATCATTCTCCATGTTCTTTAACTCTTAGAAAAGTCTCTCACTTGGGACTTGACATATGTGCCTCAACCATTTTACAAGATTATCTTCATACACGATTTCCCGAACCTAGTGATGTCCATAAGGAAGTTCAGTTGTTAGAAACCCATCCTCTGGTTGATGTGGTTAGCCCAGGCTATGATATCCATATTGATTTTGTTTTCCCACCAAATATTTTTCAACCAATTGTGGGAATGTATGAATTTCAAATGTGTCAGTTATTAAGTTTTGAGACTAAACCTAATTACTTTAGGAGATTAGGGTCGACACATTTGTTTAAGGAAGACCACCACTCTCATTGTGGTCAGTTGTGTAAGTCAAATCTGATTGACTTAGAGGATCCTCAATTATTCAGGTTATTATTATGTGCTTCTAAGTTTTTATTTGAGTTTTTCCAGACTCTAGAACCTGAACATTCGGATCTCACTTATGAGGAAATTCAACCCATGAAAATATTTTATCTAGACCCGGTCATAGAGCCTGAACCCGAACCACAGCTAGATATAGTTGTCTTAAATAGGAAACTAGACAAGGGTGTGCTTTATTTGTTCATTTTCTTGGCATATTGCAGGCTCCTTTTATTTGTGATAGATTTATTTGGTTTTGAGGACCCACAGATTTTCCTGCTATTACTTTATGATTCTATGAGGTGACTAATCCTTTCTTAGTCTGGATGAAGACTTTAAACTTATCACTTCTTGGGAGGTAACCCAATATTCATGCGACACGGTAATATCTTTCCTTATCTTTTTTGCTTCAAATGGTAACCGTTTCTCATTGTTCATGATTTTAATTTTATCTTTAGAATATTGAGGACAATGTTAGATTTAAGTTCGGGGGTATGGGAGAAACTTGTTAGTTGCATTAGTAAACTCCAGAGCCTAGAAATTTATACTTATTAAGGATGGCACTAACCAATCTAAGTGGATGGAAGCATTTTGGTTGTAGGATTTGAGGAACCAATCATATTAGATGGAAACATCCAGAAGAGTCTATTCATAAAAGCACAGAGCTCAGGTGTTAGAAATAACATGATAGTTTCACCATATCCCATTGAGTCCTTTTCACTTCTGTTTTTATTTTATTTTGTTTTTAAACTATGTTTCTCTAAGTGATTAGGTGGGGCTCACGATTCAAGTTGTTACCAATGCTAGGGTGAAATAGAGTGATTGAGATACCATAAATAAATAAATATAAAAAAATATAAAAAAAAAGACCAGACCAATTAGACCAAACGGAATAAAATTAACACTTGGGAATAGCAATATGTGTGTGTTTTCCCTGTCTCCGTCGCCTAAACAAGCGTGGAATGCAGGATCCACGGGAACTATCATGTAATCTGCTGACAAGAAGCATGCGCTTGGATCCAAAAGATCTAATCATGCAGTTAAAAAAGAAGAAGTTAATGTTCAGTGAATAAATCGACCGTTGGTTCCCTTGTATATGCCAGACGTGTTGATCTAAAATTAGGATTGTCGACCATTGGTTCCCTTGTATATGCCAGTTGTGTTGATATTAGTCAGACCAGTATCTCAGTCCATTAGGATAGGTTCATTTTGGCAGTGGCCTTCAGACAGATATGAGAAACATTGTTCACTTAGTCAACATCAAAACCATCTATGTTTTTCTATATCCATCTCTTGATCTATCCATGTGATTAGTTTGATTCTGTTATATTGATGTCCATAGTGAGACTATCTGAGTAGAGCTCTGTGACTTATATATGAATTTTAGTATGCTTGAGTGCAAACTCGTGTACAACAATTGGAATTTCGCATCAGGGTACTTCCTCTTGTAGTCAATAAGTATGCCAACCAAGGAGATTCTTTAGTGCCTTCCAAGGTTCTGTGTAGATATCTAGGGTCTGGAGTAAATGTTTTTTGGGTATATCTCTGGTAAGCCCTCCCGAGCCTATAACTCGGCCACTAGGGCCACCTAGGGGTTTAAAGGATTATTTCATACGCTAAATGCAATCGACGATGCCTGCGACAGTGAGTTAGGATTTTACTTTCTAGATTTGATTTACTCGAGGACGAGCAAATAATAAGTTTGGGGGTATTTGATAGACGCATTTCAATTGTATATATTGTTAGTGCTCGATTTTGTATTTATTATGGCTTTTTGTGTCTTTGTAGGTGTTTTTGGAGAAATAAATATGTGTGGAAAAATTGGCTCGAAAATTGGTATTTGCGCTCGTGAGAGAAAATCACTAAAGGAACCTGTTATTTGGATAAGGGGCACTCAATTACTAAGGGGTACTCCACTGATAAGGGGTGACCTACTTGCTATTTACAGCCTAAGACATCCCAAGTGTTAAAAGCACCATCGCATTGTATAGGGGGCGACCCTTTCTTCTTCACGGTTTTGGCCGGAATTTGCAGTATCAAACAGCGTACGTGTCTGGATGATTGGGACGAGTTTTATTGAGATTATCTTCCTCGGAATAGGATTGGGTTTACCCTGTTACACTCAAACAGGGGTCATAAGGTATTTCAAATCGAAAAAAGAGGAGTCCTCATCGAGTTGGATTTAATCAGGGAACCGAGAATATCTAGGAGATTTTTGCTGCTATACTTGGAAGTTACGTGCGGATTTATTCACCTGAACTTTCAGCAAGTTTGTTATGGTCGTACAGGGAAGGTAATATTGTAAGATTCGGAAAAATAGCTTGTTCCCATAATTATCACGTCGAGACAGGGAGTAAGAGTATATCGGGGAGGAAGCGTTATATCTGGTGATTACGTATTGAGTTGGACAAGATATTCTCCTCAGATTCTTATCTACCAAATTTAGAGGAGTTTTAGACATCACAGAAAACGCGTAAAAAGCAGTGGCAGCGAGTTAATCGTAACTTGGCCGTGGGGAGAAAAAAAAGATATCCGAGATATTCTTGAGATTTATTCGACCTGTTGGCTATATAAAGGGGGGACGAGAGTTGTAGAAGGGGGTCGAGAGTTTGGGGCAAGTTTCAGACGTTGCAGAGGCTTGGGAAGAAGATTGCAGAGAAGTTCTGCTGCTACAAAGAAGAAGAAGCTGAAGATCATTGGACAAACGAGAACCGTCGCAAATACATTCGGATTCAAACAGCACCAAAGAAGTATCGTTGTTCAACAGTAATAGATCACTCATATCTTAAGCTTGTCATCTTTCCTCTGTAACGTTCGTACCCGTTGTAAAAGCTGTTTGTAACGCCATTATAGCGTTGCAAACTGTCTGATTCATTAGTTTTCTCTTGTTTTTCACCTATTTGAGCTATGAACAATTATTTTGAGCACGTGAATAACATGAAGAGCTAAACCCCAACACTGGGACGACAGAGGATGCCATTCTTCATGCGTGTGGTAATTCTATTATTTCTTTTATGACTTATTGCATTGATTTTTAATTGATATATGATTTTTATTGAGTGATTGTGATTTCAATTGATGGGTTATGCTTAGTTTAAGTATTTTGATATCCCATGCTTTCGGTTTACAGTCATTGCTTTTCAAAAATCTACTTTTGGCAATAAATTAGAGTCAATTACTTGAGCTATGAATGTCTAGAATTATTAGTTGAACCACATGAATATAAGAATTGGTGGAATCCTGAGTCCTAGTACCTCTCGATATCGTGACAACCTTTGTATATAATTTTTATTAGATTAAGTCTAAAACCAAATCTCTACAAGTCTTTGAACGAACTTTTACTACCACTTTTTCTACAACAATTATAATCATATCAACTTGTTATCATAAAAGTAAGAGAGCTAACAAGGTGAGATAGCAAATAAGTATTTATGAGTGTTGTATCTCCCATATGAACTTGTTGTTCAACGGAAATAGGTAAGACCTATTTATATAAGTCGGAATAAAACGTACCCTGGTCTCATTAAGGAGTGGGGAAGCAAATGGGAGGAGGTGGTGACCGTATGCATGGAATTGATGTTCCATAAAGTGGTTAACGCATGAAACTGGTTTTCATGAAACTGCTAACGTTATGAAATTTATGTCCCATAAAGTTGTTAATTCATGTGCTTTATGTCCCATGAACGTTTCACACAAAACTTCCTGCATTTACTAATCGCCTCACCCTTATGACACTTCCTTATGACGGGCGTAGTGTACGCCGCACGCTGTTAACCGCCAAACCAATACCCAAATAGGATCCCCTAGTTTGTGTTGATGTCTCGAATGTTTTTGTAAAACATGTAGCGCGTTGTTGTGAATTGGAAAGTCAAGTTTGGGAAACTTAATAGCCTGGTGACCTTCGACGGTCGAGATTTTGCATCTTGAGAGGAGGGGAAACCGTTGATCGGTGCACATCTTTGTTCTTCGTTGCCGCGTAGTGAGGGCCAACGTGGTGGCGTGGTTAGGTTGGCATGGCATGGTTTGGTGTGGCCAAACTTAGGTTTTCGGGCCAAAGGTTACCATGTGTCGTTTGGTAACCTTGGATAGCTAGGATTTGCTCCTGGGATTGAAGGGAAACCGTTGATTGTTGCACGCCTTCGTTTTGGTGGCCGCGTAGGGAAGGCTAACAGGGTGGCACGGCTAGGTTAAGCTTGGCATGTGGGGACAAGGGTTCGCCTTGGGCGTGGCTAGTTTTGTCTAGGTGCGACTTTGGCTTGGCATGTGGGGCCAAGGATTTATTATGGGCGTATGGCGTGGCTAGGGCCAAGGCAAGGGTGTTTGGCTTGGCATGGGATGACTAGCATAGCTAGGGCCAAGGCAGAGTGCGTTTGGCATGGCGCGGCTAGCTTTGGCTAGGTACGGTTTTGACTTTGCATGTTGGGCCAAGGGTTTTCCATAGGCGCATGGCATGACTAGCTTGGGATAGGTGCAGTTTTGGCTTGGAATGTGGGGCCAAAGGTTTGCCATAGGAACATGGCATGACTAGCTTGGGCTAGGTGCATAACTAAGCTAGGGTTTTGGGGGCAAAGGTCGTTTGGTAACCTTAGACGGCCATGATTTGCTCCTAGGTTTGAAGGGCAACCGTTGATTATTGCACGCCTTCGTTTTGATAGCCGCGTAGTGAATGCCAGTATGGTGGCTCGGCATGGGGCCATGGTGAGGTGCGTTTGGCATGCCGCGGTAGGTGTGGCTGGCATGATTTTCCATTGGCACAGAGGTGCGGATATCATGGTTGGCATGCTTTGGCGCGGTCGGTGTGGCTGGCATGATTTTCCATTGGCATAGAGGTGCGTCTAGCATAGGTGGCATGCTTTGGCGCGGTCGGTGTGGATGTCATGATTTTCCATTGGCACAGAGGTGCGGCTAGCATGGTAGGCATGCTTTGGCGTGGTTGGTGTGGATGACATGACTTTCCATTGGCACAAAGGTGCGGCCAGCATGGTTGGCATGCTTTGGCACGGTCGGTGTGGCTGACATGATTTTCCATTGTCACAGAGGTGCGGCTAGCATGGTTGGCATGATTTGGCACGGTCGGTGTGGATGGAATGATTTTCCATTGGCACAGAGGTGCGGCTATCATGGTTGGCATGCTTTAGAGCGGTCGGTGTGGATGGAATGATTTTCCATTGGCATAGAGGTGAGGCTAGCATGGTTGGCATGCTTTGGTGCCTTCGGTGCGGCTGGAATGATTTGCCATTGGCACAGAGGTGCGGCTAGCCTGGTTAGGATGCTTTGGAGCGGTCGGTGTGGCTGTCATGATTTGTGATTGGCATAGAGGTACGGCTAGCATGGTTGGCATGCTTTGACGCGGTTGGTGTGGCTGGCATGATTTTCCATTGGCACACGTGGGAATTAGGGTTGGGCTTGTCGTAACCCTAATTTGAAAAAAGATACCCCGATACTTATTTAGGGACATATTAAAGGTTTCAGTAAATGTGCCTAGTAAATGCTCGTTACTTTAAATGTTGTGACATCATTGTCTGCTAGGGTTTAGTGTTTTACGATTTTAACCCTAAGCTAAAAACCACCATCAACAGGAATATAGATAAACTAACTTATCTTCCCGTCGTTAAGATTTCATAGCCTCGTATAAAACCATCAAACAAGGAAATCATTGTCAACTGATTCTCGACAAAGCAATTATCACAGTACCATTGTCGACCAACAACATGAATAATTCTCAATAAACTCATGGAAGACGCAGAGAAGAACAAGAAGGATGCACAACTTATACGAATTAAACGCATAGAAAAGGAAGTATAGAGAAATATCAATAATTGTTTAGATGCGAAGTAGACCAGCATAACCACGCCAAGGAGACGCAGTGCAGCTAAAGGTGTCAAAAACTAAGACATCGCTTAGGACAAGAAAAAGCTCAAGGACGAAAAGTAGATTAAAAGCCACGATGCGAAGAAATAAAATCCAAACACAGACGATATTATGTACCATGCAAGAAGAGAACGAACTAATGGCGGAATAAGAAGAAGAAGATCATAAAACATGAACTTTATAGCCAATGAAGATGTCAGCAGCTCCCACTTCACAATAAAACGTTAAGCTTCGGCAAAAACATAGTAGCTCAATAAAAGGAGGACCAAAGAGATAACCAATGAACAAAGGAACAAGAACCTATAGAAGAAGAAGAAAAGTACCAGCGAAGAGCAGTCATTACAACATCACCAAGGAGAAAAGTCAAATCGAACAGAGAGCTTCACTTATAATAGTGGAAGAACGTACAAATTCAATCATTTCATTAAACAGGAGGATCAACTTCATTAAAATTCAAAAAATTGAGTAGAAAAAACAAGAATGAAGATAAATATAATACACAAAGAGAACAACAAAGAGAGAATAGAAATTAAGTTTTAGTATTGTGCGTTAATTTCGCACAGAAAAAGATGCAAAGATGGCTCAGAGATAGAAGTACAAGCCAAGTGTCACAAGATCGATTCTCATCTCCACACACTCGTTCTTTTTACATATTTTTCCACAACTGCTAGGGAAAGAAAAGGATAAGAGAGTAGTTTTTTTTTTAATGCGTTTCTTCGCACACAAAAGCTGGTATAGATGGTCAGGGCCGTATAGTATAAGCTGGAGGTTGTGTGTTCGAATTCGGACTCACGTAATTTTTTTACATATTTTTGATATACAAAGAGCGAAGATAATGATAAAACGAAGCGCGGTGAAATTTTATCACCAATAAGATCCGGAACAATTGGTTAGGTGCTTCAAACTCGCACAACAGATACCAAGATTGAGTCTCTCCATACACATATTTTTTGGACAAAGGTTTTATGCGAAGATAAAGTCAATTCAACAATATGACAATATGCGAAGATTTCTTACAACACACGTACATACAAATTAAAGTTTCAATATTGTACGATTATTTTGCATAGGTGAAGATGCACAAATGGTCAACTAAGGATCATGCAAGCGACAGATCCAGAGTTCGAGTCCCTCCTCCATCACATATTTTTTGCAGAATTTTTCTAAAACAACATACTAGAAAGAAGAGAAACAAAGGAGATATCAAGGGCGATATCAACGAACCAAGAGGAACTTACATCAAGATAAATAGAAAACTACAACAAGAAGATAGAAATGAAAACAAGAAGACCACAACAAATACAAAGAAAATCAAAGAAGAAAAGGCAAGCAATAAGACCTTATAATAAAATGCATCAGAAATGATATTTATTATCAGATTGGCTAGGAATCCGAATGTGGCGTGCAACCTAATTCGCACATATGCAAGAGTAAAAATAGTAATACCTAGAAGGAATGACTCAAGGAAAGGCTACACCGACCCCGGAACTTGAGTCATGGAGATTTGGGGTGAGAAAAACGATGATTCCCATCTGGGAGAGGTACCTTAAATTTTCAGTCTAAGTGAAAAATCTTAGATTGAGGGACTAAGGTGAGAAAGTCTCTCCTAAGGAGTGAATAAAATCGATCAGGGCACCGAGGTACACGGTTGAGTAAATAGTGCGAGGGGCGTTGGAGATTCTTTACCACTCTTGACAAGTTCTGACTATGATGCACTCTTTCCGAAGATACCCCACTTAGGGTGCGGTCTCGTAATCATGAACCTTATTGGTGAAGGGATAAGAGGCTGCGAAATCAACTAGTTGTTGAAATGCCGGATGGGAAGAGCCATAATATTAACACGATAGAGGTAAGCTTCCTTGAAGGGGAAATCAGGGGGAAGATAAGGATAGCACCCTCCATTAGGGAGATGAATTGTTTCAAAAGACGAGCATGTCATGGGGCTTCTACTCACGGGAGTACTAAGACATGTCGCTTTGTAGCATAGATATATCCTGAAGAGGCAATAATACAAGAGATGCTAAGGCAAGATCAATGGGTCATTGCATTAAAGTGTAAAGACTGCCTGCGATTTTTCCGCCTGACCAAATAGAGGCAAACATAAGACCTTTACTTAGGAAGACGAAATAAGACCACACTAGAAACACATAGACCTATATATTGTGATTTTATTATTATGAGATACTAATAGTGCAGGAATAAGGAAGTAAAGAAACAATAAGTGTGCGAATATGAATGCTTATACTAAAGACAAATCCAAAGAAATAAAGAATGGAATAAATTGGAGGTAACATCAACATTAGTGCGGCAAAATAAGGTGAGTAACTCAACATTATCTATACAGTACATGGCATAAGCATCGTATAAGCATTACATGGCATAAGCATCGCATACACATTTCATCGCATAAGTGTTTTCACACAATTATTTCGCATAAGCAATTTTAAGGCATTGTACTCAAAGAATAAAGATGTGAAGATCAATTCGCTCATCCAATACTTTCTCAAGAATTCTTCCCTCATAGATAAAGGAAAGAGGAAACTATGGATTATCAAGAAAACATTTTTTGGTCTTTAACTTCTCGATCAGAATCATTTCCAAAGAAGACGCTTGTTCATGAATAATAAGAATCCTCATCAACAATGGAGTAAGAGAAATAGAATACATGTACTAGAAATCACATAACATGAGGCAGAGAACTTGGAGTAGTAGCTTTATTTGATTTGTTCGCATACTTATTATTCGCATTCAAGGACGGATACTTCTTATACTTCTTTAAAGATACTTCATACTTCGCATACTTCAAGAAATGATACTTCATATATACTTCTCAAAGATTCTGAACTTCACAAAAGAATAGAGGCATGTACGTACCTTTGAAGATTAGTATTATTTCGTGTAGTTCCTTCATTAACAAAAATCAAAGACTACTTCAACATCACACATCTCGCACCAACAACTACAACAAGGTGGATTTTTCCTTGAAGATCGCTCTTCAAGCAATATTCAAGAAAAAACTAGGCAAAATGTAGGATCAAAATATAGCACAAGTGTAAACATGTGCGAGAATATAGCATGCATGCTAAGAATGTAGCATGGGTCCTAAGAATGTAGCACTAGTGCGAGAGAACTTAGCATGAGAATAAGACAATGTGAGTTGTATGTGAGCTGCCATCCACTATGTAAACACCTATATAAAGGGAAAGTCAAAGAGAGAGAGAACAACTTTTAGGATTATTATTATTATCTCCTTCTTCTTACCCAAAATTAGATCTAGAGCTCTTCCAAGAACCCATTAATGGAGATTTTGAATGTAAACTTGTGTAATTACAAATTATTATAGTAAACCCTAACCCCGTGGATGTAGATCACATTGATCGAACCACGTAAATATTGTGTCCATATATATTTCTTGCACTTATATTTGAGATTGAGATGATTAATATGTGTAGATCTAGAAATTGATATCAAGATAATTATATGGAATGTGGTTGTAAGATTTCTTGCAACTACATAAAAGATGTGGGAAGTTACTGTGATGATTTAAGAAGAACTAAAGGAGATGGTTTTGGACCGTCTTTTGTTGTTGGAATACCTAGTACATTCTATGGTCGTCTGTTTCCTAATGACACTCTTCACTTCGTTCATTCTTCGTATAGTCTTCACTAGTTATCTTAGCTGACTAAAGTAACATTATGTATCTAGCGAATTTTGGATCGTTGATTAAATTTCTTCAAATAGGTTCCATAAGGGATTGAGAAGGCTAATAAGGGAAACTTTTACATAGCAAAGTCAAGTACTCCATCTGTAATTACAACATACTTAAACCAATTCAAGAAAGATTTTACGGTGTTTTTGGAGTGTCGTTCGGAGGAATTAGTGAGCGGAGGAAGAATGGTGTTAATAGTTGTGGGTAGGAGCAGTTCAAAAGATCCTACTAGTAAAGAATGTTGTTCGATCTGGGAAATATTATCTCTGTCAGCCCATGACATGGTTTTACAAGTAAGATACACATACATATACATACATGTATATGCAACATAAAATTATATACTTAGACAAGACGGTGAATTGGTTTTTTCTGAATTAAACTAAGATCAAATGACTAAAAAACGTATGGTTTTTATGTACGGGCCATTGAAGAGGAAAAATTCGACTTATTTCACTTTCCTAATTATTTTCCTACCCCCGATGAAGTAAAGTTGGTAATTCAGAGAGAAAGTTCGTTCAGGGTTAATCAAATAGAGACATTTCACGTGAATTGGGACGGCAGTGGTCCTAAGGAAGACGAATATTCAACGATATTCAATTTAAGTAATGCCTATTATAGGAGCAGAATCTCGCAACAACAATGTTCCAGCGAAGTTTTAACCAACAAGTGTATGCGAAGACCATCGCAGACTATTTGAAGAGTAACATAGCAGGTGACATCAGCCTAATCACGAGGAAAGTATAAAGATATTGCGAGATTGAAGAGCACGTGTGAAGAAAACCCTTGTAGGTTTGCGAGAACGACGCAAGCCAGATCCGAAAATAAAGGTTGGCTTAGCTGTCATCCACTATGTAATACCTTATATAAAGAACCAATCGGGCTTGAGAATGCTCAAGATAATATGAATCATATTTTATGGCAATGTAGCTTCAGTGAGGGTATTTGGCATTGGTCGTGTGGAATTTTTAAAGTACCAATTCCTAACAATTTTGAAGATGTCCTTGACATGATGAAAACTAGGAGCTCAATCATTCAACAACTATGGCTGGTTAGCTCTTGTACTGCAATGGTAGAAATTTGGTTCAGTAGAAATAGAAAAATATATGATGATAATGCCCCCAGTGCTGCTCAGATTCAATATAGAATAATGAATTTCACAAAGGAATGTAGTATAAGATTGACTAGGGAAAGGACAAGTGGGCAATATAATTTTCAGGTATTATTCCTTTTTGGTATTAAAAATTTTCCAGTAAGGAGTACTATAGTTAAAGAGTTCTTTTTCAGACTCCCTGAAGCTCCTCAAGTCTTACTTTGTTGTGATGGTACTGTCAGAGGAAATCCTGGTTTAGCAGTTATGGGGTGTGTGGGCAGAGACAATAAAGGAATATGTGTTGGTGCATTAGCAAGAGGGATTGGCATTGCCACTAACTATATAGCTGAAGTAATGTCTTTGATCATTGCTGGAGAGTGGGAAATCAGGATAAGCATTTTCAGTGTATGTTTCTGTCTTAAATCCAAGGCAGTCTTGCCAACATTCATGTCAGAGAAGGTTCCATGGATAGTTAAAACCATATGGGAAGTGATCAAAAGTAAACTAGTGATTGTCTTTAGACATTCTTACAAGGGAACCAACTTCTCAGCTATTAAAATGGCAAAGAAGGGAGCCTTAATGGCAAGGGGAGAATGTGAATATTATGCAAACAAGCCTGATTTCTTAGGAGAAATAAAATCTGAGAACTCTGCTTATTTTAGGTTCTAAGTTTTTGTAACTATATTTGGGCCTAGTGTGTATGGGCTTATTTGAGTTTGAAAATTTTTCTTTAGTTTCTGTTTGAATATCTGTCATGGGCTTGTCCAGACAGTTGGGCTTGTAAAAATTTTGAATTATTTTGGTAATAAAATTCATATGATTTAGCAAAAAAAAAAAAAAAAAAGCAGACTTGAGAAGGGAGGGGGGTGAGAAAGCAAAGAGGAGAGAGAAAGTTTAGAATAATTCTTATTTCCTTGTATTCTTACCATTCTTGTAAAATTCATAAAAGAAGCTAATAAAAACTTTATGATTATTATTGAAGTTTGGGTAAATCTTTGTGAAATCTTATTAGGGTGTGATTGTAGTAGGGAATCCTGCAATTACATAATGGTGCTTGAAACAAGGAGTATGATGACAAGAATTTGTAAAAGTTTTTAACCTTTGTGAAGATTGTTATTGTGATTTGAAAAAGTTTGGAATAATTGGTGAAGAATTTGTGTAGTTTTTAACGGATTATTGAAGTCAAAAAGATGACGAAACAAGTCAGTAAACCGATTAAGGAAAAGATAATTAAATCCAGAGAAGACAGTAGGAGATTGGAGTGTAGCTTAATAACAAAAACAATGATTAGTGAATTCCATGAAAATATCAAAGGAAGAATACATAAACGAGATTTTGAAGGAAAGAAAATCATGACAGTGGAAAAGGTGTCACCATTGAAGGACTGGGAAAAGCAGAAAATTACATTCACAGCAGCAGAGATACCAAGAGAAAATTTAAGGCACACAGCTCCGTTGGTAATCACAGTAACTGCTACGCGAAAAGAGATGGATGAATCAGTGAAATCTATAGAAGAATTGGTGATGAACAGAACTTTAGTAGATACAAGAAGTTCGGTTGACATAATCTTCTACCATGTATTCAGATGAATGGGATACAGAGATGAAGAGATGACTTGTTCAACATATCATATCACGACTTTGGCAAATCTACAACAAAACCAAAAGGAGAAATCGTGGTGCGAATATCTCTAGGAGAAATTAAAACACAAGTGACATTATGTGTGGTGGATATGGAATCACCTTACAACATGCTACTGGGAAGGCCGTGGATACATGCGATTAAAGCCGTAGCGTCAAAATTGCATCAATGTATCAAATTTCCTATGCCAAGTGGATTAGGTGAAATCATATGACATGTTAACGGTACGAAAATGTGTTATCAAGTAGAAGTGGAAAGTTATGAAGGATGTGCAAAGAGGCAAAAGATTCGCTGGAAATTGGCGAGGGAGGCAAGGAAAGAAGAAGAATTTAGAGTTTACATGATAAAAACAGAGGAAGGAAAAAGAATACCAAGTGAAATCTCGGAAGACGGAGATAAACCGATAAAAAAATAAAAGAGCCAACACCAATAGGAGAACAAAAGGCGATCTACACTACAGCAGAACCAACAAAAGAAGTAAATGTTGGAACTGAAGAAGAACCAAAGATGCTAAGGATTGGAACCAAAATGGACACATATGAGGAAGAAAGAACAATTAATCTCTTGCGAGAATATAAAGACATCTTTGCGTAGAGCATGAAGCAGATGCCTGGAATAGATCCTTCTGTCGTCATTTGGAAATTAACAAAAGTGCAAGACCATTCAAGAAGAGAATAAGAAAAATAGCAATAACATATCATCCCCAAATAAAAGAAGAATTATAGAAGATGCTTGACGCAGGAATTATACGGAAAGAAAAATGCCCGTAGTGGATAGAGAACATGGTCATAATGCCTAAGGAAAAAAAAAGGGATAAGAATCTGCATAGATTTCAGTGATCTAAATAAATCTTTTCCAAAGGACAGTTTTCCATTACCAGATATTCTGCAAATGGTCAAATCAGCAGCATGGAATGATAGAATGTCTTCTTTAGATGGATATAAAGGTTACAATTAAATCCCTCTCGTTGAAGAAGACCAAGAACACACTTCCTTTTTCGCACCCACAAGATTATATTGTTACACGAAAATGCCATTTGGTTTGCGAAATGCTGGGGCGACATATCAGAGGATGGTAGAGAAGGTATTTGCGAAATGGATACATAAGATATTAGAAGTGTATGTGGACGACATGTTGGTGAAAATTAAGGAAGATAAAGATCATGTGCAAAATTTGAGGGAAAGTTTTGAGCAGATGCGGCAATTTAACATCAAAGTAAATCCGAAAAAATGCATTTTTGGTGTTGCGTCGGGATTTTTTTTTAGGATACATCGTGTCAAAAGAAGGAATACAAGTTGATCCATAGAAAGTACAAGTAGTCCGCGACATGACAACGCCAGCGACGGTGAAAGACGTACATAAATTAAACGAGCTCTTGGCTTCCCTAGGAAGATTCATTTCATGATCATCGGAAAAATGCAAGCATTTCTTCAGCATACTCAATAAGGGAACGAGGTTTAGATAGATAGATTGTAGGATCAGAATATCGCAAGAAGGACACATTTGTCAATTTTTATCAACAACACATTGGTGAGCGTCGCAGGATGATTTGAAGAATGACGTAACAAATGATGATGGCAGAAACATGAGAAAAGTATGATGACTCTGCGATGTTTAGAGTGTTTGCGAAGATTAACAATAGAAATCTTGCGAAAATATCGCAAGTAAGATCCTAAATCAAAGGACATATTAGCTGTCATCCACTATGCAATTCCCTATATAAAGAGTCGAGCAGGCTTAAGGGAGGAGAGATCTTTTTCGAGTGTTGAGCAAGTCATTAGGAGAGAGAAAGTCCAGAGTGGTTGTTAATTCCTTAGCTTTATTTCCTTTATATCTTGTAAAATTTGTGAGATTAATCAATAATAATTGTGATTGTTGATCTAAAAAATGATTTGATTGTATGAATTCTTGTGAGGGGTGTAGTGTAGGATTTCCTGCTACTACACAGATGAATGCGAGAAAGCGCTGCAAGGAATAAAAGATCATTTGATGAATATATCTATCTTACAAAAAGCATATCCAAGGGAGGAATTGTTAATCTATCTTGCGACAACTTCGCATGCATTGAATGCCATGTTGTTACGAATAAACGCAGGGGTAGAAAATCCGATCTACTATATCAGCAAGACATTCAACACGGCAGAGAAAAACTATTCGAAGATTGAAAAACTAATACTGACATTAGTTTACGCAACATTTAAGCTTCACATATATTTTCAGGCTCATAAAATAAGGGTATTGACAAGTGTGCCAATTGAATCAGTAATAAAAAATTCAAAAATATCAGGCAGGGTGGAGAGATGGAACGCACAAGTGGGACATTTTGAGATCAAGTATGAAAAACTATCTTCGCCGAAGTCACAAGTTGTTGCAGATTTCTTAGCAGATTTTCCATTAGAAGACGATGAAGCTGTGGAGGAGATGATGGATGTAGAAGAAGAACATGGGAATCCAAGAGACCTGCTGACAGATCCCAATACATGGGGAATATTGGTGGATGGATCATCAAATGGGGATGGTAATAGAGTTGGAATTGTCTTAATTTCGCCAGAAGGAACAAAAATGGCTTTTTTCTTCAGGTTGTAGTTCGCATCCACTAATAATAAAACAGAGTATGAAGCAGTGGTACATGCCTAAAGACTCGCAATAAAAATGAAATTAGAAAATGCAAGAATCACCAGTGACTCGCAACTAGTCATTAGCCAAATAAAAGAAGAATACACTATATGAATGAACCATCATTGAAGAAATATAAGAAGCTTGTTGAGGAATTGTCAGTGAAAATCCCAAAATAAAATGAAGACACATATCAAGAAAGGATAACATACTAGCAAACGCCTTTGATTTTATCCCAAGCATGATGGTAGATCCAACTGCGAGGTGCATAAAGATACAGACCCTTCTTTCTCCTTCAATCAACAAAGAAGAGGAGGAAGAGGCAGATGTGATGATAATAGATGATGGGGAAGAGGAGCAGGAGAAAAATGTTACAAATTGGAGAATCGAACTTCATGCATATCTAGAGAAAGAGAAATACCAAGAAATAGATTGGAGGCACATAAATTAAAGAGTCGTGCGACAAATTACGAACTTAGAGATGGGGTATTGTATCGAATATCATTTAACGAAACTTCACTTTGATGCTTGACACGAAAACAAGGAGAAGAAGTATTGAAAGCATTACATTATGGGGATGCTGGTAATCATAGCGGAGAAAGATCTTTGGCATACATAACAAAAATGCAAGGATATTATTGGCCATACATACATGAGGACGCGAAAGAAGTATCAAGGCGCTGCGAAGAATGTCAGCGACACGGTAAGAGGATACATGCACCTGGAGCATATTTATCATCTTCAACAAGTGTGTATCCTTTTGGAAAGTGGGGTCTAGACATTGTGGGACCATTTTTACCAGGGTCTGGACAAAGAAGATATTTAATTGTCGAGACAGATTATTTCACAATGTGGGCTGAAGTAAAGGCAGTACAACATATTCACGATAAAGACGTCTTCACATTTATATTCGAAAATATCATTTGTAGATTTGGACTTCCTGCACAATTGGTGTCTGATAATGGAAAACAGTTTGAAGGGCAGAACATGGAAATGTTACTTAATGCATTTAAGACAAAATGTGGGAAATCCACCCCTTTATATCCGCAAAGCAATGGACAAGCGGAAGCAACAAATAAGACAATTGAAAATACGTAGAAGAAGAAGCTAGAGGGGCATAATAAATCATGGTGTGAACAGGTGCATAATGCAGTCTGGGCTTATAACACAACTAGGCGAGAAGCTACAAGATTGTCACCTTTCTGTTTAACATATGGCGTTGAAGCGGTGCTACCAACTGAAGTCATTATTCCCACAACAAATAGGGAAGAATGGGAGAAAAATCTAAGTGTGGATATGATTTTAACAAAGCTTGATGAATTAGAAGAAAAGAGAGAAATGGATCTACAACATATGGAGAATTATCAGCGAAGATTAGCCAGAGAATACAATACGCGTGTTAAAATAAGAGAATTTCAGTCAAGTGATTTGGTGTTGCGAGATATACCAGTGTATCAGAGAAAAAATGATGGAAAACTATAATATAAATAGGACGGACCATACATCATTAAAAAAATAGTTGGAACATGGGCATATAAACTGATGGATCCTGAGGGAAAGAATACTGGTCACAAGCTTGATTGACCATGGAACAAACTATATCTAAAGAAATATTATCCATAAAAGGTCTAGCAAAAGTTGATGGAAAACAGAAAGATAAAATGAAGATTAAAGTGAAAAAATTTACGAAAATACAGCTACGAAATTATATATCAAAACAGAATGAAGACATGCGATAATTTCGCAGAAATTATGATTTTTACAAAAGAAAATCAAAGTTGAATGACCAAATAATAAAAGAGGCATCCAACTATGGCGTACACCCTAGTTTGCGAAATTCGTAAGAGGCAAATGTAAGACCTAAAGTGCATCATAGGAGGGGAAAACCTATTGCATGGCTCAAGGGAAGGCTATACCACCACCGGAACTTGAGTCATGGAGATTTTGGGACATAAAACCCATCCAGGAGAGGCGCCTTGGATTTCCAGCCTGAGATTATGACTTAGGTTGGACGACTAAGGTGAGAAGGTCTCTCCTAAGGAGTGCAGAACTCGATCAAGGCGCCGAGGTACACGGTTGAGCCAAGAGTGCCTGGGGTGTCTGGAGCGTACCTGGCCATTCTTGGTAAGTCTTGACTATGATGCACTCGGTCCGAAGAAAACCCCACTTAGGGTGCGGTCTTGTAACCATGAGCCATATCGGCGAAGGGATAAGAGGCCACAAAAAAAACTGGTTGTTGTTAAGACCGGATGGGAGGATCCAACCTTGTATGGTATAGGTACGCCTCCTTGAAGGGGAAACCAGGGGGATGATAAGGACAACACCCTCTATTAGGGAGATGATAAGTGTCAAAGAGGCAAATGTCATGAGGATTTTTACGCACGGGAATATCAAGGCTTATCATATTTGTGCAATGATCTTACAGAGGCAATAATACAAGAGAAAGATAAGACGAGATCAATGGGTCGGTGCAAGAAAGTGTAAAGACGTCCTGCGATTTAGTCGCAAGACGACAATGTCATGGGGCTTTATGTTCTCAAGAATACTTAGGCATGTCATATTGTCGCATAAAACATATCCTGTTGAGGTAATAAGACAAGATCAATGGGTTATTACATGAAAGTGTAAAGACGGCCTGCGATTTTTTCACAAAAATAAGGGGTGGCAAAATAAGACCTTTAACTAGGAAGGCACAATAATACCACATGAAACAAAAATAAATTTATAAACATTAAGTATTTAATGTTATACAGGTAAAAAATCCATTTCTTACAAGATAATGAGAGGCAAGTATGGGAATTAATAAAGAAAATGCATTATCTTTCTCGCCAATATGTGGGGTACCAAAAAAGTAAATGAATTTCAATATTCATTGAAGTACATCATTCGTAAGAGTAATGAAGAGGAAATAAAACAACTCAAGAAGCTAAAATTAGGTAGCTAAAGGAATTTCAGACTTTAACATTAGCTTCGCAAGGAGGGGTTGATGGAAGATCTTCCCCACTTTTCTCATTTTCGCAAGTCTTCTCCTTCTCCTGATTCATTCCAGCTTCTTCTCCATCTTGATTACCGCCAACATTTACTTCCTTAAGGGGTCCATCTACTTCATCATTCTCAAGAATAGTTTCATCGTCACTTTCGAATTCGAAATCACTGTCAGGTTCGCGAGGAACCTCATCAGCATCTACTTCAAGAGGCGAAACTGTTGTAGGAGGAAGTACGTTATCTAGTAAGATGTTATTTACAAGGACTTCAGCTTTGACGTGAACTTGGAGAAGAAGTGCTCTCGGAAAATTTATGCTCTTAATATCCTTGAAATGCTGAAGGTAGTCATATCTTCTTTCTGCACGATCGCGAGAGCATACAAGAACATTAGAAAGCATCGCATTCTCCTTGCGAATCTTGGCTAATTTAGATTCCAAAGAAGAAATAGAAGAGTGAAGACTTCTTTCAGATTCTGCGAAAAATAAAGACACAAAAGTTTATTAAAGCGAAATTTTCGTGAGAAGAATATTTAAAAAATAATTAAGTAAGAAAAGATGGTTGAGGCAACCAGATTCTTATGACTACCTTCCTTTCAGGCGAGATCGGAGATCTTCTAATTGAGTGTGTTGTTCTTTAAGTTGATTCGCCTTTATACTCAAAGCTATCCTACCTTGGATGATTTTATTCTTCTCAGCAGTAGACGACTTATTTACTTCCTTAATTCAATTTTCAACGAGAGAAGAGATCGCTCATGATCATCACATATTTTTTGGCGTATATTAAGTTGTTGAGAAGATATCACCACTTTGTTTAGGATCGTTTCTCTCGGGACAGGGTTTCATTTTCATCTCACAAAGTTTCAATCTTCAAGTTAGCTTTAGTTAATGAATAAGAGAGGCAGGATATTTCGCTACTTAATGTTTCCTGCTCTTGAACTAATTGAGCATTCGCATTGGTATGGTCATCAATTTGGTCAACAAAATATGAGTAAAGATTGTCTAATCTATTATATTGGTCCAACAAAACATCTTTGTGAGCACGAGCCTATTCAGCGGAGAATTGAAAGTCATATATCTCCATTAATCGTTTATGAATTAAAACTTAACGTACAAACAAAGAATTTTTAATAAAGGTGAACGTGAAAGAGATGAAATTACCAAAGAAGGCAAGCCATAAGCGAAGACAAGAAGATCATACCTTTTAGATCATCGTTCTTTCTGCGAAGATTATCGAAATCCAGTGAAACATTCTCGATCTTCTGATTTTTTAGGCGAAGATGCCCGCACTCCAAGGTCATATCTTAGAGATTCCCTTTTAAAGTTTCAATTCCTTTCTCTAAAGACGTTTGCGAAGCCCCTTTTCATAATTAAAATACTTGCTCAGAGTTTCGCAGATACTAAGTTTGACGGGTTCAGCGGAAGACTTTCGAGCATCATCAAGAATATTATACAAAATCTTAAAGGAGATGTCCACTCCTTCCAAAATTTCCTTATTAACAGGGAGGCATTCAGATGAGGAAGTAACCATGATTGAAAATATGGGAATGGAATCATCTTTCACAGTAGATGTATCTTTCACAGGCGAAGGATGAAGAGGATTAATCAATGAGGTTGAAATGGAATCAATCCTCGAGGCATCACCAAAGGGAGAAGAGGGGGTTTCATTCGCAGTAGGGTCAATTGAAGGGGTGACATCCATAGCGATGTCTTCGTGCACAAGAGCGGTAAGTAATAAAGGCCCAACTAGTGAAGGTGCGGTAGGAGTTACTAGGTATTTAAAATCAGGAAATACAATTGAAGATTTAATAGTCTTTGATTGGCGAGGCTTCTTAGTGGGTTCATTACCATCTCCAGCATCATCATGCGAATATCAATTCAGATAAGAAACAGAGGAAACAATATTGTTATTAAACAAATAATGTTTCTTACTACCTTGCTATTCGCAGGCTTCCTTTTGACCGAAACAACCTTGTGCAGCGAGCTTTTGGAAACTTTAGGTTCGAGACTGTGAATTAGGCTTTAGAGGTGCTTTTTATGAAACAGAATCAGTATGGGAATTACATAAAATAATAAAATTAATTAGGGAAATCAAGAAAATAAGATCAGTTCCAGAAAAATCAGAGAAGAAAAGCTAAACTAACCTTGGTGTCTCCATGAATGCAGCAGCAGGTAGATAAACTAGTGAAAATCAAAGATGAAGAAAATTGCAGAGGATGAGGATTTACATATAGTTTGGAAATGAGGAAGACGAAGTAAAAGAAGAAAATTATTTTTCTACTAGTTCTCTCCTTAAATAGACAAAAAGAGATGATCGTTTGCAATTGAACGTGCCAGTAAACAAGGGGAATAATAAACACGTGTAGACGGTTTCGCCTAATTCACGGAAGGTTGTCGGTAAAGAAAAATATGGAAAAATGAATAGATGCGGCGTTGTGAAGTAGAGGTTCTCATATCATTCTCTTCTTCGCAGAGAAGACATGAGAAGAGGCAAGATGTAGGAGCAGAATCTCGCAACAACAATGTCCTAGCGAAGTTTTAACCAACAAGTGTATGCGAAGACCATCACAGACTATTTGAAGAGTGACATAGCATGTGACATCAGCCTAATCACGAGGAAAGTATGAAGATCTTGCGAGATTGAAGAGCACGTGCGAAGAAAACCCTTGTAGGTTTGCGAGAACGATGCAAGCCAGATCCGAAAACAAAGGTTGGCTTAGCTGTCATCCACCATGTAATACCCTATATAAATAACCAAGCAGACTTGAGAAGGTAGGAGGGTGAGAAAGCAAAGAGGAGAGCGAAAGTTTAGAATAATTCTTATTTCCTTGTATTCTTACCATTCTTGTAAAATTCATAAAAGAAGATAATAAAAACTTTATGATTATTATTAAAGTTTGGGTAAATCTTTGTCAAATATTATTAGGGTGTGATTGTAGGGAATCCTGTAATTACACCTATCACATAGATAACATCTTGAGAGCAACGTCGGAACCCTTACTAGCCAATCATTTTGGGAAGGAGGTAATGGATAAATTGTTTGGTAGGTGCAAGGAGAGAATATATAGCAAAATATGCCACCACGGATAAAACGGAGTTCGCCAACCTAGTATCTCCATGACCAAGGTTGAAAAAGATCTAATTCTGTAATATAATAATATAGTATTTATACGCACACGTAATGAGCACGTACGATGCACGTCGCAACATTACTTTTTATTTTTCCTTTTATTTTTCAATTTGGTTTATTATTAGGTGAAAATGAGAAAAATGAAAATATCAATTTTAATGAAACAGGGGTAATCTTTCATATCTGAGACTAAATTCTAGAAATAGTGAGCACGTGCGATGCATGTCGGCAACATTAATTCTTCGTTCCATTTATGAAATGTGGTACCTTCATTTTACTTTTCAATTTAGCCTAATATCAGGTAAAATGGAAAGAAAAAAAATATATTAAAATATCACTTTTAATGAAACAGAGGCAACCTTTTGTATCGAAACTAAAATCTATAGATTCTTCTAAGTAATTTTATAGTATATCAAGTGAAGTATTTGAGCATTATATAGGCAACATATAAAAAAGTACATTAGCTCTTTCAATTTACCTTTAAATTATACCTATTTTTTCAAAGAGCTATAAATATATTAAAAAGTAAAAATTTGATATGGTTGTTTATACTCGTTGCGTAGGTGATTGAAAGAGATTTCCAAATATATAAAATTCACAAAAATCCGACGCACCATATGGAAGATACGAAGTTTTAAAATATTTATCTTTATTTTTATATAAATGACATTTCTGTAAATAAACGATTTCATATATTATTATTTTTAAGTCCCTATTTTGTTAAGTATTTCAGTCCTTCTTTATATTTCTTAAATAAATAGTCCATATTTTGTTTAATATTTTAGTACCTAATCCATTTGGTTAACCATTTTCCGTTTGGTGAATAAAACAAAGAGTAAGGATTTCAATTAAGCTTGTTTGCCTTAAAGAGGGGGGGGATAAGTAATTTTATAGTATATCAAGTGAGGTATTTGAGCATCATATAGGCAACATGTAAAAAGTACATAGGTTCTATCAATTTACCTTTAAATTATAGCTATTTTTTTTGGAGAACTACAAATATATTAAAAAGAAAAATTTTTATGTAGTTGTTTATACTCGTTGCATAGGTGTTTCAAAAACCTTTTCAAATATATAAAATTCACAAAAATCCGTCGTACCATTTGGAAGATATGAAGTTTTAACATATTTATCTATATTTTTATAAAAATTGCATTCTGTAAATAAATGATTTCACATATTATTATTTTTCAGTCCCTATTCTATTAGGCATTTCAGTCCATATTGAGATATATTAACCAAATGTTCCCTATTTCGTTAAGAATTTTGGTCCCTATTCCGTTTGGTGAACCAAAATCCGTTTGGTTAACCAAATTCCGATAGGTGAACCAAAAGTGGGTAAGGATTTTTTATTTAGCTTGCTTGCATTAAACAGGGGGAAGATGTCTCGGTAATTCGTCCACACAGCATAAGGTAAAGGATTACGTATGTCATGTACGTTTGTTAATGTGATGTCATGCGTGTTTTTTGACGTCATGTCATGTGTTTTTATCATTTATAAGGTAAATGATTACTTTACACCCCCAAAGGTTTTCTCCCAAATGTTTTCCCCGTGATGTGACGACACATTAGTGGCTCAATTCAATGCTAATGGCGATTTGGGGTTTGTCTCAAGGTTTTAAAAACTGAGGTCATTTCCGAAAAAATAGCCGGTAAAACGGTCACGCCTATGTAGCGTGTCCGTGAAGGTCATCGACACCCGTGTCTATATATTACCGATAAATAGGAAATGGCGGCGTTATTTAGACCCGTATAACCGTTTTCACGCATGTTATAACTGTTTTCTTTAAATTGAATTTTATGTTTTTTCCTTCTAGATAACATTTTAACGCAAGTTTTTTAGACAATTTTCCCGTTTTCACGTCAGCTATACCGTTTTTTAAGAAAAAAAAAATACAAAATATTTTCTTACAATTATTTATATTTTAAATTAAAGACTAAAAAATTACAATTAATATTTAAAAAATAAAATAATAAAGTAATGATGTATAAAAAACATTATAACAACATTATTAGGCCCGTTATAACTGTTTTCAAGCCCGTTGTAACTGTTAGATAGGAATTTCAAATCATAATTTTTTTTCTTCTATTTAACCGTTATAACTCCCGTTATTTTAGAATAACATATAGAAAACGTATTTTTTTTCCTAAATAACGTGTTTTTTGTCCGTTACGTGCTCACACGCGTTATAAAGGTCACGCCCAGTGGCTATGACCTGAACCATGACACGTTTTTCAAAGGGAAAAATATGGTTTAGTCCAAAAAACAATCCAAAGGTACAGTTTAGTCCAGTCCGAGTCAACTAGGTACAAATTAGTCCAAATATATGAAAAATACACTAATAACCCTCATTATTTACTATTTAGTCCAAATATTTGCAATTTAGTCCACACTGACTCATGATGATGTCAACAATTTTGAATAATATAAAAAATAATTAATCTTTTGAACCGCTTGTCCAAAATCGACAAACTTTATATATTTGGAAAGCATTTTCCGAGAGCTATAAAAAGAGTACCCATATGACTATATAATTTTCATTTTTAAATTTTTTTAATTTATATTGGTGTGTACAATTATGTATACCGCTCCAAAGATCCAAAAAAATCCAGAATCCATGATAGGCAAACTGCCACCCTAATCCGCACAGACTGAGAAAAACACCAACCACGCCAAGCTCCAGTTGGATAACATCCAGATTTGCAGAGGTAAGTTTAGCAGATAACCTGCATCGAGGACAAACCAATGAACATAAGAAATCGCAGCTTGAAAAGAAAGTGATTATCCTTTCAACAACATCCACATAAGAAAACAAAACAAGAAAATGATCAAAATAAAAAGTTACTCAGTTTATAGAGACACAATCCATGTGGGCATTACTACACAAACTTAATATGGCAACGAAACATCCCAGTACAGTGATTCATTGTACTTTACCAAAAAGGAGATTACTAACATGCACAACAGATCAATCATACTCACACCCAGACTTACTTTTTCATGAGAAGTATATTGCTGCATCAATATATTCATCCCTGTGAAACATTCCTAAAACCGATCCTTCATAGACACAAACAAACCTATTTTTTCATTGAAAATACACTAGTGCACCAATGTGTACACCCCTGCAAAACAATCATAAACATATATAAAATCAATCATTCATATTCACACTCGAGCACACTTTTTCATGGGAATTATACAAGTGCACCAATGTGTACACCCCTGCAAAACATGCAGAAAAACGATCATTCATAACCACACACATACCTACTTTTACATGGGAATTACAGAAGTGCACCAATACGTACACCGCTTCAAAACATGCATAAAGCTAATCATTCACAACCACACACAAACCTATTTTTTTCATGGGAGTTACTTCCCACAGGTGCACAAATATGTACACCATTGTAAAACAAGGGAAACATACTTTTTCATAAGATTTACACAGGTGCACCAATATGTACACCCCATGTAAAACATGCACAACACCAATCATTCATATTAACAATCAACAAGTATACAACTATATACACATTAGCTACCTACATGTGTATAATTATGTACATATTAAGAATCAATATGTTATTTCATTAAACGAAGGTTGTACTTATCAAATTCAACTAAGAAAGACTAAAGCACACAATCATGTTATCAGTTAGGACCAATATTAAGGTAGGAATAATCAAGGGAACCAAAGTATATAACTAGAACAAATACCTTGCAATGTGTTGCATCATCTTGGGCTGCAAACATAGCAACATAAGTTGGGAACTCATCTTTATCATCTTTGACCTTCACTACACCTGTAATTGGGATAAAGAAAAAGGTTGAGAACTTGAGATACACACAAATTTCAAAGACAAGCAAATAGAAATGTAAAATGAAAGAAGTGACATGGCAACAGATGTATATCTGACCTCAACAGAGTAGTCGATAGAACCAATTTCTTCTTCATTGGGATCTTAATGTTAGAAAGTTCCTCAAGGATAATTGCATCGTACATGTGAATGAAGCAGCAGCAACATCAAGAAACTTATGAGTCATGGAACCCAATATATGAAAGCAGAATAAAAAATAAAGAAAATAAAAGAAGAATAGATGCGAGATAAAAATATGGTTACCTAAAACCGTATTATTTAACCAACAAACAGAGATTTCTACAATTAGTGATATACAATTCGAGTATAATTTCTTTGTATAGCTCATACACAACAACAAAATATTGCAAGAAACATACATGGTGTACAATTACGCACACATTAATAATCAACGAGTGTACAACTATGTACACATGAAAAATCAACAGGTGTACACATCTAAAAACATGTGTACAATTATGTATACATTAAGTATCAACATATGTACCACCATGTACCCATTAAAAATATTAGCATCGAATATTTAATTCATTTTAAAATTTAAAGTGCCTAAAAATGTAGGAACAATCCAAAGGAAATCTTAAACTTAGTAGAAGAATTCACGGTTGCTAAAGGCGGAAAAGGCATGGGTAAAAAAAGAGAAACTACATTTGTAGTGACAATTTATAGATCGGTTCCTATTATCATTTCAACAGATTGAAAGAAAGGAAGCATAATCTATCTAATAGAAATTAGAAAGACCAACAAACAAACATATATATGAAAATTATCATTCTTAAACAAATATATTCTCCTCATCTTTTTTTTTCTCACTACGACAGCTATTAGATTTATCTACTACTCGCCACAAGTGCACAACTATGTGCACATTGACAATAAAATAAAAAAATGCGTAGTCCAACTTTTTAGTTGCAACTGTTAGTTAAATACGGTTAGTTCAAAACACTGAATAGTGATGAACAAGATCCTAAAATAGGAGAATGATGGTAATTTCCGAACAGAGGTGCAGAGTTTCCAATGGTCACTCTCACACATGCAAGTAGCATAAGAACCATTTAACAAGCAACAAAAGAAATACCGACAGGTTCTTTAATTCAAATGGGGTTTTGAAACTAGTGCTTCCCGGTGTTTAATTATAAGGACTATAGTCGGCGTGAAACGGTGGGCACAAAAAGAAATTTTTTGAATCTACACCTCATTCTTAAATTGAGCTCATATGGTCCTGGGAATTTAACGCTCCGATCCGGAAAACTCTAATTACTCATATTCAAATGCTTCAAATAGATATTGTACGAGCCATCAAAATGCTCTATATTTCCGAGACTATCAAAATGTTGATCTAATTTTCTCATTTAGTATGTACAACATACTGCACCCAGTAAATTGTGAAATTGAATGAATGAACCATATCATGACAACATTTAACTCTTATTGTAAAGCTTTAAGAATAAGAAAATATACATATACAAATCTCATTGTTGAGAATCTGGGGGACCAGGACTGCAACACCCCCAGTAGTTTCCCAAGATCATCACCATTACCACATCAACAAAATTCTCGAACCTGTCATGTTTAGAGAAAATGTTGAAATAATCCCATAAGAAAAACGATTCTAAATCCTAGTATGATCCTAAAACATATTAATATAATAAACATTTTAATAAAGTGTGTTTAGCTTACATAAATTAGCAAGCTAAACTGAGTAAGGTTTCATAAATAAGAGAAGGCAGATGATGGCTTTGATGACATAATTATCAAACCTCGAGTTGGCCTCGTACCTCCATAACACATGGTTCTACACGATGTAATTTGGTATTATCATTTGCAACTAGTTACCAACATATAAAAAATAAAAATAACAGAGACATCTCTTATGAATTTAATTTTCAATCAGAGATGTGCAATCTGTCTCATCCAAGAGACAAAGATGATGAAACTAAATAGCTGGTTTATCAAACAAATCTGGTATGATGATAATTTCGAATGGACTTTTATCCCGTCAGTAGGAGAAAGTGGTGGTCTTCTATCTATATGGGATATTAGTAGGTTTTAGAAGGTGGATGAACGGATTGGCTTAAACAATATCTCTACAATCCTTTCAAACAGAACTAACGGATTCAAATGGGTTATCACAAATGTGTATAACTCTTGTGATTACAACTTGAGATCACTATTTTGGGACAATTTGAACGAGATTAGCCATTGGTGGAATGGTCCTTGGTGTGTTGCAGGAGCTTTCAACTTCATTCGGTCTGATGACGAACGGAATATGGGAGTAGGTGATAGTAGAAATTCAGGGTTTCTGAATCAATTTATTCATCAGCAGGATATGATAGATCTACCACTCATTGGTGGATCCTATACTTGGTCGAACAACCATTCTGAACCGTTACTTTGTAGGTTAGACAGGTTTGTATTCAATATTATCTTCGATGAAGCTTTCCCCAGCGCAATTCAGCTAGATCTCACTAGAACAATTTCTGATCATAACCCTATTATGGTTATAACTAATCCTTCAGTGAGCATCAAGCCTTACTTTAAGCTAGAAAGAAATTGGATTGAACATAAGGATTTTCATAAGAAGGTGAAACTGTGGTGGGAAACAATGAAGTTTCAAGGAGATGTGAGTACAGTATTCTTTCTGAAAATGCAAAACTTGAAGTTTTTCATAAAGCAGTGGGCTTTGCAAGAGTTTGGTGGGGTTAAACGAGAAAAGGGGGAGTTAACTGAGAAGATAGGAGAGCTAAACATTCTTGAAGAAACTACGATGCTGCTCCCTGAACATCAAGTTTTAAGATTGCATTGTAAGATGAAGCTTAGGAACATTGAAAGGTTGGAGGCTAGGAAATGGCAACTTAGGGCAAAGCAAAATGGGTTTAGATGGGTGACTCCAATTCTAGATATTTTCACAGGATAGCAAGTGCTAGGAAGAAGAGGAATACTATTGCCAAATTACTAATCAACATGGTGGATTGTATGGATCAGAATATAATTAAAGAGGAGATAAGGAATTATTACATCAATCTGTTCACGGCTCAGGGTGATATTAACTCTTCCTTAGATGGGTTGTCTTTTCCTGTAGTTTATGATGAAGTTAAATCTTGGTTGGAAAGGAGTTTCTTGGAGGAGGAAGTCTGGAACGTTGTGAAGAAGATGGGTCCAAATAAATCCCCAGGGCCGGATGGTTTCACTTCAGAGTTTTACAAGAAGTGCTGGGATATAATTAAAGCCGATTTTATGAATATGATTAATGGTTTTCATCACTTTGGCTCTTAGATTGGAGGTTAAATTGTTATTTCTTGACTTTCATTCCAAAGAAGGAAGATTCGTGTACTCCAAAGGACTTCAGACCGTTAAGCTTAATTGGAAGTGTGTATAAAATCCTCTCGAAGGTGTTGTCTGGAAGATTAAAAACAGTAATGCCAAAGCTCATATCGGATTTTCAAGGGGCTTTTATTCACGAGAAGCAGATTTTGGACGGTGTTTTGATTGCTAATGAGTGTGTTGTTTAGTTGCGGATTATCTCACAACTACACCCTCATAAGAATCCATTAAAATGATTTCTAAATCTAATTAATTTGATATGAAACTAAGAATTAAAGTAAAAAAGAGACACAAAGATTTTTTACATGGTTCGATCATTGTGATCTACATCCATGGTTCTTCACTAGTGATTGTATGTAATTACATGATTTTACAATTGAGACTCCATTAATGAATATTTGGAGCTCTAGTTTTTTGGGGAAGAAGATGATAAAGAAAAATAATCCCTCCTAAAATTTTCTCTCTCCTCCTAAAATTATCCTCTCCTACTCAAAAGATCTCTCCATAATAATCCCTCCCTAATTTAACATTTGAACTACTATTTATAGTGAAATCTATACAACTATAATCTTGCGAAGTATCGCGAACTACTATTCAAATTCTATATTCGCAAAGTCTTCCCGCCTTTCTCATGTTTTGTCCATCGTTCTTTGTTGCGTCGTTTCTAATATTTCTTTTGTGACATTATTATGTTGCGTCATTAAATATTCGCAAGTGAAGGTTGCTGTGATATTCTGATCCTACATGTTGACAGTAGAATCAAATTGAAGAAACCTGGAATTCTTTGCAAGATTGATATGGAAAAATCTTTTGACAATATTAATTGGAATTCTCTTCTTCGTATTCTTCATAAGCACGGTTTTGGTGATAAATGGATTTCGTAGATAAAGTGGTGTGTCACTTATTCTCATCTCTCAGTCCTGGTTAATGAGGGATCTATGGATAGATACAAACCGTTTAAGGGTTTAAGACAAGGCGACTCACTTTCTCCGTATCTTTTTCTTCTCGTGGTTGAAATTTTGGGCAAGTTGATAAATGATGATGTTCAACGGGGTCATATTACTAGGTTCAAAGTTGCAGAAACTGGGAGCATGATTTCTCATTTACATTTTGCGGATGATACTCTCATTTTTATTGATGCTAATGAGAATGAGGTAACTAGACTTTTCATAATTTTGGCTATGTTTGAGTCTATTACGGGTATGAAACTTAATCTGGATAAAAGCACTATGATTAGTGTTGGTTCAGATGAAGTTATTGGAGAGTTATCTAAGGAGCTTGGTTGTAGAACTGAGATTTTGCCAATCAAATATCTTGGCATGCCAATTGGAGCTACTTCGAGAAGTAATTCAATTTGGGATTCAGTTTTAGAAAAGATGGCTCAAAAGCTAGCAACTTGGAAGAAGAAATTTTTGAATAAAGTGGGTAGACTTGTGCTTATCAAGAGCTGCCTTGCTAGCTTACCGGTGTATTTCTTATCCCTCTTTCATTTTCCAGTCGGTGTGGAGAATAAAATGATAAAGTTGATGAAAAACTTTCTTTGGGGTGCTGTTGAAGGGCGTAGGAAAATGGTTTGGCTAAAGTGGAACAAGATCAATTTAACCAAAGATCAAGGAGGATTAGGTGTGAAGAATTTACGAATTATCAACAAGACGTTACTCGTTAAGTGGATTTGCCGATATACAAAACAAAATAAGGCATTGTGGAGAACTATAATTCAATAAAAGACGAAGGCTGATGCTGATCTTATTTTTCCGGTTGATGACAACACTAACCAAGGAAGGAGCTTATGGCACAATGTTACTAGGTTGGTCCCTGAAATTCATTCTTTGGTGACGTTCAAAATTCGAAATGGTAAAGGGGTTAGATTTTGGTTGGATCGGTGGCATGGTATGGGTTGTTTAAAGGATATTTTCCCGGTGATATTTAAAGCCTGCATTCGAAAGAAAGACTCGATAGCTCAGATGATCAGAAATGGCGAATGGCATGGAAATTTTAGACACCAACTAAACGCCAACGAGCAGTTAGAATGGGACCTGTTGAGACGTGATATTGGTGCTGCTCCTAACCTGGTGGAAGAAGAAGATCATGTAGATTTTGTTCTTAACTATAATAACAAATTTTGCTATGACTTTTTGGCGGGAGACGTGCCAAATGCTCATTTTCTAAGTTTTTGTGAAGAAAATATATCCCTCCTAAAGCTAGCTTTCTTGTTTGGGCTATATGCCATGGTTCACTACCTACGAGAGCAATGCTTTGGAACCGTGGTGTTGAGTTGGATGACATGGCCTTCCCGTTATGTATTGAAGCTTTGGAGATATCGGACCATTTGATGATGCATTGTTCTTTCACATTTAAAATGTGGGATTACTTCTTGAAGTCATTGGGAGATCCCTGGCCTTTGCCAGGAACTGTGATGCAATTGTTAGAAGCCTGTGATAATAATGTTTTCACCGAAAAGAGTAAGCATATTTGGAATATCCTCTATTTTGCAATCATCTGGAATGTGTGGAAGGAACGGAACAATAGAGTTTTCGGTGGAAGACCTAAAACCGTGGAAGAAGTTATTGTCCATGTAAAACAATCCCTTGTTCTTTGGAGTTGCGATACAAATACTTTCCGGTATGTAGATATCAGTCAAGTTATTCATAATTGGGAGACTGTTGTGCAAAATTAGTTGTTTCCTGAGTGGGCGTCTGTTTTTCTTATTAGCTTTTCTGCTAGTGTTTTGGTTCGTTAGTTTGTTTGGCTTTTTGGCTCGGTGTTGTACTCTGCCTTCGGCTGTTTTTTTCCTTTTTTCTCAATATAACTTTTTTCTTCGAAAAAAAATAGAGACACTCACTACCATTAAAGCAAATGAATCAAGATATTGAAACAAAAACACATGAATCAAAATATTTCCATATAAGAAATCGAAAGCCATGTTAAGTTTATAGAGATGATCTGTAATAAATTTTGTGTAATTTTTAACTAATTTTTTTTCTCAAAACAAATATTAACATGAGATGATTATAGATCTAAACTCTTACCACGAATCGAAAAAGAAATTCCAACATAAAATGAAGTATCTAGGTTTATGAAATCGTATTTTTTTTTCTTCCTAAAATAGATTTCGAATCAATAAATTATTGCGATCAAATTAAACAATAAGAGCAATTTAAACTTACCTTTCAAATGGCTTTCAATGACGAAATCTTCAATTTAATTTGCTGAAACTGAATTGTTCCCTTCCATTTCGAATTAATCTTTAAGAAAACGTACAACCTAGGCTTTTCAAGTCGAATGGATTTGATTAACGTGTTTGTTTGATTATCAGATTTCTGCTTACGGATTGAATTTTCATTGAGACGGGATTAAGTTTTAGGATTTGTTCTCTGATAATCGAAAGAGTTGTTTCGAGTTTCAACGTAAGAGAAGAAACCTAAACTAAATTATGAAAATGGAATATATCTTTTAGCTAACGGGTATTATTGTCATGACAATAAAAGAGTTTTGGACTAAATCGTTGATAAAATGACCTACTCATTTGAAATTATGCAAATTTGGACCTCTTAGTACTAGGCCTCAAGGGACGAGACCAAACTGTCTAAAGCCCAACTAATTTGGGATTAAATGTTAATTCCTATTTTTTCAAACCTTTGGTTGGTTAGAGCTGTCTCTGACTAGATGCCGAATATTTTTTTTTTTTTTACTCAGTTATACGTGCACCTCTTTGCTACATCAAAATGTAAAGGTTACGTACCTTCAAAAGTTTCAATTGAATCAATTCCGAAGAGAACTCTGTTTTTAGTACATGTAAAACCGAGTACGACGTACTCTCAAATCATAAAGTTGTTAAAATCAAATCATGCAATTTCTCACCAAGAGATTGTTAAACATGAATCAAGTAAGAGAAAAAAATTACCCAATTCATATATCTTCTCAGAAGATCATGATTTTATTAAAAACAATTTTATAAAGAACCCTAATTCTCAAAATTCTCAAATCAAGTCATCCATACATGCAATTGATGTTCCTTTCAAATTAAGCAATGTTTTAAATCAAGTAAAACAATTACTTTGACTCATAAAATCAGTGAAGATTAATCATTAAGGCCTAAATCATCTCAAATAAAATCAAGAGAAGATGACCCTACCTTTCACCTAAGATGCATCAATGGTTCAAGCACCAAATATAGATCAATCCAAAAATAACTCCTTTAAATTCATGAGCAATCTTCAAGTATTTTTCATTATAAATTTCAGCAAGCATATGCCCTTTTCTTTTATCTTTAGTTTTTAAGTTTCCAAATTTAACACGTGCACCTCATGCATACAGGCTTATTAAGGCACCCATGATCCAGATTTAGACATGCTTATTAAGGCACCCATGATCCAGATTTAGACAGACTCACTATTTTAACAACTTTATGATCCCTTTAAGGATATTATTCCGATGTTGATTGATATATCCTCTCAAATGAATCCTCTAATGGATGGAGTGATTCAATCCTGTACTAGATAGAAGAAGAACAAACATATTAATCCAATGCGATAGTACCGCGGCTATTGCAAGAGTTGAGAACCGTTAATTACAACGGTAGAGTCGACATATAAGATGATAGAAAGCATTTTTTTTTATGTTATAAGAGTGGATTATATATGGTCTAAAAAGAAGGTGTGAATACATCTTATGGGATGATGTTGATGCCCGTTGAGAATTGAGTCATTTGTGATGGATACCCACCTAGAAATAGGTTCAAAGGGAATAACGATTCACAAATGATATGGACATTATTGTTCGTGATGGACGCCTAACCTATAACTCAAGATTCCATAAATAGGTTCAAAAGGTAATCCCTACCTATGAATGGTGATCCCAAAATATAGGTTCAAATGGGACTAAGTTACGGATAATGTGTAGACACGAAATCATGCTTTTGAGAATTCATCCCACGGCATGATATCCTGAAGCGAGTTGAGGTTGAGTTTTTGTTTCTAAAACTCTTAATGATATTTATATCTCTATTTAGAGTGGGGTACTTAGCTACAGGAGTACTCTTGATAGATTCACCTGTATGGATGTGAAAGTGTGGCCGCTTTCTATGAGAATATGGTCAGCTCTCTAGATCATTCATTAAACCGGGATTCAAGAGAAGGGCCGTAATGTGCTGGCTTTAGACTTTACACTAGCATAGTTGTGTGTGTTAAACAATATTTTCATCTCCTAGAGTTCAAAGACATACGTTCACTCTATGGTTAGATTTTGAGAGAGTCTAACACTATGTAAAGGTTCAAAATCGAAAGATACCTTTACTTATGCACATCACTATATAGATCTTGCTCAATGTTTTAAAAATATAAGTGGGGGATTGTTGGAAATATATTCTTTAAAACAAAATTTTATTTCCATTTATTGTTTTTTATTAAAGTTATTTTTCATTATCTTAATGATACTCATAAAATAAATTTATCTTTGTCATAAATTCCTTGACCGTTTCATGTTACAAGAGTAATGGTTTATATTAAACCATATTAATGTTTTCATTAAAACATTATTAAAAACCCCATTGACTATAAATCAGATTTTTGGTTGGAAAAAAAAAAGATTTTTTCTTTAATGTTTTGGAGTTTTAAAGAAGAATAAGATTTTTGAGAGAAAGAAAACTAGTGTGTGATCATCACTTGTTTTCTACAAGTTTGATTCTGAGCAAGAATAGAAGTGTACAAGTATCACATACTCTCAAAGTGCACGAGTGATTGTGAAAGAGATTTACTCGGATGTTTTATCCTGGGGACGACGCGACATGGAAGAACTGATTGCACAATCTTGGGCAGAGCCGAGAAACATCTTAAAGAGAGCGACCTAGTCGTGACTCAGCCATAACATTTTTTATTTTTTTGTTTATGATTGTTTTGCAGGATATTTTCAGCAATTGTTCCAACAATTTTAAGACGGTTTCTTCTTTCATAGAGATTAAACGAGAAACTATTGCTGAAACACGATAAGTATCATCATTTATTTTATTTTACAGAATCGTTATGGTATATTATTCTCATGATGCTTGGAATTTTAGATTATTTATAACTAAAATTGAATTTTTTGTTGTTTAATGTATTGGACACGGTTTGTAACATGTTATAGAGTTTTATGCACATCTCTTTAACGAAAATGAATTGGATCTAGATATTTATACCGTATATATTAGACATCATGAGGATCTTCCATGTAAACTTTCAGAATTTTTGGAGTTGGAAAAGTATTTTTAAAGTAATTTAGAAAACTGCATAATGTTGCTGAAAAATTCAGACGAGTGGAAAAATTACCCCTGATTGAATTTGTATTCTCGATTTTTGTGTATAAATTTTGAATTTGCGCATAACATGAAACTTGTATATCATAAACTTATATTCAAAACCCATTTTGAAAATTTTCTATTTAGATTTTTGGTTTGAGAGATGTTGTGATTTTAAAATCGCTGGGTATATATGTTCAAAGTATGAGTGAGTCGTGGTACTTGAGTTTAGATGTTAGAGATATAAGAACATACAATAAAAATCATATTTTGATTTTACTACTTTATTCTTGTTTTGGTAATGAAAAGATAAGATCACTATTGGAAATCAAACTAGTGCAAGCCATATGTTTGATAATATGTTTAGTAGAAAGTTATAATCTCTGACGTTATAACTATAAAACTTTATTTCTGTTTGATACTTGAAGTACTAATTTTTATTTGATTTTAAATTAATTATATAAGTTCATACCTTACTTATGGGTTACAAATGCTCACATTTAAATGATTGTGACAGGTGATAATTTCGCTTACTTGAGCAAGTTTTTGTTTCCCAATGAAAATAAAAATTGCGAGTAAATACTGGAGATTAATCGGTGTATGGAGTAATGGTTTTTATGATTCCTTTGTTGGCGTCGAAAGAGTGGAAAATGGTTTATAACCAGTTGAGCTTTCAAAGCAAATGAGGTATGTTTGATGAACTATTTGTAGTTATTGTAGTGATCAAATAATTTCATTCTAGATTGAAATAAATTGATTATTCAATTTTAGAATGATTTGCAAGGAAACTATATATTGAGAATTATTGTTTATGACAATATATGAGTGACTCATACAAGTTTGGAACTTATGAGATAGAATTTGACACCAAACCAAAACCAAAAGAATAAGAAACTTAGTCAAAAACAAATATGAATACCAACTCTCACCAAGAAATGAACATAATTTTAATTATGAAGTTATTTGATATGTTTGCATTGCACGGCATTGCAAGAATATCAAACATTGTTAACAATGCTTTTCAAGCTAAGTTAATGTGAATTGTGGATACGGTGAGAGGTGATATATATTGGTGTTTTACACCATATTTGTTTTGATAGGTTATGGTTCAAAAGCTGAACCGAATCGTTTGAAAGAAAGTGGTGTTGAGTTATACTCACATCTATAGGATTTTGGTATTGGTATGGTCTGAAAAGTTTGCTTACGGTAGAACTATCTTGTTAAAGATGTTCATACCACCAAAATGAGAAAGAATTTAGTTCCCACCTATCTTGTATTTAACAAGATCGAGATTAAGAGTTTTGTTGAACCTGATCATTGCACTACTACAATAGAAATGTTATCAATGAAATGTTTGAACCAAATATTGTATTATTTATATGATATGACTACAGCTTTGGAGTGCTTGAAGTATGTGATTTTATCTTTCTTCTATGAAATTTTTAAGTTAGTGATCAGTATGAGCATGCTATGTTCTCCTTTAAAATTTCTAAGAATTTTTTAAGCGACGTGTATCAAATTTTACCCAACTCATCAAAGCATGTAGACTCACAATCTTACTAGTTTACAAAAGCATCGGATGAAATAAAATGTTTGAGAATTTTATAAGATGTTTTTGGTGTTTCACGAAGTCTAACTTGGTGACTAAAATTGATCTTTTAAGTAGTGAATAACGAAATAATGTCTTCACGAAAAATGTTTGTTTGGTCGTCATCTATATGGTGCCAAAATGATTTTGAAATTGGATCATTTCTTTAATAGTTATGAGCAAGAACGCATAGCGCGTCAAATATGAATTTAGATAAATTATTTGCGCTTAAAAAAAAAAAATCTAATTTTTGTATGAATGGGGAAACTTTCTAATTTTTGAATTGGTATTAAGCACCGAAATATGACGTCTAACGAAGTCTATAGAAATTTTTGAATGAACGTGGATAGAAATGCAATTTTCATAAGTAACTTCTCAATTTTATATTGGTGTTGATTTGAAGTTTCCTTTGGTCGAGAAATAGTGGGGGTTCTCTACCCTATGTATGTTTGAATGCTAAACTGATATTAAAGAGCTAGCTAGAAATGGAGATCACAAGATCATTAAGAATTGATGTGTAAGTAGTAAGACTAAAAAAAAAAAAAACTTTAGTCATAATTATTATTATCTTGTTTGAGATACTTACCTCCTCATAATTTTAATCTTTGGAAAAAAGGTTTTAAGAACCAAATTTTTTAGTTTGAAAACTAAAAAAATGGTAATTAACTTCAATACTTGCTTTCATGTTGCTTGATTTACATTCTTGATTGGTGATGTTGTTTCTACGATGCGTGATTTGTTGTGTATCATATGTAGAAAAATATATGGAATGTATAAAAGATGAGAATCTATTTAGACCAAGCATGAAAAATTGTGTACGTAGTTTCTACAGGAACAAAATGGATATAAGTTAGATAAGTCATCATCATATATATTTTGAAACAAACTTTGAAGCAATTGAATGAGACAAAATTAATTTTTTGATTAGTTTGAATAATTTCAGAATTTTTGAAAATGAAATGCATAACGCTCGTTGTTGTATATGCATAAGTGATTTGTGGAATTTAAATTCTAACTTATATGATGTTAATGAAAATGAGAACATGCTTAGTTTACTATTTGACATGAAAGACTTGAGGGAAGATAGTGTATATGCTTGAATTGAATTTGTTCTTCTCTTGAATATATTTAATACAATGGAAGGAAATAGAAATATATATATATATTCTAACTATAAACTAGTTTTCACTCATTTTATTTAGTGCCAATTTTTTTTTGAGATTGTGTGTGATTGCACTAGAAATGAGTATGGTAGAATGGCGTTGCTTCTTCCTACGTGATAGACTATATGTATATTACTTTGTAGTGGGGGTTACATATATGCAGATTTACTAATAATCCATGTATGGGTAATTAGTAAAACATTGAGAAGGTTATGAGGTGTCTGAAAAGAACCTTAAACCTAAAAGTACACTATTTAAAAATGTTTACCGCAATCCTTTAAGGATATTATTGCGATGCTGATTGAGATATCCTCTCAAATGAATCCTCTAAGGGATGGAGTGATTCAATCCTGTACTAGATAGAGGAAGAACAAACATATTAATCCAATGCGATAGTACCGCGGCTATTGCAAGAGTTGAGAACCGTTAATTACAACGGTAGAGTCGACATATAAGATGATAGAAAGCATTTTTTTTTATGTTATAAGAGTGGATTATATATGGTCTGAAAAGAGTTATCATTGATCCTTTGACGAGAGAATTAATAAGAAGGTGTGAATACATCTTATGGGATGATGTTGATGCCCATTGAGAATTGAGTCATTTGTGATGGATACCCACCTAGAAATAGGTTCTAAGGGAATAACGATTCACAAATGATATGGACATTGTTGTTCGTGATGGACGCCCAACCTATAACTCAAGATTCCAGAAATAGGTTCAAAAGGTAATCCCTACCTATGAATGGTGATCCCAAAATATAGGTTCAAATGGGACTAAGTTACGGATAATGTGTAGACACGAAATCATGCTTTTGAGAATTCATCCAACGGCATGATATCCTGAAGCGAGTTGAGGTTGAGTTTTTGTTTCTAAAACTCTTAATGATATCTATATCTCTATTTAGAGTGGGGTACTTAGCTACATGAGTACTCTTGATGGATTCACCTGTATGGATGTGAAAGTGTGGCCGCTTTCTATGAGAATATGGGCAGTTCTCTAGATCATTCATTAAACCAGGATTCAAGCGCAGGGCCGTAATGTGCTGGCTTTAGACTTTACACTAGCATAGTTGTGTGTGTTAAACAATCTTTTCATCTCCTAGAGTTCAAATACTTACGTTCACTCTATGGTTAGATTTTGAGAGAGTCTAACACTATGTAAAGGTTCAAAATCGAAAGATACCTTTACTTATGCACATCACTATATAAATCTTGCTCAATGTTTTAAAAATATAAATGGGGGATTGTTGGAAATATATTCTTTAAAACAAAATTTTATTTCCATTTTTTGTTTTTTATTAAAGTTATTTTTCATTATCTTAATGATACTCATAAAAGAAATTTATCTTTGTCATAAATTCCTTGACCGTTTCATGTTACAAGAGTAATGGTTTATATTAAACCATATTAATGTTTTCATTAAAACATTATTAAAAACCCCATTGACTATAAATCAGATTTTTGGTTGAAAAAAAAAGGAGGAGAGATTTTTTCTTTAATGTTTTGGAGTTTTAAAGAAAAATAAGATTTTTGAGAGAAAGAAAACTAGTGTGTGATCATCACTTGTTTTCTACAAGTTTGATTTTGAGCAAGAATAGAAGTGTACAAGTATCACATACTCTCAAAGTGCAAGAGTGATTGTGAAAAAGATTTACTCGGCTGTTTTATCCTGGGGATGACGCGACATGGAAGAACTGCTTGCACAATCTTGGGAAGAGCCGCGAAACGTCTTAAAGAGAGCGACCTGGTCGTGAGTCAGCCATAACATTTTTTATTTGTTTGTTTATGATTGTTTTGCAGGCTATTTTTCAGCAATTGTTCCAACACCGGCATATCAAAAAATATTCATATCCAGAAAAGAAAAATATTTATCAGTTATCACCATTTTTGTTCCACAAAAACCATTATCACTTTTGATTCTGTTGTTCAACTAACATTTTTTAGTGTTCATATGGTTTTATT
Source organism: Papaver bracteatum (assembly GCA_023529315.1). NCBI lineage: Eukaryota > Viridiplantae > Streptophyta > Magnoliopsida > Ranunculales > Papaveraceae > Papaver > Papaver bracteatum. Next base: position 365,784 of record JAJJWX010003528.1, read on the forward strand.
TTTCTAAAAACTGAATTATCACCTTGTTTTGTCTTCAATAAGTCTCATCATTTCTAGCTCTAATCAAATTTCTTCCGATTATCACTTTTCGTGTTTGGAGATCATCATATGTTGTTTCTTTTTTGTATACAATTTACTAATCAACATGAGTAGATTGTGTTTTGTTTATGGGTGTTCTTATTGTTACAAAAGCTATTTGTTAAGATCATCAAGCCTCAGTTGATTGGGTACTCTAGTGATTTGGTGTGACATCCATTTATCACTATTAAATCTTGATTCCGTAGTTTGTGGATCAATTGCTAAGGCTGGTTTATAAATAGGTTCTGGTTGTAAATGAATATATAAGTTCTAGCTACATAACTAAATTTGTGTTAAACATACAAAATCAATGGGATAATTTCTAAAGTACCCCTGTTTTTTTGGGGTCATTTTTTTTATGCCCCCGTTATTTGCACATTTTTAAAAGTGCCCCCAAAGTTATAAAAAAGGGAAGTCATCCATACTGGTTAGTCATACCCGTTTTACCCGGTCAAAAAATGCTACAAAGTTACGAAACGGCCCCTAATCCTTATATAAACCTAAAGAGATACAAAGAGAGGGAGAAATGTGTCATTTTCTTCTCTAGTTCAGTGAAGACTCACCAGTTTCATCTTCAATCAATAGTAATCAGTTGTAAACTTTTTGTTTTTGATTTTGTTTATTAAAGACTCATCTTAAGCATTTCTTGATGGAGGAAAAACAAGAGGTCATCTCCAGGTAACATTTCTCTAACCCTAAATTTGTTTTTGGTTTAGATCTGCACTTGCATGCTTTGTTAAAATTGATTTGAATTCTTTTTTCTTATATAAAGTGATTTGATATGTCACTTTCCATGAGCTTTCTTTGTTTTCTTTGCTGTCCTTGATTCTTCAGAGAGAAAAAATTGGTTTTCAATATATCTATCCCTATCTAAATACTAGTTGGTACCCATAAAAAGTGAGTACCCATAAACAAACAAATTTCAGTACCTTCTTCTCCTATTCGTCTTTTTTTCCCTGTTCTTTTTCGTCTATATCTTATGTTATTTCAGTACCTTCTTCTCTTATTTTCTTCTTATTTTCTTCTCCCCTGGATATTCTATGAGCATAGAAAATGGAGGGGAAATTCGATTTAGGTGATTTAGAATTGTTCTTAATTTCTTCTCCTCTGGCGATTCTTCTACCTGATTTAGAATTCAACCAAAAGGGTTTTCTGAGTTGCAGGGGAAATTCGATTTAGGTGATGATTAAGGTAGAAAATGGAGTCAGTTTAGTTGATTGAAATAAGTGTATTTGTTCAATTGATAATTTGAAGTGGTTTGATGTAAACTGAGAAGCTAGGGTTCAATAAGAATAACTCAGAGAAGCTAGAACAGATGAAATTGAAGATGATGTTGACACAAATTAGGTTTATGCTGATGTTGGAAGTGATTAGAGTTCCAGTATAATTGCTTTGATGAAATGGGTAAGTTTATATATATTGATTGATTGGTAAACTGATTAATGTTGTATGATAAATTGATATGTAAAATTGATATGTGAATTGATATGGATGAATGTTAGGATAACACAACAGATTTGGTCAATTGATCTGGTGGTAGTAATAGTTAGAACTGAGCTTTCTTAGAGCTGCAGTTGCAGGTAAGCTAATTTATCAGTTGTATATGAATTATGATGTTTAAGTTGTGAATTGTTATACTGTTTTGGTTGTAATGTGAGTTGAATATCATGCGCTAATGAACTGAGTTTTACTTGTAATGTGAGTTGTTGTTGCACCATGATAGTATGTTTTAATATACTGTGTGTTGTATATTTCAGTGGCAAAATTGATAAGGGGAAAGTGAAGTTTAGAGACATTAGCTGCTACTGTATTGAGAGTAAATTTGAATTTATATTGAAACATATAGATAGAGACAAAGTCAGTCTAAAGATGTTTGAGCAAATGGTTCATGGAAGGTTATGTCTTGAAGATACAGATATAGTTAGCTTATTATGGGTGTCAGAGAATGGAAATCCTTGGAAATTAAAGAATGATCATTCCTTTTTCTGGTTTTGGGATAAAGCTAAACTAAATGGCAAAGGTTGTATAGAGTTGGTTATTAAAATTGATATGCAATTGGGTATGGATAAGGAACAGCCAGTGATGAGCACACCAAAGAAAACAGTATCAAAGTCACCTGCAGTGAGAAGAAGCCCAAGATTTGCAGATGCTGGACAGAACAAAAGTGCTGATGTTTCTACTGCTAAGAAGTTGTTTGGGTCAAGCAGTAAACCAATTGTAGTTGATGTAGAACCACTTGTAGTTGATGTAGAACCACCAGTATAAGAAGATGATATGTTTGATCCAGAATATTGGATTAACAAATGTAAAGAAAATGATGAATTTGTATTTCAACTTGAAAACCTTGAAGTGGATGAGTGTCATCCAGTAGAAGACCCAGAAGCTGCAGATGCTTATATTACTGATGAAGACACTGAAGATGAGGAAGATGATACCAACACAGATGAAGGTATTAATATTTTTACCTTTATTTTCTGGTTTTGTACTTTTATATATAACAATACTTAGAATTGTACTAAAACTTCAATGCTGCAGATAGTGATGATTCAAGTGATGATGGTACACAAAAGGATGACCAAGGTACTGTCAAATAATATTATTGTTGCTACATTTTTAATGTTGTTGTTTTGTTGTAGTTGTAGCATTAATAACACACTGTTTGTGGTTGTTATTGTTTAGGTGGTGATGTTAAAGACCCTGAGTGGTACAAAAAATGGAGAGAAGATAATCCAGATGTAGATGATGGTGAAGATGAAACTTGTGAGTTGTTTGATGATGGATATGAAGTTGAACCAGTGGATCCTTCACATATGGTTGTAGGTACAACATTTCCTGATAAGTTATCATATAAAAATCATCTTAAGCATTTCTGTGTATTGAATGAATGTGAGTATAAGGTTGAAAAGAGTGACAAAAAAAGACTTAGGGTTTGGTGTGCCAATAGGTTTAACCTTAGAGGAACTGTTGTGTGTAAATGGTTTGTTTTTGCTTTTAAACTTCCAAATCAGTCTACATTTAAGGTTAGGAAGATGAAGTTGAAGCACAAGTGTAAGGGAAGTAAGGATAGTCGAAATAGAACTGCAGACCCTTTATTTGTAGCTGGCATTGTAATGGATAAGATGAAGAATAGATCAATGAAAGTCATACCAAAAGCTAGACAAATTTGTAATGATTTCGAGGCTTCTCACCTCATTAAAATTCCTTACCAAACTGCATGGAAGGCTAGGAATTTAGTATTAGAAAAACTACATGGGAGTTATGAAGACAGTTTCAAAGATATTCCACAGTTTTGTAAGATGGTCACTGATACCAACCCTGGTTCAGTTGCAAACTTCTCATATTGCCATACTGACATTAGGTTTGAGTCAGTGACCATCAGTTTTGCTGAAGCTATAAAAGGATGGCATGAAGGGTGTAGATCAGTTGTTGGGCTTGATGCTTGCCATCTGAATGGTAAATGTGGTGGTGTGTTGATGGATGCAACCGGATTAGATGGTCAAAATGGATTAGTAACATTAGGAATAGGGGTTTTCAGATCTGAGACAATTGAGAATTGGATAATGTTTCTCACTGACTTGAGAGATAAACTTAATGCGCATCCAATGCCTCTGACCTTCATTTCAGACAGGCAGAAAGGGATACTTGAAGGTGTTCAAGCTGTGTTCCCAGAAGCACATCACAGATATTGTTGGAGGTTTGTTTATTTTTCTTATACATTATAATTTTAGTTGCTTTGAACTGAAATATTTTGGTTTGAGATCTGACTTAATACTTGTTTTTGATTTCAGGCACTTATATTCGAATTTCAAGAAACACTACAAGGGACAAAAACTGTATGCCTCACTATGGAATGCAGCAAAATGTTACAAACTGAAGCATTTCCGGGTAAATATGTTACTTATATATAATGTTATATTGTATGTTCTTTTGTTACGTATCTTATATTAGTATCTTATATGTAGAAACACATGGAAGAGATGAGGCAGGAAAATCCCTTGGCTGTGAAGTACCTAGAAGACGCTGGTGTTGAGTCTTGGTTTAGGGATTTCTTTGATGACACTAGTAAATGTGAACACCTAAACAATAACTTTAGTGAGTCCTTCAATTCCATGGCAAAAAATCTTAGGGACAAACCAATATGTAAATTATTAGAACTTTACAATCAGTTGGTTATGGGTATTTTTCATAAGAGAAGAACAGAGAGTGCAACATGGAATCCTAAAAAATTGGTTCCAAAAGCAATGAAATTGATTGGGAAGATGTTAAAGCTAGTTGGTGCATTTGATGTTCTACCATCTGTTTTGGGAAAATTATATGAGGTTACAAATGTAGGTAGCAAAGCAGTTTTTGTTGTTAACTTGGAAACAAAACAGTGTAGTTGTCTTCAATGGAAAATGAGAGGTTTTGTTTGCCAACATGCAGTTTGCTGTTTGAAGTCATTGAGACCAGATTGGAGAAGGTAAGTTAACTTCAATATTTCTTGTTTGTAAACTTTAACATTTGGAGTTATTTCTCTACCTAACCATTTGTGTGCTTATGTGTTGGCAGGTACTGCTCTCACTATTATAGTGTTGCTGCATACAGGGCCACATATGCACCAGCAATTGCTCCATTTACTGGAAAAGATGACTGGCCTGAGGTACAAATTTGAATAATGCATTTTAACTAGTTATTTGTGACATATTTTAAATTAATTTGCATTTCTTCCTTTAGGGTTATTTCTTTATCTGATACTTTGTTGTTCTTTAGTTGGAGGAACATGAAAAGATAGAGTTGCAGCCTGCTCTCAAGATCAGGAAAACAGGAAGACCTAGAGTTAAGAGAAGAAGAGCATGGGATGAACCTAAAACTCAGAGAAGGACTTATTCGTGTAGCATTTGTGGTTCTAATGGTCATAAAAAATCAACATGTGCAGGTGGTGATGTTGGTCAGAATCCTAAGGCAAAGAGGCCAAGAACTCAAGTAGATGGTGTTACCTTCACCAGTAGTCAAACACCTGCACCCATTTCTGCAAAAGGTAAAGTTAAGAAAAACAAGACAAGTTGGAAGGGGGAATCATCTCAAGCATCTGCAAATGAAGCTCCATCTACTACAAAGACGAAATGATGATAATCTGCATGTGTTTACTTGTGTCTTGTTGAATTGCAATTTCCTTTTGAATGGTTTTTGGATGAAAACTCTTAGTGATGCAGTTTCATTAGGCTTTTATATGAAAATATAGTGTTGTGTTGTGTTATTTTGGAACATCTATAAATGAATTACTTTCACAATCAGGTATTGTACAGGTGTGGTTTTTTATCACAGCAGTGAGTTGACTCACTGAGTCGACTGTGACCGATTCTAACATGTTCAAATCAGAGGGGCTTTTAAGACTTTATGCATGTGCCACGTGGAGCTTAACAACTCTAACATTCTATTTCCTGTTTTAATGAAAAAAATGTCAAACCTGGGGTACTTTAGAAAATGTGTAAAAAACGAGGGTACTTTTGAAATGTATATTTCAAAACAGGGGTACTTTATAAAAATTCCCTAAATCAATTTAGTGCCTCGGATCTTATAAAGTTGTTCAAATCTAGTTCATTTGAAATATGTGAAACATGGTCGTGGAAGTAATCATATAGAGTTCAAAGTTTGTAAGCTTAATAGTTTCTCATAGAGTTCAAGGATGTGCATTTTTTCACATCAGTGTCGTGGTTGCACCTAAAAGATGTGAAAAATGCAGTTTTTGTTCACATTTCATTGATGATAATTGTTATTTTCACCTTTGGCAGTCTTATCCGTCGTCACCTATGTCGATGTCGTGGTTGCACTTAAAAGATGTGAAAAATGCAGTTTTTGTTCGCATGCCATTGAGGCTAATTGTTGTTTTCACCTTTGGCAGTCTCGACTAGTAACCGTCTTCATCACCAATGTCGGCGCCTAGGCTGCACTTAAAAGATGTGAAAAATGCACTTTTTGTTCACATTTCATTGATGATAATTGCTATTTTCACCTTTGGCAGTCCCGACAGTATTCGTCGTCACCTATGTCGGCACCGTGGTTGCACTTAAAAGATGTGAAAAATGCAGTTTTTGTGCACATTTCAGCGATGATAATTGTTGTTTTCATCTTTGGCAGTATCGACAGTATCCGTCATCACCTATGTCAGCGTCGTGGTAGCATTGAAAAATATGCGAAAATTACAGTTTTTTCATATTTCATCTTGATATTGATGTTTCGGAAAACGGGTCATATGACCATAACCAATAAAGTGTGGGAGCAAGGTGAAAAAGACATGAGAAATATTAGTCATATATACTCTTTGGTTTAAACTTTATTCTTTTCTTATCATTTTCCCTCTCTTATTTATTTTCTCTCTTTACAATTAAAATTAATCGAGAGAAATGTCTTTAACTTCCGAAATATAAGTTGGATTTTAATAAAATTTATATATCTGGAAAAGGTTCGAAAATCTCTACAAAACAAGATCCATTGTTGATATGAAAATATTCGAAAAAAAATTTAATTTTCAACCAGGCCGAGTATACATTATGCACCCAGATGCAATCTGGACAAAACTTATTTCCTATAAAAATATGCATTATGCACCCAGGTGCAACTTGGCCAAAAATTATTTCATATAAATATGCATTATGCACCCAGGTGCAACCTGACCAAAATTAAATTCATATAAGAATATGCATTATGCACCTAGGTACAACCTGACCAAAATTAAATTCATATAAGAATATGCATTATTCACCCAGGTACAACTTGACCAAAATTTATGTCATATAACAATATGCATTATGCACCCAGGTGCACCTGGCCAAAATATATTTTCTATAAGAAAATGCATGTACATTATGCACTCGGGTGCAACCTGGGAAAAATATATGTTTCTGTCATAATATTAATTATGCACTCAGGTGCATTTTATATATTTCGTGAATAAATCTACTTTTAAAAATATATATACATTATGCACTCAGGTGGTGCATCTTGCCCGAAGCCTATCTCTTATACAAATATATGTTATGCACACGGGTACATTTTGTGCATTTCGTATGCAAAAACTATATCTTAGATAGATTGATTATGCAAACCGGGCTCAATAGCCTCAAATTGAAAAAGAACCTGATTTATCTCGGATAGAGCCCGGATTAATCTTATCATTCTACCCCTACGACCACGTGCTAAAACTAAATGTAACGTTATTTGTGATATATTTGAGTACAAGGTGCACACATTGTGGACGGTGCGGACTGTCAACATACCTCCCAAAGGTTCGTATACAGAAAGTCTTTGTTAACAATATAAATGTCTTTGTTAAGATTACATCACTAGCATGACGTCGGAAATTAATTTTTACTATAAAATGTGTTCATACCCATACATAAACAGGACCACATGTAACTTAGAAGGGGACACGGAAATGGGATCTAAAGTTTATTGAAATGGTGTCTACGGCAGGAAGATTACTATATAGAACAAGTGAGAATAAGTTTATTTTTTCGGGTGAATATTAGAATTAATTAATGCAAGTTACGTACTTACATTGATGAATAATCAAATTATTGCGAGACATCTACCAACTATAAATACTGGGAGTAGCTTGCTTAGCTTAGCCTCACAAAGAGCAAGTCATCTAGTACCGAGTGAATAAGAGTCTTAGAATTTTTCAGTTAATAATCGATGGATCAAGTCGTTCAAAATGTCCACATGAATGGAGGCACGGATGAAACAAGTTATTCAGCTAATTCATCAGTTCAGGTCTATCTCACACTCGCATTTGAGAATAACTTTAGGATCTGCTAAGTTTTTTTTTTTTTTCCTTTTTGAAATATCTTTAAAATACAATTTAGGTTAGGTGCACTGATGTTTATCATGATTGTAAGATAGTTAATTTCCAATGAATTTTAACAAAGAGTTCTTATGTATCTATGTAATACTATATATGATTATGATTTTTCTTTTGTTAATATTTTGGCGATTCTTTTTTTCTTTTTTTAAAATCATGTATATCGCAATAGTTGAGGTTAATTGTCAAAAATAAAATTAGTTCATAAGTGAAAAAAACCTAATAATTTAATTGTTTCTCAGTGCGCGATTTTTTAAATATATTAGATGTAAAACTCCTTACATAATTAATATTTTTTAATGGTTGGTTTTTACAAATGAACAGATGAAAGCTATACTCATAACCAAGCCAATAGTAGAGGAAGCAATACTACACATATTATGGAAGTTGTACAACAGCATCTCTGCAGGAAAACGTAAGCCGAGGAAGACTACTATAGGCATAGCAGAGTTAGGTTGTTCTTCTGGACCTAATGCGTTGTTAGTTGTCTCTCATATGTTGGAAACTATTCACAACAAACATTTTGAATCTTGCGGTGTTACGCCTGAGATTCTCGTGTTCCTTAATGATCTTCCAAGCAACGACTTTAACACCCTTTTCAAGGATGTGGGAAGCTTCTATGGGGAATTAACCAGAACCAAAGGAGATGGTTCCGGATCATGTTTTGTTTCAGGAACGCCTGGTACATTTTATGGTCGACTGTTTCCTAGCGAGACTCTTCACATCGTTCATTCTTCCTACAGTCTTATGTGGTTATCGCAGGTAACTAGAACACTAGTATTATATATTTAACTAAATTTGTTAGGAGTAATTGTTATTGTCAATTAATTAAATTTCTTCAAACAGGTTCCACAAGGGATTGAGAAGACTAACAAGGGGAACTTTTATATTGCAAAATCAAGTCCCCCATCTGTAGCTGCAGCCTACTTGAACCAATTCAAAAAAGATTTCAGGAAATTTCTTGAGTGTCGTTACGAGGAATTAGTTAACGGGGGGAGAATGGTGTTAACACTTGTGGGTAGGAGCGCGTCAGATCCTACTAGTAAAGAAAGTTGTTCCTTCTGGGAACTATTATCTCTATCAGCCCATGACATGGTTTTAAAGGTAATACATGGTAGCATTTACACAATACATGCAACAAAAAAGTAGGCATCTCTCTCTCTATATATATAGCTTATAGCGATGTGTTTCTTTTTTGCAGGGAGCCATTGAAGAGGAACAATTAAATTTATTCAACATGCCTACTTATTTTCCTTCCGTTGAAGAAGTGAAGTCCACAATCGAAATTGAAGGTTCATTCACGATTAATCAACTAGAGACATTTCATGTAAACTGGGATGGCACTGATTCTAAGCCGGGAGGTGAAAATTCAGTGAAGATAAGTAGCCGTTACACATCCAACATCCTCAGAGCAGTGACAGAACCCTTACTAGCGAATCACTTTGGGGAGGAAATAATGGATGAAATGTATGGTAGGTTCAGGGAGAGAATTGCAGAATATGCAGCCAAAGAGAAAACTGAGTACACTAATATAGTTATATCCATGACCAAGGTTGAAAAAGGTCTATTTCATGCAATATAGTATTGTCTCGATGCTGCAACGTGCCTTTCCCTATTATGGTAAACTGTCTCACGTCAATGTTTTGGAGTGGCATCTCTAAATATGTATTTCCTCTATTATTTTGGAAAATTATACCGAATAAAGGAGACTATTCACTACGTAATCTGATATATGTTCCAATTGGGTTATATGAATCAAATCAAAATGATGCACCTTCCAAATTCCAATTACCAATGCAGTGGTGTTTATTGTATTTCACATTCAATGAGAGTGGTGCATTTTTGGAAAATGGACGGATAGGGGTGGAGCCAAGATTTCCGGATAGGGGTGTAAAATTGTGCTTTGGGGGAGTATAATTTTTTTAGGGGTGCAAATAAGTAAAAAATATACGAAAATTTATTTTTGGGCCTAAATTAGGCTTTGGAGCCAGCTGGACAGGAGGAGGAAGTGCAACCTCTTGTAAGGGGCTGACTTCGCCCCTGTGGACGGAACCATATGAAAATAAGAGTGTGGGACAATTGTGTTCACTTGACAATTGACTCTTAAAATGTGTTTACTCTTAAAATGAAAACAATGAGATTTTATTTTTCACCATCTCACCTTCGGCCCTGGCACCGCCACAAAATCACACTCTAATTGGAATCCCATGACATCCACAAAATCACACTCTAGTTGGAATTCCATGACAGTATGACAAGGTAATAAGGGACGCCTGCATTGTGTAAAAAGTAGGTACATTAGAAGTCTTCTGCAACTGATGATTGATGACGCAAACCCATATTTGAAATCTTAACAAGAGATTGGGTTGGACATGACGGATCCATCTTGCATAGGTCAAAGTAACACCATCTAATTTTCATAACATAGATGTAGGGGCGAAATATCGCACAAGAGTAATATATAACTTCGCTCTGGACAAAACATGCTTAAGCAACAACACATAACAATTACCAGGAAACAAGGCGAAGAGTAATCACGCGATAATATAGAAAGAGTGCGAACGAACAGTTATGCGATGAATATAACTGTTCACCGCTAGCAAGATGGTGCGAGTCGCCTCAAGGGAAGGACATGTTATCGCAACACGAAGAAGCAACAAAGTTGCAGAAATAAGAAGAGTTAGAGATGAAGGAGAAACTTCAGCTGCAGAAGAAAGACGAGCCCTAGAACGACAAAACCGCAACCGCAACCTGCTCTCTATCATAGAGGAAAATCAGCATGATAATGTAACTGCCACCCAAGACCCAAGACCCAATACAGAAGAACAATAATGAGGAAATATTCATCTATGAGTAAGGTCTCGTGCACACAATTGATACAGAAGCAATGGAGGAAGAAAACCAGGCGGTGCAAAATGGAGGTGAAATTCCGGGCAATGAGGACAATTTAATCATCCAACAGTTAAGAGAACGTCTCGCGCAAGATGGACGAATTGAGAGAGAATTGAGGCAAGGACTTGAACGGAGTATAGAAAGGGGTGCAGAATTAGCCGTAGAGCGAGAAAATCTAGCGCGACAAAATTCCTTGTTAATAGAGGAAAATAACCTGCTAACTGGAGAAACGGAAACCCAGATGAGTAGGAGTTCAACAAGGCAAAGGATAGAAGGTCGCACAGAAAATAGAGAGGTACAAAATAATCGTAAAGAATACAAATGGGAAGTGCACGAAAGAGAATGATAAAGAGAAGATGCACGCGACAGAAAAAGGAGGCTACAAAAACGAAAATAAAGGCGAAGGAACCGGGAAAGGTGAGAAATCCTAGAGCGTGAAAACCAAAGATACGATGGAAGGAGAGGAAGTAGTTTAAAGCGCAGAATCCAAAGATGTGATCGTAGGAGGGAAAGAAGCTTGGAGCGAGATACTAGAAGGGTGATAGAAAGAAGCCAGATCGAAGAAAGAGAATTGGGGACTGTTCTAATTTCAGGGGTTTTCCTTTTTTTACGAGCAATCTAAATCTAGGTATACTGATGGTTTTGATGTTTGCGCATTCTTAGTAGCTTGAAGCAAGAGTTAAGGGGTCAGGATGGTAGCGAATTTGGTCTTTCAATTGGGTCGACTGAATGCATGCCCAAGATAGAATCTATCACAACGACTGCAATAAAAGTGTAGGAAGACTGGAAGAATATGTAACAAATCTCATAACTGCTGCCAAGGTTTGATGGTTTTTTCACAGTTTATTTCTTAAGTGATTGACCATGCCAGTTATTTATCATTAACTGATGGTTTCTTTTTGTATGCAGACCTACGTGATATTGTAAACTCCAAGAGCGGCCAATAAATAAAAGAAAGATAAAAGGCAGGTAATTGAACAAAAGAAAGGTGATATTCGAGACAGAGCATAGTGAGACAGAGCAGGCTGATGAGAACCAAGCCATACTATAACAACTTGAAGAACTCAAAGCAGCGATGAAAAACAACAATATAAGAGGAGGAGGGAGATGAAGTTAGCAGAAGCAATAGAAGAGGCGGAGCGATCACCGTTTTCGCATGAAATATTACAAGCACCAATTCCTGCCAAATATACCTTACCTACATTTTCCAGCATCTTTGATGGAACGGTAAACGCGGGACAACATACGAAGGCCTATAACCTTCAGGTGACGCAATGGGCCCAACATAAGGCGGTTTTGTGTAAATACTTTCCCGCGAGTTTAATAGGGGAACCTCTATTATGGTTCGACAATTTGCGCGAAGGATCCATAACCTCATTCGCGCAACTACAAAGACTATTTTTGGGAAATTACATAACCAACAACCCGTCGAAGGCAGGGATCGAAACTGCATTCAACTTGAAGAAGGCGCACGGGAAAAGCCTGCGAAGTCTAACTGCGCACTAGAGAACCATGTGCAGCGAATTAGCAGGGGAAGTATCAAAATGACATCTGACCCTCACATTCTTCAATGCTTTACACGCAGCAGACCTCTAATACATAGAAATATTCCGACTCAGAAATGAGCTTGAGATACAAGAACTGAGGGAATATCAAGAAGGATACATCGTGTTGGAGAAAGGAAAAGAAAAATATAGATCAACACGACCGTTATTACAGCTGCGAAAGGAAGAAGAGTGGGATTGTTACCACGAATAACAGGCAATGTGTAATGTACCTCTAGTGCTGGAAGAGAAAGACCCGTGAAAAGAAATACCGCGAAAGAAGTAGCTATATCCGGCCGTGATGGAGAATGGTTCCGGAGGGAGTATGGGGATAGGCTTCATGCATACAACTATCCAGCAAGGATACATGATAACCAAGGTGGAAGGTTTAAGAATGATCTAAGAACGGGGTATAATAACCATAAAATATTTGAGCGAAAGCAATACAACCCGCCTTTTGAAGATATAAAGCTTCCCGATCTGAATATACTTTCATAGAAAAAATTTGGGAGACAGTCGTGCTGACCGAAGAAATACTACTTCCATGGAATCTAGGGTGAGAACCTTTTCCGGGAAGTAGGAATCATGACTACTGCATATACCATGGGTTTCTCGGCCACAGTACCACACACTGCAGGAGTGTGCGAAGATTCTTATTGCAATTAATTAAGATAGGAAAGTTAAACCAATTTGCGGCGACAAACGAATTACCACGGGCACCACCACTCCATCCTGCCCATCAAAACCATCCACAACAGCCAGCAGAAATACATCGCATTGAAATTGGGCAAGGTGCAAGGCGAATAAGTTCGATCATCCATTCGTCCAAAAATATAAGTGATTTTCACGATAATATATTAACCGGGGTACATAAAAGAGATCAAAATGGCGAGCAAATACATCTGGTGGCAAAAAACTTACCATTAGTAGTGTGGCAGAAGCAGTAGATCTCGTTCACAACAGAGAATATTCCGACAGAACGAGGAATGCTTACAGATCCATTGGTCATCACTATGACTATACTGCCGCACTCTAGATGGGAGGAGGATGAAAAGGAAAGGAAGTTGCCTTGGGCTATAAACAAAATCTTGGTAGATACGGGGAAGCTCTGTCGACATTCTGTATTATCACTCATTCGGAACCATGGGGTACAACGATTCAGATCTGATTCCTTCTACATACATGATATATGGATTCAATAGTGTTGCGTCAAAGCCCAAGGGAGAGATCGTCATTCCCGTGGGAACTCTGGAAACAGTGGTTATATTTTGCGTGGTGAACATAGAATCACCATACATTGCCATCATAGGAAGGCCTTGAATCCATGGAGTGATGAGAGTCTCATCAACTTATCACAGGTGTATTCGATTCCCCATGCCTACCAGGATTGGGGAAATCCAAGGAGATTACACAAACGCGAAGAGATGCAATGAACTGGATGTGAAACATTATGAAGGAAAGGGGAAGCTAAAGGAGAAACAGAGGCAGAATGTGAAAGATGATAAACGAGCAGAGAGATTAATAATCAATATGATAATAGCAGAAAATGAAGAAGAAATGGGTTGCGCGAAAGAAGAAAACAATCAGAGCAAGGGCCAAAGGAGAAATAAAAAAAGTAAAGAGCAATGTCGAACACGATACAAGAAAAGCAATTAAAAGTCTGCGTAAATTGAAGAAAATATTAGAGCTAAGCGGAGGAGAAACATTGCGCGGGATCAATTGACCACCCCTAAACAACTTATCTCCTGAAAGAAGGGTGAAGCAATGCGAGTCAGCAAAATACAAGTGCACTCAAGAGATGGATGCTACATCCTCTCCAGGGTTGCAGAATGCATTCTTAAACGCCTATGCACAAATCAACTTACTGAAAACGGGAAGAAATGCACCATTCAGTTTGAAAAGGAGACTGGGAAAAGGCTTGAGAGACCTAGTAAAAAGGTGGAAGATTCAGCGCGACACACGAAAAATGATTAGATTCACAATATGGATAAGGAGAAGATCAAGGCTCGCCCCACAAAAACAATAACTGGAGGCGAAAACAAGATCATGCGCCGCATTTGATATATCATGCGAAAGACATACGCAAAGAAATAACATCTATTGCATTGAAATGATATAATGAAAAAATCAAGCCATGTATCCATCAAAGAAACATTAATATGAAGTAAAGTTCTTTTTATGCTCGAACAAGCCAAAGGCGAAACAAAGTCTATACGACAAGCAAGTAAGACCTCACTACGGGGCAACAAAGTCACGCATTAAAACCTCTACTTAGGGAGGATGGGTACCCAATCTTGGAGTGTCAACTTAGTTCGCATGATTTTGCGACGGCGATTTAGCACAATTATGTAATTAAGAGACGACCATAAGCCCTAACGTCATATTGGGAAAATCCTGGAAAGTTACTATATTGGGGAGAATAAAATCCTATCCATCGGAGGCCACTGAGAACGAACAACTCAGCGAATACATACTCCGTCATGGGGTGTAAACAATTACAACTGGAGTAGAAGGAGTTCCTGGTTTTGGATGCACTGGTCCCAAGTAAACCCACCTAGGGTGTGGTCTTGTACCTAAAAGCCACATAGGCGGAGGGAATGAGATCACAAAAACAACTAATTGTCGCATGACTGGATGGGAGGATCCCAACTGAAATGGTTAGGGGTGACCTTCTTGAAAGGGAAAATCAGGGGGAAATTAAAGGGATGACACTCTCCACTAGGGAGCTGAGTGTCAAGAAGACAATGTGTCGGGGCTTGTACTCACCGGAGTATTTATGGCCTGTCGCATTATTGCAAATACAACCTGAGGAGGTCACAATGCGATAATAAAGATAACGCGAGATCAATGGCCAATGACTCGCAAGAGCACATGGAACTGCGATTTCGTCGCCCAACAGATTGAAGACCCTGCCCAAGGAGACCATAAGTCCTTTAAGTTCTATATATGCGGGGGAAAGCGATAAGAACTTACTTAGGAGGCAAGTAAGACATTAAGAAACTTCATCAAAGTCATGCGAACACCAGTTCCAAAGGAATTTGATGAAATCCGAGGCATCACAACTACGAAATACAGAAGGTGAAACATTATAAATAGCTCAACAGTCAAATGAAGGCAAGTACAACTTTAACTTTCGCCTAAATTTAATATTCGCATATTCGCGTATTTAAGCATGAGTCTCATCTTCTCCTGAACTATTAGTTCGCACCATACTACTTTTTGCATTATCACTTAGTCCACATATGTAAATATTCGCACCATTCACATAAAATATTGCATATTATACCAATCATGATATTTAGAACAATGACCTTCCTTCAAAGGTGGGAAGCAGAGGCAAGTATGGGAATACAAAAAATACATGCTTCCCACCTTCTCAGTCGGATACCCTAGAGCATACATAAAATTAGCAGTACAAGATAGGTTTGATTTTGGTTTTCTGTTCTACCATAACCCTTTAAGTGCAGAAAACAGAGAAAGCGAAAACATAATTTAATAAAGAAGAAATGTTACTCCCCCAAGATTTGGAACACCCAGACAATCATTCAAGACAAAGCGAAGAAAGAAAAAAACCGAAGAATTGACAACATCAAAAATAGCAGAAGAGGAATTAGTAGCATCGGGTATGGACTGAAAAAGCGAGGGTACAACAACCACACCCAATATTTCGCTTAGCAATCTGTATGGACAAACTCTAATTTACTCTCAAGAGAATCAACTAGACAGTTAGACTCAATCTTAATAAAAAGTATATCAAAGAGTTATATCTCACTTTCTCGATTCAATCCGCAATCAAACAAATAGAAATTTGCGAGCCTGATTGAATACAATAGAAATAAATTGTACGGTACCAAATACCAATGTTCAAGGATCAATCAATTTCAATCAACAAATAAAGGTTGGATTTACCAATTGATCGATTCAACGCACAACCTGTGATGTTTCAATAATATAACAAAATATAATGCATAAAAGAAATAACACAGACACCAGAAGTTTTGTTAATAAGGAAACCACAAATGCAGAAAAAAACCCGGGACCTAGTCCAGATTTGAACAACAAATTGTATTAAGACGCTACAAATACTAGCCTACTACAAAGCTAACTTCGGTCTGGAATGTAGTTGAACCCTAATCAATCTTAAGAAACGTATATCAAAGAGTTATATTTCAATTTCTCAAGTTAATCCGCAATCAAACATATAGGAATTTGGGAGCCCGACTGAATAAGAGAAATAACTTGGACGGTATCACAAACCAATATCCAAGTGTCAATCAATTCAATCAACAACCCAAAGGCCGGATTCAAGAACTGATTGAACTTAACTCACAACTTGTGATATTTGTATTATATAACAAAATATAATGCAGAAAAGAAATAACACAGACACCAGAAATTTTGTTAACGAGGAAACCGCAAATAAAGAAAAACCCAGAGACCTAATAGAGATTTGAACACCACACTGTATTAAGCCGCTACAGACAACAACCTACTCCAAGTTAACTTCGGAATGGAATATAGTTGGTCCCTAACCAATATCACACTGATCAAGATATAGTCGCGTTCCTTACGCCTATAGAACCACGCCATATTCTGCGCATTTGATCCCCCTAGCTGATCTCACCCACAACTAAGAGTTTCTACGACCCAAAGTCGAAGACTTGATAAACCAATCTGTCTTACACTAAAAAGTCTAATGAATAGATAAATCTGTCTCCCACAGATAAACCGAAAAAGTAGGGGTACAACAACCTCACCAAATAATTCACTTAGCAATTTGTATGGACTAATCCCAATATACTTTTAAGAGAATCAACCAGACAGTCAGACTTAATCTTAATAAAAAGTATATCAAAGAGTTATATCTCAATTTATCGATTCAATACTTACTCAAGCAATTAGAAATCAACGAGTCTAATTGAATATAAGAGAAATTAACTTGAACGGTACCAAAGACCAATGTTCAAGTATAAATCAATTTCAATCAACAACCAAAGGTTGGTTTTACCAATTGATCCATTCAACGCACAACCTGTGATATTTCAATTATATAACAAAATATAATGCGGAAAAGAAATAACACATACACTAGAAGTTTGTTAATGAGGAAACCTCAAATGCAGAAAAACCCCGGGACCTAGTCCAGATTGAACACACACCATATTAATCCACTACAGACACTAGCCTACTACAAACTAACTTCGGTATGGACTGTAGTTGAACTCCAATCAATCTCACACTGATCCAAGGTACAATTGCGCTCCTTACGTCTCTGATCCCAGCAGGATACTACGTACTTAATTACCTTAGATGATCTCACCCACAACTAAGAGTTGCTACGACCCAAAGTCGAAGACTTTAATAAACAAATGTATATCATACAGAAAAGTCTATAAGAATAGATAAATTTGTCTCCCACAGAAATGCCTACGAGTTTTGTTCCATATTTGGATAAATCAAGGTGAACAAGAACCAATCAATGACCCATACTTATATTCCCTAAGAATAGCCTAGAATTATCAATTACCTCACAATAATCTTAATAGACTAGCAAAACAAGATATTGCGGAATCACAAACGATGAGACGAAGATATTTGTGACTTCTTTTCTATGTTTCTTATCGGAGAAATTAATCACAAGCCAATCTTACGATTGTACTCAATCACGATAGAGACAACAAGGTCAGATCACGCAACTACAGAGAAAATAGTTGGGTCTAGCTTCACAATCCCAATGAAGTCTTCAAGTCGTTAACCTATAGGGTCTCGGTAGAAACCTAAGGTTAAAGGAGAATCGACTCTAGCTTATACAACTAGTATCACACAGGAGGTGTGGGGATTGGGTTTCCCAGTTTCTAGAGTTTTCCTTTATATAGTCTCTAAATCAGGGTTTGCAATCTAAGTTACCTTGGTAACAAAGAATTCAATACTCACCGTTAGATGAAAACCTGATTAGATTCAAGCTAATATCTTTCAACCGTTAGATCGAACTTAGCTTGTTATACACATATGATATGCATGTTCATTTAGGTTTGTGTAACCGTACTAAACGTGTATACCAAGTTGGTTCAACAGTAGTTAACCAATGGTTATCCATATGAGCACTTTCATATCAACCATATTCATCTTCACCATAACTAGTTCAAATGACTCAAAAGAACTAGTTAGAGAGTTGGTAAATTGCTTAGATCTCATAGAAGTATACAACACACAATCGAAGAAAAAATGATTTTGATTCACTCAGATCGATTCATGAACTTTATAGCCACGGTTTGCAAATATGCATTCCTTAGTTTATATAAGTTTAAGCTCACGAATAAACCGTTTTTAGAAAATAACCCACTCAAGTACGCATACCGGTAAGCATACTTAAGTACCCGGATTGAGTTTGTTTTCAGTTCATAAACTCCAGCAGAAATTCACGGGACGTGAACTTCTGGAAGTATGCGTACAGGTATGCGGACTTTAGTTCCGGTTATCCAGAGCAGCAAAATACGCATACTTTGGTTCAAGGATTTTGGACTTACACACATATGAGTTCACATAAAATGTTTAAATCCATTCAAGGTTATATATTCTAAACTCTCATTTCAATCATTGAAACATTCTTAGAGGATGTTAAATAGAGGTTATTCACACACTACTTTTCATCAAAGCGATTTTCAAGATATTGAAATAATCAACATGACTTTCGTCACTTGTAAAGATGAACTTGGCCAAAGAAAAATCTTACCAACACATATTTCGAGAAATAGATAGGAGAGATAAACTCGGCTCGAAATAGCAAATGTGTATAATCGAAGTCTATATAGAAATACGAATTTTGTCTCAAGATAGGAGATAGAGTAGATTTACTTTTAATTGATAGATAAGTTCAAGTCTCCACATATCTTTTAGTCGATGAAGTTCCACCAGTTTCTTGAGTATTTTTTCGCCTTTGTATGAAGAATGTCGTGGAGTCTAGAGCTCAACTACACTTTATATCATAGTCCGATACTTGGCTATAAGTAGACTAGAAATCAAGACTTATAGTTTTAATTGATAGATAAGTTAAACTTGACAACAAGTTTCTTGAGATCGTGGAGTCTAGAGCTCAACTACACTTTATATCATAGTTTGACTAGAAATCAAGACTTATAGTTTTGGCAACTGCTTGCGAGTCTAACAATCTCCCCCTTTGTCAATTTTAATGACAAAACTATTGATACATATGGAATACAAAATAAATAAACTTTGCAACTTCTCTTCCACATGCATGATCTCCTTGGTTCTTCAACATTACTCGAAATCTTCATCACTTACAAGTACTCCAATGATTCCAAAGATATTCAATGCAGCATCATCGTTGTTGAAGATCCGTAGCCATAATAATGAGAAAACAAAATCTCTCAATCATTGATACACAGTGTCATAGTATTATTACACAACATCAAAGTTCAATTGTATCACAAATTCGACAACAATATTATGGTGATATGTATTACTTCCCTTAGTCAATACTCCATCTCACATGGAAACCACTCCCCTTTACATAATAATCCAAAAACCATATGTATTTGTAGTGTGAACTACACATTAATTCTCCACCCTTTTGTCAATAAAATTGGCAAAGGTACTAAAACTAGTGGGATCCTAATGAAATTTCCATAGAGACATTTCATGACCAAAAGAAAGCACATATCAAATTTTTAGATGCAATCATATAGCCGAAACTAAATGCATTCATCAAGGAGTTTATAAAGATACAAGATATTCCCTACAATATTCCACAGCCGCACTCCCAACAAAGATTTGGCAATTAAGCACAAGTTCAATTAAGAACTCTCCCCCATAAAATGTCATTCCCGAAAGAACAACAAGAACGACCTTACTTTCACAAGAAAAGAAGGATTTCTTTGGACAACAACAAATCATATAAGAATATAAATTTTTATCCAAAATACTCAGTTAAATTAACCACAAGAGAACCCATGATTAATTCAATAGGAAATGCTCAACATAAGAGAAATTACGGAGCCACATAGTATATACATAAAAAATATGGATCAGGGAAGATCAATATTGAGGAATAAACAAAGATTCATTCTATCTTTCATCACTATTTGTACAATGACATATAATAGACTTAATCTTTGTAAACAAAAGCTCATCCTTTCTTTCGTTAATATTTGCGTAATGACATAAAGGGTTAACTTTTGTTTGTCAAAAGTCCATTCATTCTTTTATCAATACATGCATATCAACATATGAACGACTTAACTTTTGACCATGTATGGGACAATCATATTTCATAGACGCAAACACACATATCCCATAACAAATTGCAATATATAAAACCATAAAGATTAATACCACAAAATCATCTTCCAAACAAACTTTAGAATTTAAACAAATAAATTTAAAAATATTGAAGATGAAAATCGTTGGACATAGCTATGTGTAATCACAATAATGGCTATTCAAAACTCTAGTTATTCTTCTTAAAACACAAGAATAAAATTCTCATAAGAAGTTTCCCTAGACAAAATACATTACTCTTAGAGAACATGATTCGAAAAACATTAAACAAGTCCAGCAACCAGAGATTGAACATGGACGATCTCATCAGTTGCTTTCTTCAGTTCGTTTTGCAGAAAATCAAGATTCCTTGTTGCAATTCCAAGTTGTTCACCTACGACCTCAAAATCTCGAAGAATATTTCCTACCAGTTGTGATGACATCTGAACTAGTAGTTTGTTTTTTTAATCAACAACATGATAGCAGGTTATGAAAACAGGATTCTCGTGAAACTCAATAGCCTTTTCCTTTTCAACTTTGTCTTCCTTATTGCATCCATCCATTGTGCACACAAAAATTAGGCGAACCCTTTTTTTTTTGGACGTTCTGGAAACATGTATGTATCAAGAAGAGCATGATACATTCATATATGAGTGTTTCATAGGAAACCCTATAGAAACTCATATATGTTCCGTACGGGTCATGTTTACGTGCACGGTGGTTAAAAACTTGGTACTCGACCAAGAGAGTGGTGGAGCCAAATTTAGACGAAGTCTTAAAAAATTCAAGGACCCATTCTAAAAAAAAGGTGACATTCTATGTTCAAAGGAACAAGGAGAATTGTTGAAAACCAAGGAAATCAAACAAGGAATTACTCTCAAGAGTAATCAATCAAAAACATTACATCATGAAAAGTACTGGAGCAAGGCTCAACGGTTTTATAATCATCGTTTTTGTAAGGAAAATAAAATATAACAACAACTACTTTCTCTAGTCACAAAGGCTTCTTGGGAATTAAGAGCATCCTTATACATTACATGAAGGATGCTACATTGAGTAGTCATGTTGTATTTTGATTAGCATTTTGCTCATCAAGAATATTGACTTCTTCTCTCTTTTCTTCATGAAGATTTTCAGAAAAATCACTAGGATTAGTTGAAAGAGATTTAACCAAGGGGAACAAGGAATACCTGGACTTGTTGTTTTCTTTGACTTTTTGATGCTCCGTTTGAGTATGTTTATGCTAATCTTGAGCTCTGAGACTCGATTATTGATATGAATAAATTCTGGAGCAGACACCTCGGGTTCACATTCCTTTTTAGAGAGAGAAAGGGAGTTTTACTTTTCTTTCTTTCTCCTATGCCTTTTTCTCTTTTCTGAGTAATTTAAAGAGTCAGTTTCCCACCTGACATTCTTCTTTCTACAATTGTAGGCATTTTTTTGTCTTAAAATCATAATCTAGAAATGACTCATCACAGCATTTTTCTTGGTTGAAGACATTTCCTTTTACTCCAGCAATATGATAGATAGGTTTAATTACTTCTTTGGCCATCCATGCAAGAATTTTGTGAAGTTTCTCATTCCTCAGTCGAAAATGACATCTTCGTTCTTTATTTCCGCAATAATAGTAGTTAAAGGAATTGTTCTTGACTATTCTCATGCGAGTAAAATTTGAAGGAGTACAATCCTTGTTCCTAATATCATTGACTTTCACATGAAGAGTTGTCAATATCATGAACAAAATTGATTTTACCATTACTTGGAGCGTCTATTCCCTTATAGCCCAGACCACGTGTATCACGATGTTCTTTACATGTTCCAAGCATAGAAGATAGTTTTGTAGAGCTAAAATTGAATTGTGGCACCCCTAAAGCTAGCAGCTGACTCAACTAAGAGATTAACTAAATAAAGAGGCACTAAGGAATCTAAATCATATACTTAAGCATTCAATTAAAAAATCTGGTACAAAACTTAACCCAAAAACTAGCCCCGCTCTGAAATACATATATACAAGAACTCCTCTCAAATGAAACATATACAATAGTTATTTAGTTTACAAATATAATATACAACATAATAAACATAATGGGAGTTAACCAACTAATGAACTTAACCCTTGACGCTTTCGATGTGCAACTCTGACCTGTCTCTGAAACTGAAAGTGAGAAAGAGTGAGCACATCATCCCTAAAAAGGGTGCCTAGTAGGAATAACATTTAACTTTCAAGTAATCATGGGAAAGATTTAGAAAACAATTATGTTTTCCCAAACATTAAAAAGTGACCAAGTCACTAAAATAAACAAACATGTATATGGGCAAACTCTTTCTTCAAACAATGTATAATATGGAGTCAACCAGTTACACACCTAGATAATAATATTGTGGTATATCTCCCTAGACATAGCATAAAAGCAGAAAGTAAGTAGGTATAAATGTGAAGGAGGGTATCCTATACACCACAAGTGGAAATTCTTATTTCCCATAACAATTCATATGACAAACAAACATTACAAGTCATTTCCATACCATGGAAATATTAACAGAATCAACAGAACTATCGTAATGCAATTTAAACAAAGCATTGAATGCGGAAACAGACAATGCATGAGTTTTTTTATCATAAACTTTTGTAAAAGAAGCAACAATGGTTACAAAAGAGTTAAATGTACGAGATCCACGATCCATTGGTTCGTCATTTGAATAGATCGTTGTTAATAGACTAACAATTTTCCACTAAATCAACATCAATATCAAAACATAATTCTCACTGAACTATCTCTCTTCAAATAAATAAAAACTTATGATCAAATCCAATTTATGAACTCAACAACACCTTATTTGATTCGATGATTTCACTAATTTTCTGAGAAGTTCCTCGACAAATATTTCATCTTTGAATCTCCAGAGAAAAGAAGAAGAAGAATGAGGAGAATACGAAAGATAGAAAAGGAAAGAAGACTCATCTTCTAGACCGGGTGAAGATAAGATCAACGAGAATTTTTAAGGCACCCAAGAAATTGATAAGGGCAGCCATACGACTTATAAGAGAAATGACCCGTTTGTGAACCGTGACCCACAAAGAACAAGTGGAGTTTTATTAGATGTTTGCACATCAAGGGTTATGCATCCCGTAACAACACACTTTGTGAGAGACGATGGATGCATTAGAAAGCTTTATTTGATATTCTAAAAGAGAATAACAAAACTGTACACAATTCAAACCATTTTTTTCCCCATTTCAAGATATGTACAAATGGGGTGATGTCGAGCTTGTTATCAAGAGGCAAAACATGCAGAGGAAGTCTCATGCAACATTTCTGGTTGATATATGTGAACAATCCCAGTGGTATAATCAAAATAATGATGATAGTCAGGGCAGTTAGAGCTTTCCCTCCTTTGTTTAATCTGGTTAAAAGAAAATTTCTTACGATTCCTAGGTTGTAAAATATTATTTGATTTAACATGTATAGAACCCTTTTCGGAATGATTCTTAAACTTAAGTTTTTCTAAGAATTTAAAAACGCCTTCGATGCTCTGAATAGATCTTTATCAATTGATCCATTATGATAGTATTCCTCAAAGAGATCAAGAGTTAATCTAGTGAGGGTCCATATCCTTGAGCGTAACTAACGTTTCCTAAATCTTTCCTTTCTTTTATATTTTCCTTTATATTGACACTTATCATCCAAATCTTCTTTTTTAGATGAAGAGAGATTATCATGAGAAACCAGAGGTTTTGACCATAATAATCTTTGAGAAATCTTTAAGGAATTCTAGTGTGCGTTACAGATGCCAAGAGCAAGTTTTCAAAAGAAATTTCCCATGAGATAATTTTTAAGGAAC
The DNA here is from genome assembly GCA_023529315.1 of Papaver bracteatum. Lineage (NCBI taxonomy): Eukaryota > Viridiplantae > Streptophyta > Magnoliopsida > Ranunculales > Papaveraceae > Papaver > Papaver bracteatum. The sequence continues at coordinate 390,258 of JAJJWX010003528.1, forward strand.
GAACAAACACAAACTCATTAGGTTTAAAGTGTTTGCCAGCTATGATACCAAATAAAAAAGTGGGGGTCTAACAACCACACCCAATATTTCACTTAGCAATCTGTATGGACAAAATCCAGTATACTTTCTAGAGAATCAACTAGACAGTTAGACTCAATCAATAGAAAAGTACATCAAAGAGTTTATATCTCTATCTCTCGATTTAAATCTTACTCAAGAAAACTGCGAGTCTCGATTAAATACAAGAGAGATAAACTTAGATGGTACAAAAGACCAATATCCAAGTGTCAATTAATTTAAATCAACAACCAAAGGGTCGGATATTCTAATTGATTGAACAACACACAACCTGTATTATTTCAATTATATAACAAATATAATGTGGAAAAGAAATAACACAGACACCATAATTTTGTTAACGAGAAAACTACAAATGCATAATAACCCTGGGACCTAGTCCAGATTAAACATACACTGTATTTAGCCGCTATAGATACTAGCCTACTCCAAGCTAACTTCGGTCTGGACCGTAGTTGAAACCCAATCAATATCACACTGATCCATGGTACAGTTATGCTCCTACGTCTATGATCCCAACAGGATACTACGTACTTGATTCCCTTAGATGATTTCACCCACAACTAAGAGTTGTTACGACCCAAAGTCGAAGACTTTAATAAACAAATATGTATCACACAGAAAAGTCTACGGTAATAGATAAATCCATCTCCCACGAATATACCTACGAGTTTTGTTCCGTCTTTTGATAAATCAAGGTGAACATGAACCAATTAATAAACCAGACTTATATTCCCGAAGAACATATCCGTATTATCAATCACCGCACAATAGTCTTAATCGACGCAGCGAAAAAAGATATTGTGGAATCACAATCAATAAGACGAAGATGTTTGTGACTATTTTTTATCTTACCTATCGGAGATAGAAATCTCAATCCAATTATTACAATTGTACTCGTACGATAGAAACAACAAGATTAGATCACTCATATACCAGAAAAGTAGTATCGGTATGGCTTCACAATCTCAATGAAGTCTTTAAGTCGTTAACCTGGTTTAGTAGAAGAAAACAAAGGTTAAAGTTGAATTGACTCTAGCTTAGCACAACTAGTATCACACAAAATGTGTGGGTATTATGTTTCCCAGTTGCTAGAATTCTCCCTTATATAGTCTTTCAAATCAGGTTTCGCAGTCAATGTTAGCTTAGTACCAAAGCATTCAATATTCACCGTTGGATGAAAACCTGATTAGATTCAAGCTAATATTCATCAACCATTATATCGAAAACATAGCTTGCTATACACACATGAAATTCACGTTTGTAGGCTTGTGTAACCGTACCCAAACTTGTACATTAGGCCATATGATAACTTTTATATCAACCATATTCTTCTTCACCATAACTAGTTCAAATGACTCAACTGAACTAGTTAGAGAGTTGTTCAATTACAAGGAAATCTCATGTACTATACAAGACACAATTGAAGCAAAAACGATTTGATTCACTCGAATGGGTTCATGAACCTACTCAAGTTCGAGGACTGGGTTCACAAATATAAGTTCACAAATATCGGTTTTAGACATAACCTACTCAAGTTCGTGGACTGGGTTCGCGGACTTAAGTTACCGGATGGAGTTCACAAACTCCAAAAAAAATTCTTGGGTCGAGAACTTCCGCCAGTTCGTGGACTTAGCTCACACACTTCTCCGGTTCTCTTGATCAACAAAGTTCGCAAACTTCGGTTCAAGGAATAAGTACTTATACATATATGTGTTTCCACAACAATGCTTATATCCTCTAATGGTTATATAGTCTAAACTCTCATTAAAATCACTAAAACATTCTTAGAGGATATTATACAGCTGTTATTCACAAACCATTTTTCGTCAGAGCAATTTTCCAAGTGATTGAAACTTAACATGACTTTCTTCACTAGGTAAAGATGAACTTGGCTAAAGCGAAAGCTTTACCAACACATATTTCGATAAATAGATAGGCGATATATACTCGTCTCTAAATACCAAATATGTATAATCTAAGTCTATATATCAAAACTACTTTTATCTCAAGATAGGAGATAAACCGACTTTTGAGTGATAGATAAGCTCAAGTCTCTACATACCATTTAGTCGATGAAGATCCACTAGTTCCTTGAGTAGTCCTTCATCTTGTATGATGATTTCCATGGAGTTTTTTAAGCTCAACTATACTATCTAGTCCGAGACCTTAGCTATAGTAGACTAGAAATCAAGACTTATAGTTTTGATCACTAACATTGACAAACATGCTTGAGATAGCAACGCATGCGAGTTCGATCGAGCAATGCTCTAACAATCTCTTCATTTGTCTATTTTAGTGACAAAACTATCAATACATATGGAATACAAAAAATATATAAATAAACTTTGTAGCTCCTATTCCACGTGTCTAATCTTCAACATTACTTGAAATCTTCGTCACTTCCAAGTACTCCAATGATCCCAAAGGTTGTAAGTTTAGCATCATCGTTGTTTAAAATCCATAGCTATAACAACGAGAAAACAAGAGTTCTCAATCATTGTTATACAGTGTCATAGTATCATTACACAGCATCAAAGTCCAATTTCATCACAACTTCAACAACAATACTATGGTGATATGTAACTCCCCCTTAGTCAATACTCCATCTCACATGGAAACCACTCTACATTACATAATGATCTGAAAACCATATGTATTTGTAGTGTGAACTACATATTAATTCTCCCCCTTTTTGTCAATAAAATTGGCAAAGGTGCAAGAACGGGTTCCTAATGAAATTTTCGAAAGAGACGTTTCATGACTAAAAGTAAGCATATACCATCTTGTTTAGATGCAATCATAAAGCCGAAGCTAAATGCATTCATCAAGGAGTCTATAAAGATACAAGATAACCCCTGTAATATTCCACAGCTGCACTCCCCATAAAGATTTGGCAATTAAGCAGAAGTTCAATTAAGAACTCTCCCCCATAATATGTCATTTCCGAAAGAACAACAAGAGCGACCTGATCGCTGTCGTATGTGTCAAAAATAAATTACGCATTCTTACTACTAAAAATATATAATATAGCAAGGGAAAGAAAGGATAGTTCCCACAGAGAGGTCTAGGTTGTCAATATGTTTCGGTTTCTTATGTAAAACACTGAGGGTTTTCTAGTTTTAATAAACTAAAAGTAAAATAAAAACAAACAAACAATAAAGCACGCAAATCAATAAGATGAAGATATTGGTCAAGGTTTCATCTTTAATTGTAAACAAGTATTGAATGTATGATTAAAATTCATATTTAATCCATGTGAAACGATGCAAGTATGAATTCTACCTAGAGAATAACTCAACGCCTTGCGCTAATCAAGTTCAATTCCTAAAGATCATTAAGATTTGTGAAATAGTCTAATCAATGCAATTGAAATACATTGCGTAAACAATTCGAACAAAGGTCAATTTCTACATTTGATTACAAGAGTGTATCACTACAAAAACGTAATCATATCATGATACTCGTATTCAAGGTTATCGCTCTATGATGAACCCTAAATTAGCTATAGATATGGATGTAAGTTCAATAAATTCTAGACTTAACTAAACAAACATTCAATCATATTGCAATACGTCAATCATGCAATTATTATACGCAGTAGAAATCAAACGATAATATTGAGAAAAAAGAAATCAAACGATAATATTGAGAAAAAATTGATACATAAAATCAATAACTTGGTTGTAAAATACAACTACTAACCAATAAAAATAAATCAACTACTTGTGTTTATGTAGTTTATCATAAAAGTTGGAGAATAAAACTATCATGCAAACCCTAGAAAGAAAGTATTAAGTCTCCCTAATGGAGATATATCTAGGTTTAGAGAAAGAGTTTTCTATTTATATGCCTCTCAAATTCCAAAAGGATACTCTCTTCTCAAAACTCATTCCCCATTGGTCCACCAAGACTATGTGTTAAAACATCTCTTCTCTGGAAATTCTGGGTCCAAAGTTGGTCGCCGGATTGATAACGTCATCACCGGAGGCCACCCTTGTAGACTATCTACTGCAACTCTTTACAGTTCCATGTGCTAACATTCATCGCATCATCTTGCACAAGTCTGTACATTCCCTGCATCCATTACAACCATATAAGTCCTATATCAACACCAGGCACAACCCATTTCATCTTTATAACCACCTAAACTCAGCTGCAACCTAACTGCCATTCATTCTTGCCAGCTCCATTCAATCTTCCTCATGTCTTTCCCTGCACTAACCGTTAGTCCACATTATAACATCAGTTATTCCCTGTAACTTCAATGCCATCAACACCTTCAACTACCACTAAACTACAACGGCAACAGCAATATCACAGCTACAACATCAGCTCTTCCTTGTCCATCCAAGTTCAGTCCCATGCATCTCCATTTCAGTTCAAGTAACAACATCTCAATTCCTTCCCTGTTGTAACTATAACCACTGCATAACACTGTAATTTTCTATAACTCTATCTGCAGTTCCTATTCTCACTTGATTCAAACCAAGACAACCATTACCAGCAGAATACAATGCTCTTGACTGCAACTCAACTTCAACAACACCAAGTAATATCTGATGTTGGTGTTGCCATTCTTGAGCCATTCTTCATATCTATCCAACACTCCAGCCCTGTAACTCCAACTATTGCAATGACCAGCAGTTGTACCCGTCTCTCAGCAACACTGTTCACTAGCACCTAAACCAAGACAAATGTGACAATAATCCCACACTATTCACTGCAACAATCCAGTCTTCTATACTTTTTCTCCTCCTCTTTTCGACTTCAATTGGTAGAAACAACATCTCAAACTAATCATCAAAACATCCCAGACTTCTTCTCTGATTCTACGCAGCTCCAAGACAGACCCATTTCGAACTTAGCCAACCACAAACTGCTGTAACTTCTTCACTGAAATCACCATTCCTACAATTTCATCTTAGGCACTTGCCAATTTCACAGCTTAAGCTCCACCATTCCCTTCTAAACTGCAACAACTTCTCTTACTCCACCTCCTAGTTCACCTGCAATTGTATCAATCCTAGCATTCATCTACTCATGCCCATTAGCTTCAATCACTTCCTTCCATCTTCAATGAGCAAACCCTAACATACATCTAGGCATTTCAGTAGCATCTCAATCCCATGGCAATCACCAAAACCACCTGCTCAAAGCCACCACCAATTTCACCATCAGCTTCTCCATAGTTCTGATTCACACACATCTCTCAACTACATATCACATGTAATTTCAACCACTCTGTGGCTTCAGTTCTTCCTCCAGCTGCAATATCACTAACATCAATTTCACATCTTCTTTGTCTATTCTTGGCAGCAATAATAACTGCCCTTGTAAACCCATACTCCTCTCTTCATGAATAACCCAACAGAAAAAAAGTCATCTGATTTCAAGAATCTATTCATACCCTAACACAATCTCTTTCAGTTTTAGAAACCCTAATCCCCAAATTCTAGCATCAATTTCTCCTTTAATTCATCTCGAACCAAAACTTCTCTCGATATCCACCTGATTTCTCGATTTATTCCATCCCTTCCATTTTTTTAGTTCACAGCCACACACCCTTTCATCCAACAACCTCAATCATCTTCTTCACTGATTCCAGCTGATTAATGGCGCATCCATCCTTCATTTCTATCTTCCTTAAATGTGAGGTGAAATGTAATGAAGAAAACCAATTCTCGATCTAGTTTTCTAGGTGAAAGGGATAAAGTGGATTAAGACACCCCCACTGTTTAGATAAGGGTTAGCCTAAGTAGGCAGCCCCTTTTTTTATTTGATCTGCATGGCAGCCTCGATCAGATGTGGGTCATCTTTTAACGCTTCTCTGGACTCCAGCTGGTCTTTTTGCCTTTTTGCGCCTATTTCTTCTTTCTTTCTTAAAATGACTCCAAAGCACCTATAAAACTAAAAACGAAACATAAGAGATACAATTCACAAGGATAATAGCAAAGAAAGCATAAATACTAAATATAAAATTAGGTGTTTTAGATACCTATCACAACCTTAATTTGAAAAGAAAAGAAGGATTTATTTGGACACAACAAATCACATACAAGTATGAATTTGAATCCAAAAATATTCAACTACATTAATCATAAGTGAACTCATAATTAATTTAACCGAATATTCTCAACACAAGTACACTTATGGAGACTTAAAAAATACTCAATTAAATTAATCACAAGAGTAATCAATTTAATTGGTCATACTCGACATAAGATAATCAATCGAGCAATGACTAAGTTAATCATGAAAATAATCAACCCAGTCAGAACCGCTCAAACATAAGAACACTTACGGAGTTATAATTAAATAACCAAACATAATAATTAATTTAGTTCAATATGCTCAACATAAAGTACCTTATGGAACAACACCAAAGATAATCATAAAATAATCAACTTGGTTGTTTAGTGCTCAACATAAGACTCATTATGGAGCCTCACAGTAATACATAAAATATGGATAAGGGAAGATCAATTACTGCGGAATACACATGGATTCATTCTATTTTCCATTACCATTTGCACAATGACATATAATAGACATAATCCTTGAACACAACAGATTTTAACCTATCTTCAATCAACAAAATTGACATAATAGGCTTAATTTTTGTATTTGTCAAAAGTCAATTCATTTTTTTTATCAATATATGCATATCAATTTACAAAACGACTTTACTTTTGACAAGGTATGGGACAATCAAGTTCACGGATGCAAACACACATATCCCATAAAAATATTGAAATATATGAAACCATAAAGATTAATACTGCAAAAATCATCTTCCAAACAATTTTAGAATTTAAACCAATAAACCTAAAAATATGAAGATGAAAACATTGGGCATAGCTATGTGTAATCACATTAATGGCTATTCCAAACTCTAGTTGTTCTTCTAAACAAAACAAGAAAAATAGAAGATTTACTAGGCAATCAAAATCAAACATTACTCATTGTCTTCCTCATCGGAAATACACCAAGATGCTTGAATTGTTTTCAAATCTTCCTTGAGCTCGGGAAACTTCGTTGCAATTAAAGACAATTGTTCTTGGACACACTTCACCCTTGAATTGACTTTACGCACACCCTTATGAATTTTTTGAAGAAGACTCAAAGAGGTAGGGTCACAATCATTAAGTAAGGCATCTCTTTGTCTTTTGCACACATTCTCCCTTATGCGTCTGAAGGTACACGGGAGAATGGGTTTGGGATCCCCGAGAGAGTTTCCAATTGAATCAAGACCACGATCACGGAATTTTTTTTTAAATCAAGCAATGATAACCTAACATCTTGATGGGTGAAGTCGTCTAAGTCATTTGATAAATGATAAAACCACAAATATCGAGACTTTGAACACCCGAATCAAGGAAATAAACTAATTCCGCAAACTCGTGACTCCACCAAGAATTCTCAATTATGGAGGGACAAAGATTTGGGATACCAAGTTTTAAAAATGCCATCAACGGGATACTAAGATCATTAGTAGGAATTTTTCCTTGATTCCAAGCTACCTTCTTGCCACAAAGCCTAAGAGAGATTTCATCAAATGATGGATGTTCATCAATTGATCTAGGAAGATGCACATTTCCCAACGGAATGTTGGTAATCCTTGATATTAATTCTATATCAACAAGAAATCTTTATCTATTTACCATGGATTTTAATTCCATCTTATTAAGATCAACATCATGAATGTTGGCATAGAAAATTCTTGTGAGAGAATCAAATCCTTGACCATGACCATCAAAGATATTTCCAAGATTGAATTTTTTGAAGCAAGCTAAATCCTCTTCATGCCCACTAGATAGATCCAATTTCTTTTCTAGAATAAAACCTTTTGATGAAATCTTTTCAAAAATTCTAGCGCAAGTATCATCCACAAATCTAATCCTAACAGAATTTTGGTCACAAGGAAAATCCATGCTAGAGGTATTTGAGATTTTGGAACTCCTTTTTTGATCCCTTGGAATTCATCATGAGATCTAATAAGTTGAAAGGAACAAAAGGAATTTACTTACTTGGAGTGAATCTTGAACACCCTTTCTTTCAATTTCTCTAAGGAGGCTTTAATGGGGGAAAGACTCAAAACCCTCGAGGTTCACGTACGCGGACGGGTAATGAAGAAGAAGAGGGTGCGCGAACTTCATCTTTATAAGACCAATAATGGGCTTGGACCCATTTGTGAACCGCGACCCACAAATAACAAGTGGAGTTTTCTTAGATATTTCCACATCAAGGGTTATGCATCCCATAACAACACACTTTGTGAGAGAAGATGGATGCATTAGAAAGCTTTATTTGATATTCTAAAAGAGAATAACAAAAATGTACACAATTCAAACCATTTCATGCCCCATTTCAAGATATGTACAAATGGGGTGATGCCGAGCTTGTTACCAAGAGGAAAAACATGCAGAGGAAGTCTCATGTAACATTTCTGGTTGATATGTGTGAACATTCCCAGTGGTATAATCAAAATAATGATGATAGTCAGGGCAGTTAGAGATTTCTCTCCTTTGTTTAATCTGGTTAAAAGAAAAATTCTTACGATTCCTAGGTTATACAATATTATTTGATTTAACATGTACAGAACCATTTTCGGAATGATTCTTAGACTTAAGTTTTTCTAAGAATTTAAAAAAGCCTTTGAATGCTCTGAATAGATCTTTATCAATTAATCAATTATGATAGTATTCCTCAAAGAGATCAAGAGTTAATCTAGTGAGGGTCCATATCCTTGAGCGTGACGAACGTTTTCTCAATCTTTCCTTTCTTTTATTTTTTTCTTTAGATTGACACTTATCATCCAAATTTTCCTTTTTAGATGAAGAGAGACTATCATGAGAAACCAGAGGTTTTGACCATAATAATCTTTGAGCAATCTTTAAGGAATTATGGTGTGTGTTACAGATGCCAAGAGCAAGTTTTCCAAAGAGATTTCCCATGGGACAATTTTTAAGGAACGAGCAAACACAAACTTATTAGGTTTAAAGTGTTTTCCAGCTCTGATACCAAATGAACAAGTGGGGGGTCTAACAACCACACCCAATATTTCGCTTAGCAATCTGTATAGACAAACTCCAATATACTTTCTAGAGAATCAACTAGACAGTTATACTCAATCAATAGAAAATTATATCAAAGAGTTTATATCTCTCGATTTAAATCTTACTCATGCAAAATTAACTGCGAGTCTCGATTAAATACAAGAGAGATAAACTTTGATGGTACCAAAGACCAATATCCAAGTGTCAATTAATTTAAATCAACAACCAAAAAGTCGATATTCTAATTGATTGAACAACGCACAACCTGTGTTATTTCAATTATATTATTAGTACAAAACAAAGCTAGGATAAGTTAGCATGTGTTAGTGGTGGTTAGGATTTGTCCAGACAAAGATAAATCAAGGGCGGTGGTTCTCCTGACCATCCCCTACAACTCGCACGCGTGGCATTAATTCCAATATTATAAATGAAAAATGAATACTCAAGTCAAGATATGGATTTTCAAAAATTATAACGAGGAGGGTCGAACTCATGACCTATTGTGTCGTAAGAGTGGCCTCTAACCAGTATTCCACCTTGGTTGGAATAAATAGAAAAGATAAATCAACGGTAGTGGTTTGTTCAACTTAAATATCATAATTGCTCTATTAATTAGTGTTTCACTAATTGCACATGATAAATAATATATTCATTATAAAGTGTTCTATTAATTTGTTTCACTAATTGCTCATAATAAATGACTAATCATTTTTTAATTATAAATGTTTTCTTAATTAATTATAATATGTATTTCTATTAATAAGTAAATTTGATAAATAATATCAATAGAAATTTTTGGCGACAATGAGTAGTAGAAGAGGTGGAGGCCGAAAGATTAGTGGTGGTAAAGGGAGGTGCCAAGCACAATTATATTTATTTTTGTTCTTTTATCATAAAATGGGATACGAAGTCCATTTTTCACATGTATCCAACTTGCCAAGAGTTTTTTCTCCCTCTTTCCTCAAAATCCTGGCTACTTCCCTGGTTTGTGGTGGAAGAAGTAGTGATTGTGAGTGCTGGTGAGTAGTGATGGACAATATTAATTTTATATTATCGTTACAACATCGATAACATCGTAGTGTGGAAGATGTGGTTGGTTGTTTTTAACACTTTTGATAAAGGAAGGTGCCATATATTTCCGGGATGATATCATACAAGATAATATTTTCATGATCATAGTTGAATCACCCAAATGGTACCCCTGTTATCTTTGGTACTATATCATATAAATCATGATTTTTTAATGTTAAAATAAAATTGATTGCAATACAAAAAAGAATATATACATGGAAAAAAATAATGAAACCAATCAATTGACGACATTTTGTTCAATCTAAACCTCATACATGGCATTTGTGATTGAAAATTAAAATTGTGTCCAACAACCTACATGGGGTGGGCGGCAGTGATGGAGTCAAAAATATGCATTGAGGAGGCCTACTTCTTCTTTTTTTTTTAAAGAAACATATAAACTTTGGTGGACTAAACCATAAATATATATGGACAAATTACTATTTATAAAATAAACTAAAAATCCATGTAGTTATTAAAAATTTAAGGGGTTAGAACCAGGTTAGTCAACCCGTGGCTCTGCCACTAGGTGGTAGTGGATAAAAAAAATGGATTCATATGGTTTTATGGTGGTGGCGAGTATTGGTGAACAAAAATATATTATGCTAATTTTGTAATGCCACAAAATATGTAACGTTATAGTATAAAGTATAAAACGTGGTTGATCATTCTAACGTTAAAATAAACTCAATAAAACACATGTCCATTTAAAATAATTGGTGCAATCAATTGCCATGTTATGTAATAACTAAACGAACGTAATCGCTCTTGCTCTTTTGATTCCAGAAGAATGACTTCGTTAGGATTCGGAACTTGCTGCAATTCTTCTTGAATAGCCTCCATTCTTGACACGAATCAAGATCAGAACATATGAAATTATTTATTATCGATTTGTCTATGTAAAGAGTGGTCAGGATTTGTCCTTGGCAAAGATAAATTTATCGCTGGGTTTGTCATTGATTGTTCATAATAATTAATTAAATTTTTTATTATAAATGTCCCTTTAATAATCTAACATAAATACATAATTTTATTAATAAATAATTGTACTAAAAGATATATTAATTCTAATGGTGGTAGTGGAAGTAGGGTTAGTATAATTGGTGGCGGCTGTTTGTGAATGGTGGAGGCGGTAACATTACTATTGGTGGAAGAAATAGTGGCAGTGGATGGTTTTTACGGTGGTGGGTGTTGGTAATAGTAGTGGAATAATAATAGTTTTTGCTTTTAAGTAAGTTTTATTGACCGAGTAAAAAAAAATCTTCACAAAACATGCAACATTGTGTTGTGAAAGATATAATTAGTTGTTTTTAGCACCATTGATAAGGACAAAAATTAAATATTTCGAGGATGATACCGGAACGTATAAGATAATATGATCATGACTGTTGGATCACCGAAACAATATCCGTATTATATAAAGGAAATTGGTGTGCCCGCGTATGAGAACATTATCGCTCTCTCAAGTACTATTACATTTTTTTTCCTGAAAGACCATCAATGTCGAGTTGTTTCGCGACAACTACCTAAAAAGACAATAACTATTTGAAAATATTTGTGTGTTCATCAAAATCATCATAAAAAACTCTAAATCATAAATCTAAATTCCGATGTTCATAGAATATTTTTTATATTTTACATTCTCAAATCATGCGATCTCTTGATTACAAATCAACAATATCAAATTACGGATCAATATGTATAGGTTTCATTCACGGGGTTAGAAGGTAAAGTAGATACAGATGGGTAGATCACACAAAGCAGAATATGACTAAGAATACTTTAATAATTTGGTCAAGAAATAAGGTCAAAAATTTAAGATTAACTTTCTATAGGACTAATTAGATCGGCTTCGATTGGAGCCGACTAAAATATGGATTGATAATAATTTCCATGTAAGATAATTTCAAAACATAGTTTGGCTAACTCTGCCTATGTAAAGAGTGATCAAGATTTGTCCTTCCTCAATTGCTATGTTATGTGAGAAGAAGGAGATATCTAAGATTGAGGTACAATTAGCTTCATACCATTTACAACTGGACGCCTTGAAAAAAAATTGACGTGTTGTTATTATTATTACTGGTAAGGGATACATTGACCACACTTGCGCAAATATCTCACTTCGCAAATGATTGGTGTTGCATGTACTGTCTAGAATGTAACGATGAATTTTAGGAAACAAGGCACCAGAAGCAGTGTACGTATTATTTTGGATATAGTAACTTAGACCCGATGAAATATTTATGTTCTTTTTTTTTTAGTTTTCCACAATCTATTTATTTAAGAAAAATGAACATTGCAAATACATAACATCAACAAAAATTAGACAGATTGCGTTTGATAATAATGGCTACCAATGGTCCGAAAACGGTAAAAGAAAGGTATTGATGTAGAAGAATTGTTGGGATATACGATGGATTACTTGATACGAACGAAAGAGGTATAACTGTTTCGATTCTGAAATCACATATAGTTCACAGTAGAAGATGACATCAAGTTCAAAGTTAGTAACAAACATAATATGGCTAACTAAAATGTTAAAAACAAACAGGATATATAAACTTAGAAAGCCGTGGGACTTGAAGATACCAATTTTGAAAACTACAATCTTAGAAAGCAATGATCCACAATACCATAATTGTTTTTTATAAATATTCAATGTAGAAGATGTCAACTTTTGGTAAAGGATCTATTGACAACCTATGAATTTGAAATAGGATCAGGGAGTACAATATGTGTTCAAGGGTCTTTATGAGGTAATGTGTCACCAGATTGTATTCCAAGTGAAGGTAGGAACATATGGAAGTGAAAAAATGTCCAAGACCTTTGAAGTTACCAAAGCCTTCATTAAGACGAACTGTTGGGCACAATACTTTGTTGAAGATTTAATGGAAGAGGTTTGCATATATACAATCCCTTCGAAAAGGTAATTGGTACACATTTTAAACATTGTCGTCTGATGGGTGTTGAAAAATTATAGGAAAATCATGTCACATTGGAGAGTTTGTATCATCCGTTCGATGCAAAAAAATATTATTCTCTGCCTATTTGGAGGATCGACAACATGACCATGATAAATGAGTCAGCTGGAGCGAAATAGGAGCATGGGGAGACTTTTATGGACGATATTGATTAGTTGATTTCACTGAGATGAGCGCTGCTGACGACATATTTCCAAAAAATATTTAAACTTCCATTTTCAAGTAGAGCATTATCTCATTATAAGCAATGAACCTAAATAAAAAAAATTCTGGAATTTAAGATTATATTTTTTTCGTTTGAGCAAATCTCCGGCGATAAAATATTAAAGGCAAAAAACAAGGAAAAAAGGAAAATCCGACTATTTTTTATGAAAAACCCATATTAAATCATACAGAGTTGATAAGTATTTGGGACACAAATTATATGATATATTAAAAATGAACCAACATCATGGCTCGTGCCGTTATGGCACGGGTTAAGGGATAATAACAAATATAATGCGGAAAAGAAATAACACAGACACCATAATTTTGTTAACGAGGAAACCGCAAATGCAGGAAAACCCCGGGACCTAGTCCAGATTAAATATACATTGTATTTAGCCGCTACAGACACTATCCTACTCCAATATAACTTCGGTCAGGACTGTAGTTGAACCCCAATCAATCTCACATTGATCCAAGGTACAGTTATGCTCATACGTCTCTGATCCTAGCAGAATACTACGTACTTGATTCCCTTAGCTGATCTCACCCACAACTAAGAGTTGCTACGATCCAAAGTCGAAGACTTTAATAAACAAATCTGTATCACACAGAAAAGTCTACGACAATAGATAAATCCGTCTCCCACGAATATACCTACGATTTTTGTTCCGTCTATTGATAAATCAAGGCGAACAAGAACCAATTGATAAACCAGACTTATATTCCCAAAGAACAGATCAGTATTATCAATCACCTCACAATAGTCTTAATCGACGTTGTGAAAAAATATATTGTGGAATCACAAACGATGAAACGAAGATGTTTGTGATTACTTTTTATCTTGCCTATCGGAGATAGAAATCTCAAGCCAATTATTATAATTGTACTCGTACGATAGAAACAGCAAGATCAGATCACACAATTATAAGAAAAGTAGTATCAGTCTGGCTTCACAATCCCAATGAAGTCTTTAAGTCGTTAACCTGGTTAAGAAGAAGAAACCAAAGGTTAAAGGAGAATCGACTCTAGCTTAGCACAACTAGTATCACATAGAATGTGTGGGGATTAGGTTTATTAATTAGCAGAAACTCTGGGAAACCTAATCCCCACACATTCTGTGTGATACTACTTTGGTAAGCTAGAGTCGATTCTCCTTTAACCTTTGGTTTTCTTCTTCTAAAACCAGGTTAACGACTTAAAGACTTCATTGGGATCGTGAAGCCAGACCGGTACTACTTTTCTTGTAGTTGTGTGATCTGATCTTGCATCTTCTATTGTACGAGTACAATTATAATAATTGGCTTGACATTTCTATCTCCGATATGAAAGATATAAAAGTAGTCACAAATACTTCGTCTCATCGTTTGTGATTCCTCAATAATCTTCTTCGTTGTGTCGATTAAGTTTATTGTGAGGTGATTGATAAAGCTGAGTTGTTCTTCAGGAATATTAGTCTAGTTTTATCAATTGGTTCATGTTCACCTTGATTTATCAAAAGACGGAACAAAACCCAAAAGTTTATTCGTGGGAGACGAATTTATCTATCCTTGTAGACTTTTCTGTGTGAGACATATTTGTTTATTAAAGTCTTCGACTTTGGTTCGAAGCAACTCTTGGTTGTGGGTGAGATCAGCTAAGGGAATAAAGTGCGCAGTATCCTACTGGGATTATAGGCGTAGGAGCATAACTGTACCTTAGATCAGTGTGAGATTGATTGGGGTTCAACTACAGTCCAGAACGAAGTTAGCTTGGAGTAGTCTAGTATCTGTAGTGGCTTAATACAATGTATGTTTAATCTGGACTAGGTCCCAGGGGTATTTATGCATTTGCGGCTTCCTCGTTAACAAAATTCTGGTGTATGTGTCATTTCTTTTCCGCATTATATTTTGTTATATAATTGAAATAATACAGGTTGTGCGTTGTTCAATCAATTAGAATATCCGACCTTTTGGTTGTTGATTTAAATTGATTGACACTTGGATATTGGTCTTTGGTACCATCCAAGTTATCTCGCTTTGATAAAGACTCACAGATTCTGTTTTCTTGAGTAAAGATCAAATTGCGAGATTGAGATAATAACTCCTTGAGATTTATCTATCTAGATTGAGTCTGACTGTCTAGTTGATTCTCTAGAAAGTAACTCGGAGTTTGTCCATACAGATTGATAATCGAAATATTGGGTGTGGTTGTTAGACCCTCACTTTTTCAATTGGTATCAGAGCAGGCAAAAAGGGTGAGAATTAAAATGTAGTTCACACTACAAATACATATGGTTTTCGGATCATTATGTAAGGGGGGAGTGGTTTCCATGTGATATGGAGTATTGACTAAGGGGGAGTGAAGTATCACCATAGTATTGTTGTTAAAGTTATGATGCAATTGGACTTTGACGCTCTGTAATGATACTATGACACTGTATAACAATGATTGAGAACTCTTGTTTTCTCGTTGATATAGATATAATTTTTCAACAACGATGATGCTAAACTTACAACCTTTGGGATCATTGGATTACTTGGAAGTGACGAAGATTTCGAGTATTGTTGAAGATTAGACAACATCTGGAATAGGAGTTACAAAGTTTATTTATATATTTTTGTATTCCATATGTATTAATAGTTTTGCCACTAAAATTGACAAAGGGGGAGATTGTTAGAGAAATGCTCGGTCGATCTCGCATGCGTTGCTATCTCAAGCATGTTTGTCAATATTAGTGATCAAAACTATAAAGTCTTTGATTTCTAGTCTACTATAGCTATGGTCTCAGACTAGGATAGAAAGTGTAGTTAAGCTCAAGAACTCCATGGCGATCATCATACAAGACGAATGACTACTCAAGGAACCAGTGGATCTTCATCGACTAAAGGGTATGTGGATACTTGAACTTATCTATCACTCAAAAGTCTATCTACTCTATCTCCTATCTTGAGACAGAAATCGTATTACTATATAGACTAAGATTATACACATATGATATTTCGAGTTGAGTATATCATGCTTATCTATTTCTCAAAATATGTGTTGTTAAAGCTTTCGCTTTAGCCAAGTTCATCTTTACCTAGTGACGAAAGTCATGTTATGTTTCAATCATTTTGGAAGTCGCTCTGACGAAAAATAGTTTGTGAATAACAACTATATAACTCCTTCTGGGAATGTTTCAATGATTGAAATGAGAGTTTAAAAAATATAACCGAGCTTCAGTCCGCGAACCCAGTCCGCAAACTGGCGGAAGTTCTTGACCGAGAATTTCTAATAGAGTTTGTGAACTCCATCCGGGAACTTAAGTCTGCGAACCCAGTACGCGAACTTGAGTAGGTTATGTCTAAAAACGATGTTTGTGAACTTATCTTAATAAAATAAGGAATGTTATTGCAAACCGTGGCTTTATAGTTCATAAATCAATTCGAGTGAATCACATCGTTTTTTCTTCGATTGTGTCTTGTGTAGTACATAAAAATCTAAGCAATTGAACAACTCTTTAACTAGTTTATTTAAGTCATTTGGACTAGTTATGGTGAAGAAGAATATGGTTGATATGAAGTTATCATATGCCTAACCATTTGGTTAACTATTGTTGAACCAACTAATGTACAAGTTTGGGTACGGTTACACAAGCCTAGAAACGTGCATTACAAATGTGTATAACAAGCTATGTTTTTGATCTAACGGTTGATAAATATTATCTTGAATCTAATCAGGTTTTCATCTAACGGTGAATATTGAATGCTTTGTTACAAAGCTAACATTAGTTGCAAACCCTGATTTGAAGACTATATAAGGGATAACTCTAGAACCTGGGAAACCTAATCCCAACACATTCTGTGCGATACTAGTTTGCTAAGCTAGAGTCAATTCTCCTTTAACATTTGGTTTTCTTCTTCTAAAACCAGGTTAACGACTTAAAGACTTCATTGGGATTGTGAAGCCAGACCGATACTACTTTTCTTATAGTTGTATGATCTGATCTTGCATCTTCTATCGTACGAGTACAATTGTAATAATTGGCTTGAGATTTCTATCTCCGATAGGCAAGATATAAAAGTAGTCAGAAACACTTCGTCTCATCGTTTGTGATTCCTCAATAATCTTCTTCACTGCGTCGATTAAGTTTATTGTGAGGTGATTGATAAAGCTGAGATGTTCTTCAGGAATATAAGTCTGGTTTTATCAATTGGTTCATGTTCACCTTGATTTATCAAAAGACGAAACAAAACTCATAGGTTTATTCGTGGGAGACGAATTTATCTATCCTTGTAGACTTTTCTGTGTGAGACAGATTTGTTTATTAAAGTCTTCGACTTTGGGTCATAGCAACTCTTGGTTGTGGGTGAGATCATCTAAGGGAATCAAGTGCGTTGTATCCTATTGGGAACATAGGCGTAGGAGCAACTACATTGTGAGATTGATTGGGGTTCAACTACAGTCCAGATCGAAGTTAGCTTGGAGTAGGATAGTGTCTGTAGCATCTTAATACAGTGTATGTTTAATTTGGACTAGGTCGCGAGGTTTTTCTTCATTTGCGGTTTCCTCGTTAACAAAATTCTCATGTCTGTGTTATTTCTTTAACGCATTATATTTTGTTATATAATTGAAATAATACAAGTTGTGCGTTGTTTAATCAATTAGAATATCCGTCGTTTTGGTTTTTGATTTAAATTGATTGACACTTGGATGTTGGTCTTTGGTACTATCCAAGTTATCTCTCTTTGATAAAGACTCGCAGATTCTGTTTGCTTGAGTAAAGATCAAATCGAGAGATTGAGATAATAACTCCTTGAGATATTTCTATATAGATTGAGTCTGAATGTCTAGTTGATTCTCTAGAAAGTAAATCGGAGTTTGTCCATACATATTTCTAATCAAAATATTGGGTGTGATTGTTAGACCCTCGCTTTTTTACTTTTCATATTCTCTTCCAGTGAATTTACCTTATTAAGGGAAGCAGCGAGATCATTGTCCAAGGATTTTTCTCTGTAAATGATACTGAGTTCTCTGTCATTAAAATATTTTTGTTTGGAGTCATATCTTGCTTCATATTCTGCAAGTCTTTCTTTCAACACAAAGAGATTTCGAAGGAGATTATCACATCCAGACCTTTTTTAGTGTAAATCTTATTCTCGATCTTTAACTGTAGATTGTAAAATTCTATATCCACAATCATAACCCTAAAAGAGTTTTCTCATCTTTCTGTTTTCTTGATAGAGAGGTGCCAAATATTTCCACAAGCAAGTTGTTGACTTCTTTTCTTTCAAAGCATGGTCAAAGAGCTTGATATATAGAGAGACTAGAAATCAAGACTTATAGTTTTGACATTTAAACTTGACAACAATCTTGGTATAGCAACGCTTGCGAGTTCAACCGAGAAATGCTCTAACATAAACCTATGAGTTTTGTTCCGTATTTTGATAAATCAAGGTGAACATAAACCAATTGATATACCAGACTTATATTCCCGAAGAACAGCCTAGAAATATCGATTACCTCACAATAATCTTAATTGTATGGTAGCGAAACAAGATATTATAGAATCACAAACGATGATACGAAGATGTTTGTGACTACTTTTTTATCTTGCCTATCGGATATTAAATTTAGGGAAAATATTAGAGAAGATAGTACTCAATAATGATAGAAAACAGCAAGATCAGAACACGTAACTACAAAGAAAATAGTTGGGTCTGGATTCACAATCCCAATGAAGTCTTCAAGTTGTTAACATACAGGGTTTCGTTAAAAACCTAAGGTTAAAGGAGAATCGACTCTAGTCGCAACTAGTTTCACACAGGAGGTGTGGGGATTAGGTTTCCCAGTTTCTATAGTTTTCCTTTATATAGTTTTCAAATCAGGGTTTGATAGCTTTGAAACAAAGTAATCAATATTCACCATTAGATGAAACCTGATCTAAGAGCCAAGATAAGTTTTCTTGAAACCAAAGCAATATCTCCACTATTAGATGGTCTTAGCTTGTTACACATAAATGAAATGTACCTTCATTTAGATATGGGTAACCATACCTAAAAGTGTACACCTTGTTGGCTCAACAATAGTTAACCGAAGTTAGCCATATGAATACTTTCTTATAAACCATATTCATCTTATCAACAACTAATTCAACTGACTTAAGTAAAACTAGTTATAGAGATGTTAAAATTTTATATTCTCATAAAAGTATACAAGACACAAGTGAAGCAAAATCGATTTTGATTCACTCGAATCAAGTCATGAACATTATATCCACGTTTTCAAAAGATTTAATTCCTTATTATATAAATGTATTAGTTCATGAACAAATCGATTATAGAATTTAACCCACTCAAGTATGCAAACAGATACGCATACTTAAGTAGACGGACTTGGACTGTGTTCGACAGTATGCGAATGGATACGCATACTATCACACATCCAAAACAACAGTTGAATTAGTACGCGTACAGGTACATATAAAAAAGTTCCCGGTCTTCAACTGAGTTCGCTATCACCCGTACGGGTATGCATACCAAGGATCTCAGACTTTACCTGACCTTCCCAGTTGGATCAACATATATGTAAGTACGCATACTATGTCTATAATCCAATTATGGTTAAGTGTTCTAAAATCTATTTGAATCATTGAAACACTCTTAGAGGATGACAATAGTTATTTTCACTAACTATTAGCATCAAAGTGATTTTCAAATTATTGAAATAATCAATACAAAACATCCCGAGTCTACATCAAATGACTATATCACACAAATCATGTAAGATGTTACTTAGAAATTTTTACATGATCATCTTTTGACTTGATTCAAGATATAAGATGAACTTGGTTGAAGCAAAAGCTTACCAACACATATTTCGAGAAATATGTAAGCGAGTTAAACACAACTCGAAATATCAAATGTGTATAATCGAATACTCTATATAGTAATACGACTTTTGTCTCAAAAAGGAGATAGAGTAGAAATAAACTTTTTAAGTGATAGATAAGTTTCAGTCTCCACATACCTTTTGTTGATGAATTTCCACAAGCTCTCCTTAGTAGTTCTTCTTCTTCAATTGATGAACGTCGTGAAGTCTAAAGCTCCACTACACAATCTATCCTAGTCCGAGACATTACTATAAGTAGACTAGAAATCAAGACTTATAGTTTTTATCACTAAACTTGACAAACAAGCTTGAGATAGCAACACTTGCGAGTTCGACCGAGCAGTGCTATAACAATCTCCCCCTTTATCAATTTTAGTGACAAAACTATCAATACATATGGATTACAAAATAAATAAACTTTGTAGCTTCTCATCAAAATGCTTGATTTCCTTGGTTGTTCAACATTACTCTAAATCTTCGTCACTTCCAAGTACTCCATGATTCTAAACGTGTTCAACTCAGCATCATAGTTGTTGAAGATCCATAGCTATAACAATAAGAAAATAGTTGCTCTCAATCATTGTTATACAATGTCATAGTATTATTACACAACATC
The DNA here is from genome assembly GCA_023529315.1 of Papaver bracteatum. Taxonomy (NCBI): domain Eukaryota; kingdom Viridiplantae; phylum Streptophyta; class Magnoliopsida; order Ranunculales; family Papaveraceae; genus Papaver; species Papaver bracteatum. The sequence goes on from JAJJWX010003528.1 coordinate 411,119, forward strand.
AAAGCTCAATTGTATCAAAACTTTGACAACAATACTATGGTGATATGTATCACTCCCCCTTAGTCAATACTTCATATCACATGAAAACCACTCCCCCTTACATAATGATCCGTAAACCATATGTATATGTAGTGTTAACTACGCATTAATTCTCCCCCTTTTTTTCAATACAAATTGGAAAATGTACGAAAACTAGTGGGATCCTAATGAAATTTTCATAGAAATACTTCATGAACAAAAGAGAACATATCAACTTGTTTTGATGATTTCACATAGTCGAAACTAGTGTATTCTGATAGACGCATTTATGTGTCTATTTTCATATCGATTTTCTATATTGTTAGTACCCGTTTTTGTTCTTATTATGGCGTTTTATGTGTTTGTAGGTATTTTTGGGTAATAAATGTTTTTGGAGAAATTGGCTCGAAAAGTTGCACCCGAAGGACACCTACTATTCAGACTCTCATTTTGGATAAGGGACACCTCAATTACTAAGGGACACTCCAATGATAAGGGGAATCCTAGTTTGTTATTTACATTTCAGAGTTTGCTAAGGGGCACCCATTTCTTCCTCGGATGAAACTGGTTTTGGCGGGACTTTGTTTTTCAAACCTGCGAGTTTGCTGGATTGATATTTGGGGAGGTATAGTCGGAGTTTTGGATGGATTTGGACTGGAATCGATCTGTAGAGCCAAAACAGGCTTGTTGATGGGCTTTGGTTCAAAGGGAATGGACTTTCAATGTGAACAGAGTTGGATAGTTTCTCGGGTGTAATTAAGGAAGTTCACTGAAGATTATGTGTGAAATTTTCTCAGAATATTTCGTGGTGATGTATTGATATCAACTTGGTTCGACAAAATAGGGATAGTTTGTGCCTGAGATTCGGATAAAAAAGAAGGGGAAGAATAATATACGGGTGTTTATGGGAGAAAATCGCCTCTGCCGAATTTGGTAAATTCGATGATGGAGAGACTGGTTTAAACCCTTAAACAAATATGCTGCACGTGAGCACTTTTGATTTGAGATATCAATATGTACAACTGTGGCCTAAACCAAGAAGATGGCCATTCCAGATTTGCTTCGGTCACAAAGTGGAGGACAATGGTTGATTTGGGGAGGATATCGAAGAAGGGTGATGAGACCATATAGTTCTGGCTAGGTAGTATCTCGACTTATATCATAAGTGTAGAATCTTGCTAGTGATGGAAACTTTTGAGAGAGCTTGCAAAGTTGCTATCTGATAGTGTTGTATTTTTCCTGACCAAGACTTGTGTGTTTTGGCAGAATAGGTGAAACCTATTTATACAAGTGAGATTGAACGTACCCTGGCCTCATTAAGGAATTGAGTAAATGTGTCAATTAAAACATAGGAGGTGGAAACCGCTGGATTTATGGTGAAAAACGTTTTCACCATAAATTTCCTTATTTAATTGACCGTATTCATTCCTTGCACGTCTTGATTTATTGCGAGCGTAGTGTACGCTGCACGCTGTGACCGCCAAACCAAAACCCCAAGAAAGCATCCCCAGTTTGTGTTGATGTCTCGAGAGTGGGCGCAAGTGTCAATGCCAAAGTTGCTAGTGAAGCATTGCGGCATGTGCCAATGGCATGTACGGGATGTCTCGACCGCAAGTTGTACTTTGAGTGCGGATGGCAATGCCAAAGTCGCTTGGTGGAGAATTTGTCATGTGCCAATGGCATGTGCAGAATGCCTTGGCCGCGAGTTGCACTTTGAGTGCGAATGGAAATTCCAAAGTCGCTAGTGGAGCTTGTGCGGAATGCCTTGGAAATTGGCTAGTAGGTTGGGGATTAAAGTGGCTAGTAGGTTGGGGATAAAAGTGGCTAGTGGTTGCGTGTTGGCATGTTCCAATGGCATGCACGGCAACTTTGGCCAAGTCGCGGGCGCTACAATGGTATAGCGGCTTTGAAATGGGAATTGGCAAGTGGTTGCGTGTTGGCATGTGCCAATGGCACAAACGACCACTTTGGCCAAGTCACGGGCACTACAATGGTATAGCGGCTTGAAAATAGAAATTGGCTAGTGATGCGTGTTGGCATGTGCCAATGGCACGCATATCTATTGGACCAAGTCGTGGGCGCTAGCTGGGCATAGCGGCTTTAAAATAGAAATTGTCTAGTGATGCGTATTGGCATGTGCCAATGGCACGCACGGCTATTGGGCCAAGTCGTGTGCGCTAGATGGGAATAGAGGCTTGAAAATATAAATTGGCTAGTGATGCGTGTTGGCATGTGCCAATGGCACGCGCGGCCAAGTTGACCTAGTTGCACGGTTTGCAAGCCTAAGGCGCTATTTTTGGCATGTGCCAAATGGTATAACGGCTTCGAAATTGGCTAGTGGTGCGTGTTGGCATGTGCCAATGGCATGCACGGATAAGTTGACCTAGTTGCACGGTTTGCAAGCCTAGGGAGCTATTTTTGGCATGTGCCAAATGGTATAGCAGCTTAGAAATTGGCTAGTGGTGCGTGTTGGCATGTGCCAATGGCACGCACGGCCAAGTTGACCTAGTTGCACGGTTTGCAAGCCTAGGGCGCTATTTTTGGCATGTGCCAAATGGTATAGCGGCTTAGAAATTGGCTAGTGGTGTGTGTTGGCATGTGCCAATGGCACGCACGGACAAGTTGACCTAGTTGCACGGTTTGCAAGCCTAGGGCGCTATTTTTGGCATGTGCCAAATGGTATAGCGGCTTAGAAATTGGCTAGTGGTGCATGTTGGCATGTGCCAATGGCACGCACGGCCAAGTTGACCTAGTTGCACGGTTTGCAATCCTAGGGCGTTATTTTTGGCATGTGCCAAATGGTATAGCGTCTTAGTTTGGCATGGTTTCTAGTGGGTGTAGTATGTGGTTTGGATTTGGCGTCGTTGCCATGTTGCGCAGTATGCGGCTTGGTTTTGGCGTCGTTTCCATGGTGCGTAGTATGCGGCTTGGTTTTGGCATCGTTGCCATGCTGCGCAGTATGCGGCTTTGTTTTGGCGTCATTGCCATGGTGAGCAGTATGCGACTTTGTTTTGGAATTAGGGTTCTGTGTCGAAAACCCTAATATGGTATTTTGAAAAAAATACCCCCATTAATTATTGACACCTGAATTAAATGCTCTTAGTTAATGTGTTGCTGGTAACACTAGGTCATGGGGTTTTACGATTTTACCCCTTATCTAAAATCCACCATCAACATTAAGTCCCTTGCTTAGCTCGGAACAGGAGCTTTGTTGCGAGGTAAGCATAAGATGGTGCCAAGATAATATCTAAAAGAGAAACGGGAGATTTATCTGACCTTTTTTATGAGATGCAAACTAGATTCGGAATCCTCGTCCTTGGAAGTTTTGCGTGGAGCGGGAGGTTGGCACAATTTGGCGGAAATGGACGGCTGGGAAGCATTGAGCTGCTGGCGCGAGTTGAGAAACTGAGCGTGCTGGTGGGTGGGGCCGATGGGTGATAGTCGTGATAGCTGGTGCAACTTTGGCGGCATTGACAGGTCGGCGTGATTGGTAGGACCGTCATGAATTTTAGAAAGCTGGCACGAGTTGGTAAATTGATCATGCTAGTCGGTGGGGCCGCCTTACGCGAGGGAAGAATGATCGCTTGATGAAAATTTTCCTTATGAGTTGAATTGTCTTCTTTGTGCACGACTCTGATTGGGGATCCTTTATTGATGTGAGATTTCCTAGGGCCGTTACAGACATGAAGCGCGCCCTTCCTTCTCACATAAATATTGCTGGCAAGATTTCGTTGTCTTCTCCCTCTCTAATAGTCGTATAGTGAGGCGAATACACCGTTTTCATACTTTTGCGATGGCAGCCCATGGCGATAATGGCGATGGTATTGTTGGTTTCTTCGAGAAACTTCATAGGATTAGTGGATCTCGATCTTCTTACAAAGATTCGTTGGGTAGGATCGACTCATTACTCTGCGAGATTAGAGCCATCATCCAAGATATCCCTTCTGTTCTTCCGGGTAATGTACGCAAAAAAGCACAGGTTCCCATGGGTTCTGACATGAGTGAGTCAAGTGATTTTCTTGTAGGATCCGCTGAGGAGAATCTTGGTAAAAAATTTATTGATGCCGTTGGTACTGCTGGAGGAATCATGATTGTGCACGTTGAATCCAGGTCAGAGATGAAAGGGAAAGAAGCGTTGGCTGGCGCTGCTGAAGAAGCATCTGGATGGAAAACGGAGGCCGTTGCTGCTATTGACGTGTCTTATTTGTGGAACCTTTGATTCCCAGAGGATTGCTGGGGGAAGTGTAGGGAGGAATCTTAACGAGGCAAATCTTCTTTCTTTTGCTTCTCTTGTGGCCTAGTCACCTTTTAATGTCTTGCAATTTTCCTTTCATTGTATCTTGTATTGAGCCTCCGTGGCTTGGTATTGTAATAATTTGTGAACTTGAAAGTTCCTCCGAAAAGATAACCATTTTGTCTTCTATGTGTTGCTTCTCTCCCTTTTTTTTGGGGTAACGGGTTTTGAATTTTGGGTTGATCTTGAGAAATTTTCAAGGAAAAAAAAGGTTATTTTATTTCACTGGAGAGGATATATTTGATTTCCCAACAGGAGCGACAATTGAAAATTTGCTGGATGAATGTAAGTGATGCATCCATCCTGATGCAATACATAGTAGTTGTGAAAAGGAAAATTGCTAAAGAGGTATTGAGGAGCATGTGTCAGGAAATTGAATATCTTGACCTTTCATATGTTGGTAGCCTCCAACCAGCGTGAATGGATCACTATGCCTTCCATTTTATCCGTGTTGATAAGTTTGAAATAGCCACCCAAGAGGATGTCGGCTAATAGGTATGGTTCATCTTCCTCTTATTCAGGAGAAATTTTCCGGATCGGTATCTTCACAGTCATATTTCTGACTTGAAATGAGGCGGCTCTGATTACTATATCCCCTATCCGGAAGGGATTGGGTTGTGCTACAATCGCCTGGCGGTTGTTCCCGCAATTTTCCAGGGTGAATTTCAGATCCCTGGTGAAACACTTAAAAGTTTCGGCGTTCCATTCACATCTCTTGATAGTGTTGTACTCGACAAACGTGTCGAGTCCCAAGGGCGGGTTGCGGTGAGAAATGGTTGGTGATAAAGAGAGCGTCTTAGTCAGGCTTACTTGAGTTTGGAGTTTGGCAGGTGTCTTTGGCGAAACCTTTCCCAGAAGTAAAGTATCGCTGGTAAGCTATTGACATGGTATCAAGTTAGCCGGCTTGTTGGATACCATCTCCGGTGTTGACACGGGAAAGGGTGATTCTATTAATTCCGTTTTGTTGTCGAGTACCCACGGGCGCCCCAAAACCATGTCGTAATTTAGATTCTTGACAATGTAAAAAGTCCCGCGCATTGCGATGTTTCCTATGTTGATCCCAAGACTAGCGTAGCCAAGCGCATGCAGGTGATTCCCCTCGTGGTCTTTGATATCCAATGGGGAGTGAGTGGCCTCTTGTTTTGTTACTCCTGCCTCTTTCAGGGTCTTGAACGTAACAATGTTGAACTCTGAGGCTGAGTCGATGAGCGTGTTGTCCAACTTGGCGTCCTTTAAGCGGGCCACAGTGAGAAGTCACCAGTTGTGCTTCTCGGCAGGGGCGCCAGGCAAGATCTGTTCCTCAGGTGTGTTTTTTAGTGGCAGGGTGAAGTCGCTTCCCAGATATTATGTGGTTGAGGGCTGCGAAAGCGTCTTGACGTTGCTCCTTGGAAAACTAGAGGATTTCGCATATGTGCTGCATCATGGACTGTACTATTTCGTGTATGGAGTCCCTAGAGATTTCACAGTTTCTTATGGGAAGCGGATCTCTATGTACTTCTTCATTTCTTAGTCGTAACTCCCCTGCCTCTATCCTTTCTTTGAAAATGCTTTTCAACCTGTTGCAGTCGCTGGTTGGATGACTGACTAATCTGCAGTAGTGACAAAATATGGGATTTGCCATCTCTTCATCAGTATGTGGGTGCCGAGGATCCGGTATCCTGATGACACCATCCTGGACCCATGTTTCCAGAAGTTCGATCACTTCCTCGATCGGAAAAGGGAAGTCCGAGTCGTCTCCTCTGGCTTCAGGGCGACGTTCATAAGGCTTGTTTGGGGCCTTTCTCGGGGCTTCCCTTCGTGATGGGGCCGTGCGCCTAAGGTGTTGATCCGTTGGAGTTGTTTTCCTCTTTCCTCTTTCATCCACCATGCTCACGGATGAGGGGCCGGTGTTGTATGGCTTGTTGAGAAAACGCGGGCTTCTTCGAACTTCTCGTGTATCTTCATTTATGGGAGGCCAAGTTCTTTCCAACAGGGCTGGCGCTGTCGTGGATGATCGTTTAGCAGCTTCGTGGAGTTCGGAGAAGGTCTGGAATCGTAAGTTTTCTAGTAAATCCCGATAGATGGGAGTCATGCCATTGATGCACGAATTTATTAGTTGTTGCTCAGTCGCACCCGGGTCGTGGAAGTCCAGTGCTTGAATTCTGAATCTCTTGACAAAATTGTTTGGATGTTCGTCATTATGTTGGAACATTCTTCCCAGATCTGAGAGAGTGACTTGCTCGGACAAAAATAAATACTTCTTGTAAAAGGACGTAACCATTTCACCCCAATCGCGGATGCTGCCTGGGACGATGCAGTTGTACCATGTGTATGTTCTTCCAGTGAGTGACTTTGAAAATTATCGCAGGCGGAGAACACGATTGTATTCGTGCTCACCTAGAGCCTCTAGAAATCGTGAGACATGTTTCCTTGCATTGCCGGTTCCGTCGTATAAGGCAAACTAAGGGGATGAGTATCCTCTTGGGAGGATAATTCTCTAGATTTCAATTGGATAAGAAGGTTGGTATTGATGTACATCTGTGTCGTTCTTGATTCGGTTTTGTAGGAGTCGTTCCAGTTCTTCACGTGTTACGAAATCCAGTGGGTGATTTCCTGCCTCTGGGTTCCTAATGCGGATTTCCTTGCTTGCATTGGTGTGCTCAGTTGCGGTGCCAATTCCAAGATCATTGGGAGTGCTTGACCTTGGCGATGTCTGGCGTATCTCTCCTGGGGTGTGACATTAGCATCAAGGTTGTCGGAAGCGTCTGCTCTTGATTCAAGTCGTCGTGGCTACCGTGGAAGTTGCTCCGTTAAGGATTTGAGGAAGACGAGCACCTCCTTCTGGGTCGAAACCATATCCGTTTGAGCCCTGGCTAGAGCCTCCTGCCTTTCCATCAAATACGTGATGGTGAAATAAGGTTTGCCTCCTCTGTTATCTCGCCCCGGCGATTGAGTAGATGTTGTGGCTCGAGTGGTGATCGGAGGCATCATGACCGCTGAAACACTAGTGGTGGCAGCGGCGGTACGAGCCCAGGTAACTAGCGGCGTGACACCTGAAGGGCTGCCCTCAGTGTTGTTTGAGTTAGCGGATGGTGCATAGACATTTGGAACGAAAGTAGCCCTGGCCCTGGTAACAGGAGGTGTAACACTTGGAGGGGTACTTTCCATGCTGCCAAGATCGGAAGGTAACGCAGAGGCATTGGTGGAAGGAGCATTTGTGCTAGGGGAGGCTTCTATGTTGGCGCCTTCAGAGTTTGTCGCGGACCCAGATCTTAGTTCTACCATGTTGAGCGAATGTCAAAGCATATTTCGGACTAAAGATCAGTTTTTGTAACCAAGAGATTGAAACTCCCGCTGTGGTCGCCAATTGTTTATGGGAGAAAATCTCCTCTACCGAATTTGGTAAATTCGATGATGAAGAGACTAGTTTAAACCCTTAAACAAATGTGCTGCACGCGAGCACTTTTGATTCGAGATATCAATCTGTACAACTATGGCCTAAACCAAGTAGATGGCCATTCCAGATTTGCTTCGGTCACAAAGTGGAGGAGAAGGGTTGATTTGGGGAGGATAGCGAAGAAGGGTGATGAGACCAGAGAGTTCTGGCTAGGTAGTATCTCGACTTATATCATAAGTGTAGAAGCTTGCTAGTGATGAAAACTTTAGAGAGAGCTTGCAAAGTTGCTATCTGATAGTGTTGTATTTTTCCTGACCAAGACTTGTGTGTTTTGGCAGAATATGTGAAACCTATTTATACAAGTGAGATTGAACGTACCCTGGCCTCATTAAGGAATTGAGTAAATGTGTCAATTAAAACATAGGAGGTGGAAACCGCTGGATTTATGGTGAAAAACGTTTTCACCATAAATTTCCTTATTTAATTGACCGTATTCATTCCTTGCACGTCTTGATTTATTGCGAGCGTAGCGTACGCTGCACGCTGTGACCGCCAAACCAAAACCCCAAGAAAGCATCCCCAGTTTGTGTTGATGTCTCGAGAGTGGGCGCAAGTGGCAATGCCAAAGTTGCTAGTGAAGCGTTGTGGCATGTGCCAATAGCATGTGCGGGATATCTCGACCGCAAGTTTTACTTTGAGTGCGGATGGAAATGCCAAAGTCGCATGGTGGAGCATTTGGCATGTGCAGAATGCCTTGGCCGCGAGTTGCACTTTGAGTGCGAATGGAAATGCCAAAGTCGCTAGTGGAACATGTGTGGCATGTGCCAATGTCATGTGCGGAATGCCTTGGAAATTGGCTAGAAGGTTGTGGATAAAAGTGGCTAGTGGTTGCGTGTTGGCATGTGCCAATGGCATGCACGACCACTTTGGCCAAGTCGCGGGCCCTACAATGGTATAACAGCTTTGGAATAGAAATTGGCTGGTGGTTGCGTGTTGGCATGTGCCAATGGCACGCACGACCACTTTGGCTAAGTCGCGGGCACTACAATGGTATATCGGCTTGAAAATAGAAATTATCTAGTGATGCGTGTTGGCATGTGCCAATGGCACGCACGGCAATTGGGCCAAGTCGTGGGCGCTAGCTGGGCATAGCGGCTTGAAAATAGAAATTGGCTAGTGATGCGTGTTGGTATGTACCAATGGCACGCACGGATATTGGGCCAAGTCGTGGGCGCTAGGTGGGCATAGTGGCTTGAAAATGGAAATTGGCTAGTGATGCGTGTTGGCATGTGCCAATGGCACGCGCGGCCAAGTTGACCTAGTTGCACGGTTTTCAAGCCTAGGGCGCTATTTTTTGCATGTGCCAAATGATATAGTGGCTTAGAAATTGGCTAGTGGTGCGTGTTGGCATGTTCCAATGGAACGCACAGCAATTTGACCTAGTTGCACGGTTTGCAAGCCTAGGGCGCTATTTTTGGCATGTGCCAAATGGTATAGCGGCTTAGAAATTGGCTAGTGGTGCGTGTTGGCATGTGCCAATGGCACGCACGACCAAGTTGACCTAGTTGCACGGTTTTCAAGCCTATGGCACTATTTTTGGCATGTACCAAATGGTATAGCGGCTTAGAAATTGGCTAGTGGTGCGTGTTGGCATGTGCCAATGACACGCACGGCCAAGTTGACCTAGTTGCACGGTTTGCAAGCCTAAGGCGCTATTTTTGGCATGTGACAAATGGTATAGCGGCTTAGTTTGGCATGGTTGCATGTGGGTGCAGTATGTGGTTTGATTTTGGCGTCGTTGACATGGTGCGCAGTATGCGTCTTGGTTTTGGCATCGTTGCCATGGTGCGCAGTATGCGGCTCTGTTTTGGCATCGTTGCCATGGTGCGCAGTATGCGGCTTGGTTTTGGCGTCGTTGCTATGGTGCGCAGTATGCGGCTTGGTTTTGGCGTCGTTGCCATGGTGCGGAATATGCGTCTTGGTTTTGGCGTCGTTACCATGGTGCGTAGTATGCGGCTTGGTTTTGGCGTCGTTGCCATGGTGCGCAATATGCGGCTTGGTTTTGGCGTCGTGGCCATGGTGCGCAGTATGCAGCTTGGTTTTGGAATTAGGGTTCTGTGTCGAAAACCCTAATATGGTATTTTGAAAAAATACCCCCATTAATTATTGAGACCTGAATTAAATGCTCTTATTTAATGTGTTTCTGGTAACACTAAGTCATGGGGTTTTACGATTTTACCCTTTATCTAAAATCCACCATCGACAACGGGATTATGTGGATTGTAAAAGGAAGTTACGTGAGTTAATTAGAGAACAATATTTCATCTATTAGTTGTAACTCTATCTTAGGAAGGAGTTTAATACAGGCAAGAGATGCGTAGAGGTTAAGAAAATCACCGAAAATATCTGTAACTTGGCCGTGAAGAAGAGGAAATATATCTAAGATTTTGGAGAGAATTTTATAGCCTGTTATATATATATATATATATATATATATAAGAAGTTGGAGAGACTACAAAAGATATCGAGAGTTTTGGGGTAGAGAAGAGGCAGAAAATCACATTGTAGGAGGAGTTGCAGCAGCAGTAGGTGAAGAGGAAGAAGAAGAGTTACAGACGACAGAAAAGAAGTGTCTTTCTCAAGAACACGAAGAACAGACACATACAAGCAGTCTTATTTAAACAACGCAATATAAGTATCTCTATTGAACAGATCACATATATCATGAAGTTGTCATTTTTTTTCTCTGTAACAAAGCAACACCCGTTGTAACATCTGCTTGTAACGCCACTACAATGCTGCAAACTGTCTTCCTTATTAGTTTTCTCATGTTTTTCGCCTATTTGAGCTATGAACAACTATTTTGACCACGTGAATAATATGAGGAGCTAAACCCCAACACTGAGATGACGGAGGAAGCCATATTTCATGCATGTGGTAATTATATTTAATTCTTTTATGACTTTTTGCATGGATTATTAATTGTTTTATGGTTTTTATTGAATGGTTGTGATTTCAATTGATGTGTTATACTTAGGATAAGTCTTTTGATATTCCATGCTTTAGATTTACAGTCGTTCCTTTTCAAAAATATACCTTGGCAAAGAAACAGAGTCAATATTCTATTTGATCTATAATTATCTAGAATAAATATATGAATCACATGAATGAATTTATTGGTGGAATCCTAAGTCCCAGCCTCTCGTAACATTGTTATCATCTTTTACAAATTTTCTAAGTGAAATCAAAATTAAGTCTAAAATCAACAACTTCCCAAGTCTGAGAATCAAACCCTTTACTTACCACTTCAAAACTACATCATTTTTTGGTGCCGTCGACGCGAACTTGTTTTTAGGTTAGTTTTTAGATTTATTTTATTTATGTATTTCTTTTGTTAGATTTTACTCTGGGTATTTTTGTTTTTGGTTTGCAGGTTTTGCTGGAATCTAAAGGTGGAAAGTTGGACTTACCTAAAAGAGCATAAAATCTCAATCTCTTATTTATTTTATTTTTAGATTTTATTTATTTTTGGAACTTTTATATTTTGTTTGCTTGTTTGTATATATTTTATATATAAAAAAAAAACACAAACACAAAAGCACACGGGCACTTCATATTGCATCGTCTGGCACCGATTAGTAGGAAAACACGTGGTTTAGTACGGTGAACCCTTTGGACGTTATCATCCGAAACACCACAAGCCTTAGACTCGTACATTTGATCAGTCTCTGACTATAGGTATATTTTGCTAAAGGTAATGCAAGCCTACCAAAATAGTCAACCCAGCATTTGCATTTGCACGTGCACATAAAAATGTCGCACTGGTATTATAATAGCCAATACAATGATTATTCGACTGAGCAACATGGACATTACCCCAATTATGACTATAGTGCGAATAATGGTTGGGAACACCCTTTTGAAGGATATAGGTCATACCATGGTGAGCCCAATTACTATTCACACGTGCACCGGTCATGCAAGCAAGAAAATAAGGAATATTATAGTACTAGTACCTCGTCTTTGGACGACTTAATTAAAGAGTTGAAAACTAGCCCTTATTATGATCCTTCCGTTCCTATTCTTCCTTAAGAAGAGTCTCTCAAACTGATGGTTGTTCCTTCTGGTCATATTCTCGCTCAATCTGATGACTGAGAATACAAATAGGTTTGTGTTAGAGACGAACGGAAGAATTGCTCGAAATAATCTTTATTACCAATTTATCCTTAAAAATGAGAATAGTTATTCACATGATCGAGATGAAGAGGTTAGAATAGAAAACACTACATGTTTAGACAAGGTTCAACCATCTTCATATTATGATGATGAGGATAGTGTCGATGAAGAGTTTGAAATATGTAGTCATAATAATAAGGAAATTGTTACACAAATTGAGCCTTATGATGATAATGTTATTTCTAGTTCAAATTCAAATAATTTTAATAATTATTCACCTAATCAAAAGGATGAAGATTTGACCTGAGATACTCCCATTTTAGATGATGTAGTATTTCCTTTTGATTACGAAGCCGATATTGGTTTAGAGGAACGAGTTTATTCTGAGAATAATATTTTAGAGTCTAGAGATTTGGAAACATTAGTCTTAGACGAAGAAGATGAACTCGTAGAGCTTTTAAATATTGTGAGGATGCATCACCTGAGTATAACCTACAAGAAGCAATTGACCATTTTCAGGATTATGATGATCTAGAAATTAGGCAAATTGTAGCTAGTCTATCTAGAGACACCCAAAATTCTAAGTTTGGGGGTGATTATCATTCTCCATGTGCCTTACCTTTATCTCTTATCGAGATCCCTCACTTGGGACTTGACATATGTGCCTCAACCATTTTAAAAAATTATCTTCATACACGTTTTCCTGAACCTAGTAATGTCCATAAGGAAGTTCAGTTGTTAGAAACCCATCCTATGGTTGATGTGGTTTACCCAGTCTATGATACCCATATTGATTTTGTTTTCCCACCAAATATTTTTCTTCCAAATGTGGGAACGTTTGAATTTGAAATGTATCAATTATTAAGTTCTGATACTAAACCTAATTATTTTAGGAATATAGAAACGACACATTTGCTTAAGAGTGACCACCACTCTCATTATGGTCAGTTTTGTAAGTTAAATATGATTGACTTAGAGGATCCTCAATTATTCAGGTTATTATTATGTGCTTCAATTTTTTTTACAGACTTTATAACCTGATCTTTTGAATCTTACTTATGAGGAGGGGCAACCCATGAATATATTTTATTTAGACCTCTTTATTGAACCTGAACATGAACCACAACTAGATGTAGTTTTCTTAAACATGAAACTAGAAAAAGGTATGCTATGTTTATTCTTGGTTTGTTGCAGTTTCCTTTTATCTGCGTTAACACTTTTTGATGCAGATGATCCACAGTTGATCCGGCTATTTCTATATGATTCGAGGTGATTAATTTTTTTCATATGTCTGGATGAAGTCGTTAAACTTAGCACTTCTTGGGAGGTAACCCATGCTCATGCAACACGGTTATATCCTTCCTTAACTCTTTTTACTTCAAATGGTAAAAGTTTCTCCTTGTTCATGCTTTTAATTTCATCTTTAGAACATTGAGGACAATGTCAGATTTAAGTTTGGGGGTATGGGAGAAACTTTTTAGTTGCATAATTAAACTCCAGAGCCTAGAAATTTATGCTTATTAAGGATGGCACTAACCAATCTAAGTGGATGGAAGCATCTTGATTGTAGGAGTTGTGAAACCAATTTGATTAGATGGAAACATATAAAGAGTCTATTCATAAAAGCACAGAGCTCAGGTGTTAGAATAACATGGTAGTTTCGCCATATCTCGTTGAGTCCTTTTCACTTCTGTTTTTATTTTTGTTTTCTTTTAAAATATGTTTTTATAAGTGATTAGGTGGGGCTCTTGAATCAAGTTGTTACCACTTCTAGGGTGAAATAAAGTAACTAAGTTACTAAAAAAAAAAAAAAGGATAGACCAATCATACCAAATGGAATAATTCTAAAAAATAAATAAACACTTGGATAGCAATATGTGTGTTTTCTCCTTGTCTCCGTCGCCTAAACAAGCGTGGAATGCAAGATCCACGGGAATTACCATGTAATCTGCTGACAAGAAGCATACGTTTGGATCTGCAAGATCTAATCATGTTGTTAAAAAAATAATAAAAAATAAAAAATAAAAGTTAATTGTTCAGTGAATAAATTGACCGTTGGTTCCCTTGTATATGCCAGACGAGTTGATCTAGAATTAGGATTATCGGCCACCGGTTCCCTTGTATATGCCAGTTGTGTTGATATTAGTCAGACCAGTGTATCAGTCCTTTAGGATAGGTTCATTTTGGCAGTAGCCTTCAGACAGATATGAGAAACACCGTTTGCCTAGTCAACATCAAAACCATCTACGTTTTCTCTATATCCATTTTCTTAATCTATCCATGTGATTTGTTGACTCCGTATATTGATGTCCATAGTGCAACTATCTGAGTAGAGATCTGTCACCTATATATGAATTTTAGTATGCTTGAGCGCAAACTCGTGTACAACAATTGGAATTTTGTATCAAGGTACTTCCCTCTATAGTCAATAAGTATGCCAACCAGGGAGATTCTTTAGTGCCTTCCAAGGTTCTGCGTAGATAGATAGGGTCTGGAGTAAAGGTTTTGTTGGTATATCTCTGTTAATCCCTCCCGAGACTATAACTCGGCCACTAGGGCCACCTATGGGTTTAAAGGCTTATTGCATACGCTAAATGCAATCGACGATGCCTGCGACAGTTAGTTAGGATTTTGTAAATTTGATTTGCTCGGGACTAGCAAATAATAAGTTTGGGGGTATTTGATAGACGCATTTATGTGTCTATTTTCATATCAATTTTCTATATTGTTAGTACCCGTTTTTGTTCTTATTATGGTGTTTTATGTGTATGTAGGTATTTTTGTGCAATAAACGTTTTTGGAGAAATCGTCTCGAAAAGTTGCACCCGGAGGACACCTACTATTCGGACTCTCATTTTGGATAAGGGACACCTCAATTATTAAGGGGAACTCCACTTATAAGGGGAACCATAGTTTGTTATTTACACTCTAGAGTTTGCTAAGGGGCACCCATTTCTTCCTCGGATGAAACTGGTTTTGGAGGGACTTTGTTTTTCAAACCTGCGAGTATGCTGGATTGATATTTGGGGAGGTATAGTCGGAGTTTTGGATGTATTTGGACTGGTATCAATCTGTAAAGACAAAACAGGCTTGTTGATGGGCTTTGATTCAAAGGGAATGGACTTTCAACATGAACAGAGTTGGATAGTTTCTCGGGTGTAATTAAGGAAGTTCATTGAAGATTATGCGTGAGATTTTCTCAGAATTTTTCGTGGTGATATATTGATATCAACTTGGTTCGACAAAATAGGGATAGTTTGTGTCTGAGATTCGGCTAAAAAGGAAGGGGAAGAATAATATATGGGATTATGTGGATTGTAAAAGGAAGTTACGTGAGTTAATTGGAGAACAATATTTCCTATGTTAGATGTAAGTCTATCTTAGGAAGGAGTTTAATACAGGAAAGAGATGCGTAGAGGTTAAGAAAATCACCGAAAATATCCGTAACTTGGCCGTGAAGGAGAGAAAATATATCGAAGATTTTGGAGAGAATTTTATGGCATGTCGTATATATATAAGAAGTTGGAGAGACTACAGAAGATATCGAGAGTTTTGGGGTAGAGCATATGCAGAAAATCACGTTACAGGAGGAGTTGCAGCAGCAGCAGGTGAAGAGGAAGAAGAAGAGTTACAGAGGTGAAAAAAGAAGTGTCTTTCTCAAGAACACATAGAACATACACATACAAGCAGTCTTATTTAAACAGCGCAATAGAAGTATCGATGTTGAACATATCACATATATCATAAAGTTGTCATTTTTTTTCTCTATAACAGGGCAACACCCGTTGTAACAGCTATTTGTGACGCCACTACAGTGTTGCAAACTGTCTGCCTTATTAGTTTTCTCTTGTTTTTCACCTATTTGAGATATGAACAACTATTTTGAGAACGTGAATAATATGAGGAGCTAAACCCCAACACTGGGATGACGGAGGAAGCCATATTTCACGCATGTGGTAATTATATTTAATTCTTTTATGACTTTTTGCATGGATTATTAATTGTTTAATGGTTTTTATTGAATGATTGTGATTTCAATTGATGGGTGATACTTAGGTTAAGTCTTTTGATATCCCATGCTTTAGATTTACAGTCGTTGCTTTTCAAAAATCTACCTTGGCAAAGAAACAAAGTCAATATTCTATTTGATCTATAATTATCTAGAATAAATATATGAATTGCATGAATGATTTTATTGGTGGAATCCTGAGTCCTTGCCTCTCGTAACATTGTTATCATCTTTTACAAATTTTCTAAATGAAATCAAAATTAAGTCTAAAATCAACAACTTCCCAAGTCCGAGAATCAAACCCTTTACTTACCACTTCAAAACTACAATAGTTTTTGGCGACGTCGACGCGGTCTTGTTTTTAGGTTAGGTTTATTTATTTCTTTTGTTAGATTTTACTCTGGGTATTTTTGTTTTTGGTGTGCAGGTTTTGCGGGAAGCTAAAAGTGGAAAGTTGGACTTGCCTAAAAGAGCAGAAAATCTCAATCTCTTATTTATTTTATTTTTAGATTTTATTTATTTTTGTTAGTTTTTATTATTGGAACTTTTATATTTTGTTTGTATATATTTTATATAAAAAAAAACACAAACACGAAAGCAAACGGGCACTTTATATTACATCGTCTGACACCGATTAGTAGGAAAACATGTGGTTTAGTACGGTGAACCCTTTGGGCGTTATCATCCGAAACACCACAAGCCTTAGACTCGTACCTTTGACCTGTCTCTGACTGTATGTATATTTGGCTAAAGGTAACCCAAGCCTACGAAAATAGTCAACCCAGCATTTACATTTGCAGTGCACATAAAAATATCGAACTGGTATTATAATAGCCAATACAATGATTATTCGATTGAGCAACATGGACATTACCCCTATTATGACTATAGTTCGAATTGTGGTTGGGAACGCCCTTTTGAAGGATATAGGTGATACCATGCTGAGCCCAATTACTATTCACACGTGCACCGGTCATACGAGAAAGAAAATAAGGAATATTATTGTACTAGTACCTCGTCTTTGGACGACTTAATTAAAGAGTTGAAAACTAGTCCATATTATGATCCTTCTGTTACTATTCTTACTCTAGAAGAGTCTTTCAAACTGATGGTTGTTCCTTCTGGTCATATTCTCTCTCAAGCTGATGACTGAGAATACAAATAGGTTTGTGTTAAAAACGAACGAAAGAATTGCTCAAAATAATCTTGATTACCAGTTTATCCTTAAAAATGAGAATAGTTATTCACATGATCGAGATGACGAGGTTAGAATTGAAACCACTACATGTTTAGACAAGGTTAAACCATCTTCATATTATGATGATGAGGATAGTGTCGATGAAGAGTTTGAAATATGTAGTCATAATAATGAGGAAATTGTTACACCAATTGAGCCTTATGATGATAATGTTATTTCTAGTTCAAATTCAAATAATTTTAACAATTATTCACCTAATCAAAAGGATGAGGATTTGACCTGAGATACTCCCGTTTTAGATGATGTAGTATTTCCTTTTGATTACGAAGCCGATATTGGTTTAGAGGAACAAGTTTATTCTGAGAATAATATTTTAGAGTCTAGAGATTTAGAAACATTAGTCTTAAACGAAGAAGATGAACTCGTAGAGCTTTTAAATATATGTGAGGATGCATCACCTGAGTATAACCTACAAAAAGCAATTGACCATTTTCAGGATTCTGATGATCTAGAAATTAGGGAAATTGTAGCTAGTCTATCTAGCGACACCCAAAATTCTAAGTTTGGGGGTAATTATCATTCTCCATGTGCCTTACCTTTAGCTCTTATAGAGATCCCTCACTTGGTAATTGACATATGTGCCTCAACCATTTTAAAAAAATTATCTTCATACACGTTTTCCTGAACCTAGTAATTTCCATAAGGAAGTTCAGTTGTTAGAAACCCATCCTATGGTTAATGTGGTTTACCCAGGCTATGATACCCAGATTGATTTTTTTTTCCACCAAATATTTTTCTTCCAAATGTGGGAACATTTGAATTTGAAATGTGTCAATTATAAAGTTCAGAGACTAAACCTAATTATTTTAGGAAAATAAAAAAGACACATTTGCTTAAGAATGACCACCACTCTCATTATGGTCAGTTGTGTAAGTCAAATCTGATTGACTTAGAGGATCCTCAATTATTCAGGTTATTATTATGTGCTTCTAATTTTTTCCAGACTTTAGAACCTGATCTTTTGAATCTTACTTATGAGGAGGGGCAACCCATGAAAATATTTTATTTAGACCTCTTTATTGAACCTGAACCTGAACCTCAACTAGATGTAGTTGTCTTAAACAGGAAACTAGGCAAAGGTATGCTATGTTTATTCTTGGTTTGTTGCAGTTTCCTTTTATCTGCGTTAACAATTTTTGATGCAGATGATCCACAGTTGTTCCGGCTATTGCTATATGATTTGAGGTGATTAATTTTTTTCATATGTCTGGATGAAGACGTTAAACTTAGCACTTCTTGGGAGGTAACCCATGCTCATGCAACATGTAATATCTTTCCTTAAATATTTTTACTTCAAATGGTAACAGTTTGTCCTTGTTCATGCTTTTAATTTTATCTTTAGAACATTGAGGACAATGTTAGATTTAAGTTTGGGGGTATGGGAGAAACTTTTTAGTTGCATAATTAAACTCCAGAGCCTAGTAATTTATGCTTATTAAGGATGGCAATAATCAATCTAAGTGGATGGAAGCATATTGATTGTAGGAGTTGAGGAACCAATCTGATTAGATGGAAACATCTAAAGAGTCTATTCATAAAAGCAAGGAGTTCAGGTGTTAGAAATAGCATGGTAGTTTCGCCATATCTCGTTGAGTCCTTTTCACTTCTGTTTTTAGTTTAGTTTTCTTTTAAAATATGTTTCTCTAAGTGATTAGGTGGGGCTCATGAATCAAGTTGTTACCACTGCTAGGGAGAAATAGAGTGACTAAAAATAAATAAAAAGACTAGACCAATCAGACCAAATGGAATAATTCTCAAAAATAAATAAACACTTGGATAGCAATATGTGTGTGTTCTCCCTGTCTCCATCACCTAAACAAGCGTGGAATGCAGGATCCACAGGAATTACCATGTAATCTGCTGACAAGAAGCATGCGCTTGGATCCACAAGCTCTAATCATGTTGTTAAAAAAATAAAAAAATAATTAATTGCTCAGTGAATAAATTGACCGCTGGTTCCCTTGTATATGCCAGACGAGTTGATATAGAATTAGGATTATTGACCGCTGGTTCCCTTGTATATGCCAGTTGTGTTGATATTAGTCATACCAGTATCTCAGTCCATTAGGATAGGTTCATTTTGGTAGTGGCCTTCAGACAGATATGATAAACACCGTTCACCTAGTCAACATAAAAACCATCTACGTTTTCTCTATATCCATCTTCTTAATCTATCCATGTGATTTGTTGACTCCGGACATTGATGTCCATAGATAAACTATCTGAGTAGAGCTCTGTCACCTATATATGAATTTTAGTATGCTTGAGCGCAAACTCATGTACAACAATTGGAATTTTGCATCAAGATATTTCCTCCTGTAGTCAATAAGTATGCCAACCAAGGAGATTCTTTAGTGCCTTCCAAGGTTCTGCGTAGATAGCTAGGGTTTGGAGTAAAGTTTTTGTGGGTATATCTCTGGTAAGCCCTCCCTAGACTATAACTCGGTCACTAGGGCCACCTAGGGGTTTAAAGGCTTATTGCATATGTTAAATGCAATCGACGATGCCTGCGACAGTTAGTTAGGATTTTGTAGATTTGATTTGCTCGGGACTAGCAAATAATAAGTTTGGGGGTATTTGATAGACGCATTTACGTGTCTATTTTCATATCGATTTTCTATATTGTTAGTACCTGTTTTTGTTCTTATTATGGTGTTTTATGTGTTTGTTGGTATTTTTGGGCAATAAACATTTTGGGAGAAATCGGCTCGAAAAGTTGCACCCGGAGGACACCTACTATTCAGACTCTCATTTTGGATAAGGGACACCTCAATTACTAAGGGAACCCTAGTTTGTTATTTTCACTCCAAAGTTTGCTAAGGGGCACCCCTTTCTTCCTCGGATGAAATTGGTTTTGGCGGGACTTTGTTTTTCAAACCCCCGAGTTTGCTGGATTGATATTTTGGGAGGTATAGTCGGAGTTTTGGATGGATTTGGACTGGTATCGATCTGTAGAGCTAAAACTGGCTTGTTGATGGGCTTTGGATCAAAGGGAATGGACTTTCAATGTGAACATAGTTGGATATTATCTCGGGTGTAATTAAGGAAGTTCACTGAAAATTATGCGTGAGATTTTCTTAGAATTTTTCGTGGTGATGTATTGATATCAACTTGGTTCGACAAAACATGGATAGTTTGTGTTTGAGATTCGGCTAAAAAGGAAGGGGAAGAATAATATACGGGATTAAAAGGAAGGAGAACAATATTTCCTCTGTTAGCTGTAACTCTATCTTAGGAAGGAGTTTAATACAGGCAAGATATGCGTAGAGGTTAAGAAAATCACCGGAAATATCCGTAACTTGGACGTGAAGAAGAGGAATTATATTGAACATTTTGGAGAGAATCTTATGGCATGTCGTATATATATAAGAAGTTGGAGAGACTACAGAAGATATCGAGAGTTTTGGGGTAGAGCAGAGGAATAAAATCACGCTGCAGGAGGAGTTACAGAAGCAACGGGTGAAGAGGAAGAAGAAGAGTTACAGACGACAGAAAAGAAGTGTTTTTCTCAAGAACACGAAGAACAGACACATACAAGCAGTCTTATTTAAACACCGCAATAGAAGTATCTATGTTGAACAGATCACATATATCATAAAGTTGTCATTTTTTTCTCTGTAACAGAGCAACACCCGTTGTAACAGCTATTTGTAACGCCACTACAGTGTTGCAAACTGTCTGCCTTATTAGTTTTCTCTTGTTTTTCACTTATTTGAGCTATGAAGAACTATTTTTAGAACGTAAATAATATGAGGAGCTAAACCCCAACACTTGGATGACGGAGGAAGCCATATTTCATGCATGTGGTAATTATATTTAATTCTTTTATGACTTTTTGCATGGATTATGAATTGTTTAATGTTTTTATTGAATGGTTGTGATTTCAATTGATGGGTTATACTTAGGTTAAGTCTTTTGATATCCCATGTTTTAGATTTACAGTCGTTGCTTTTCAAAAATCTACCTTGGAAAAGAAACAAAGTCATTATTCTATTTGAGCTATAATTATCTAGAATAAATATATGAATCGCATGAATGAATTTATTGGTGGAATCCTGAGTCCCAGCCTCTCATAACATTGTTATCATCTTTTACAAATTTTCTAAGTGAAATCAAAATTAAGTCTAAAATCAACAACTTCCTAGGTCCGAGAATCAAACCCTTTACTTACCACTTCAAAACTACATCATATTCATCAATTAAGGAGTGTATAAAGATACAAGAAAACTCCTACAATATTCCACAGTCAAAAATTTGGAAATTAAGAAAACTCCTACAAGAAAACTCCCACAAAGATTTGCAAATTAAGCGCAAGTTCAAAAAGAACTCTCCCCCATAAAATTTCATTCCCGAAAGAACAACAAGGACGACCTTACTTTCATAAGAAAATATAAGGATTTCTTTGGACATTAACAAATAATCATGAAACATGAATTTGTATCCAAAATACTCAATTAAATTAACCACAAGAGAGCCCATGATTAATTTAATCGGAAATGCTCAACATAAGAAAACTTAGAGAGACACACAGTACATACACAAAGATATGGATCAGGGAAATACCAATACTGCGGAATATTCAAAGATTTAATTCATTCTATTTTTCATCAATATTTGCATAGAGACGTATACTAGATTTAATCTTTGTAGACAAAAGTTCATCCTATCTTCCATCAATAGTTGCATAATGACATAATAGGCTTAACTTTTGTTGTCAAAAGTTCATTCAATTTTTTTATCAATATTTGCATAATGACATATGAAAGACTTGAATTTTGACATATATGGGACAATCATAGTTCACGGACGTACACCCTCTATACGACTCCCCTTCTCGAGGAGGTACACCCTCTCGTTCGTCGGAAAGCATTTGGGCCCAATACTTAATCCAGCAAGAGAAAAAAGCGCGGCGTTGTCCAGACTTTGGTTTCTGGTTTCCTTTTGCCGCCTATATTTCCCTTACATTGTCGGAATCTTCAGGAGTGGATGACTTCGGATGAGCAGCCTTAATAGCGGACACCATAAGCTTTGCGGAAGGAGAAATATTAACCGAAGAACTGTGCGCGATAGCCTTGCCTTTTCTTCTGTTTTCCGAGTCCTCCATCTCGTTCTGAGCCTCAATTTGACTTCCCATGGTGTTTGGAATGTTATAGAGTTCACATTAGCCACAATTAAATGATCACGAAAATCTTTATCACTTTGATTCAAAGACTTATAAAGACAGCAATTTTCGAAGACTGTATCACCATGGACAAGTAAAGCAGTAAGCGCCACTATATCTTCCCGGACTGCAGTGGATTCACCCCAAGAGAATAGAAACGTATGAGGGTCGATTCCCCAGCGCGCGCATAAGCGTACCAAGCTATCATGATCTCGTCAGACGTATCCAAAGTTTGAAGCATCTATAGCAGCTTCTATGCCTAAAGATTGGATAAGTATCTTATGATCCGGATTGGAACGAATATAATCTACCCACAGGTCCCAGGCGGCAGGAGTTTCAGCAGATGAGCACATCTTAATTAAATGAAAAACATAATCTCCCATGTGAACTGATAGACGGGGCATCTCCACAAATGAAAGAATTGGAGGAACTTATGCTTGAGGGCGGATGAGCCAACCTGCAGACGCATACAGAGGAAATGGAAGGGGGTTTAGCATGCATGAAACCCAATTGTCATCAGTCGGAAAAAGAGTGGAGCCATCGTCTGCTGCAGGTGGACGACTAAGATATTTAATCCGGGGACTGCTCCTTATTTATTCTAGTGTGTAAGGATCCGACCTAGGAGGCATGTCATGATCGGGTGACTCATTAGACATAGCGAGTGAGAAGAAAGGTAAAGAAAGGGAAAAAGATGTAGTAAAGGAATGAGCACTGAAAGGAGAGGTCTCCTTTATTTATAGAGAGGTAAAAGAAGGGGCGGTTATTGGAAAATTCAATAACTGCAGCATCCCAAGAGTCGTGAATTCAAACCGCTCAAATCCATCAGTCGTAACTGTCGAGTTGACATATCAATGTGTGACTATTGACATGGTCTTTGACTAGTCAACAGTCAGGGGACTAATGTTACTACATGAAAATAACCAATCCTAAAATAGATGGCCCCTTAACCTATCAAGGGCCGTTTTAGGATAGAAGGATTAGGGGACTAGGCCTAACCCATAAAGATGGGATAGTTCTAGTCCATCCAAGAATATATTAGACTAGTTGAGCTTTGGTCCAAGAAGAAGGCCTCTTAGGGTTTGATAATAACTTAAGGAAAGGGAAATGGTAGTTTAGTAATATATTAATCTTATGTGTATTTATCCATAAAGAGGTCATTATAAAAGGGGAAATAAGGCATACTTAAGAGACATCATTAATTCACCATTACTTCTTATAAACCTCTCTACATCTTGGGAGTAATTTCTGTGATTAGGGCTAGTTGCTCCTTCCCACGTTTTACCCCATCAATACTACGTTCATCCTGAATCATCAAACTAGCTATGTGGGGACAAGCTCTGGACCTCAGATTCACAAACCCTGTGAGGAAAATCCTGAATCATCAAACTAGCTATGTGGGGACAAGCTCTAGGCCCCAGATTCACAAACCCCGTAAGGAAAACGAAAATGATAGGATTACCGAGTCTTTGTCTCGACTCAAATCAAACAACACATGCGACCCATATTCACCCATTGATAATCCCAATACAAAGATTCCATAACCATCCAATCCACTATCGGGAGATTTTGCGGGAGCAAAAATCGGCAGGTGTAGCAGCCCTCGCAAGGAAAATGCAATGATTACATATAACTCTACGACCTTGCTTGGTATGCAGCAGATATTTGAAGCTGCTTATATCTGCTTAGACAGCAAATGCCACAAAAGCTTCTAGTTAATTTTGATCCGTTAAATTTTATAATGAACTTAGCCCATTTTCGTTGGATTTTCCCACGTTGGTTTTCTTTTTCTGTTCCGGTTATCATTTTTCGTTTTTTGATTTTCTATTCATAAATTTTTTACTTTCTCCTGTCGTTCTCAATTGGCAAATCACCCAACACTATCATTTGCATACGTTGGGGGTTAGGCTCCCTGTTCAATATTTGTGGACACATATAAGTGTCACGTACTCACGGACTATTTTTTTGAATTCTGCTCTAACCATGTGCCCCATTTTTGACCTCTTTGACTAACGTTTTTTAACAAGGTGATACCCGAAATTGGGACATTTTGCCTTTTAACCTTTTTTTTGAATTCTGCTCTAACCTTTGGTGCAAGTCTTATTATCTCCGGCTTGCCTTTGATGTGGGTTGAAAAGCTTACTTATATCTATCTAAGATATAACTCAATTTCCACATATTCCAAAGAAAAATGACATTGACGAAAACGTCGAGACGGATGAAAATTGTTCTAGATAAGTTGCTCGTGGGATGGATAGAAAGATATAGTCCCACGTGCATAAGCAACCAACAAAGATTTCATCCCACGGTTTCCTCGTGTTTTAGCACTTCTTCATCTACTTCTCCTACTTAAACATTACTTTTTTTTCTTGTTTTTTGTCCGGTACTGTGGCTGCCGATACAGTTGATCACCGATCCATCAACTGTTTACTTCTTTGGACCAAAATTTAAGTCACTTATTATTTTCAATTATTTTTGTTTATCTTTTCTTCTACTCTAGCAAATAGCAATTCATCCCACGAGCTGCAGTAAGTACCATCCCACGTGCCCTTTTCAAAAACGTCTTTGTTATCTCACTTGCCGAAATTTTGAATCCATTCCAATTTCAGTAGTAATGGGTTTTCGTCATTCCGAGTGTTGATTTCTAAACTTCTTCGAAGTTCAAACTTCAACAGCAGTCCAACGATATCTAAGCAAAGTCGTCTTCATTAGAATTTAATAGTAGTATTTGCATATGGATATCTCTTCGGAGTTGGTATGTTTCTTGACTTGTATTTTGGTTCAAGAAAATTTTCTCATTTGACTTGAGACTTTTGGTGTTGTTCTCTGAAAAATCTTTCATTTCGTCTCTTAGTGGGAGTAGTAGCTTAGCTAATAGGCTTGGTATAGCCTGACAACAACTTCATCTCTCCCGGACCATGCACGTATACGTATCACCATCAATCGAGTAGTTTCTACTTACTATTTTGTATTTTAACGTTTCGTAATTTCCTTGGTTTGGTAGAATTGATGATGACTGTGCCTGTGGCTGCTTTCCTAGTACCAGTACCAAGATCTTATCATTTATTAATTTACGTAAATTTCAAGTGTAAATAAGAATATTTCGATTATTATGATTGATATTACCATAAGATGATAGTTACATTTTATAAACGTAAGTTGATGTTTGGAAAAGATGATCTTAATTTTCATGGCCAAGAGTTATTTATTGGAACGAGATGAACTAGTATAGTTCACCACGCAAGGCTTATAGACACCCCAAAGGAAAGACCAAGGTAAGTCGGTGTCCACCGAGAAAAGGGAGTTGTAGCATTTTTGGAGGCAGAGTCAAATTGCAGTTAAGCTTAAGATTTTGGTCAAAAATTTCATCATTTGATGGAGTATAGAGAAAAAGAAGTTTTTAAGTCTGACTGACCAGGTAGGTGTTCTTTGATTGAAAACCGACTCTTAAATCATTAGTATAAAACAAACCTAGGATAAGTTTGCCTTTGTTAGTGGTGGTTAAGATTTGTTTAGACAAAGATAAATCAAGGGATGTGGTTCTCCTGACCACCCCCTACATCTCGCATGTGTGGCGTTAATTCTAATATTATGAATAAAAAATGAATACTCAAGTCAGGATCATGTGTGGCGTTAATTCCAATATTATGAATGAAAAATGAATACTCAAGTCAGGATATGGAAATTCAAAAATTATAACAAGGAGGTTCGAACTCATGACCTATTGTGTCATAAGAGTGGCCTATAACCAGTGTTCCACCTTGGTTGGAATTGATAGAAAATATAAATCAACAGTGGTGGTTTGTTCAACTTAAATACCATAATTGCTTTATTAATTAGTGTTTCACTAATTGCACATAATAAATAATCAATTCATTATAAAGTGTTTTATTAATTAGTGTTTCACTAATTGCTCATAATAAATGACTAATCATTTTTTAATTATAAATGTTTTCTTAATTAATTATAATATTTATTTCTATTAATAATTAATTTTGATAAATAATATCAATAGACATTTTCTGCGACAATGAGTAGGAGAAGAGGTGGAGGCCGAAAGATTAGTGGTGGTTAAGGGCGGAGCCAAGCACAGTTATATTTATTTTTGTTCTTTTATTGTAAAATGGGATACAAAGTCCATTTTTCACATGTATCCAACTTGCCAAGAATTTTTTCTCCCTCTCTCCTCAAAATCCTGGCCCTGCCCTTGGTTTGTGGTGAATGAAGTAGTGACGGTGAATGCTGGTGAATAGTGATGGACAATATTAATTTTATGTTGTCGTTACCACATCGATAATGCGTGGTTGGTTGTTTTTAACACTTATTTCAGGGATGATATCATACAAGACAATATTTTCATGATTATAGTTGGATCACCCAAATGGTGCCCCTGTTATCTTTGGTACTATATCGTATAAATCATGATTTTTTAATGTTAAAATAAAATTGATTGAAATACAAAAAAGAATATATACACGGAAAAAAAAAAAAACTAATCAATTGACGAAATTTTGTTCAATCTAAACCTCATACATGGCATTTGTGATTGAAAATTAGAATTGCGTCCAACAACCTATATGGGATGGGCGGCAGTGATGGTGCTAGTGATGGAGTCAAAAATTGACATTGAGGAGGCCTATTTAAAAAAAAAAAAAAAACATGTAAACTTTGGTGGACTAAACCATAAATATATATGGAAAAAGTACTATTTATAAAATAAACTAAAAAATTTATGTAATTATTAAAAATTTAAGGGGTTAGAGCCAGGTTAGTCACCTTGGCTCCTCCACTAGGTGGTGGTGGTGGATAAAAAAAGTGGATTCATATGGTTTTATGGTGGTGGCGGGTATTGGTGAAAAAAACATATTATGCTAATTTCGTAACGCCACAAAATGTGTAACGTTATATTATAAAGTATAAAACGTGGTTGATCATTTTAATATTAAAATAAACTCGATAAAACACATGTCCATTTTAAAAAAATTGGTGCAATCAATTGCCATGTTATGTAATAACTAAACGAACGACACGAATCAAGATCAGAATATATGAAATTATTTATTATGGATTTGTTTATGTAAAGAGTGGTCAGGATTTGACCTTGGCAAAGATAAATTTACCGCTGGATTTGTTTATGTAAAGAGTGGTTAGGATTTGACGTTTTATTAATTAGTATCTCATTGATTGTTCATAATAAGTAGGGTTATTTAACGTTTGGTACCCAGTAAATGTCCAACACCTAGCTTTGGTACCCAATATTTCAAATATTAGCGGTTGGTACCTTGACTATCCGTTGACTGTCAAGTTAAACGGGTTGACTAGTATTATTTACTTTTTCTAATTATCATTTTAAATAAAATATGATTTTACAGATTTACCCTAATTTTTTAAGAAAAAAAAACCATATAGAAAGTTAGAAGTTGCAGATCTCGGTGATAAAGAACATATCATCACCACTAGATCACTACTGTGATTCTACTCCTTCACCAGATTTTGCAATCCTTCTTGACGAGACTATATAAAAAGCATTCTCACATACCGACTCAAATTTCCTGAGTAAAAGCTGCAGCAATTGAAGCTTTGAAACCCATTGTTACTGAAAACATGGATTAGTAGATGATTTTGAGGAATCGGTAATTTTTCAAACCTAATATGTTTTCACTTTCCGATCCCCAAATAAACCCAATACTCATATTCTCCCCGTCATCATTTCCAAGTCGAGAAAACGGATTTTCTTTCACCACTCGTTATTTCTTGTCAAAGGAAGCAAAAACATATCTCCCATGTTGGCTGCAAATTCTAGAACATTATTAATTATTCATCTACGATCATGGCAGCAACGACCAACTCCATCTCAATCAAATCACCCACGACAGCAATAATATCGAGTCCCTTATATTCTTTTATCTTCACCACAGAATCGAGAAGCATCATCAATCGCAATCTCGGTCAACACTTCCTAACTGCCATTGATGGCAGCAAAACAACTGTTAAGCTGTTTAAAATTCCACATATAACCCACGTTTTCAAATAGCCTCAGTAACCCATTAATTCAATAGAATTCAAAATTCGCTCAAATCAAATTAACCACCATCAAGATGATGATGATCAACAATCAATCACGGCTGCACATCTTCCCTATTTTGTTGTTGTGAAACTGAAGAATAAGATGGTGGTGGACCAAAGCAAAAGTATCTCGTATTACAATCACCAAATCAATTATTAGAAACCCAATTCAAAGCTCACTAAAAGACACGAATTTTTTCATTTCATTGCAAATGGATTAGTTTATGTATCTTTACCTAATACTAAAGAGGAAGAGACGCACAGATCGTTACTTCGTAGAAAAAAGAAAAAAAAACAGGAAGGGATAGGGATATAATTGTAAAACAACATTTTTAAAAAAATTAAAATTACTGAAATTTAATAACTATTAGGTCAAAGTTTGACTCTGACGGTCAACGGCTTGTCTAGGTACCAACCGCTAATATTTGAAATATTGGGTACCAAAGCTAGGTGTTGGACATTTGTTGGGTACCAAACGTTAAATAACCCTAATAAGTAATTAAATTTCTATTATAAATGTCCCTTTAATAATCTAACATAAATACATAATTTCATTAATAAATAATTTTACTAAAAACTATATTAATTCTAATGGTGAGTATTAGCGGTAGCGGGTGTTTGTGAATAGTGGAGGCGGTAACATTACTATTGGTGGAAGAAATAGTGGCGGTGGATGGTTTTTATGGTGGTGTGTGTTGGTAATAGTAGTATATAATAATAGTTTTTGCTTTTTAGTGAGTTTTATTGACCAAGTAAAAAAATAATCTTCACAAAACATGAAACATTGTATTGTGAAAGATGTAATTGGTTGTTTTTAGCACGATTGATAAGGACAAAAACCAAATATTTCGAGGATGATACCGGAACGTATAAGACAATATGATCATAATTGTTCGATCACCCGTATTATATAAAGAAAATTGGTGTACCCGCGTAAGCGAACATTATCGCTCTCTCAAGTACTATTACATTCTTTTTCCTGAAAGACCATCAATGTCGAGTTGTTTCGCGACAACTACCTACAAAGAAAATTATGTTTGTTCATCAAAATCATCATAAAAAACTCTAAATCATAAATATAAATTTCGCCTCCGATGTTTATACAATATTTTTTATATTTTACATTCTCAAATCACGCGACCTCTTGATGACAAATCAACAATATCAAATTATGGATCAATATGTATAGGTTTCATTCACTAGGTTAGAAGGTAGAGTAGACACAGATGGGTAGATCACACAAAGCACAACATGACTGAGAATACTTTAATAATTTGGTCAAGAGATAAGGTCAAAAATTTAAGATTAAATTTCTATAGGACTAATTAGATCAGCTTCGATAGGAGCTGACTAAAATATGGATTAATAATAATTTTCACGTAAGACAATTGCAAAACATAGTTTGGCTATCTCTGCATATGTAAAGAGTGGTAAAGACTTGTCCTTCCTCAATTGCTATGTTATGTGAGAAGAAGGTGATATCTAAGATTGAGGTATAATTCAAATCTATTAGATTCATACCATTTACAACTAGATGCCTTGAAAAAAAAATTGACGTGTTGTTATTATTATTACATGCATGGGATACATTTACATTGACCACACTTGCGCAAATAGCTCACTTCGCAAATGATTGGTGTTGCATGAACTGTCTAGAATGCAACGAGGAATTTGAGGAAACAAGGCACCAGAAGCCGTGTCCGGAGTATTTTGGATATAGTAACTTAGACCCGATGTAATACTTATGTTTTTTTTTTTTTTAGTTTTTCCACAATCTGTTTATTTAAGAAAAATGAACATTGCAAATACATAACATCAACAAAAATTAGACAGATTGCGTTTGACAATAATGGCTATTGATGGTCCGGGAACGGCAAAAAAAAAAGGAATTGTTGGAGAAGAATTGTTGGGATATACAACGGATTACTTGATACGAATGAAAGAGGTATAACTATTTCGATTCTGAAATCACATAAAGTTCACAGTAGAAGATGACAACAAGTTTAAAGTTAGTAACAAATATAATATGGCTAACTAAAATGTTAAAAACAAACAAGATATATAAACTTAGAAAGCCGTGGGACTTGAAGAGGCCAATTTTGAAAACTACAATCTTAGAAAGCAACGATCCACAATACCGTAAAAAAAAATTTATAAATATTCAACGTAGAATATGTCATCTTTTGGTAAAGGATCTATTGACAACCTATTAATTTGAAATAGAATCAGGGAGTATAATATGTGTTCAAGGTTCTTTATGAGGTAATGTGTCACTAGATTGTATTCCAAGTGAAGGTAGGAACATACGAAAGTGACAAAATGTCCAAGACTTTTGAAGTTACCAAAGCCTTCGTTAAGACGAATTGTTGGGCACAATACTTTGTTGAAGATTTAATAGCAGAGGTTCGCATATATACAATCCCTTTGAAAAGGTAATGGGTACATATTTTAAACATTAATGGGTGTTGAAAAATTACAGGAAAATCATGTCATATTGGATAGTTTGTATCATTCGTTCGATGAAAAAAAATATACTATTCTCTGCCTATTTGGAGGATCGGCAACATGACCATGATAGATGAGTCAGCTGGAGCGAAATGGGAGCATGTGGAGACTTTTATGGACGATATTGATTAGTTAATTTCACTGAGATGAGCGCTGCTGACGACATATTTCCAAAAAATATTTAAACTTTCATGTTCATGTAGAGCATTATCCCATTATAAGCAATGAACCTAAATAAAAAAGTGTTTGTAAGTTAAGATTATATTTCTTTCGTTTGAGCAAATCTCCAGCAGTAAAATATTAAAGGAAAAAACAAAGAAAAAAAGAGAGGAAAATCCCAACTATTTTTATGACAAACACATATTAAATCATAAGGAGTTGATAAGTAATCGGGACACAAATTATACGATATATTAAAAATGAACCAACATCATGGCCCGTTCCATTACGACACGGGTTAAGGGTTAGTACTACTATAAACAATGCTGAAAACGTGAAGTTAATCAAATTCATTTTCATAACAATAATTCTTAGCCGACAGGAATTCTCTTGGGACAAATCATGCTCCAAACTTCACTGTTAGTTAATTTTAATTTACACACCCACACCCCGTGAAAGTTTAACATACACAGTTTAGACCAAGGTATTTCCAACAAAAAATAGGGTTATTTGGTTTTTGGTACTTATATTTTTTCCAATGTTAGTATTTGGTCTAACATTTGTCCAACTTAGAGTTTGGTACTTAAAAATGACGTTGACTCTCGTTGACTGTTTATGACCGGTCTATAATTAATTTTGTGTAATTTATTAATGGAGTTTACAAGTGTACCCATAATGTGGGCTTAAGATCTGACGTTCTAAAAAATTCAAACATTACCTACGGTCCAGATGCAAGAGCTCCTAAATAATTTAACCATCCCCATTTCACGCATCATAATAATTTTAGTTTTTTTTCTTCCACTGGTTTCCTTTGCGTCCTTTACTTCCGTTTCCATTAATACTAAAACCCAAGCTTGATCGTGTAAAGTGGAAAATGCTATTTAAATTCTCAATCAACCCCATTTCTGTTCTTTTTCACAATCATCAAAAGCACCCATATGTTGTCTTTCTTCCCCTATTAATTCCCTAATCACCCAGCAACAAGATCGATTTACTCAGCCAACTAAAATTAGAAAATCACCTCTGCAAATTAGAAGAAATACAAAAGAGATTAATCTTGAAAATCAAAAACCTATCACCACAACTCAATAAAGATGTAATAATAAGTTGATGGTTAATTAATTTGGGGATCTGAAAACCCTAACAAAGAAATTGAAGGCAATTTTGGGATCTGAAAATCCCCAATGGTTTTGACAACGGGAAGAAGTAATAAGAACAGGTGTAGGGGCGGTGGTGTTGGTACAATGGTGAGAAGGACAAAAATGGTGGTGGCAGCGGTGATGGGTTTGGATATTGCTACTGAAACGGTTGAAGAATGGTGAGAAGATTAGAGATAGAAATTGTGTTGATGACGGCGGTGATAGGTTTGGAGAAATGAGAAGATGGGTTCTGAAAATTATGGGAGGAAAGCGAGGTTATAATAGTCAATTCGGCTGATTTTTTTAATTTATTTTTTATTTTACTGTATTATTTTCTTTTTTTAAACAGGGAGTTAGTATTTAACCGAGTCAACTAAAGTCAACGTTATTTTCAAATACTAAAGTCTAAGTTGGACAAATGTTAGACCAAACACTAACATTGGACAAAATATAAGTACCAAAAACCAATTAATCCAAAAAATATAAAATAAATAACCTACGAGTTTTTTCCCGTAGGCTTTTATTATATCACTTTTTTAATAAAATACTATTCGGAATAGTATTTTCTGCGGCATCGTAATATAATAAAATCTTATACTTCCTCCGTCCCAAATTAGATGAGCTAGTTGTAGTTTTCACAATTTTTAAGGCAAGAAGAAAATGGTAGTATATTTAAGTATTTTTTACAATTATATTCTTATGAATAATAACTAGTAAAACTTAAAAATGATTTATCTCTTAAACTATACCACAGTTTTTAGTAAAATTTATACCGTTGAAAACTATTTTAAAACACCTTGATTATGTTATAAACATGTAATTATGTTAAGAATATCTAGGGTGAATCTCGTTTATTATTGGGATGTCCTTGTGTCTAGCCCTATAAATAGAGGCTCTAATATCTGTCTATTGTACACATGAATAAGATTTCTCTCTCATTCTTCCTCTTTATCTTGTGTCTCTCATTCTTTATCTTCTATTTTTTTTTTTGATCGGTAAAGAATTTGATGCTAGCGAGTTTCGAACTCAGGTCACTGGTATCATCACCCAGTGACTTTACCACTGTACTACAGTGGCACCGGCTTTATCTTCTATATTATAACACGTTATCACGCACGTTTGCTCTACCAACATGAGCGCGGAAGATTATAAGTTAAGTGCACATATAATCCCGTATTTTCGTCTGATCAATATACATATTTTTCTTTTTTAGTTTACATCTAAAATTCACGAATTTGTTTTCTTATTAGTGTTTGTAAGAAACAACCATATACTGATGATCTATTTTATCTTTTGTGTAAATCTCAACAATGGTGGACAACTGGATTCACACGTTTCTAGGAGGTATTATCAAATCCGTAATCATGTTTGGTTGTGTGGCTGTTTGGTCCGTCATACTATTGGAGATCGATAATGGACACGGTACACACCGATGATGTAATTCGGATGTATCGGTTTGTTCTAACTTCAACTTGGAACACGGTGTATTAAATTATTGTATCCCCTATTCTTTTTATTTTAGTGATATTTTTTTTTTACTTCAATGAAATTTTTTGTGTGATGGATTTTGTATCTTCAAAACTGGAGCAATTAAAATCCATTTGTTAACCCTAAAACGATATGGACTTTATTTATGGGGCATGGTTTTCGGTTTTTATTCTGTTAATGAAACTGAAATCACCAAAAATTGGTGTCTTTTTTTTTCTCTAATTTTTTTTATAGAGAAAGAAACAGAAAATCCATCAATAGATGGTTTATAGTTTCCATCCTTCTAAAAGAAACTATAATCACCAAAATTGGTGTTGACGCAATTGAAATACCTTTACGGTAATTAATCACGTGCATGGTTGAAAAACCTACGGCCAATTAAGTTTGGTATCTTCTTCCATTGGAGGAAGATCATGTGATTTTTATATATTGTTTCTATTCGTTTACAAGAAACTATCCGTAACCATAAAGTGGATTTTCCATATGCGATGACTAAAACGATTTTTTTTTCCGTTGTCATTGAAACGACTTTGGTATATCGTATCAACTTTTCTCTCCTCCGTCAATATACGGAGATGAGATGTAAAATTTGCCATTCGAAGAACTTTTAGCCAATATTGGTTATTGATTTCTATTCCTTTAAAGAAATCTTCATCAACCAAAAGGTAGATTTTTCTCTACAAAGAATATTAATGATTTCTTTTATTTTCTCAAAAGAATCATCTAAACCAATTGGAAATAGAATATAATTGGACACTGAAGATCAAAGGGTGCGCACCCAGCTTGTTAGCCTATATTATTAGTCCTTGTAGTGACTAAATTGATCTTGAATTTATTTTCTTTTGAAAAAAAAAAGTCCATAATCTCATTCTAAATCATTATCTCATTGGCCATAGAGGTCATGAAGTTATTTGGAGATTTATTTACATATTTTATATGTTTTGGTTGTAACCAATAAAATCTATGGTTGATGTCAAATTTGTATGTCAAAAAGACTACAATTTAATTTAATTTTTAGGACAATTTCTTATGGCTTTTGAAGTCATTATCTACGGTCCAACTGGTATGGCTAAAATCCAGAAATTATTCTGAATATATGTCCTTGATTTAATCGGATAATACTCTATGAAACTAGTTTTTGTATATGAGATGATAAATTATTATTTTTTGATCAGGGGGAGACATACACTATCAAAATCATGTGTTAATTAACTTAAAAGTTATATTTATTTCTCTCCCAATATGATCAAATCGAAAAAGCTGCCACTAATAATTGGTGTGAAAATATCTCATATAGCTTATGCCGTTTAAAAAGGCAGACTCAATCACATTTAGCAAGCATGTAGCATTTGTATGTATGCTACAGATAGCTCTAACAGAGTCTATCATAATACGACTAACAATCTCAAATCTCAAAAATTCATATCTACTCATTTGAATAGTATGATATTATCACGCCCGTGGGCACTGGTACCAGTAAATTTAGATTTTTTCAAAGTATGCATACACTGGAAATTATGTGAGATCGTGATAAGCTAATTTGGTTGTCGAATAACAAAGATGGTGGTTGTTAACCCCTCTGCAGAGGAATATCGACATATGTGATTGGTTGGCATACAATCCAATTAGGTTGGATTAATTTCTCAATTAACGCAATTTTGGATCTAAAACTTAACACTATAAATGCCGAGCCTATCAAATACAGGCTAGTGTAGTCATAATGCGTTATACGAGAAATTTTTCAAAAATGATTTAAGGGTTCCATTTTTCTCAGACCCTAGGATTGATTCAATAAATGTTTTTGTTCTCCATGTATGATGCTTTTGGCGTGGTAGTCTTTGAAGGACTCATATAGAATTCACACAAGAAATGTGGTCGGAGAACATATTAAATTTGTAATCCTTTAGGCAGCCACCTTATTTGCTTACATAAGGTTTAACAATCCTTTATGTGTTTTTAGAATTTGGTATAAAACCAAGAATCCATATTAATTAGTTGATGATTTCAACGTTATAGGTCTCTTGAGGAGTCCTTAAAAACACAAAAATCCACGTTTTAGCAGCATAAATTCTTTTTTCTTTCTTTCTTAAATCTGCAGTTAGAATTATGCTAGCCTAAACTCTTCTTTGAGATAGATTAGAGTTATTATATTTTTTGATGCTTGTCTTCTGTAAAACTCATATAGTTGAGTTGATTAGCATCCATATTTACGTCAAAAGTTGTACTCTTTTCCCTTCGTTTCAGGTTTTGTCCCATGTGGTTTTCCTGACAAGGTTTTAACGAGGCAACATCTTGTTGACGTTTAATTTTCTTTCAAAATGTTGATATTTGTTCTCTCTTTTTTCCTTCGTCCAATTTTTTTCCCATAGGGTTTTATTGGAAAGGTTTTAGTGAGGCAATTTATTCAACATGGTGGTCATCCAAGGGGGAGTTGTATAATTTTCGTTATTTGGTGGATTCCCACCATTAACTAGGTCATTCTGTTTTATTAGACCACATCAACATAAGAACCCTTAGGAATTTGGATATCATTATGATCCATATATGGTATGATCACAAACTTTACTCACCTATGGTACTATATCTGCATATTGGCACTTTGTTGAAGAAACTACATCAACTACTTTTGCAAATCATATCCGAGAAGCTAGGAATCCAAGAAACAAGTCCTCAATGTACTTAAAGAAGCGTGAAGACTCGAGAACACTACCATTAGAAGACTAACACAAAATAAGACTTCATCAACTTGGAAATTTCTCACAAAAGCATTAGTATCTCCAGCATTCAAGAAATTATTTTACCGAAATTGGCTCGACTCGAAGATTTGCAAGCCAAGATTTAACTAAAGTACTTATCAGGAGGGGTATCAAATTATAAGGTATTTTACTGGACTATCATGTTGTACTCTTTTTCCTTCATCAAGGTTTTTCACATTGGGTTTTCCTTCTCAAGGTTTTAATGAGGCAACATTTGAGTATCCAAATCTTTTCTAAGTTTTCTCAATTGTACTCTTTTCCCTCCGATCAGGTTTTGTCCTTTTGGAATTTCCTGACAAGGTTTTCACGAGGCAATTATGTCTAGCCCTATAAATAGAGGCTAACACAATGTCATCAGGGGGAGTATTATAAACATGTAATTATGTGAAGAATATCTAGGGTGAATCTCGTTTATTATTGGGATGCCCTTGTGTCTAGCCCTATAAATAGAGGCTCTAATGTCCGTCTATTGTACACATGAATAAGATTTCTCTCTCCTTCTTCCTCTTTATTTTGAATCTTTAATTGGGGGATATCAAAACTAATTGGGGGATATAGCTACAGGACAAAAACGGTGTCCCAATAGCAATTCTGGGTGACCCCCTATGTAATTTTTTTTTTAATTCCTAATCTAGCCCTCACTAATCATGTTTAGTAGTTAATAATAATTAGTATATGCTTAAGTATTTGGGGGATAGTTTAGTGTGTGTTTTGATTTTAATTTGTGTGAGTGAGGAGTAGAAGGAGAGGAAAAAAAAATAAGTGGAATTTTTTTTGAAAATGGAAGATGATTGTGATGAGAGAATTGCTGCTAAGAGGTTGAAAATTTGATTTGTTTCCTTTGAATTCACCATTGTTGCAGCTGAAAAAGCTCGGTGCCGGCATGGTATTCAACCAAAAAACCATGCCGGCATTTGTCGGAAATTTTCAAAAATTGTTTGCCACTATCCAGGGGAAATTTTTCTAGTTTTGATCTTCATAATGTTGATTTTTTTTCTGGGTTTGAACAGGTACCGGCATGGTAATCTAGTTTTCGAGCATGCCGGTACCTGTTCCGGCATAGTATTTTGCTTACATTTCTATGCCGGAACAAGATGAAAAGTACCTAGAATGTTGATTTTTTTCTTCACTTGACTACCGGCATTGACAAGAAATTATCGAGCATGCCGGTATCATGTTCCGGCATAGTATTTTTCTTAAATTTCTATGCCGGAACAGGATGAAAAGTATCCAGAATGTTCATT
Organism: Papaver bracteatum; assembly: GCA_023529315.1. Taxonomy (NCBI): domain Eukaryota; kingdom Viridiplantae; phylum Streptophyta; class Magnoliopsida; order Ranunculales; family Papaveraceae; genus Papaver; species Papaver bracteatum. The sequence goes on from JAJJWX010003528.1 coordinate 448,765, forward strand.
TTTTTTTTCACTTGAATACCGGCATTGATAGGAAATTCTCGAGCATGCCGGTATCATGTTCCGGCATAGTATTTTGCTTAAATTTCTATGCAGGAACAGGATGAAAAGTATCCAGAATGTTCTTTTTTTTTTCCTGAGACGGCACGAAGGTATAATTTTTCCAAACACGACGCGAAAGTATCATTTTCCAGACATGTAGGCCATGGTATATTTTTACTTTGCAAATAATTTGGTGGTGATTCAACACCATATGTTGTGTTTTTCATTTTAAAATTAGTTGTTTTTTATACTTAGTCAATCATTTTATTTTTGTTGTAGTTTTTTTCAATTTTTTTAAGATATGTCTAATTTTAGAACAATTAATTGGGGGATATGGGAATTAATTGGGGGATATGAATTACTTCCCCCAACCCATGGTATGTGTTAAGGGGTTATTTTTGGTTATGAAAATACTAAAATACCCTTCCCACAAAATTAAAATCAAAAACTTAAAATCAAAAAACAAAATCATATCCCCCATTTCCATCTCCACTTCTTATTAATCTTATTTAGGGGTAGAGCTTTGAAACCTAAATATTCTCCATTCCCTTTAAAATTCTAAACTCTCCCCACTCTACATCAAATTCTCTTCACTTTGGAAACGAATTTTTATTTTATTCGGAAGTGATGAAGATCATGCTGAAAGTGATGATGACCATGCCGGAATTGATTCTCGAGCATGCCGGTATCATGTTCCGGCAAATGGTCTTCATCAATTCCGGCATGGTTTTCATCACTTCCTTTTTGAATTTTTTCTGGTTTTAATCACTTCACTTGGGCCGGGCATGGTCAGTTGATATGAAGACCATGCCGGTATTGCTTTCCGGCATAGCATGTTGCTTTATTTTCTATGCCGGAAAAAAAATACCGGCATGGTCTTCATATCAACTGACCATGCCGGAAGTGGAGTGACTAAAACCAGAAAAAATTCAAAACGGAAGTGATGAAGACCATGCCGGAATTGATGAAGACCATATGCCGGAACATGATACCGGCATGCTCGAGAATTTCCTATCAATGCCGGTATTCAAGTGAAAAAAAATGAACATTCTGGATACTTTTCATCCTGTTCCGGCATAGAAATTTAAGCAAAATACTATGCCGGAACATGATACCTAAGATGCTCGATAATTTCTTGTCAATGCCGGTAGTCAAGTGAAGAAAAAATCAACATTCTAGGTACTTTTTATCTTGTTCCGGCATAGAAATGTAAGCAAAATACTATCTTAGGAACAAAATGCAGATGCTCGAAAACTAGATTACCATGCCGGTACCTGTTCAAACCCAGAAAAAAATCAACATTATGAAGATCAAAACTAGAAAAATTTCCCCTGGATAGTGGCAAACAATTTTTGAAAATTTCCGACAAATGCCGGCATGGTTTTTTGGTTGAATACCATGCCGGCATTTTAGCTTTTTCTGCAACAATGGTGAATTCAAAGGAAACAAATCAAATTTTCAACCTCTTAGAAGAATTCTCTCATCACAATCATCTTCCATTTTCAAAAAAAAAATTCCACTTATTTTTTTTTCCTCTCCTTCTACTCCTCACTCACACAAATTAAAATCAAAACACACACTAAACTATCCCCCAAATACTTAAGCATATACTAATTATTATTAACTACTAAACATGATTAGTGAGGGCTAGATTAGGAATTAAAAAAAAAAATTACATAGGGGGTCACCCAGAATTGCTATTGGGACACCGTTTTTGTCCTGTAGCTATATCCCCCAATTAGTTTCCATATCCCCCAATTAATTCTTCTAATTTTAAGCTATGCCTAATTTTTTAAGGAGAAAAGATACAAAATTTGGAGAATAATAAAAAAAAATTGAAAAACAAAAATTTGATATCATTGTTTGTGCTCATTGCGTAGCTAATTTAAAGGGCTTTTCAAATATATAAAATTTATAAAAATAAGACTTGTAGTTTGAAATATACGAGGTTGCTAAATATATAAAAAATGCATTTACTATTGTACCCTTTCTTTTTGGTTTATTTACGAAAATGTCTAATACCTTATTCCACTTCCTCTTTGGTTTATTTAAGAAAATGTCTAAAGCAAAAAAAGTAAAATTTGATTTAGAGAGACATCTTAGTCTTTTCCAGGTGTCCGGACCAAAATTCAATCTTTTTTGTGTAATTGAAAAAAATATCACGCTTCAAATTGACACAAAGTCACCATATATAGAGTCCTCCCTCACTTCGGTCGGCCTAATAACTCACTGACCAATTTACATATTCAAATACTAGAACAGTTGGTCAAGGCCATTGGCTCCCCTATTCGGAAGGAAGTTGGGCACTGCTCCTTCAAAAGCAGCCGGGTTTCTAGTTTTAGGTCAAAATCCCAAAAACGGGACCCACATTCTTGCCTCATCGACCATTTTTAGAAAGAAAACTATTCCAAGAGCCTCTATGGCGGCAGGAGGACCTACATTGAAGTACCACTACCTGACCTCTCAAGTTGTTTTTTTAGATATCAATCCAAACATCTTCAAGATACGTATGATCGGCGGCATTTGGTCAATCTTTTGGTGCTTAATATGAATAAAGAAATCTAGTATACTACTGATTTGTCAGTCAAGATTCAAGACATATATCATCGATTATTATATTCCCACATACATTTGCCAGTACCAAATTTTGTAATCTTTCGTTCAACATATCCCTATAAATTGCGGTATCTAAAGAAGCAGAAGATGCAATTAATCTTCACCCTCAATAATCTTCTCTCTTCATTCTTCTTGTTTTGATCTTTGTCAGGCACTGTTTTTGTAAAATGGGGGAGACTTTTTGGTTGATAACTTGTGGAGTGGTAGTAGCATTTGCATTAGCAAAACTACTATTCGGCAAGAAATCGTCTCTCTCCACAATGGAATGGCCAGCAGGTCCAAAGACGTTGCCCATAATTGGGAACCTTCATCAATTAGGAGGTGAAGCATTTCATGTCTGTTTGGCAAACTTGGCCAAAGTATATGGAGGTGTTTTTACCATATGGGTTGGGAGTTGGCGTCCATTTATTGTCATAAGCGATGTCGATAAAGCTTGGGAAGTTCTTGTTAACAAATCTTCGGATTATTCAGCTAGAGACATGCCTGATATTACTAAAATCATATCTGCAAACTGGAAGAATATTTCTCATGGTGATTCTAGTCCGTTTTGGCATAATTTAAGAAAAGGTCTTCAAGGTGTTGCTTTAACTCCTTTTAATGTTGCGGCTCAACATCATTTGCAAGAAAGGGACATGCAGAATTTGATCAAATCCATGAAAGAAAAGGCGTCGCAGAAAAATGGGATTTTGAAACCACTTGATTATGTTAAAGAAGAGACTGTTCGGTTACTAAGTCGACTTATCTTCGGTCAAGAGTTCGTCGACGAGGATTTCGTTGTTGGTATGCATCAAGCACTCGACGAGTTAGTAAGTATAAGTGGGTATGCAAGTTTAGCTGATGCTTTTAAATTCTGCGAGAACCTACCAAGCCATAAGAAAACTGTCCGAGCAGTTCACGCTATCAAAATTCGATTCGATAATTTGATTCGTCCGCATATCGTCTCAAATCCTCCGACAAACACTTACTTGCATTTCCTTTTATCTCAAGATTTTAGTGAAGATGTTATAATTTCCGCCATTCTTGAAGTCTATGACTTAGGTGTTGACAGCACTGCATCAACAACAGTTTGGGCTCTTACGTTTCTAGTCCGCGAACAAAAGATTCAGGAAAAACTTTACCGCGAGATCAATAACGTAACCGGAGGGAAAAGACCCGTAAAAGTTGAAGATTTGAACAAATTGCCATATTTGCAAGCAGTGATGAAAGAAACAATGAGGATGAAACCCATTGCACCAATGGCGATTCCCCACAAAGCCTCAAAAGATACTTCATTAATGGGTAAAAAGGTCAATAAAGGTACAGTGGTAATGGTAAATCTTTACGCTATTCATCATAATCCTGCCGTTTTCCCGGAACCCTATAAGTTCATGCCGGAGAGATTCCTAAAGGATGCTAATAGTGATGGAAGTTTGGGTGATATAAAGAAAATGGAGAGTTCATTGTTAGCATTCAGTGCTGGTATGCGAATCTGTGCAGGAATGGAGCTTGGCAAGCTGCAATTAGCTTTCGGTCTTGCAAGTTTGGTTAATGAGTTCAAATGGGATTGCGTTGCTGACGGGAAATTGCCTGATCTAAGCGAAGAACACTGTTTCATTCTGTTGATGAAAAACCCACTTGAAGCCAAAATTACTCCTCGTATCCATTAATTATATATTTTCGATCCCGGTCTGGTCAAAATTTGGATTGCTGGCGTCAACTTTTTAACGCATCCAAAGGTGTGATGGCTGGGGTTGGTTTTATGCATGCGTGATAAGTCGTAATCTCTTTTGAGTCTGTTGGTTTGAATAAACAAGAATATCAACTACCTTTTATGCTTTGTTTTTATGTTTGTCGCTTAGGACTTTTGTGTGTGCAATGCATTTTGTACCTACCTGCTTAGTAATTACCATCATTTTGTCCGGTGACCCAAATTATTATTTTTATTATTTTTTTATTAGAAATAAGAATTTTATTAATGTAAGTTAGTCATAATACTCCCTCCGTACCACATATATAGGCGTAGAGAGACAATTCTCTTAGTTTAAGAAAATTGCATAGGATTCATAATTTTATATGTTTTTTTTTTATTTTACCCTTCGTCTTATCTCTAACACAATTACTTATGTACAATAAATATGAGTATATATGGAAAAATTCATCTTGGAAAGCAAAGTCCGTCTATTTACTAGGACAAACAAAAACCAAAATTCCTCCTATATAATAGGGACAGAGGGAGTATGATTTTTTTTTCCTGCGAAAAAGATTAATGTATTAAACTGAATTGATACATTGTCTTGAATCAATAGATTCTCAATGACTCTGGGTGGGTTATCAAACCAACTTTTAGTGACATTATTTTTCCTGCTGAACTTTGCAAGTTCATCGGCAGGTTTATTGCATAACCTAGGAACATAATGACATATATAACCAAAAGGGAATAGTTTGTAAAATTTCTAAAGCATCAAGAAGAAATCCTTCATTCTCCTATGCGATAACTGGTGATGCGTTATTGATATAGTTGTTGATTCCTTGTAGATCTATCTCCAACACTATATGAGATAGTTGCAGCTCCTTACTCCAAGTCACCGCATCCAAAAACGCAAGGCATTCTGCGTGCTCCGAGTTCATTACTCCTGCATAGCATTTTGCTGCGCACCCTCTCCAAGTACCTGTATAATCACGTAAAATTGCACTACCAGTCAGTCCAGAGTTACTGTCATAAGAGGCATCACAGTTAATAACAAGATATGGAGATGCATGTGGTTTCCACACTAAGTTTTGAGGTGTAATGGTTAGATGGTTGTTTCTCTGAGATTGATTATGCTGATTTAATTTGCCAATGTAACATGCAAAACTGACAGCTCTTCTTGCCACCGTATTTGGATCTTTGTTTTGGAAATTTACTTCACAACGCTCATTCCATATTGTCCATGATACTGTCATACCCATTGTTAACCAATCTGTGATAATAGAATTTTGTTGCCCATTCATCATCCAATCTTCAAAAACTGCAGATATATTGTTGTGCATATTTGTTAAGACTTAAGATCCCCCTGGTGTAGACATCCATACAAACTTTCAGAAAGTACAGGTGAAGAGGATATGCATTATGGTTTCCTCATATTGACCACAGAAAGGGCAATCTCGGTTAAGATTTATGTTATTTCGAGAAAGCCTTTCTTTAGTAGGTAATATATCAGCTAAGCACTTCCACCAGAAATGCTTAATTCGCGGCCAAACGTTTATGCTCCAGAATTCCTTCCAGGTTATATTCGTGCCTTCAATTTTCAGAGAGACCTGCATGTTTCCCAAACTCAATTCATGGAGTTTATTGTAAGCTGATTTGAGAGTAAAGTTCCCATTTCTTCTCAGGTTCCAGATGAGTTTATCATGTGCTGCAGTGGTAATTCTCATACTCAGGATTAGCTCTGCAATTTCTGGTTCAAATAATTGATTCACTAGGGTATTGTTCCATTGCCTACCTCCATTTATAAAAAGCTCTTGAATCCAAATATAATTCTCAGAATCAGTATTTCCTTGTTTTGGCGATGGTGATACTGAAAGACCTGTCACCCAAACATCTAACCAAATTTTAACCTTGTCTCCACGATCAAATCTCCATCTGCTATTCTCCTTAATAAATTGAACTTGCTTTTGAACACCTTTCCAGACCCACGAACAGTCCTTTTTAGGATTTGTATGCAGTAAACTGGTACAGGGAAAATACTTTTCCTGTAAAGGTTTCACCCAATGGGCATATGATTTGATGCATATCCTCCATGCAGCTCTAACTAAGAGTGCACGATTTAGAATCTTCAGATTTTTGAACCATTGTCCTCCCAAATTTTTATGAAAACCCAGTTTCTTCCATGAAGTAATGTATGATCCTTTCTTTTCTTGTCAGTGAATCCCCACCAGAACTTACGTTGAAGTGAGTCGATCTGCTTGATTGTTTCAGCTGGTACTTGCAAGCAGTTCATCGAATAGGAAGGAATTGTAGTGGTCACTGTTCTTATCATTAGTGAAGTGCTACATTGGGACATTGAATCCCCATTCCAGGAAGACATTCTCCCTTTGATGGTGTCTGCAAGTTTTGAGAAACATTCAGTCTTCTTCTTCCCAATTAATAATGGTAGTCCTAACTATATTTCATGTGCTTGCATCTTTGGTACCTTCAGTTGTCATGTTAGTAACTTGCAAAATCTGTGTGGAACACCAGCACTTTAATACACACTAGATTTGTTAAAATTCACTAACTGACCTGGTGCTTCCCCAAAGTCCTCAATGATCTGAAGGATATTATTGACATTATGAATATCTGCTTTGATAAAAAGAAGGCAGTCGTCGGCGAAAAATAAATGTGATATTGATGGTTCTGAAGGAACCAATTCGATGCCTTGTATCATATTGTTTTGTTCAGCATGAAGGAGATGTCGTGAGAAAGATTCCATAACTATAATAAATACGTAAGGTGATAGTGTATCACCTTGTCGAACACCTCTGGTCGGTTGATAAGAAGGACAGGGAGATCCGTTGAGAAGAATCGAAATTCTTGTTGTACTGATACACTGCATTATCAAATTACACCACTGCTGGCTAAAGCCCATTTGGTGCATGACATCCATCAAGAAGAACCATTCAAGCCTATCAAAGGCCTTTGACATGTCTAGTATTAGAGTGAGCTGCTTAATTGGATCTTTCTTTTTATTCATTGTATGTATGATCTCTTGTGCAAGATGTATATTATCTGATATCTGTCGACCCGGAACATATGCTACCTGTAGTGGAGAAATAATCTTACCCATTTCCTTCTTCATTCTAGCTGCAAGAATCTTTGAGATCACTTTATATGAAGTATTACAAAGAGCAATTGGACGTAAATCCGAGGAAAACTGCTTGTTATTAATTTTTGGGATAAGAGAGACATTGGTATCATTTAAGCTTTTTAGAATGAAACATGTACGAAAGAATTGCTTCACCATCTCTGTGACATCTTCTTTAACAATGTCCCAGTGTGTTTTAAAGAAACCTGGGGGAAATCCATCCGGACCAGGTGATTTCCAATACTTCATATTCTTTAGTGATGTGTAAATTTCAGCATCTTCTGGAACCTGAGTTAATTGCATGTTATCCGTAGCTGTGATAACTTGGGGTATGCATTGTAGAATAATTTCATTTCGTTGTGGTAAAGAAGTGGTATGGAGTTCACTATAATGTTTGACTAATAAACTCTCTAAATACCTCATGGAAGTACACTAATGCCCATGCTCATCTTTTAAAGATGTGATATTATTTCTTGATCGTCTTCTATTGGCATTGGCAGGGTGATATCTTGTGTTCTTATCCATTTGTAGATAATACTCGTCCCTTGATTTCTGGCCCCAAAAGTCACTTTGAACCTGATGCCAATGTTCAATCTGGTTTTCAATGCTTTGAACTTGTTGATGTGTATTAGGATTGACATCTTCTTATTACACAGCCTCCAGTTGTTGATGCAGAAGTTGTATGTTGTTTTGGATGTTTCCAAACTTCTTCCTGTTCCCCTTAGACACGTATTGTATGGTCATGGTAAGATGTTTAGATAGTTTGAAAGTATGAGTGCCAATAACTGGCACCTTCCAAGCAGCAACAACTTCATTTTTAAGCGAATCATCACTTTCATAGTATTGGAAATATTTCTAATTTCTTCTTTTATCCCCATTAGTTATAGAAGTATCTAACATAATGGGGCAGTGATCCGAGCCAAGTTATGGGAGATGTAGTAATTTAGCATCAGCACACTACAAGGAAAACGGCCTTTGACAACACTGCAAAGCCGTTGTCGAAATGGTATGACAACGTTTTTCCAGACGTTGTTGAATGGGGGGGTTGTTAAAAGATTTGTGTCTTCGACAACAGTTTATATCCATTGCAAGAAACGTTGTCATATCAACCATCTGACAACAGAAAAAAACCATTGTCAGATGACCTAATGACAACAGAAAAAAACCATTGTCAGATGACCTAATGACAACACAAATAAACCATTGTGAGATACATATGACAACAGAAATAAACCATTGTTAGATGACCTAATGACAACACAAATAAACCATTGTGAGGTACCTTATGACAACAAAAATAAGCCATTGTGATATAGCTAATGACAACAAAAATAAACCATTGTGATATAACGTAATGACAACAAAAATAAACCATTGTGGTATGCGATTATGACAACACAAGTAAGCCATTGTGATATGTCCCAATGACAACATTTCATTTCCATTGTAAGAGGTACATGTTTAACAATAGATAAATTGTGTTGTCTAAGTACGCAATTCACAATTCTATTAATCCGTTGTTGAAATGTATTTATATTTAAAAAAAAATTAATAAGAAATTAAAATTTTATATAACCGCCTGAAAATGTAGTTCACTTCTTTTGCTAATGTTTGAAATAATTGAAAACACCAAGACTCAGCAGTATATAAAGTTGATATTGACTTTCTCACTCCTTCTGGGAAGATGCTTGATGACCCCTCGGATATCCTTCTTCTGAAACTTCTACGGCTTGCATTTAACTTTTAGTGCCGATACCTAGCAGCATTGTGATGGTTGCAAACACTTTAGCATAAAAGCCTGTAACATTCAAGCGTTGTATAAGTAAGCAAAACATTAAGAAGGGAAATGCATTCTAGCTAAGATTGCTGGCGAGTAGAAAAAACATACATATATATATATATCATTTTTATGATTTCCGAGGGATTTGAACCATACCATGTTATGTCTATGACGCTAGGAAAGTGGACCAAGTTCACAAGTAGTTTCAAAAGCATTCCTTGTATTTGACATACCCTGTTGTTTGTGGAAACAAGTAGCACAACAAACATCATCCTGCACACAACATATATATAGGTGCTCTTAGATAAAAACATGAAAAATAATATATCAAGGAGATGACATTACAGTCTAAGGAGATGTGTCACTAAAGTACCTAGAAAGGGAAATCCTAAAAGGCTGCAGTGTGACAAGTGATCCTCTTTGAACCATACCATGTTATGTCTATGACGCTAGGAATGTGGACCAAGTTCACAAGTAGTTTCAACAGCATTCCTTGTATTTGACAGACCCTGTTGTTTGTGGAAACAAGTAGCACAACAAACATCATCCTGCACACAACATATAGGTGCTCTTAGATAAAAACATGAAAAATAACAGCTCAAGGAGATAACATTACAGTCTAAGGAGATGTTTCACTAAAGTACCTAGAAAGGGAAATTCTAAAAGGCTTCAGTGTGACAAGTGATCCTCATTAAACGAATCTACCGTCAATAAAAGTTGAAATAACCAGGTTCATATCTTACCACCACGAAGTCCGCCATAAATGAAAACAAGGTCCTCAATAGCAGCAGTTGCATGCCTACAGAGTCTCGTCAACTCAACATCGCATCTCCACCAGCTGCATCAGCACTATATCTGCCAGTTTTGGTGGTTGTTGCAAAGGCTTTTGTGTCACACCAGACTCCAGCGGCAATATCCATCAGTGTACAACGAAAAAAAAGAGATAACATCCAAAAAAACTCTTAGTAAATGTTTGGGGACAACATATTTTATATCTTCATTATGAATTTATATCTTCATTAGGCATGCTCAGATTGTAAGATGAAGTGAGTTGCATAAAAGATCAGAAGGACAATAGTTGAACTTTGAAGTATTACCAAATATAAGTAGAAAACTGAATACTGTGCATCCTAATATCCCTCCACAAAGAAAAAGAAGACCATCATAAGTGCACAAGCAGTTGCATACCTACGCTAACACATCAGACAAAACAGAAACGTTAGAAATGAACATTTCATTACAAATCTATAAAGATCAAAAAATCAAGTAAATATGGATGATACTGACCCACACACCCTGCATAATATCCAATATGGTCCTGCCCTTCCCTTTTCCCCTCCTCCTTTATCCGGGCTTGGGACCGGCAATGTAAAACCATTTACATTGGCGGAGTTAAAAAAGGTGTTTACCTATAAAAGATAACATGATATTATATACATATATATACATATATATAAGAACCCAGAAGTTGTTCACATTACAAAATATACAAAATAAGTATCCAAACAACTTCCTCAAAAAGAAAGCATACCCGCAGCAAAAGGATAAAATTGGCATTTCGTTCCACCGTACCAGAAGCCTAATACCAACAAAAAGATAGAGCCATCCGAAAATATCTACAAGTTAACATGTCTAGCACTAAAGCTAATTAGATGAACTCCTATTCAACGAAAGCATACCTACAACAAAAAGAGAAAACTGGTATTTCGTTTCATGGTACCGGAAGCTTCATACCAACAAAAAGATAGAACCGTCCGAAAAGATCTACAAGTTGACATGTCTAGCACTAAAGCTAATCAGATGAACTCCTATCCATCAAAAGAAAGGAATGACATATGCCATGCAACAGTTGTTCCTTCAGCCTCCCCTACTGTCTTTAAAAAACTAGTTGGCTTCCATAAATGAGCTTCAGGGACCACTGGATTATCCACCCAAACAGCGCATGCATCATTTCCTAATGGAGTGCAGTGAACATTTCTATCAGCACCAACGAACGCTACTCTGCCCTCTGCAACAATATCTCCTTGCCAACTAAGCAACTTGCAAGGTTGATCCTCCACAGGCTTGTTCACACCAACATCGCTGTGTGCATTGCTATCAAATTTTGACTAGCCAAAGTTCAACACAATAAAAAAAATTAGTACATGGAAGCTTCAAGATAAACATATATACAAACATGACTTTCAAAACTTACTTGAGGTGTGGCTACTTGTGACTGATCATTACATGGGCCGCAATCCGTTTTCCGATTCCTACCCTGTGAGAAGAAGCCTAAGTTAAAAACAAATTCCAATATTTAAAAAAACATTTAACTATGCTAAACAATATTTACCTCATATAGAATGTCCACTTTAGATTCCACGTCAGCGATCTTTGCGAAAAGAGAACTGATAAACTTAGTACTTTGAGCCTGGGCCTTCAATTTTGAACGTGTAACTCCATACCCTAAACCCGTAACTCTACCAGGTCGGTCTTCACCTCTAGCTTTTGCAAGAGGATCCTTCTTAAGTGATGTTGAAGAGGATTGGCCATTGTTTTGCATCTCCAACATCTTGAGTTTACACAAATCAATACCATCAAGTAGTTGTTTTTGTTAAAAAAAAACAGTATCAAATCAATTAATGCATTCTTGTTCTTACCAATTTTTGCGAAACAATCGAGTTTGTGTTTTTTCCCTTCCCATTTCCTTCGGTCAGATTTTTACGAGATAGTAACCACAACTCTTCTCTAGGTATAGCCTTGTTTGTCTTTCTTTCCTTCTTCTGCAAAAAAAAAATCGATTCTAAGAGTATTAGCATCAACTCACCAACTAACCATAGAACCTGACATTGGTATGAGTTTACCAAATCATCTTCAAAACGAGCATAACCAAGTCGGCTTATGCCATGTGGCTCTGTATAGCTTCGCCTCAACTCTGACATAGCTGCACCTTTGGCCTAAACTAGAAAAGAAATAATTAACAAAGGGAAAGTGTCTTTTGAAATAAAATAATTAATTTTGATCCAAGTCAAAAACATACTTTATAAGATGTTGAGGTGACACGTGCTATAAATTGTTCCCACTCGCGATCAGTCATACAGGTTGGCTTCTCAGAGGCAAGTTTTGTCTTCCTTGTATCTTCATCTTCAATTTCCATTGCCTTATTTACCTTACTTGCAATATTACATCTATGTTGTCTCAACATGCAACCCATTTTTCCAAAGATGAAGTCTTTGCAGTCATCATCTAGCTTGTACTTTTGCTGTAATGCAAACATTTTTGTTAGAACAAATTAAACAAAATAGATACTAATAAACTAAGCATATACGGTGGGAACTTATGCAATCGAATTTTAGTTACCTTCAACACAGTAAATATGTCTTCTTTTATAGATGGTTGAACATATGTCCAATTGTCTTCGTTCACCGAGATGGTTGTTCGAACTAACACACCTAACTCACTAGCCATTTCTACAGATGCAGGACCAATTGGTTGCCCCTTTGAGTTCCACTCTACCTCTTTAGCTTTATTGGGATCACAAGCACCCTTCAAATGTGTTGGACCTCGAACCGCTTGGTTCTTCTTTTCCTTGTCAACTTCATCATCATTGCTGTGTGAGCTGTCATTTTTCTCTTCACTATTAGAGGGAGATTGATATGCGACATTATCATCAACCTGTGGCTGTTGTGGTATATGTTCTTCTATTTCCACTCTATCCTTCGTCTTAGCTTTATTGGGAACACCAGCATCCTTCATATGTGTTGGACCTCGATCCGCTTGCATATTTTTTTCCTTGTTAAGTTGATCATTGCTATGTGAGTTGTCATTTTCCTCTTGACTATTAGAGGAAGATTGATTTGCGACTTTATCATCAACCTTTGGCTGCTGTGGTATATGTTCTTCTAACTCCACTCTGGCCTTCTTCTTAGACTGTCCACATTGTCTTTTAGAACGCTTATTTTTAGTTATTGTTATCTGTGGCTCCTCTGGTACATGGTTGACTGTAGTTCCTACTAGAAGAGTCCTCTTTTTCTTTGGACTTGGTCGTTTACTTTCAATAGGAGAAGATCTTGTCTTCAATAGCTTGTTTTTATTAGGTGAAGATCTTGTCTATCAAAGCAAATTACATGCACCAAAATAGCAAAATGTTCAAATATTAGTACTCACCAAAAATACAAACTATTACAACTTCCAAGGATAAGTTATAGGTCTTTACCTGTGGTGCCATAGTGGTTATAAGCTCCAGAGCAGGTTACTATATCCAGCTGCTATTATGACAAGAAACTGTTAATTATTGAGATACAAATAATTTCAAAGCATTTATACTTGGAAGGTCATAGCATAACACAGTAAATAAGTGAGACAGGAACAAACACAAACAATGAAATCCAAATACACATATTCAACCATTCAAGAGTCATAACCAAAGGCTACAAAAAAGAACAACAAAGATAAAAGCATCCACTTCATTCACAACCATCATCGCTATCCAGATCAACATTAGGAAGTGACAAAATATCTAATGGTTGATAACCCGTATCAGCACTTTCATCATATAGTTCTAATTCATGGAAACCCCTCGGCGGCGGTTTCAAAACCACACACCAATTAGATGCATCTGACTCGCGAGAATAAAAAACTTGTTTCGCTTGTGTTGCTAGAATGAATGGATCGCTTTCAAACTGGTTCCTATACTGGTTAAAGTTGGCTAACGTAAAACCATCTTCAACTTTAACACCACGAACCATATGAGCCCAATCACAACTGAATATCGGTATTTGGAAGTTCCTATAGTTCAATACTATAATTTCACGTAAAACACCATAGAAAGTGTCAGAGTCTGAACGGGCATTGTTTTCTGACTGACTGTTTCCTGAGTCTGCTACACTTGTGATGTTTGATTCAATACAAACTCCGCTACATTGAGTGGCTCTTTCAACTGAAGCAATACGGAACCGAATGCCATTGATAACGTAACCAGTATATGACTTGCATTGTTGCAAAGGTCCATATGATAACCACCTCACTCTATCTGATACAGTTGTGCCCATGCATATATGTGATTGCACCTGTCAAAAGAGTACTCTCATAAAGATATGAAGCTTAATATATTGGTATAGAAATACACTGAAAGTAGAATATGTTAGACTAACCTTTTCTTTAAACCAATCAACAAAAGTATCAGAGTGTGCCTTCTCGAGTTGGGCTGGATTTCTACATAGTCTTCTATCCAAACACTTTAACTCTTCCATATGCATACTAAGATTAAAAATGGATTAGTAGAAGCGAAAGTCACGAGTTAAGGGCTGTTTTAGAAAGGTATGTATAAATTTGCACTTACTCTTCATAAGGACGAACTTCTGGTTCATTGAACAACACATATCTATGCGCGATATTCAACATAACGTTATCCATTAGTACAGGAGTGTCTTTAGAAACTGGACGTCCTAAGGAAGATGAATCACTTTGAGCACCTTCATTGCGCTTCTGGCGTTCACCTATTTCAGCTGCTTGTGGCACGCGTTCCTTGATAAATCTAATGGCCTCCTCTACAGTATAGCACTCTGCTATACATCCTTCAGGACGTGCTTGATTTTTCACGAACTGCTTGAATATCTTCATATATCTACAAGAAGAACAAGAGAATGATTTGTTTAGAATACTATGAAAAAATATGTTTATGCTATAACAATCTACAATAAGTAACATAAACAAACAAAAAATAAAAGATATAGTGGCATACCTTTCAAATGGATACATCCAGCGATACTGAACAGGTCCACCCAAACGGACTTCTCGAGCTAGGTGAATACACAAGTGTATCATTATATCAAAGAAAGAAGGAGGGAAATATCTCTCAAAAAGACACAATGTCACAACAACTTCTTCTTCGATCTGCACTATCTTATTCCTGTCAACTACCCTTTGGCATAACTCATTGAAAAATGAACACAACCGAAAGACTGCATTTCTTGGCCCTTCCGGTAAAAGTCCTCGTAATGCTACACATAGTAATTGTTGCACTAAAACATGGTAGTCATGAGCTTTTAGATTGTAAACTCCATTTTCCTTAGAGAAACATCTCCTAATGTTTGAACTGTACCCATCAGGAACTTTCAAATTTGTCAACCTATCAATAAATATACTTTTCTCCTTATCTGTTAACCTATATGGTGCTTGTGGAAGGACTAGTTTACCATTTTTTTCGGTTGGATGTAGTTCTGGTCTCTGTCCTAATGCAACCAGATCCTTCCGGGAGTTAAGACCGTCTTTAGTTTTGAACTTTATATGCAAAAGTGTACCAAGAATACTCTCACCAACATTCTTCTCAGTGTGCATGACATCTATATTATGGCGTAGTAACAAATCCTACCACAATAAAAGAATATATTTGTTAGTACACAAAAAGGTAAAATCAGTAAGGCAGTTTTAAAATTAAATAAGCATACGTTACATATGGCAGATTAAAGTTACCTTCCAGTAGGGCAGTTCAAAAAAAATTGACTTCTTCTTCCACATCTCAAGTAACTTCTGACCATCAGTTAAACCGTCACTCCCTTTACGACGAACAATCTTTTTCCTCTTTCTTTTCTTGTCCATTTTCTTGTTTGCTTTCATGTCTTTTTTCTTGTCTTTGTCTTGTTTTGGCTTACCGTAATCATTCACTATAGAACTCTGAGCTTCCAAAACTTCAACACCAGACATTATATGAGGCTCTTTATTCTTCTCTTGTGTTCCATGAAACCAACTTTTTTTGTTACGCATAGGGTGACTTTGAGGGAGAAATCTTCTATGATTCATGTAGACTGTTTTACCACTAAAAGGCAACCATTGTGAAAGAGTTTGAACACCACAAATAGGACATGCTGCCTTTCCTTTGTAAGTACAACCAGCTAGGTTCCCGTAAGCAGGGAAATCATTTATCGTCCACATTAAAAGAGCACGCAACTTGAACATAGAACAACTAGAAGAATCATAAACATCCACACCATTCCATAACTTTTTCAAATCATCAATTAATGGTTGTAAAAACACATCAATGTCATTACCAGGTTGTTTGGGACCTGGAATTAGTAAAGACAACATAATATTTTCTCTTTGCATGCAAAACTCTGGGGGGAAATTGTACACAGCAACCATCACAGGCCAACAACTATGCGACGGAGAAAGGTCACCGAATGGATTAAATCCATCTGCAGCAAGCCCAAGTCGTAAATTTCTTGGCTCTGCAGCAAAATCAGGCCATTTCTGGTCGATTTTCTTCCAAGCCATGGAATCCACTGGATGACGCATTTTACCATCTTTACTTTTCCAACTTTTATGTGATTGCAATTGTTTAGCTGTCTCTAATGACCCAAATATTCTTTCAAGACGCGGAATAATAGGAAAATACCTAAGAACCTTTACTGGAATCCTCCGTTTAGGACTCTCATCTTTATCATCATCTTCATTGTTGGACTTATCTTTTTTCCAACGAGAAGCATGACATTTTGGGCAAGTATCCCTATCTGCGAGTTCATTTCTAAATAAGCAACAATCATTCTCACATGCATGAATGCTTACAAAACCAAGCTCAAATCTTTTCAAAAACTTTCGGCATTCATATGTGGTTGTAGGAAGACAGTTATCCTTGGGTAACATCTCATGAATTGTCTTAAGAAGTTCATCAAAAGCAACTTGAGATAACCCACTAACTGTTTTGTGCTTATACAATGATACTACGGCAGACAACTTGGTGTGACCTGTGCACCCTAGATATAAAGGAATATCGGCGTCTTCCACTAATTTTTCCAATGGTGTTTCATTAGTACCTTCATTAATAACAGGATCATCAATCAAATCATCTTGAATATTTGTATCGAAAAACATTGCATGGTCAGAAGTTATCGGGTCTTCAGGATCTTTCATAGAAGTACTAACATGTTCACCGTGAAAAACCCATTCAGTGTAAGTAGGATCCATTCCCCTAACAAGTAAGTGTTTATATACCTCATTCCGGGGTTCACTTCCTAAATTCTTACAATCAACACAAGGACACTTCAGTAATGGTGGATTGCCTAGATTCTCACTGACAGTTTTCAAAAAAAATTCCAATGCAACTCCATATTCTGGTTTTGATCTACATTAACGTAGATATATAAAACACAATCAGACTTGGAAAACATAAACAAGAAAGCATGTTAAAAAACACAACAGGTTTAGCTTTAAAACCTTCGCAAGTAAACCCAGTCTTTCTCCATCATGGAAGACCACAGTTCAACCTAGCTAGTATAAATAGCAAAAACATGTTGCATATCAGCATAATATCAAACGTATGAGTAATACCCTAACAACTCTTACAAGATCAAATACATCTATCAGATGTCACAACAATATGCAACAAATAAAGCATTTCAAATAATCCATACAAACCACAAAAGCATTCCAAGAGAGATTTGTGAAACTTACCAAGTTGTCTAGATCTCAAAGCCTGGAGACAAATAAAAAACACAAAAACAAACTTATAAATATCATGAGCCACATAAGTATAAAAAATCAGTTAAAACAATAGCATTTCAAGAAAAAATAATTACAACCATACTTGCCTCTGAAATTGTTCACTGACTCCAAATTCAGAGCTAGCTGCAATCATCCACAAAATAGTAAACAAATTTAGGTAAAACGAACACAAATCTTTCTTTATAATAAGAGACCCAAAATCGCCACATGCCAACACCACAATCACTCTTGATTGTAGGAAAGCCACATCAGCAGCACTTTCCAAGTCATCACAAGTGAAGTGCAAAATCCAGATTCTTCGGCGAAAAGGTAGAACCTAATACAATGAATAGAAAACTTCTTCTACTCAATTTCCATGTCAGTGCACTGTCATCATATCATTAGACCCATCTCCTTCCATAAAACTTGCATAACAAACAACTAATAGTCGAATACAAAAGACACCATACTACCCTGGCTTCCCTTACAATAGAACATATCTATATAGTTTGCTAAAATGGGTGGTAGCTAATTTGTTGAAAAAAAAGAAAAGACATGAAGTACTAAGAATAGAAGACATGAAGTAATAAGAAGAGAAGATAGAGACCGATATATACATCACGGCACGCAAATAAGAAAAAAGAGTTCTTGATCTACCGTTGTACAGTTAACAAGCAAGCTTAATGTATGAGAAGCACCTCCCACTTTAAGGTGAGGAATGATTACATGCATCCTATCCTATGACACCATCCCCAAATAATTGTGTAAGTTCATTCCATTACAAAATTTGAACTTTTTCACCTTATGAGATGACGCATCAGGCATATACATCTATGTATGCACGTGGTATAGTGTATATAAGTTAATATGCAAGACAATTTGGTATGATTGTATAGGAATGCCGAGAAATGGCAATTACAATTAGGAAGCAGGGGAAAAAAAAACCAAGTCTACATTGGATGCGCCATAGTGTATTTAAAAGAGAGAAACACCATTCAGAACAACAACAAAAAATCAATCAAAAATTAAAATAGATGTACATGATGCTGACCTCATGTCCTACATAAGGTCAATGACTAACCTCAACCATTCTTCTTCTTCTTCTAACATACAAACATCATCATTCAGATACATGATTCACTAAACATGATACTGATCTTAGTAATCAAATCACATAAAACCATCCTAAACATGATATTTCAGGGATCTAAGATTACTTGCAACAGAAATTGAAGTAACTACAACAAATGTAAACACTAAGATTAACACTAAAATACAATCTATTTGCTGCTTCAAATACAACATTGACTAAACATGTTACTAAGCATACAAAATCATATAAAACAAACAAATGTAGAAACTAAACTAAAAAACCAACTGTAATAAAAAAAAAATTAAGCAGGGGAAAAAAACAGAAACTCACCCATACAACATAATCCACTCCTGGGTTGTTGATGCTGATGATACATATAAACCCACAAATCTTACCTGAAAAGAATAATCACAGACCATTAAATTAGTTTCAAAAATAAACACCAAATCAGTAACAAAATGTAAGATTTAACAAGAACCTTAAAAAAATATCCAGAATCATCTAAAGAAACCCATAAAAATTAGAAAATCAAAAACCCCTATATTCCAATAAGAATACAATTTATCAAAAAGGAAAAATACAGAACAAACTAAAATCAATAAGAATTTCAAAAAAAAAAAAAAACACACACACAGTAGACTCTCTTTGGAATCTCAGACAGAAAGAGAAAAACCTTAGACCCTCTTTCCGCCCAAACCGAAATATCTGATAAAGATTAACAGTTAAAAGGTTAGTAGTGGTACGATTAACATCCATTTCAAAAACCCTTGTTGTAAAAATGAAATCTTATTAGCTCTTACAGTTCAAATCGAGCAAAAAATGATCTCAAATACACATGCATTCCAGATCTAACAAAACCCCTAAATTTTTCTTCAGAAAATTAATTTTTTTTTTACCATGTTTATGAATCGAACATAGACAAGACCATCTAGCCGTATTCTGGTATTCTAATCTTAGATGAAATTAGAAAAAAAAAAAAATCAATCGGAAACTCTCAATCAGATGGAGAATAGATGAGGGAATGATTGAGAGAGGAAAAAAAATCAAAGAGAAAGAAATTCCAGATGGAGATGATGGAGAGATAAAGGAATAATTACTAACTATACCTTCTTCTTACTCCACCTTCTTACTCCACTGCTGAAGAAAAGGGGAAGAAAGGGGGTTTTTGGTTTTCTTCGTACTTAGCTGCCTAAAGAAAGAATGTCTTTTTTTTTGGTTTAGTTTAGTTTTTGGTTCTATCCAGATATGGACCAAAACAAAGCTTTTAAGGCAGTATAAAAAAGCCCACGCGGACCATATTTGCCGCTCACAAAGTCAAATTTTGCCGCTCACTTTGCCGCTCACTATTTCACCAAAAGTTAAACTTTGCCTCTCATGTTTTGGCAAGTATATTTTTTTGCCCGCTCATGTTTTTTTACATGGGTTATTTAGGGGCGACCCCAACACAATTAGGGGCGACACAAAACGACAAAATAGGTCATAATCGGTAGGTTATTTCCGGGGCTTTTTTTTTAATGGCCAAACTACCCTTTACAATCGGTAGGTTATTTCACAATCGGGAGTAAATTTAGTTTGTATAACTTCCGAATATAAAGTATCCCCAAAATAAAATCCTATATCTTTTGAATTTTGATTATCCTATAATCGGTAGTAAATAAAGTTATCTTAACTACCGATTATACAGTAGACCTAGTGCAGCGGATATATTGAGAAGAAAGAAAAGGGATAGTTTGTTCAGACCTCGAATTATTCCTAGGAATAAGGACTATGAACGAAGATAATTATTTAGACCTCGGTTTCCCGACTATAAATAAGAATCAGAATTAAACTTGAAGAAGTTCAATAAAAATAATTTGTATTAATCAAATTCAACTGTTCTAAACAAAAAAATAGAAGATCCTTAAATAGACGTGGGAAAAAAACCCTAACTTGTGCGACAAGAGAGGATGAAAACAACCCACAACCGACTCAAACTCTAAATTTGCTATTTTTGGCAAATTTGAGATTTTCCTAAATAATGATAGTACTTATCAAAACAAACTACGGGCCACAAATGGCGACTCAAACGGACTCCTAACGAAGAAGTTATTAACAAAATAAAACTTTCCTAAAACGGCAAAAATGGGTCTAAGACGCCCGAGACAATGGAATATGGCTAAATTTAGAAGACCAAGGCAGTCGTAGACACCCGCCGGTCTGTTTCACAACAGTCGGGTCTTTTGCCTCCAAATAGGCGATGGCGTACTCGTCTGCATCAAGACCTTTGATAAAAATGCTACCATAATCGGTAGAGAATTTTTAGGTTATTTAACTTCCGAATATAGAGTAGCCCCAAAATGAAATTTTGCAAAAATCCTCTTTTTTTTTGAATTTTGGTTGAGCCTATAATCGGTAAGAATGGAAGAGTTATCATGACTTCCGATTATACAGTGGCTCTCTTTGCAAATATCCTACCATAATCGGTAGTCAAGATAGTTCATATAACTACCGAATATAGAGTAGCCCCAAAATGAGATTTTGCAAAAATCCTTTTTTTTGGAATTTTGGTTGAGCCTATAATCGGTAAGAAAGGAAGAGTTATCATGACTTCCGATTATAGGTTGCCCCAAAATGAGTTTTTTTCTAACTCAGCTTTGAATCCTAGTTTCTTTTCCTTCAAAGATTTTAAAATAGACAAAAAATTAACTTGACAATGCACTTTAAACGTTGTGAAAATATAGGATCAACAACGTTTTTAAAAGAAACGTTGTCGAAAAGCTACCTTCATAACTGTTGTTTGGTTGGGATAGGATTCAACAATGGTTTTATAGGGTAAGTGTTGTGGAAAGCTTATTTATCGACAACGTTTCGCAAAACGTTGTCATATATCCGTTGTCAAAGGCCATTTTTCTTGTAGTGATATAACTTCATTGTTTTATCTTATGATTAGGATAAGAAGAACCATATATGCAAGTTAAAAGCCATTCTGGCTTAGATGGATCATCCTGCACCAAACAGTTAATAATCCAGGACTCGACATTCACAACTTTAAAGTTAAATCCATCTTTCCAAAGTAAAATTAATCCTCCTGCTAAACCAATAGAGGATACAAGTTTACTATTTGGATATTTAAAAGGTTTTATGAGTTTTTTCATTTTATTCTCAGCTATCTTTGCTTCAGAGATGAAAATAATATCTGGGTTATACTTGTATATTAGATATTTTAAATGATCTCTAGTAGTTTTGCTCAAGAAACCTTGACAATTCCATGCTAATGTCCTCATGATAAGAAAATTATTGCTACTAAATTAATGTATTGATTAAAGTAAAGGACAGAGTAATTTGTTTGTGAATAAGAAACTAAATATAGCAAGAAAAAATATGAATTAAAGCCAGGATTTACCTCAAGAGCATATTCCCCTTGACTATGCATTTGATTCTTTCCCGGCTCAACATCATGCTTATCATTCCCTCCAGTCTCCTTCCTATTCATTGTCGCAGTATGTTGGTTCATAATAACATCACCCATTTCCCCACCATGAATAGTAATGATAGGTCCTTGAATAGAAGGGTTAGACCCATTGTCTTTCATAGGTTGGTTTCTAGCTCTTTTGACAGACCTTTCATCCTCAGCATCAACCATTTCTTCACCATCTTGTTTAGCATCTTTTAGAACTTTCTCATCCACGTTATGTTCAGTTCACGCACCATGCTTTTTCTGGCAGTGTTCTTCATATTCCTCAACGATCATTACTCGTTCCCGCAAAAGCTCATCCACCTCCTCATAAATAGTGTCATCATGGTCTGTTATGTAGCATTTAGGGCATAAGCTATGTGGTTGTTTAAACCAATGATAACGACTCCGGGAGTAATCCTTTAAACTGAACACTTCATTCTTGTTTCCTGAAAACATACTCATTGTATGGTACATCAGTTGTGTATTCTTGTAAATCCAAGGGGTTTCTCTGAACATTCCATGGAGTCTCTTTTAGTACATCCTTCATATCCTTGTCAGAATTAAACTTAAAAACAAATAAATATTTTCCAACAGTCTTGGTTTCTCTCCTTTTGTATTGTTTCCATTGGACATCCAACTCCTCTTTGATGGCTGAAGTTTCAATCTTGTCGTCGGTAGTGATAAGTAACCCAATCAAACTGTTAGACCAGGCATCTACAACTTCTTTTAGACTTTTTTCAAAACCAATTCCACCTCTTTTTCCTCTAATTGAAGTGATTTTCATTTTGACAGTGATGTTTTTGATGCCAGAAACGTTTGACTGATTACCAGTAGTCTCCATTACGATACAAGGAAGGCTTCTATTAGGGTTTGAGATGATTTCTAGGAGGAAAAAGTCTTTTTTATTTATAGTAAAGTTTGTTACTAAAGATAACTGACTCCAAAGATTTTGTTTCCTAAGGAAAGACGTAAAATATTTTTGGTTGATGACTAAACATTTTTTACCATTAGTCAACTGCATGAGATCCGTAAAATAATGACATTCTCTACGATCACGGATAAAATTAGGGGAAAAGGAATTAATTTGAATTTTATCTTGGATCGGGTTGTGAATCGGAGTCGAATACTGTTGAATCATGGTTGCAAAAACTTTGATCGGGGTAGGGTGATGAAACTCATATTGAGAAGAACTGAAAGTTGAAACCTTTGTTGTTTGCAAAATTGCAGTATGGGGTAGAGCTGAGCTAGGCAATATAGCCGAATGTGACAAAACTGTCTTGAAAATCATGCATGTGTTGAAACCAAGAATCCAATATAGGAAGGAATCCACTACACAATCAAGGGAATCTGCACAATCAGAAATCCATTAAAAGTATAGAGAAATTATCAAAAAGAAGAACAAACAAAGATATTTTTAGGAATCAAGAGACTGCAAAGCCACAACTACGGAGCTAATAACATAAAACAAGAGAAATAGAAATGAAAAACTGCCCTCTCTGATTTTCAAATAAAAACTGATAATAAGTAAAGAAATCTAAGAATAAAAAGATCAGAAATAATCATCAATGAAGAGAAATCAAACTCCCTGTTACATCATCATCTGATGAGTCTCAATCTGTTTTTAAGTTTCCATCTCTTTGCACTCGAAATCTGAACATTTTTTATTTGGATGAGTCATTCCCAAACAATTAAACTATTGTTCATGGCATCTTTAGAGATGAAGGATGTATTATTCTTGCACCAAAAGTGTATTGTTCTATTTTATTTTTTCTTTGACCAGACTTAGATTTGTGTAAATCCTCCTTATATTAATCCTTTTCCCCCAGGCATAATATGCCTTGAAATAACAACATCAATCCAAAGAGAAAAATATTTGAACTCCTTTAAAATTAACTTATCTAATCAAACTTACCTAGAAATATCGTCTGCTAAGTTGTTGTTATCTCTTTTAACATGAGAGATTTTTCAATCACTAAAACTAGAAAGAATATGTTTAATCTCTTGCAAGAGTTTGTTATTTTCTCATCTGATTTGAATATTATCAGAGGTTATGTAATTGACTACTACTTCTTAATCTGCAAACAGGTTAAAGTTGTCAATCTTTAAGATTTTGCACCATCTCAAAGCTTCTAGTATGGCCATGCTTTCCCCCGCCTCTGTATCTATTACTCCACTTGCATAGGAGCCATTAACTCTTTCACATCCACCTGTAATGTAAAAGAGAACAATGCTCGTGCCAGATTCATTAGTGGGATGATTATAAGAGGCATCTGCAAATAATGTATACTAAAAGTTTGTTCCCTACAATCCAGTGTTAGTGACAGTAGATTCCTTAATAACAGGGTGCATAGCAAGATTGAATGTTATTCAAATGGTGATTAATTCTAGAGACAGTGGATATATATATGGTTTATAATTTTTCCTGAAATATGTGTTCACATCTTTCCTTCCAGATTACCCAGCAATCCACCATGAGTGTATTCCTCCACTTGATCAAATCCTCAACTCCAACATTATTATTAGTGTTATCAAACCAAGAGAGGAACCATTCTTGAACTGAAGAACAATTATTCTTTATCTGATCAATGTCAATGTTGACCATTCTCCAAATAGCTCTGGCATGATCACAAGTAATAACCAGATGGAAAAGAGATTCATCTTCATTATTAGAGATGCTGCAAACAGTGTCTCTGTCCTTGTTGTACTGAGATAATATCAATTTAGTAGTAACAATAAATTTTAGACATTTCCAAGTAAATAGCTTCACTTTATGTGGCAAATTCATATTCTAGAGCCCCTTCCAGGTCTTCTTGGGCACAGTGTTCACTGTAGCTTGATCATTGATTCTAGTTTCAGCTAACTTGTTGTAAGCACTCTTAATAGTAAAGATTCCATCCTTGGTATGCTTCCATTTAACTTCATCTTCTCTGTCAGGAGAGATCAACATACATTTCACTCTGCCTACAGTTTCAGAAGAAAAGAGTGTGTATAGTAAAGGGATATTCCATGCTGCAGAATCATGTAGAATTAGTTCACTTACCACTGTGTAAGAAATATGAGAAGGATCTTTAGGAATTGGTTTAATATCTAACCCAATTATCCAGTTGTCCATCCAAATTCTAGTACTTTTTCCATTGTTGATTTCCAAACAATAATTTTCTTGTAGAACATGTAAACCAGTCTCAATACTTCTCCAGACCCAAGAGGTATTATGTCTCTTGGTATGAATGTGTAAAAAACCTTCTTGTTTGAAGTACTTGGCCTTGAGAACCTGAGAGACAAGTTGATCTTTCTGAGTACTTATTCTCCATGCCAGTTTGGTTAAAAGTGCATGATTCAACATTTCAAGATCTCTGAAAGCTAAACCACACAAATCCTTGGGAATACATAAATTTTGCCAAGAGATGAATTTGGTACATTTATTATTCTTATGACCCCACCAAAACATTTTTTGCTGAGCATCAAGCTTCTTAATCAAGGGTTTTGGCATTTTGAATGTACTCATATGATATACTGGAACTGAGTTGAAGACAACTTTAACCATTGTAGACCTACCATCTTGACATAAATTGATGCCATTCCAATTTGACAACCTTCTTTAAAAAGCATCATTGACTTCATTAAATGACTAAACTTTAGACTTACCAATAAGAAAAGGTGAGCCTAGGTATTTCTCCTTGTTATCCATATATTTAACACCAAGGATGTTCTTGATAATATCACATCCACTAGGATCCATATTTTTAATGAAAAAAATGGAAGACTTGTCATAATTAATGACCTGACCAGATTGTGAGCTAAAAGCTTGCAGAATTTGCTTGAGATTTTTCATACTGGTTAAATTTGCTTGGGTAAATATAAGGAAATCATCTTCATACAATAAAATATTAATAGGAGGTGCACCTCTGGCAGCTTTGATGCCCTTTACTTCTTTAGAATTATGAGCTGCAGTTAGACTTCTTCAGAACCATTCCATGGATAAAATAAACAAGTGGGGAGAAAGAGGATCTTCTTGCCTTATGCCTCTAGTAGGTTTGAATTCTTCACAGGGAGAACCATTGAGAAGTACATATAAACAAGTAGTACTAATGCATTAATGTATAAGATGAATCAATTCACTAAAGAATCCAAAACTCTCTAAAACCTTTAGAATAAAACTTCATTCCAATCTATCAAAGGCTTTACTCATATCTACTTTCATATCTAGCCAACCACTTTCTCCTTCTTTTTTCCTCATTGAATGATTAAGCTCATGTACTATTATAGTGTTGTCATTGATGAGTCTCCATGAGACATATGCTGCTTGATAAGAAGATACAATCTTAGAAATTAGTGGCTTCATTCTTCTAACCAAGATTTTAGAGATAATCTTGTAGGAAGTGTTGCACAAACCTATAGGTCTGAACTCAGAAGGAGTTGAAGGTTTCTTTGTCTTTGGAATTAAGGAGATGTAGGTCTTGTTCAAAGACTTGAGCATAAAATCAGAAGAGAAGAAATTGTTTATCATTTCACAAACTTCAGGGCCAACAGTATTCCATTGACTCTTGTAGAAACCTACTTGAAAACCTTCAGGTCCTGGAGCAAACCAGTTTTCCATACTCTTGACAGTACTAAAGATTTCTTCATCAGATAGGGGAATAAGAAGCATTATGTTATCATCCTCACTATCTAAAGTAGGAAACTGATTATTATACTGTTCTTGAATAACTGGAGAAGAAGAAGTACTTATATCTTTGAAATGATTGGTCAACAGATTAGACATGTCTTCCCTAGAATACAACCAAGTACCCGCAGAATCTTTCAAGGAATTGATTTTATTCCTTGCTCTTTTCCTCTTTGTTAATGTGTGAATGTATTTGGTGGTGTTGTCCATATCTTTTAAGAAATTATCTCTTGATTTCTGTTTATGAAAGTCATGCTGAATTTGATGCCACTTTTTAAGTTCTTCACCAATTATCAGAGCCTTAGAAGTATTGTCAGGAGAATAAGGTAATTGTGGTACCTCATTTAGCTGGCCTTGCAGGATATTAACTTTTTGATTTATATCTCCAAAATGTTTTTTATTCCATTTGGATAAAGCTATTCTTGTAAACTGAAGTCTCTTGATTAGTTTAAAACCAACAGATCCTTGTACCTCTTTTTCCCAAGCCTTAGCAATCTCTATAGCACATGTTTTATCATGTAACCATGTAAGAAAGAATTTGAAAGGTTTACATATTTTAGGTTGATTATAATCAGTAACAAACATAATAGGACAATGATCACTCCCAGCTTGTACAAGATGAAGTAACTTAGAATCAGGAAATTTGGTGTTCCATTCTCCAATCCCTAAAGCCATGTCTATTTTGGATCTATTTCTTCCTGTTCCAAGATTGTTACTAGTCCATGTGTGCTCTTTGCCAATGAATTCGATGTCTTCCAAACCAATGTATTGAAGCATAGAACTAATCCAACCATCTCTTGAAGTAGAAGAAGTATTTAAAGAAGTAAGGTGAATATTTAAATCACCTAAAAGTATCCAAGGTTGAGTAATATTATTACCAACTTCTTCAATGAATTTCCACTGTCTTTTCTTCTTGTCAAAAGTACAATAACCATAAATACAAGAAAGAAGCCATTCTGGTTGACTGGGATCATCTTGAATAAGAGCATGAATCATATTATCTTCACAAATGAGAATTTCACAACTAAAACCATTTTTACACATGAGGATTAAACCTCCTGAAATACCTGCTGGTTCCAAGTACTGAATATTTGGGAAGTGAAAAGACCTTAGTAAAGGGCTAAGTTTATTTTCCTCAAGTTTGGTTTCACATATAAAAACCATACCAGGATTTTGGGACCTAACTAGATCTCTTAAATGGTCTCTAGTATTGATATTTTTAAAACCTTGGACATTCCAAGAGATGATTTTCATTTTGTGAGAGAAACTATAAGCAGATACTAGTATTAAAAGAAATAAACTATGTTTAATGAAAAGCCTGGATTTCCTATAATTGGTTATAACTAGATAACTATAACTAAAAACATTACTTCCTAAATAACTTAAATAGTTATTAAGCTGTATAATTAATCCATACTTAAAAATAACAAAACCATAGATGATAAAACCAAAGAAGATAAAAATAAGAAACAAATTATGAAAACTGAGTAAAAAGAAAGTGGGACAAGTAAAATAAGGAATGGAAAGAAGAAGATTAAGGAGAGTATATAAGTTTACCTGATCCTCCATGTATGTATTTTCAATTTTCTTATCTCCAATTGTGACCATTTGAGTTTTCTGAAGGCTTGTGTTGTTAACCAAGATGTTATGTTGGGAAGAGGCCTCAACATCAGTAGAATCTTGATTATTATCTTGAGAGATTCTAGTAATTTTACCAAGTCTAATTTCCTTAGAATCACCATCAGAACTATTCTTTAAAACAAATTCCATATTGATTACCTCACCATCTTTTGGAGGAACAAAAACACCAACTTTGACAAATTTACCTTGATTTTTCTTGGACATAGGAGTTTCATTAGGTTTCCTCTTGGAAATATTTTTCCTAAGGTTATTAGGATTGCCAAAGAAATATGGCTTCTCATGAGATTTTTCCTGATAGTTTGCAGCATCATTACAAGCCACCTTACAATGCTTAATGACATAACAATAAATACATATGCTTCTTAGCTGTCTTTCTGTAGATGGTGGTTTTTAGCTTAGGGTTAAAATCGTAAAACCCTAGTCAGACAATGACGTCACAAAATTTGAGTAATAATGTCTCTACTGAGTGCATTTATTGAACCCTTTAATGTGTCTGCGAGAAAATTACCAGGGTACCTTTTTTTTAATACTAATTAGGGTTTCGATAGGCCAAACCCTAATTTCCACACCACATGTGCCAATGGCATACTGTGCCTAAGGGTGCACAGGAACCGAACCGGACCGACGCACCGTCCCGGAACCGGTGGAACCGTACCTGGTTTTGTACCGAACCGAGGAAGGGGGTACAGGTACCGGTCCAAGAAAATAGGAACCGACCTCTGGGAGAACATGTACACGGTCTAGTACAAATCCCGTGTTGTCCCGGACCGAATGTACCGAGTAGTGAACCAGCTAGAAGATGCAAATACCAGGTGGGAAACAAAATGAGAGAAGCGGGACATCCATTGGTTATGAATCATTGAGTTCTAGCTGGAGGGGTGTGAGATAGACTTCAGTGTCATAAGCAGTGAGTGAATTTTATAGGGAACGGAATATTTGTGAAGGCTCGATGGGTAACTCCAGTTCCTGGAGGTGTCGGCCCATGACTATTGCAATGTTACTGAGGAATACCTTCGATGGTGCCAAGCGTAAAATGGAGCAGTAAACCCCCCATATGTGCTGCACTTGAATTTTATTTTGCATATATCATACAATAATCTTGTACGACCGACTTTTTGCATTGCGTAATTTTCTCACAGGAAGCAAGTCTGTAAACTTCAGCATAGGATAATGTAGCCTATTTCTTATTTGATCCGGCTTACACTCTGTAAGAAGTTTTGGGTTTGAGTTTTGATACCCATTCAGCAGTTTTTTGTTTTAATGAGTTGGTTGATGTTCTTACCAAATTTTCCAGGGTCAAATAAGCATAACTTGATTTTACCTTAGAATGGTTTAGTGAAGAAACTTCATCTTCCCATTAGTTAGTTGGTTTAATTTTGTGGTTAAGATCTTTGATTAGGATAGATAAATGCATCAATCAAACACATTGAAGACTTTTCCTAAAGTTGGAAATGAAAGTTTGGTGCCATAAGTTAAAGACATCTACTTACACTCACGCATAGCATTTACTGAACGCACCCTCACAAAGACATAGGAGTAGTTAGGAGGAAAGTCAAGGAACCTTTGAGCGAACTTTTGATTCCAAAACTGTATACGTCTCACTAACATACTATTTTTGGTTCCAGGCTTTTCTAAAATACTTATAAACCATAAGACTTTGCCTAATAACGTAGCATAATACGAAACCAAACTGCATCCAACAACTTATTATGGACTTAACACACATTTGAACTGAATCCTAAGACTTGTTATCTTTTCCATGCAAATACTGGGCATCTCTGTCTGATCAGGTTTGAGTCCTTCATAAAATTCACTCAAAATACCGAATGGTACCGGAACCGTACCTGGTACCGTACGTGTACCGAATGGTACCGGAACCGAGGTACAAGGTACAGGTACCGATCCAAAATTTTGGAACCGAGACTGGGGAGGTACAGGTACTCGGCCTCGGCAAGAACCGAGCTGAACCGTACCGTGTGCACCCTTAACTGTGCCAGCCACATCTACCGCGCCATGGCATGCCAACCATGCCAGCCGCACCACTGTGCTAATGGAAAACCATGCCAGCCACATCTACCGCGCCAAGGCATGCCAACCATGCCAGCCACACCATCATGCCAATGGAAAACAATGCGAACCACATCTATCGCACCAAGGCATGCCAACCATGCCAGCCGCACCACTGTGCCAATGGAAAACCATGCCAGCCACATCTACCGCGCCAAAGCATGGAAACCATGCTATCCGCACCACTGTGCCAATGTCAAACCATGCCAACCACACCTACCGCACCAAGGCATGCCAATCATGCTAGCCAAGCCAACCGCACCTTGCCCTGTCCCTAACCATGCAAGCCGCACCATGCGCCAACGGCATGGCAAACCCTTGGCCCCACCATGCAAAGCCAACCGCACCTTGCCTTGGCCGTACCATGCCAAACCCTTGGCCCCACATGTGCCAATGGCATGCCAGCCACCTTGCCGCGCCATACCGTGTTCGCCTTCCCCATGTGTCTACCAAAACAAAGGCCTGCAACAATCAACGGCCATCTTTTTATCTAAGATACAAATCTTAGCCGTCTAAGGTAACCAACCAATACATGATAACCTTTGTCCCAACGCAAAACCCTAGTTTTGGCCACGCCTAAACCGTTCCAAGGCATGCCGACCATGCCACATGTGCTAATGGCATGCCGTTCCAGCCACCTTGTCGCACCATATCGTATTGGCCTTCCCCATGCGGCTACCAAAACAAATGCCTGCAATAATCAATGGCCATCTCTCAATCCTAGATGCAAATCCTAGCCGTCCAAGGTCGCCAAACAACGCACGGTGACCTTTGGCCCAAAACCCTAGTTTTGGCCACGCCAAAGCCATGCCACCATGCCGCTGGCTACCAACATCCTTCTTGAATTCTTCCTGAGTTTTACTTTCGGGCTGTTATCAACTCTCGAACGAGCTCAAAACCTAAATATTCCCGCGTAGGGAGATAGGAAATTCTCTTTCGTACAGAATGGAGGGGCGGACCATCAAAATCCGAGTCTATATGAGAATTCTACATCGATTCTAGTAAATGGCGCTAATTTGGGTTTCAGCATACCAAACCCTAATTTAGATAAAGCTGCAAGCGCTTCCCTTCCAAGCCTCACACTGCTAGTGGCTCCACTCCACATTAAAGCCATGACAGCCATGCTTTCACCAAACGAAGGGTTGCAACGATCAACGGCCACCCTTCCGTCTAAGATGCAGATCTTAGCCATCCAAGGTCACCAGCTAACGCATGGCCACCTTTGGCCCAACGCTAAAATCCTATCCTGGCCACACCAAAATCCTAGCCTGGTCATGTCAAAATCCTAGCATGGTCACGCCAAAATCCAAGCCTGGCCACGCCAAAATCCTAACCTGGCTACGATGCCTATTCTTTGGTCACAGCACCAACCTGGCTACGACGCCTATCCTTTGGTCACGGCACCAACCTGGATACGACGCCTATCCTTTGGTCACGACACCAACTTGGATACAAACGCCAAATCCTTTGGCCACGACACGTAGCTTCATGTTTTCCACGAAAACACTCGAGACATCAACGTATGTCACAAACTGGGGATGCTCATTGGGTATTGGTTTGGCGGTTTACAGCGTGCGGCGTACACTACTCCCGTTATAAGAAAGTGTCATAAGGATGAGGCGCTTAGTAAATATAGGTAGTAATGGTGAAACGCTTTCTTTTATGGAACATCAATTCCAGGCATTAAAGGTTACCACCTCCTCCCATTTACTCACCCGTTTTCCATTTCTTAATGAGATCAGAGTACGTTTCACTACGACTTGTATAAATATGCATTTTCCTATTTCCACCGAACAACAAGTTCAGGTCAGGAGCATACAACACTCAGAAAATATTTTCTAGCTTTCCATATTTATCTTCCCACTTTCTGATACAATTCGTAAAACAACTACTCTTCCAGAATCAACTATTCTGGTCTTAACACTTTCTTCGCTTCCCTCCAAAAAACTAACCCTTCTCCTTCACTTTGTGACTGAAGAAAGTCTGGAACGTCCATTTCTTAGTTTAGGCCAGATTTGTACAGATTGATCTCTCGAATCTAAAGTACTCCCTTGCAGTATATTGTTTAGGTTTTAAATTTGTTCTCACCCACACACCGGAAATTACCAAAATCAGCAGAAACCGTTTTTACCCTCAAACACTTTCATAGAAGAATTGCTACCATTTAGAGATACTTGCATTGGTGATGCATTTGACTCCTCTCCTTAAAGGCATTGAGAGATCAATATTAACACAGACCTTAACAGGGTCAGTACCAATTGGAAGTGAATCTTTTGGTTCAATCCCATAAACTTCTCCTATAACTTCACCAATCTTAGTAACTGTAAAAATATTCATATGTTCTGGAAGCAGATATTTCAGCTGAATCCAAAATTGCTAAAATCCCCAGTGCTTTTCTGTGTAGATCATTCCTTGAATATAATTATGAACCACCAGAATTTTCTTGTGGACACTCCATGGCCTGTGATCTATGACTTTGTTCAATAAATCCCAGTTGCTAAACTTAAAAATAAAAGTATTAGGTTTTATCTCTACTATTTTAATCTCAGTGGACTCCATGAAAGGCCAGGTGAGTTTGATGAATCTTTCCACAACGTCATGACTTTTCCAATTGCACTTGCTTCCCAGTTACCTTCTTTTCCTTATCTGAAACCTTTTGCAGAACTTTGACTTCACTTGTATCACCTAGTTCAAGAATAGCTTGTTTGAATTTGTTAATAAGGTTGCTAACATTCTCTTAATTATTTTCTTCAGCCATCTTGGAAAAACTTTTGATGTTC
Source organism: Papaver bracteatum (assembly GCA_023529315.1). Taxonomy (NCBI): domain Eukaryota; kingdom Viridiplantae; phylum Streptophyta; class Magnoliopsida; order Ranunculales; family Papaveraceae; genus Papaver; species Papaver bracteatum. The sequence continues at coordinate 482,139 of JAJJWX010003528.1, forward strand.
CAAAAGAATATTGAATGAGGATTCTGTGATTAAGATCCGGGGTATGAGATACATGGTAATGGAAATATCTTTGAATTGAATGATAGGATATGTTTAGGCTATTATTAAGGTAACTGAAGTTACGCAAATTGTGGGAAATATGGTAACTATTGCAGATGGTTGTTGACCAAATAATAAAACCACAAAATAGATTTTCCTAAAATAGCTGGGTTTTTGAAATTTGAAATTTTTGAATTTGTTTAGAGAGTGGGACAGAGTCAAGAATCAGAACACTGAGTTGTGAATCTGCCTGTTCATCTTCCCCAAAACATATTTGAATCTTTGGTTGACAACACAAACACTTCCTGAAAGCAAAAGCTCAATAGAAAACTCAACAAAAGCTATAATCACAATGTATATAAAGGCAAAAGCCATTGGATCCAAAAGCAATTGTAAACACATAATGGAGGAACAAATAATCTAGTTACTCATGAAGATATGAAAAAGAGTCATGAAATTGAACTAGAAAGAATAAGATTTTTAGGTATTAGACTAAATTAAATCAAAAGAAACATAAACAGATTAATACAAAATCAAAAAAGAGATAGAAAAACATGATTAATTGGATTTATTTTATTTTATTTTTTTGTTGCTAAATCACATATTTTTATTATTGAGAATAACTAAAAAGTTTTACAAAAAATTGAAATAAACAACAGAAAACATAAGCAAAAAACAACAAAAGAAAAATATATATGTATCTAGCAGTATCTGTAATACTTTCTATCATGCATTTCTAGATGGATTATGGATTATGGCCTCCCTGTATGATATTACACTTCTCCCAAATTGAGTCTTGCACCTTTTTTAGCTAGACCATCTGCAGAGAAGTTGATTTCTCTGTAGCAATGGTTGTATATGATTTCATTTAGTGATATGCAGGCTTTTTTCCATCTAGTATATACAAACCAGAGTATATTTCCTTTTTTGAAATCTTCCACAACTGCTTTGGAATCTGAACTGATGATGATCTTATAACAATATAGTCTCACTGCCCATTCAATTTCCCACACTACAGCCATGACTTCTGCAATGTAATTAGTAGCTATGCCAATACCACGTGAAATTTTCCCCATCACTTGACAGTTGATCGTTGTCGTAGGTGTCAAAAATAAATTACACTTTCTTACTACTCAAAATATAAATATATCAAGGGCAAGAAAGGATCGTTCCCACAGAGAGGTCTAGGTTGTCAAGTTGTTTCGGTTTCCTATACAAAACACCGGGGGTTTTCTGATTTTTATGCAAATAATAAAAGTAAAAGCAAACAAAGAAATAAACAAATAAATTCAAATAAAAGAGATATTGGTTAAGGATTCATCTTCATTCACAAACATGTTTTCAGAAAAATAAGTAGAATTGATATTTAATCTCAACTTTTATCAAAATCCCTAGGATACCTTGATTGCAAGAATATCCCGCAAATCTCCTTTTGTCATCAACAAACACATTAAAAGATGCGAGTATGAGTTCTATCTAAGAAAACAACCTAACGTGTAAAAGCACTAATTAAGTTTAATTCCCTAGATGTATTAAGTTCTATGAAATCAGGCCAATCAAATAAATTGAACGTGGAAAGCGCAATAATTCAATTTAACAAAGGTTACGATTCACATATGATCATAAGAATATATCACTACAAACTATAATCATATTTATGCTACTTGTATTCAAGGATTATCACTTTTTCGTATAATAAACCCTAAACTAGCAATAGATGTGATTAGAAGTTCTACCAATTTGCAACTTGACGAAACTAACAATCAATCATACATGCGATATTTCTAGTGAATCATAATCGATAAAGTATAAAGAAAAAACTAATCTATTGAACAAAACCCATGCTTGGAAATCCAACTTATTCCTTAACCAATAATAAAACTCTAGCTCATGTTCATGGAGTTCATAACAAGAATAAAGAGAAAAGCTTTCATGTTTTCTAAACCCTAGAAACAAAAGTAGAAGATGAGATCAAAGATAACCCTCAAATAACCGTGACTTTCTCCCTTTTATATACTTGTTGTATTTCTCCCACTTCCAAAACTGGGTCACCCATGCTCACGCTCAAAATCAGTCTATGAAACTACCCATAAGTCAAGCCCAACAGGTTCAAGTCCATCTGAGTTAGCTACTGGATCGGCGAGTCAACTCGCCGTACTCTGACCGGTCCAGGATTACACTTCTGCTCTTGCTGAATCCATTCAAGCACAAACACGCCCCAAGGGCAGTAACCCATGTAACTGCAACTTCTGAGCCTCGACTCCACTTCCTTCTCTGCTTGCCATGCCAAATCATTCCCTGTAACAACCCGAACCAACCAACTCCAGTTGCATCTGTTCTTGCACCTGCAAACACATTTCTGTCTCTGCCAATATCTGATTCTTGTGGCATCAGCACCATCTAAGTTCTTACGCAGCAACTCCACTTACACTAGTTGCATTTCCACAATCATATATAAATCAACCATATTTTATAACTCCATCTCCTCAGTCTCAACACCATCGACAAACTTCCACCTGCAAACTCAGTTCACAACAAAGCCATTCTTCTTATTCTGCTCAACACCACTGCCTCATGCCAAATCCCTACAATCATTTCCTCTACCAACTATTTGAATCCATAACAACATTATAACCTGAAACCCATTCTCCAACACTATCACAACATAAGAAATTCTGTCCATAACCTTCCACCTGCTTTCTGAGCCAACTCAAATTACAACACCATCACATATTCAATTCAGTTCACTTGCAGCTTCACATATCTACTGCCAACACCCACTGTCCATGATCACCAGCTACCACTGCAATTCAGCTGAGTAATTCAGGCCACCTTGCTAACTACCAGACTCCGTTGCATCTCATTCTCAATGCCACCATTTACACTTTCTGCAGCTTCTTGAACCTTCTTAACTTCACAGCTCCAACTCCAATAACATCACCTTGTAACTCATATCACACAGCAGCAGCAACTTCTCCATAACTCTCTTGCACTACCACAAGACCCATGGTTCACTTGTAGACCACCAACTCGAATCCACCATTCTGCTTTCCATATGAAGCCAACACTTCCTGTAGTTTCAACTCAGCTACACAACAATGATAAACAATAGCAGTGATAACTCCTTTCACTATTCTTCTCCAGCTTGAATCAAATCTCTCACCAGACCCTTGAAAGACATCCATGGAAAATACCCGTACAAACCTTTGCATACAGACTCAACTAGAGCTTGGAGTGATGAAGAATAGCTCATTCAGGTCTTTTCTCGAACGTGTTGTGTTCACTATCTGGTGGTATTGTTATCAGTCAAGGAATCCTCCTCTATACTCTCCATTTCCTGCAATTCAAATCCATACGATACCCATAGTCATTCATCATTCAAACACATACACAGGTCAACACCTAATCATTCAACCTTCATTATCAACAACAACCATTATCAAAACCCACAAAATGGACAGTAACACCTTCAGTTGTTTGCTGTTTTATTGCTTGAAAATTATACCAAAACCTCATCCAATTCGAACCCAATTCAGCTTGCAATCTTCAGCTACAATCTCCTCATAATATCGAGCCATGCTGTAGTTATACAAATCCAGTGCAAGAGCTTCTCTCGACTGGATTCTCCGGCTTCAGAACATGCATACTTCAAATACTCATCTTCTATTAACATCAGCAGCAACTCATTATCTCACCAATTTCTGAGTCTTCTTGAGCATAAATCCAACCAGTATTCACTGAAATTTCATCTGACTTCGACAACCCCTGCCCAAATTCCATCTCAATCATATCAGATCCCCTTTCTCACAATTTTGGCTGCAGGGAATGACTTGGGGAAGAAAAGCAAATGTGAACCCTGATTTTCTCATCTTATTAGGACAGAAAGAGTTGGACGGTTGTTTACACCCCAATATTGAAGTGCCCCTTATAATTAAACGTCTGCCTTTAGTGATTTCTATGAGAACTCCAGCTGGTCACCCCTTATCGGAGAACGAGCTCCCATTATCATGTCAAATGACTCTTTTTCCCTTCGTGCTCAAAATACACGGATTCTTCTTCTTTAGCTCCAAACGGCTCCAAAACACCTAGTAACTCAAAACTAAACATAAGATACATAATTTACAAGAAAAGTAGCAAAGAAAGCATAAACAATAGATAAAAAATTAGGTGTTTTAGACACCTATCAAATTCCCCACACTTAGACTTTGCTAGTCCTCGAGCAAATCAAAGAAAACTTATTTTAAATGATACATACAACTCCATCTCGTCGAGGCTACGGTTAATTTTAGCATAAATAACAAGCCTTTGAACCCCTAGGTGTCCCTAGTGGACGAGTTTTAGTCTCGTGAAGGTTTACAAGAGGTCTACCTACAAAACCTATATTTTCAAGTCCAACTACCTATGACAAATCTATGAACGAATCCAAAATGGCTATAGGAGGAGGTACCCTGATGCGAATCCAAATTAATATAATATATATATATAAAAATTAAGCTCTACTCAGAAAGTTGAACAAACCACAATACTCGGAATCTGACTAACCACAATCACAATGAAAATATTAAGAAAATGGATATAGAAATAGATGTTTGCGAATGTTGACTAAGTGATCGGTGTTTCCCATATCTGTCTGAAGGTCACCGCCAAGATGAACCTATGCATCCTATTGGATTGAGCTACTGGTATGAATTATAGTGTCAACACACTGGAATATACAAGGGAACCAGGAGTCGACTTTATTAAACAATAATAATATTTTCTTTTTCTTTTTCTTTTTCACTTTTTTTTTTCGATGCATTTATTTTTCTGACAACATGATTAGATCTTTTGGATCCAAGCGCATGCTTCTTTGTCAGCAAGTATGTGATAGTTTCCTTGGATCCTGCATTTCACGCTTGTTTAGGTGACGGATATAGGGACAACGTTTCACACATACTGCTATCCAAGTGTCATTTTTATTCCGATTGGTCTAATTGGTCGTTTTTTTTAAGCAACTCAATCACCCTATTTCATCCTAGTAGTAATAACAATTCGATGTTTAGTGACCCACCAAATCACTTAGAGAACAATAGATAAATATGGAAAAATAAAAATAGAACGTGATATGGTGATATTCCGAGATATGGTAACATCTATCATATTATTTCTAACAATTGAATAATTCTGTCCATTTAGTTAATGGGTTCCTCAACTCCTCCAACCAAGATGGTTCCATCCATTTAGATTGATAGTGTCATCCTAAAGGCACAAGTATCTATATTTCGGAGTTCATAAAGCAATTTTTTTTCTTTTTCAATTTTTTTTTCACTAAAGGCATCAAACAAACTATACAAACATATAAATGCTCCCCCACACTTAAACTTTACATTGTCCTCAATGTAAATTGAATCGTCCAAAGAAATTCAAGGTGGGAAATCCATAACATGATATATATACAAAATAAGAAAATAAAATGAATAATAAAAACTCATTACTCCAACTCATAGCTATTTCGGAACAATAGAGGATAAACACTAAACAAGCTATTTAGTTGGCATCTAATCCCAACTCAGCCAATATATATACCTCATTGTTAAGAAAAGAATTCCATCTACTTAGAAAGGCTAGTGTCTATTCTAAATTGTTCAAAAATCTCTAAAATTTGGAGTTTTGATATGCAAATATCCAAAATAAGAAAATACTGAAAAAATAAATAAAAAGACAGAGATAGATACACAAAATCAGTGGGTTGCCTCCCATTAGCGCTTGGTTTAAAGTCGTCAACCCGACTTGCAAGACGAATTCCCCATACACCAATAATCGGAAAAGTTGGGGATCCACCCATAGCACCTATTTTGGAAAAACTAGCTTCACACAAATATTAGTAATATAAAACAGAAATGAAGCTATTAACCGATAAAAGCTTCCCCCACACTTATTCTTGTCCACACTTGGAAGTGCATAAAGAATATAGGAGTCGGGTACTTCCTCGGTTTCTTATATGCAGACCTGCATAGCATGAGAATCAAATGTTTCCAATGGCGGATATCGAGAAACAAAGTCATTCAATAATGTTTTCGAAGCACAAACATTCAAACCAATAAGAGGTAAAGGAGAAGAAACAATATGCAAAGGGTTAGACAAACCTTGCACAATATCTTTTATTACGGAATCCTCTTCATCCTTGAAAAACTCAAGTGAATTATTCACCTCTTGTATATCATGGTCCTCTATCAAACCTTGCAACCATTCTTCGTCCTTTTTTGCCTTAACCAAAGTCTCGACATTAACATCATCATTACAATCATATCCAAGCTCAATTGGGTCTTCCATAATATTGGTCATACCGGTCACATTCTCAACATACTCCTCTTCATTATAAGGCACATACTCCACTGCGGATTCAAGTCTCATCATAAGGAACTTTTTTAGAACACTCATTGCATCATCCTCAAGCTCTACCTTTTGAATAGGTTCTTGATCGTTATAAAGATCAATGCTTGAGTAAGATACACTAGTGTCATCATTTTCCTTTTCAACTTTACCTTGATCGCAAAAAGACTTTACTGTACACTCTTCGGGGATGTCACCATAAATTGGTTCAAGCAATGTACTTTCATAGTCATCGTCACTATCATAGTTAACATAAGATTGGCTACCACTTCCCAAAGATTGGTCTTTCGCAGAATTTTGCATGTCCTCTTTGCATTCTTCAATCCCTTGTCTTAAATTGGAAACACCTTTTTGAAGCTCTTGGAGTGATCCATTCAAATTTTGAAAATAACATTCCATTTATTGGTAAAGCTCATTCGACAAGGAAAAAGTAAAATCACTTACCTTAATATTGCTAGGCCAATTATATTCCCTTTGAATGGGTGAATTATCATACATACGATCACAAATTGGGCCAAACATACTATGAGCAGATTTGGTCGATGAAATTGGTTCCACGCTTGGTTGTTTACAAACTGACTCCATGTTGACCATAAATTATTGCATTGCATCTACCAAACTAGAAGAAATATTAATAGAAGCACAACTATTCCCCCCTCCTTGTGGTTGCTCACTTACATAACCACCATAAGAAGGTTGATATGTATGAGAATAACTCAAAGGGTACGTGGAATATTGACCACAACCAAAGGATTGGTTTTGATTGTATTCCCAATAAGGGTGATAGTTGTCATAGTGTTGTTGAGGTTGATAACCGTACTCATTGTTCCAATATGCTCCGTCCATTGGTACCTGAAACAAGAGTTCTCAAAACTATGTTAAAAACCAGAAAAAAAAAATAAGAAACAAAACTAAAAACAAAAATAAGAAACCAAAAACAAGTGACAATTGTTGCCTCCCCGGCAACGGCGCCAAAATCTGATCGCTTTCGTAGGCGTCAAAAATAAATTACACTTTCTTACTACTCAAAATATAAATATAGCAATGGCAAGAAAGGATCGTTCCCGTAGAGAGGTCTAGGTTGTCAAGTTGTTTCGGTTTCCTATACAAAACACCGGGGGTTTTCTGATTTTTATGCAAATAATAAAAGTAAAATCAAACAAATAAATTCAAATAGAAGAGATATTGGTTAAGGATTCATCTTCATTGACAAACATGCTTTCAGAACAATAAGTAGAATTGATATTTAATCTCAACTTTTATCAAAAGCCCTAGGATACCTTGATCGCAAGAATATCCCGCAAATCTCCTTTTGTCATCAACAAACACATTAAAAGATGCGAGTATGAATTCTATCTAAGAGAACAACCTAACGTGTAAAAGCACTAATCAAGTTTAATTCCCTAGATGCATTAATAACTATGAAATCAGGCCAATCAAAGCAATTGAACGTGGAAAGCGCACTAATTCAATTTAACAAAGGTTACGATTCACATATGATCATAAGAATATATCACTACAAACTATAATCATATTTATGCTACTTGTATTCAAGGATTATCACTTTTTCGTATAATAAACCCTAAACTAGCAATAGATGTGATTAGAAGTTCTACCAATTTGCAACTTGACGAAACTAACAATCAATCATACATGCGATATTTCTAGTGAATCATAATCGATAAAGTATAAAGACAAAACTAATCTATTGAACAAAACCCATGCTTGGAAATCCAACTTATTCCTTAACCAATAATAAAACTCTAGCTCATGTTCATGGAGTTCATAACAAGAATAAAGAGAAAAGCTTTCATGTTTTCTAAACCCTAGAAACAAAAGTAGAAGATGAGATCAAAGATAACCCTCAAATAACTGTGAGTTTCTCCCTTTTATATACTTGCTGTATTTCTCCCACTTCCAAAACTGGGTCACCTAAGCTCACGCTCAAATCAGTCTCTGAAACTACCCATAAGTCAAGCCCAACAGGTCCAAGTCCATCTGAGTTAGCTACTGGATCGGCGAGTCAACTCGCCGTACTCTGACCGGTCCAGGCTTACACTTCTGCTCTTGCTGAATCCATTCAAGCACAAACACACCCCCAGGGCAGTAACCCATGTAACTGCAACTTCTGAGCCTCGATTCCACTTCCTTCTCTGCTTGCCATGCCAAATCATTCCCGGTAATAACCAGAACCAACCAACTCCAGTTGCATCTGTTCTTGCACCTGCAAACACATTTCTGTCTCTGCCAATATCTGATTCTTGTGGCATCAGCACCATCTCAGTTCTTGCGCAGCAAGTCCACTTACACCAGTTGCATTGCCACAATCACCTATAAATCAACCATCTTTTCTAACTCCATCTCCTCAGTCTCAACACCATCGACAAACTTCCACCTGCAAACTCAGTTCACAAAAAAACCATTCTTCTTATTCTGCTCAACACCACTTCCTCATGCCAAATCCCTGCAATTATTTCCTCTACTAACTATTTGAATCCATAACAGCATTATAACTTGAAACCCATTCTTCAATACTGTCACAACATAATCAATTTTGTCCATAACCTTCCACCATCTTTCTGAGCCAACTCAAATTAAAACACCATCACATATTCAATTCAGTTCACTTACAGCTTCACATTTCTACTGCCAACACCCACTGTCCATGATCAATAGCTACCACTGCAATTCAGCTGAGTAATTTAGGCCACCTTGCTAACTACCAGACTCCGTTGTAGCTCATTCTCAATGCCACCATTTACACTTTCTGCAGCTTCTTGAACCTTCTTAACTTCATAGATCCAGCTCCAATAGCATCACCTTGTAACTCATATCACACAGCAGCAGCAACTTCTCCATAACTCTCTTTCACGACCACAAGGCCCATGGTTCACCTGTAGACCACCAATTCGAATCCACCATTTTGCTTTCCATATGAAGCCAACACTTCCTGTAGTTTCAACTCAGCTACACAACAATGATAAACAATGGCAGTGATAACTCCTTTCACTATTCTTCTCCATCTTGAATCAAATCTCTCTGCATACAGACTCAACTAGAGCTTGGAGTGATGAAGAATAGCTCATTCAGGTCTTTTCTCGAACATGTTGTGTTCACTATCTGGTGGTATTGTTATCAGTCAAGGAAGCCTCCTCTATACTCTCCATTTCCTGCAATTCAAATCCATACGACACCCATAGTCATTCACCATTCAAACACATACACAGGTCAGTACCTAATCATTCAACCTTCATTATCAACAGCAACCATTATAAAAACCCACAAAATGGACAGTAACAGCTTCAGTTGTTTGTTGTTTTATTGCTTGAAAACTATACCAAAACCTCATCCAATTCGAACCCAATTCAACTTGCAATCTTCAGCTACAATCTCCTCATAATATCGAGCCATGTTGTAGTTATACAAATCCAGTGCAAGAGATTCTATCGACTGGATTCTCCGGCTTCAGAACTTGCATACTTCAAATACTCATTTTCTATTCACATCAGCAGAAACTCATTATCTCACCAATTTCAGAGTCTTCTTGAGCATAAATCCAACCAGTATTCACTGAAATTTCATCTGACTTCGACAACCCCTACCCAAATTCCATCTCAATCATATCAGATCCCCTTTCTCATAATTTTGGCTGCAGGGAATGACTTGGGGAAGAAAAGCAAATGTGAACCATGATTTTCTCATCTTATTAGGACAGAAAGAGTTGGACGGTTGTTTACACCCCAATATTGAAGTGCCCCTTATAATTAAACACCTGCCTTTAGTGCTTTCTATGAGAACTCCAGCTGGTCACCCCTTATCCGCGAACGAGCTCCCATTATCATGTCAAATTACTCTTTTGCCCTTCCTACTCAAAATACACGGATTCTTCTTCTTTCGCTCCAAACGGCTCCAAAACACCTAATAACTCAAAACTATAAATAAGATACATAATTTACAAGAAAAGTAGCAAAGAAAGCATAAACAATAGATAAAAAATTAGGTGTTTTAGACACCTATCAATAGTTATGATCTATTGTAATAATACCAAAACCAACATTCCCTAGATTTCCAAATGTTGCACCATCACAACAAAACATGATGTAACCTTCTGCAGGTGCTCTCCATTGACATTCCACAATCAAAGTAAATTTTGAGCATCTGTTTCTAATGTTGAAGAAGTTTAGAATATCTGTATCATAGGTTTGGTTCCATTTAGTTCCCTTCATTCTATAGCTACATTCATACACCAGAGACATAATTCTGCTTTTGAATTGAGTTTCATTGGGCTTAAGATTTTCAAACATCACCTTGTTTTTCTGAAATCAAAGTCGAAAAGTAATAATCATGATTTTAGTAATAATCATGAGCCGAGTCGAAAAGTATCCCAAATGTTTGCATCTTGCATCTTACACACGAGAGTTCCAAATGTTGTTGCATCTTGCATCTTACACGCGAGAGTTCCGACTATTTCCGTTTGGCCGGGACCCAATTGGCTGAACAGTTTCAAGCTTCTAATAAATTTTGTATAGGCTACTATGCTGCGAATGAACCGGGATTTTATGTCTGGGTGGGCTAAAAAAAAATCCACCAACACTCTATTTTGTTTTTTCAATTGCAATAACCATAAACGCATCGTAGTATGCGGCATGACATGCTTCCTTTCTTTTCGACATATAAGGTTTCAACTCGAGAGTTCTTCTATGAGTACCATTCTCGGAGGTGGTTGCGGTTTAGTTGTTGCACAGCCATTTCAGTATATTTTGTGTTTACGGTGGAGAAAAACAAAACGCTAATACCAACTAAGCAGTGATAATCTATTTAAGTGTATCGTGCAGTGAACTATTGTTGGGAATTTTGGCTAAACGATAACTAATTAGGTAGACTTGTTATTTTATTCTTCACGCCCCTAGCTTTGCTAGTCAATAAATATACAGGAGTAATAAAAGAAATAAAAGGACTAAAATAAGAATTGACACAAGGTTTATTTAACTGACATATAGTAGGGGAGCCCATTTAATACCTGATTTTAAAAAAAAATAGCATAAATACGTGTGTTTTTCTTAAGGCTGAGATGATACTCCGTCTGTTTCAAAATAATAGGCAGGTTTTGAAACGAATGTAGTATTTTGAAAGACTAATCCATGTGGGACCGTATTTCCATCTCTTTGGATAGTTGCATCTGCATAGATTCATAGAATCATATCTTCCTAATGGGCTAATCGAAAATTATACCTGGACTAAATTTCAAAATGTTGAAAATTACATACAGTAAAACATCTATAAAATAATAGGTCTGAGACCACCCAAATCCTATTATTTTAAAGAGATATTACTTAATCGGAAAATAATAATTTATTATTTTAAATAATAAAAAAAATTAAATAATAATTTATTATTTTAAAAAATAATTCTTAATTTAAAAATTTATTTGGAAAAAACGAGAATTTTTATATTAAAAAATAAAAATAAAGTATCTTAGGATAAATAACGAAATAGATTTTGAAAAGTGGAAAATATAAAAAAAGATACCAAAAAAAAAAACATTTCTTATTGCAATACAAGAATGCGACTCCTGGTCTTATGAGTGCACTACGAACTATTAAGGATGAAATACAACTTGATTTGAACTTCAGAGAAAAACAAACCAACATTAAATCATACTTTGAGAAAATTTAATGTGTACGGAAATTATTTTTTATTTTCTAATGGAATTATTATATTATATAATACTTGGGACGTATTAATGTTTAAGGGGAACGTTTGAAATGTATTATATTATAATTTTATCGAATTTATTATTTTAGCATTAAGGGCCCGAATTAGGATTGGAAAATTTTATTATTTTAGCTAGATTATTATATTATTGAGTATTATTTTAAAAATGTTTTACTGTAGATAAAATAGCTTTTTGGAAATTTTGAGGTGGACTTAAGCCTAGGTAAGACACCCCTAATACTGTCCCTGCTACCATGAGCTATGACGCGTTCTTTTGCCAAATTTTATCCGCAAGTACCAAAATTATGACTTGTCTTATATAAAATTTGATACTCTCCTCATTAAACTAGTACCACATTTGCAACCATGACTCGAAACTTACCCACCACCCAAATCAGTGATGTTGCTTTGAAATTGTTACGGATGTTTTGTCTTTAAGTCTTTTAGAGCGTCCACAGTCATGGACTAAAAACTGGACTAAAGGACATATAGTCCAGAAAATCAATCGCAGTGGGGCTGTACTAAAATCATATATTTGTTTTTAGTTGGAGAGAGTGAAAACTTGACCAAATTTGGTCTCGACCCTCGACTAAAACTAAATATAGTCGCGTAATTTCGATCTTGCAACGATGACAAGCGTAAACCAAATGTACGCGCCCTAACCGAGCGTAAGCCAAAAGTCCGCGCCACAACCGGGCGTAAACGAAATGTGCGCGCCTCAACCAAAGCGTAACCCAAAAAGTTTATTAAGCGTTCGCCCCCCATGGGGCGCATTTTTTGTGAGTTCGCCCCATGTATATTTTTTTACTTTGGGGCGTATCTCGTGAGTTCGCCCCCATGCATTTTATTTTTTAAATTTTTTTTTTTTGGACGTAGCTTGTGATACCGCCTGACTAAATTTTTTAGTTTCTACCCGTTGTTTTGAAACACGACTAAAACCAAAAAAATATAATTTTTGGTATATTTTTTGGTTTTAGGATAATCCATGATTGTGGACGCTCTTACACTCCAGAGTTTGAGGTTTTTTATTATCTTTTTTTGATAGGTAAGCTTCGGAAAAAAAATTGATCCGGCGCTGCGAGATAAAAAATGAACTCACACGTATACAACCATAGGATGATAATGATGTGACATCACTAAATCATTGATTTAACCCCAGTTAGCTACCCCGTTTTGTTAATAACTACCGAATTTTACACAAATATTTCCAAAACGAACTTCAAGCCCAGAACCAATCACAAAAATTCTTTTCACCATCATTTCGCAAACTTTTTCTTACTTCATAATTGTGATTAAGGATCAAAGAATCAAATGATTTGAACACGAACTAATTTTCATAACATAATTGATTGACTTCGATTCATGTAAACGTTTCATTTTTCAAGCTATAATTGAGAATTCCGATCTTCTTTTTTTTCCTTAAACCAAAATGAAACCAGTGACCAAATTCTTTGCAAACAAAAAAGAAGAAAGTACCTGGTGTAAACTGGAAGAAAACACAACATGAGATGAAATTTCCATCATTTATCACTACACGCGAGGAACTATACGTGCTTCGAGTGGGGTTTTACTGAACCGAACAAAACCTGATAATCGATCACTGATGTCAGGAAGTACTCCATCGGAGGCGCAATACCATTTAAAGGCTTTAACAAGATTAGCAAGAGAAAAACTAAACTGAAGTTTTCCCAACTCCATTCCTGCACAAATTCTCATACCTGCACTAAATGGCAATAGTTATTGTTCCATCGCTTTATCCTGTAGAAACCTCTCTGGCATGAATCTGTAAGGTTCTCTCCAGACTTTTTCAGTATGATGTAAAGAATGAATGTTAACCATAATATTATTTCCCTTATCAACTTTCTTGCCCATCAATGATGTATCTTTTGTTGGATATTTTCAAAGAACCCTTTGAATGCGGGATTTTTTCCGTTTAAGGGTTTGTAATGACAGTTACAAAACCTGAACAGAAACGTCGTTTCTCCAATGGACGCATTGATGAAGAGACATGTATGTTTGCACTGAAAGGTCATCTTCAAAGGGTGTTATTTCTCTTTAAATATCAGATTTGTTTTCATCCAAAACATCATATCTCAATCTTTTGCTTTTCCTTCTAACAAGCATCTTCGACTTTCTGCATTGTTGCGGTTGGATCAAGATTGTACAAGCTTTGAATCCAAAATATGTTGTGGGGCTTCTAGCATCTTGACGGCGATATTTATTGACCTGTTTGTACACTTCTTCCTCTTTGGGAAAGGGTCGAATAATTGTCGAAAAGAATCTTTTCATAAGAGCCTTGAACCCTAATACAACAATTCTTTTCACCTTGTTTTTAGTGTCTATTTTCCAACATCTTTGCATTCTTTATGAGGAATTGCCAGTGGTGCAATTGGTTTCATCCTCATTGTTTCTTTCACAACAGCTTGTAAATATGGTAATTTGTTTACATCTTCGACTTTCAGCATGGTACGGTTGTTATCAGCTGTAAAATTCTTAAGATCTTGATAAAGTTTCTCCTGAACAGACGGTTCCCGCATTAAGAAAGCGAGTGCCCATGTAGTTGTTGTAGAAGTACTATCAACGCCTAAAAGATAAGCTTCGTAAATAGCGAATACGATTACATCTTCAGGGTAGTTTTGTGACTTAAGAAAATGCAAGTAAGTGTTAGTAGGAGGGTTTGACGCAAGGAAAGGACGTACCATAGCTATTATCCTTCTTTTTTATTCTTCGGCACCTTTTACAGCTCTCTTATAACTTGGTAAATACTTAGCGTAATAGAATACATCAGTAAGTTGAGGGTAACTACCGAAATGAGTCAAGAATTCGATCTCATCGTGCATACTTTTAACATACTTACCATCATTGAAATCCTTCCCGTAGATTAACCGTCTGATTAATCTAACAGCTTCTTTCTTGAGAGGATCAAGTGGATGGACGATTCCACTATTAAGAGCTGCTTCAACTTTCAAATATTCTATCAATTTTCTTATATCTGTTAGAAAAAACGGTGTTTTAATTAAAATCAAAAATGCATGGACCATGTTTTGATCCCAAGATCTATTGCACCCTAGATGTTTTTTCATTTGAATGCATAAAACATTAGTCCCACATAGACTAAAACACTTAGAGTTTTAGACTTAAATACCATGGGTTTAGCCTTAAGGGCATTGCCCTTTGGGTCTGTAGACCTTTGTGTATGGGGAAATCCCTAGACTATGGCAAGGTTGCCTTTCCCTTAGTGCATTTATTGTTGCCTTTCCCGTACGCGCGGTGCTCCCCAAAGAGTGGGGGTGGGTGTGGGTGTATTAGACCCTCGTATTTAGGAGACTTGAAATCAACACCATCAAGAGGTGGTAAAAAATGGTACATCACTTTTATAGATGATTACTCACGATACTGTCAGGTTCATATTCTTAGAAGTAAAGATGAGGCCTTAGAGGCTTTCAAATTTTATAAACTTGAAGTAGAAAACCAAAAAAGGATTTAAAATTAAAACTCTTAGATCAGACCGTGGCGGTGAGTATGTGATACCCATAGGTGAGTTTTGTAAAAATAATGGAATCATTCATGAAACCACCGCACCATATTCACTTAATCAATAGTGTACGAAAAGAAAAATAGAACACTCATAGATATGGTGAATGCTATGATGACCAGTTCAGGGTTATCTTCGAACTTGTGGGGGGAAGCTATTCTCTCTGCATGCTATATCTTGAACCGAGTTCCATTTAAAAAATCAGATAAAACTTCCTACGAATTATGGAATGGTAGACAATCTTCCTATGCATACTTTAATGTATGGGGGTGTTTGGCCAAGGTGGCCATTCCTCATTCCAAGAAAACTAAAATAGGTCCTAAAACAGTTGACTGTGTTTTCCTAGGATATCCTGAGCATAAAAATGCACATAGGTTCATGGTCATCAGTTCTAACCACAATAATATTGGTCTGAACACCATAATGGAATCTAAAGATGCTGTGTTTTATGAACACATATTTCCTTTAAGGTCTGAACCTCGGAAAAGGGTCCATGATGATCTCTATGATGTTCCATCGACTAGTCAACCCCCAACTTTAGAATATGAGACTGAACCGAGAAGAAGTAAGAGGGTTATAACTGAAACAAGTTTTGGCCCAGATTTTTTGACTCTTACGGTAGAGTCTGAACCCCAAACCTATAAGGAATCTATGACTTCTCCATAAGCTCCTTTCTGGGAAGAAGCTTCATTAAGTGAATGGGAGTCCATTCAGCAAAATGAAACTTGGGAGCTTGTAGACTTAGCTCCTGGTAGTAAATCCATAAGTTGCAAATGGGTGTTCAAAAGGAAACTTAAAACAGATGGAACAATATAGAAATATAAAGCTAGGTTGGTAGCTAAAGGCTATAAACAAAAGGAAGGATTAGATTTGTTTGATACCTATTCACCGGTCACTAGAATCACTTTTATTAGGATGTTGATTGCTATTGCTTCTATTTATGATTTGCAAATACATCAGATGGATGTTAAAACTGCTTTTCTATATGGTTAATTAAATGAAGAAATTTATATGGACCAACCTGAAGGCTTTATTGTAAAAGGTTGTGAAAACAAAGTATGCGAATTAAACAAATCTATGTACGGTTTAAAACAAGCACCTAAACAGTGACATGAAAAATTTAATCATGTTATGATAACTAATGGCTTCAAGATTAATGAATCTGATAAATGTGTTTACATTAAATCTGTGGATGATTCTCATGTTATCGTATGACTATATTTTGATGATATGCTCATATTAGGCAGTAACCTTGATATTATTAATACCATTAAAAGCATTCTTAGAGATAATTTTGACATGAAAGACTTAGGCCCTACTGATGTAATATTAGGGATGAAAATCAGAAAGACGTCTGATGGATATAGTCTTAGTCAATCTCATTATGCTGAAACCGTACTTAAGAGATTTAATTATGAAAATGCAAAACCTGTATCTAATCGTTATGATCCCAATTATAACTTGAAAAAAAACAAGGGTGAGGGAATTGAGAAACTTGAGTATTCTCGCATTATTGGCAGTCTTATGTATCTGATGAACTGTACAAGACCTAATATTGCTTACTCTCATGAGTAGATTAGCGGTACACTTGCAACCTTTGGCAAAGATAACTTGGAATCTCTCACATAGTTTTAAGTTACCCGAGAGGCACTTCAAACTTTTCTTAAGTTTTGGAAAATATCCCACAGGCCGGAAGGGTATTGTGATGCCAATCGGATATCAGGACTGGAAGGAGTGCAAATCTACTAGTGGGTACATATTCACACTTGGAGGTGTGTCTGTCTCATGGAAGTCTTCCAAACATACATGTATAGCTAGATCCACTATCGAGTCTGAATTTATAGCCTTGGAAAAAGCTGGAGAGGAAGCTGAATGGATACGATGTTTCCTGGGAGGAAATCCACTCTGGCCCAAGCCTGTGTCTTCAATCGCAATCCACTGTGACATTCAAGCTTCTATTGGTTGCGCAAAGAACAATGTATACAATGGAAAATCTATACATATACAAAGAATACACAAGACGGTAAAACAACTACTCTCTACTGGTATTATCTCGATAGACTTTGTAAAGTCCAAAGATAATATTGCAGATCCTTTGACGAAAGGTTTATCTAAAGAGGTAGTTAGATCTACATCGAGGGGGATGGGACTAAAGCTCATAGAATAAATCACCATGAAGGATACTCAACCTTGTGATTGGATTTCCAAGATCAAGGTTCAATGAGACAACTAATTTATGGTGATATCGGGAAAGCACTATCTTTGTCTGTCCCTATGGTATAACCGTGATAGTGTCGCTCGCATGATTTCCAGGATGATCTTTTGAGATCTTAATGGGTTCCATGGCTTTGATTAAAGTGGGGTGTGGCAGGACACTCTTTATGGACTCACCTTTGTGGATGTTGGAAGTGGGGCCGCTTCCTATAAGAATCTGAGCTGATTCTCTAGAGACATTCATTAAGTCCGAGATTTTAGCCCACGACCAAAATGGGCACAACGGCAAG
Source organism: Papaver bracteatum (assembly GCA_023529315.1). Lineage (NCBI taxonomy): Eukaryota > Viridiplantae > Streptophyta > Magnoliopsida > Ranunculales > Papaveraceae > Papaver > Papaver bracteatum. Next base: position 500,304 of record JAJJWX010003528.1, read on the forward strand.
AGCTTGGCAGCTTTTCGGATGATCCATCAAGTGTGGCTGTTATTTCTGAATTGCATTCACTGTTGGCGGTTCAAGACATTGCGTTCACCGTTACAACAAAGCATAGCCCAGAGAACCTCTCACTAAGTTAAGGTTCAATCTTTGGGACACCTTATCCTAATTTGTTGCCTTTAATTTTCTCGCGTTTTATCGACATGTTTTATCATTCATGTGGGGGATTGTTAGAAAAAACGGTGTTTTAATTAAAATCAAAAATGCATGGACCATGTTTTGATCCCAAGACCTATTGCTCCCTAGATTTTTTTTCGTTTGAATGCATAAAACATTAGTCCCACATAGACTAAAACACTTAGAGTTTTAGAATTAAATACCATGGGTTTAGCCTTAAGTGCACGGACCTTTGGGTCTTTATACCTTTGTGTATGTGGAAAGCCTTAGACTATGGCAAGGTTTCCTTTCCCTTATTGCATTTCTTTTTGACTTTCCCGTACGCGCGGTGCTTCGCACAGAAGCACGCATGCACGCCGCCATCCGTCCGGAAGGTCGGTCGGGTCGGGCGAGGGCGTTGGAGTGGGAGTGGGTGTGGGTGTATTAGACCCTATCTTTTTACTGAATTTTTTTATGTTTCACCCAAAAGAATTTTTTACGTTTCTCCCGCATGCTTACCTCGTGAAGAATCTTACGTGTCACACGTGTAGACATAGATTTTTTGACACCTGTGCCTCTTGAAGAATCTCGAAATTTTTAAATGTTCAACAAAATATTTTCACAGTTTTTTTAACGCGGATTTTACTTAACTTTTGAAACGTTCGAGAAGCATAATTCACGGACAGTCTGTCGCACATTGGATTCTTATTCGAACGTTCAAATTTTTCTTGCTATAAATACCAGAGAAACCTTCATTTCTAAAGAGACCTATGAACATTAGTTCTTCTTCTTCTTCTTTTCTTCTGCTATCAGAAAAAACTAAGTTTTTATTTAAGTTTCTATTAAACACAGAAAACGTTCAGTTCTTCTCTGAAACAAGTTGTAGTTTACAGAAACATAATTTTGTACTACTACTTCTTAGTTTACAGAAACATAAAATTGTTTTTTTACATTACTCTGAAACAAATTGTAGTTTCAATTTGTGTTTTTTTTTTCATCTCTGCTGCCAAGTTCTTAGAGTTATCTCTTTGTATGCTACATAGAGGAGTACTAACAGTGGTTGTATCCTAGAGGTGACTTTCCAATTTCTTTAGCATCTCGGAGGAGTAGCAGGCAATATTACCTTTAGGTCAGCGTATCTCATACGTGCCTCTACTAAGTTTTTTGATACTATCATCAGTGCATCTCCCGGAATAACAATCACACATCAGTGCGAGCTAAGTATTTTTCTCAGTTGAATACGAATATTGTCAATATTTTCCAATACACTCAAATTTAGGAGACTTGAAATCAACACCATCAAGAGGTGGTAAAAATGGTACATCACTTTTATAGATTATTACTCAAAATACTGTTAGGTTCATATTCTTAGAAGTAAAGATGAGGCCTTAGAGGATTTCAAATTTTATAAACTTGAAGTGGAAAACCAAAAAGGAGTTAAAATTAAAACTCTTAGATCAGACCGTGGCGGTGAGTATGTGATACCCATAGGTGATTTTTGTAAAAATAATGGAATCATTCATGAAACCATTGCACCATATTCACCTGAATCGAATGGTGTAGCCGAAATAAAAAATAGAACACTCATAGATATGGTGAATGCTATGTTGACCATTTCATGGTTATCTTCGAACTTGTGGGGGGAAGCTATTCTCTCTGCATGCTATATCTTGAACCGAGTTCCATTTAAAAAATCAGATAAAACTCCCTACGAATTGTGGAATGGTAGACAACCTTCATATGCATACTTTAAAGTATGGGGATGTTTGGCCAAGGTGGCCATTCCTTATTCCAAGAAAACTTAAATAGGTCCTAAAACAGTTGACTGTGTTTTCCTAGGATATCCTGAGCATACAAATGCACATAGGTTCATGGTCATCAGTTCTGACCACAATAATATTGGTCTGAACACCATAATGGAATCTAGAGATGATGTGTTTTATGAACACATATTTCCTTTAAGGCATGGACCTCAGAAAAGAGTCCATAATGATCTCTCTTATGTTCCATCGACTAGTCAACCCCCAACTTTAGAATATGAGACTGAACCGAGAATAAGTAAGAGGGTTAGAACTGAAACAAGTTTTGGCCCAGATGTTTTGGCTCTTACGTTAGAGTCTGAACCCCAAACCTATAAGGAAGCTATGACTTCTCCAGATGATCCTTTCTGGGAAGAAGCTTCATTAAGTGAATGGGAGTCCATTCAACAAAATGAAACTTGGGAGCTTGTAGACTTACCTCCTGGTATTAAATCCATAGGTTGCAAATGGGTGTTCAAAAGGAAACTTAGAACAGATAGAACAATAGACAAATATAAAGCTAGGTTGGTAGCTAAAGGCTATAGACAAAAGGAAGGATTAGATTTCTTTGATACCTATTCACCGATCACTAGAATCACTTCTATTAGGATGTTGATTGATATTGCTTCTATTTATGATTTGCAAATACATCAGATGGATGTTAAAACTTCTTTTCTATATGGTGAATTAAATGAAGAAATTTATATGGACCAACCTGAAGGCTTTATTGTAAAAGGTTGTGAAACAAAGTATGCAAATTAAACAAATCTCTGTACGGTTTAAAAAAAACACCTAAACAGTGGCATGAAAAATTTAATCATGTTATGATAACTAATGGCTTCAAGGTTAATGAATCTGATAAATGTGTTTACATTAAACCTGTGGATGATTCTCATGTTATCGTATGCCTATATGTTGATGATATGCTCATATTAGGAAGTAACCTTGATATTATTAATACCATTAAAAGCTTGCTTAGAGATAATTTTGACATGAAAGACTTAGGCCCTACTGATGTAATCTTAGGGATGAAAATATAAAAGACATCTGATGGATATAGTCTTAGTCAATCTCATTAAGCTAAAATCGTACTTACGAGATTTAATTATGAAAATCCAAAACCTGTATCTACTCCTTATGATCCCAATTATAACTTGAAAAAGAACAAGGGTGAGGGAATTGAGCAACTTGAGTATTCTCGCATTATTGGAAGTCTTATGTATCTGATGAACTGTACAAGACCTGATATTGCTTACTCTGTGAGTAGATTAAGCATGTACACTTGCAATACTTGGAAACATCACTAGAATGCTCTCTACAGAGTTCTAAGTTACCTGAGAGGCACTTCAAACTTTTGCTTAAGTTTTGGAAAATATCCTGTCGTGCTGGAAGGGTATTGTGATGCCAACTGGATATCAGACTCAGAAGAGTGCAAATCTACTAGTGGGTACATATTCACACTTGGAGGTGCGTTTGTCTCATGGAAGTCTTCCAAAAAGACATGTATATCTAGATCCACTATGGAGTCTGAATTTATAGCCTTGGAAAAAGCTGGAGAGGAAGATGAATGGATACGATGTTTCCTGGGAGGAATTGCACTCTATCCCAAGCCCGTGTCTTCAATCGCAATCCACTGTGACAGTCAAACTGCTATTGGTTGCGCAAAGAAAAATGTATATAATGGAAAGTCTATACATATACAAAGAATACACAAGATGGTAAAACAACTACTCTCTACTGGTATTATCTCGATAGACTTTGTAAAGTCCAAAGATAATATTGCAGATCCTTTGACGAAAGGTTTATCTAGAGAGGTAGTTAGATCTACATCGAGGGGGATGAGACTTAAGCTCATAGAATATATCAGCATGAAGGATACTCAACCTTGTGATTGGATTTCCAAGATCAAGGTTCAATGAGACAACTAATTTATGGTGATATCGGGAAAGCACTATCTTTGTCCCTCCCTATGGTGTAACCGTGATAGTGCCGTCTGCATGATTTCAGGATGATCTTTTGAGATCTTAATGGGTTCCATGGCTTTGATTAAAGCGGGTTGTGGCAGGACGCTCTTTATGGACTCACCTTTGTGGATGTTGGAAGTGGGGCCGCTTCCTATGAGAATCTGAGATGATTCTCTAGAGACATTCATTAAGTCCAAGATTTTAGCCCACGGCCAAAATTGGCACAACGGCAAGAGCTTGGAAGCTTTTCGGATGATCCATCAAGTGTGGTTGTTATTTCTGAATTGCATTCACTATTGGCGGTTCAAGACATTGCGTTCACCGTTACAACAAGCAGTTCCGGTAACCTCTCACTAAGTTAAGGTTCAATCTTTGGGACACCTTATCCTAATTTGTTGCCTTTTATTTTCTCGTGTTTTATCGACATGTTTTATCATTCATGTGGGGGATTGTTAGAAAAAACGGTGTTTTAATTAAAATAAAAAATGCATGGACCATGTTTTGATCCCAAGACCTATTTCTCCCTAGATGTTTTTTCATTTGAATGCATAAAACATTAGTCCCACATAGACTAAAACACTTAGAGTTTTAGACTTAAATACTATGCGTTTAGCCTTAAGGGCATGGCCCTTTGGGTCTTTAGACCTTTGTGTATGGGGAAATCCCTAGACTATGGCAAGGTTTACTTTCCCTTATTGCATTTCTTGTTGCCTTTCCCGTACGCTTGGTGCTTCTCACAGAAGCACGCACGCACGCCGCCGTCCGTACGGTCGGGCGGGCGAGGAAGTGGGAGTGGGTTTGGGTGTGGGTGTATTAGAGCGTCTGCAGCGGGGCGAGTAAACCTAAAGACCAAATACCAAAAAAAAGACCATATATGGGTTTAGTAACCTGTTAGACGTAGTGGTGGACGAGTATTTATGGTCAAGCGTACGTATACTCTGCGCCTGTTATCTGAGCGTTGATATAAATTGCACCCCGTTCAAGATGGGATAAAGATAATGCTCGACGTGGTGCGGTGTTATAGAATACGCTTGACGAGGGGCGTACATATAATGAACGCCTGGAGATGGCGCGTTAACTTAATCAACGCCTGATGAGGCACACGTAAACTCACCGCTTGACGTCAAGCGGACGTAAACTCAACGACTCATGGGGCGTACATATACAAAACGCTTGACATGGTGCGGTTTTATAATCTACGCCTCATGAGGCGTATACTTCAGACCCGCCTCAATCAGGCGTTTGTAAACTTTCCGCCCGTCCACACACTTTTTTCGCACGCGGAATTTTTTACACCCAGCCGAACTATACACCTCCACGTACATCCCACGTGTTGTTTTTAACCCTAAATTTATCCGTCCTCTTCAATTTTTTTCTACCTCTTTCTTTCTACCCCACCCAAAACCAGTTCGTCTCACAGTGAGCAGAAGGTAGTCGAATTTTTTTTCCATCGTTGCATTCCTTAAAACACTTTTTTATTTCTTCAATCTGTTAATATATTAATTCCCATTAAAACTTTAGGTGCGTTTGAATATGAAAAAATAATGGTTTAGCAATATGGAGAATACTTACCCTCAATTCCGGACCCCATCCGGTATGATATTCACCGTCCACTTTTGCATCTTTTGCAGAAAACAAATCCACATCTTTACTTATTTCCTGATATCGTTTTTTCCATGAACTCCAAGTCCGCTCTGGAGCATCCGGTAAATGAACTTCAATATCATCCTTGATACGAGTCCTTAACGCCTCCGCTGATTGATTAGTTCCAACACCCGGATCTTGAGATATTGCTAAATAAATTTTACACATCGTTACGTCTTCAACTGTTGTAAAATTGGGACCTCGTGGTGCTCCCCGCTCCCTTCTCTTCGTGATCGTGGTGCCATTGGTAGCAATTCCTGTAAAATTTGTAAATGATTGGAAATTGGAAATAATACTGATTTCTTTTCTTGTTATTGTTCTGATAGATAGTTATGGGAATACGTTGAAGGAATTCATCCATATATATACACGAGTAAATCTTTAAAATTCCCAACGTTACAAAATATCTTTCAAACCCAAGATTCAAAAAATTCAAACGGTCGATTTTCTTCAACGTTCGAAAATTACCAACGGTATAAAACAACGAAATTATCGTAATAAAATTGAAAAACAAAAAATGGTGCGTGAACTATATCAACGCCTCCAACTAGGCGTGGAAGTTATCTACGCCTCACTCCAGCATAAACTATAATAACGCCTATTGAGAGGCGTGAACTTTAACTGCGCCTGTCTTCAGGCGTGAACTATAAAACCGCCTCACTCGAGCGCACATTATATCCACGCCTCATGAGAGGCGTTATCTTCACCTACGCCCGATGAAGCGCACATTATACCAATGCGCTATTGGGGCATACTTTTTATCTACGCCTGAGTGCGGGACGCAGACATTACCAACGCTTGACGTCAAGCGGAGACTATACAAACGCAGGTGGAGAAGCGCACTTTATATAAACGCCCAACTAAATTTAAGTTTAGTCTTGGTCGCAGACCAAATTTGGTCTGGAAATTTGGTATGGTCTTCGATTTAGTCTTTACTCCGTCCCACTACGTCTCGATTCAAGACCAAATTTTTATTCTTGGTCGTCCGCTGCAGACGCTCTTAGACCCTATCTTTTTACTGAAATTTTTTACGTTTCACCCACACATGTAAAAGAATTTTACGTTTCTCCCGCATGCTTACCTCGTGAAGAATCTTACGTCTCACACGTGTAGACACAGATTTTTTGACACCTGTGCCTCGTGAAGAATCTCGAAAATTTTAAATTTCCGACAAAATATTTTCACTGTTTTTTTAACACGACTTTTACTTAACTTTTGCAATGTTCGAGAAGCGTAATTCACGGACAGTCTGTCGCACATTGGATTCTTATTCGAACGTTCAAATTTTTCTTGCTATAAATACCAGAGAAACCTTCATTTCTAAAGAGACCTCTGAACATTAGTTCTTCTTCTTCTTCTTCTTCTTCTCTTCTGCTATCAGAAAAAAACTATGTTTTTAGAAAACGTTAAGTTCTTCTCTGAAACAAGTTGTAGTTTACAGAAACATAAAATTGTTTTTTTACATTACTCTGAAACAAATTGTAGTTTCAATTTGTGTTTTTGTTTTCATCTCTGCTTCCAAGTTCTTAGAGTTCTCTCTTTGTATGCTACATAGAGGAGTACTAATAGTGGTTGTATTATGGAGGTGACTTGCCAATTGCTTTAGCATCTCAGAGGAGTAGAAGGAAATAATACCTTTAGGTCAGCGTATCTCATACGTGCCTCTACTAAGTTTTTTGATACTATCATCAGTGCATCTCCCGGAATAACAATCACACATCAGTGCGAGCTAAGTATTTTTTTCTCAGTTGAATACGAATATTGTCAATATTTTCCTACAATATCTTCCTCTTGTAATGCAGTTTGGAATGCTATATTCTGAGGTGATAATGCTACAGTATGAAGACCTTTTTTCAGCGTAGCCCAACATGGACCAGTATCAGAATTTACAATTGTTCTCCAATTTTCTGTAACAATTTTAGTGATTTCAGGCATTTCACGAGATGAATAATCTGACGATTTGTTAACAAGAACTTCCCAAGCTTGATCGAAATCGGATACAACAATAACAGGTTTCCAACTACCAATCCATATCGTCATTACACTGCCGTAAACTTGAGCTAGTTTATGTAAGACGACATGAAGAGCAGCAGCGCCTCCAAGATTGTGCAAATTACCTATGATAGGTAATGTTTTTGGTCCAACAGGCCATTCCATTGTGGATGATGATTTTCTTCTCCTGAAAATCATTAAAACAGCAAAGATTGCTAATATGATTGAAGTAATAGTAGGAATCCATGTGTTGCTTATCATTTCCTTCATTGTTGTTTTTTCTATCTAGCTTGAGTACTCAAGAGGCCGGAGCAAGTATTTCAATTACTTTAGTCTGACCCCAGCTAGCTAGAACTCCATTAAATCATATATTAAATTACTTTATTCAATTAATTTATTTTAACGCTATATATTGAAATTAATTAAACAAAATTAGTCATAAATGAAAGGTTATAAACTCTCTTGACCCTAACTGGGTTTTGAGATATGTATTTATATCAGACAAATATACATAGGTAGCCCTTTAGGCAAGTAAGCAAGAGTATACAACAGTATTATACAAAGCATAGAAAATACAGTAGTCCTAAGTGACACCAATAGACTCTTGCGTTAACACCCCCCGCAAGCTGAACGAGGGGTATCCGTAAGTGATAGCTTGGCCGTAAGATAGTGAAACCGAGACTTCAAGTGTCCTTTTGTAAAGAGATCTGCAAGTTGACGTTGAGTAGGAACAGAACGAACCAACAAAAAACCACGAGCAACACGTTCACGAACAAAGTGATAATCAAGATCAATGTGTTTGGCACGAGAATGAAGAATAAGATTAGAGGCCATGTATGTAGCACTGATATTATCATATAGTAAGGTAGGTTGTTGCTTTATATAGACACCCAAGTCACGTAATAGAGTATAACGTGTCTGAGATATATGGAGTCCAGAAGAAGATCTGTGTGCTTCAATCCAAAGAAAAAAATTCAAGTCTCCCAAATCTGTCATAGAGAACTGACGTTGTAGAGCAGCTAACAGTTGATTAAAGAATCTAAAGTCCGAACCTGTGATAATAATATCATCTACATAGAGTAGAAGAAGAAGTACACCAGTTGAATATCTTCGAACAAATAAAGAAGCATCAGACTTAGATGCAACAAAGCCTAACTCAGAAATATAATTGGTAAACCGCTGAAACAAAGCTCTAGGAGCTTGTTTAATCCCATAGATGGCTTTGTTGAGTTTACAAACATGATTCGGATATCGCTTGTCAAAAAAACCTGGAGGTTGAGACATATAAACTTCCTGATCAAGAAAACTATGCAAAAAGGAATTTTTAACATCCAACTGTCGAATGGGACATGAGCAAGAAACAGCAATACTTAAAACCAAACGAATGGTAACTGATTTAATAACCGGACTGAAGGTTTCTTCTTAATCAATACCAAACTGTTGAGTATAGCCCTGTGCAACTAAACGAGACTTGCGACGATCAATAGTACCATCTGGCTTGCGTTTAACTCGATATACCCATTTGCAGCCAATGATGTTCATATGAGGTGTTCGAGGAACATAAGACCAAGTATCATTAATCAGTAGAGCATTGTGTTCATCACACATAGAATCGCACCATTCCGGAATTTTACAAGCTTCTTTATAAGACTTAGGTTCAACAAAAGAGTCATTCAGCTGTGAAAGAAAACAAGAAGCAATAGGATGCTTCGTAACAGCCAGTAAATTCATCTTTACAAGAGGTTTACGAATTCCATCACGTAAACGAGTAGTCATTGGATGATGAGAAGCACCTTATGAAGAAGGTGAAGTAGAAGAAACAGATTCTGAGTTACTGCGAGGAGATGACTGAGATTCTATTGAAGACACAGAAGAAGAATCTGGTGACGAATCAGAGTCTGAATTATATGCAGTGAGCGATGGTGAATCATCTGTGGAAGATAAAACAGAAATAGCAGATATTTGTGGGATAGGATCAAGAGAAGGAGGTGAAACCACCTGTGTAACCAATGGCAAGACAAACCAGGTGGGAAAAAGAGAAGTGACAGCAGGAGGAGTAGCTGGATTTGTAATAGAAAACGGAAAGGAAGTTTCATCAAAAAGAACATGTTTAGAGATATAAACACGTTTACTATTCAAATCAAAACACTTATAACCCTTATGTTGATTAAAATAACCAATAAACACACACGGTTTTGTCTTGTATTCCAATTTGATTTTGTTGTATGGAACCAAATGAGGGTAACACAAGCAACCAAAAACACGCATAAAAGCATAGTCAGGCTTTTGATTATATAACTTATAAAAGGGTGAAGCACAACCTAGAACAGGAGTAGGCATACGATTTATAAGATAAACAGCAGTTGCAAAGGCTTATGGCCAATAAGACTTTGGCATATAGCTATGATGAAGAAGATCTAGTCCTGTTTCAACAATATGACGAATTTTGCGCTCAGACACACCATTTTGCTGTGGAGTGTGAGGACAAGAAAATTGATGTGACACACCATGAGTAGCAAAGAAATCTCGCAAAGAATGAGAGATGTATTCACCACCTCCATCACTCTGAAAATTTTTCAAAGTTGTGGAAAACCGAGTCTCAGTTTGAGCTTTGAAATTTTTGACACAATGAAATACTTGGTTTTTGTTATGCAAAAAATATATCCATGTAAATTTGGAAAAATCATCCACAATAAGAAGAAAATAGCGAAAACCAGAATTGGAAATTACTGGAGAAGGCCCCCATAAATCACTATGAACTTTAAATAGTATATTAGGACTTGAGGAATCTGATAAAGAAAATGGAAGCCTATGATGTTTAGCACAGGCACAACTACTACACAACGTGTGCCGTATGATCGAAGGAATATAAACTAATTTCTGAGACGCTAAGGTAAAGAGTCTGCGAGTGTGGAGATGACCAAGACGCATATGCCACAACTGAGATGAAGAAAGAGCTGCAACATGACTTTGAGCAGCAACTCGAGCAGACGCTGGATGAGAGCTAACAGGTCGAATAGAGTAGAGACCACCTTTATTGGGTCCGCTGAGAATTAGGTTCCCTGTTTGACGATCCTTTACAGAAAAACCGAATCGATCAAAACACACAGAAACATTGTAATCTCTAGTTAACTGAGAGACAGATATCAAATTTTTAGCAATAAGCGAAACATGAAAGACTCTATTTAAATAGATAGAGGATTGTGGTGTAGTGAGTAAAACATTCCCAGTGGAAGAAATAGGAAGAAGATTACCATTGCCAACCATGACATGATTGGAACCAGAGTAAGCAACTGGTGGAGTAAGCATATTTGGATCGGCTGTCATATGATTTGTAGCTCCAGGTGTCAAAGATACCAATGTTGATCAAAGGGTGTAGCCTGAAGTTGCATGGCAGCAAACGATTGTGGAAGGTCACGAGCTTGATATGAATGATCAAATCTGTGTGGACAGGCCAATCCAGAATGTGCTTTGGAGTCACAGATTTGACAAGGCTGTTTGCTGCTTGAAAAAGGTGAAGGAGGCGCACCAAGTATAGATGGCTGTTGCGGAGGTTGAGAACCATTCGAATAGTGTGAAGGTGCAAAATAACCACCACGTCCTCGTCCGCCAGCACCACGACCACCACCTCGATAGCCACCACGACCATTGGTGCCACCAAGGCCCCCACGACCTCCTCTGTAAGAAGTAAAACCACCACGGACAGAAGGTGAAAAATTTGTAGAAGAAGATGAGAAGGTAGAACCATAAAAGGCAGTGGAAGGATTAGATTCTGAGACGGATCTCATGATTGAGAAGTAAGGGTTTCAGCTCCGAGAAAGAAGGAAGAGAAGAACGAGTTTCAATGGCAGTAGAAAACTGTTGATAATCAGGCCCTAGACCTTTTAGAGTATTAAGCACAAGTTCAACATCAGTTAACGGAGCCGATGATGTTGAAAGAGAGTCTCGAATAGAAGTAAGCTTAGCAAGATATGCAGAGATATAGAGATTATTTCTTTGAAGTGTTTGTAGCTGATGACGAAGTTGAAGAGAGCGATCTGCGGTTGGAGCAGCGTAAGTATCAGCCAGGTATTTCCATAATGCACGGGAAGAGTCGAAATCAGGAATATCCGCAAAAACAGATTGAGTAAGCATAGCTTGTAGCCATCTTAGAAGTTGTGTATCAACTTGATACCAGGGAAGATAGTCAGGGTTGGGAGGAGGGTTTTCAGCAGAAGAAGAGTTCAGAACAGGTGAGGGAGATGCAACAGCTGGATCAACATGGATGTAGATGTCATGAGATCGTAGTATAGGGAGGATTTGACGACGCCACTGGATGTAGTTGGTTTCATCAAGTTTGAAGGAGACATACGAAGTTTTGAGCTTAAGGGAAGAAGAAGAGGATGAAACAGAAGAAGAGATGGTAGACGATTCTGTAGACATGATTTTAGGGTTTAAAAATTGAAAAGAAAAAAAATCTGGAAGACATCCCTAATGGCTCTATACCATGAAAGGTTATAAACTCTCTTGACCCTAACTGGGTTTTGAGATATGTATTTATATCAGACAAATATACATAGGTAGTCCTTTAGGCAAGTAAGCAAGAGTATACAACAGTATTACACAAAGCATAGAAAATACAGTAGTCCTAAGTGACACCAATAGACTCTTGCGTTAACAATAAAAACCTAAGGTGACCAAACTTGTGGTACAGAAACCCCACTCAAATGTTGGGATCCATTAAAACTCCATCTTAAACAAAATTGATACAAAAAACCCAAATTTTTAAAAATTGATATAAAAACCCCAAATTTTAAAATTGGTTGCATCAAATTTTATGATGAAACCAAATTTTGGTTTCATCAAATTTTATGATGAAACTAAATTTTGGTTTCATCAACCGCGAGTTAATTTTGTTTTGTTGGGATTTTTGTGTTACTTTTATTTTGATGGGTTTTTTGTGGATGAATACTGACACCTTTGGAATTTTAATTCGCGGACCGATAATTAAATCATTCAAGTGATTATATTCTTGCTTGCTTAATTAATTATTGCCTCACTGCTTTTATTTTATTTTTGTGATCCTGTTTCACGTGGCATGTCGCACTTGGGTTGGAAAGGTAACCAATAACGTGTTTGTTTTTTCTTTATTTATTCTTTTTGCAGTCTTTGATCCCACATTAAAGCTTTAGAGCAACCACGGTAATCGATTAAACCCAAAATTTTCGACTAAAACCCAGACACTACGGAGAGAGTAAAGAGCAAATACCAGAGTAAAAACCAAAAATCAGAGTATATTTGGTCTTTGGTTTGGTTATGGTTGGGCGTAATTCACGCATACGCCTGATTGGGGCGGATGTAATATTTGCGCCTGATTAGGGCGGGAGTTCATGTTACGCCCGACGTGACGTAATATCTAGTTGCGCCTGATACCAGGCGGTTTCATATAACTTCGCCCCATTGAGGCGTAATTAAACGTTATGCCCCGTCAGACGCGTTTATAAATACCTCCTGACAACCGGCGTAATTACAAACTACGCCTGATGCTTTACGGGACGCAATCTACTACTACGCTTGATGCTTTACGAGGCGCAATCTACTACTACGCCTGATGCTTTACGGGGCGCAATCTACTGCTATGCATGTTACTCATGGGGCGTAATTTAAATGTACTCCCCATTCTTTCACCCATTTCATCAATTTTTCGAAATTTAGAATATTTCATGGTAATCTAATTTCATGTTTTTTTTTTTGAAATTTTTGAATTTTTCCGAGTAATTTTTGTACTAGAAGTTAAGAGCTTAGAAACTTATATGTGACTGGTTTAATATCATGTATTTACCTATCAATCATTTCATAAATATGGACTAAGAAAATGGGACTTTGAAATTTTAATAATTATAACAAAATGGACTTAGAAAATGATAGGCACAACTCACAAGAGAAAAGAACTGAAGAGACTTGCAAAGTTGCAAATATATCAGAGTAGAAACTACTGCATGCATGCTTGTATCGAACGTAACTAGATTGGGTCCAGATTGAGGGGCTCGTGACAGTGTTATGTAATATTAATATATAATGATATATTCAATACTGAACTATGGCTATGTCTATCTACATATACAGCCATTTTAGTCTTCTACGGGTAGTTGTCAAACCCACTTTACACCTTGCGTAGCATGACCGTTTTGATGGATCGACGTTCAAAATTTCAAAACCCTATCCCGTGCTTTACCTATAAATATAAGTCCACTCTCACATGATCTAAGTCTAACTAACAGGCGTAATTTTTTGTTCACGCCCCATCAGGCGAAATTTTTGTTTACGCCCCAGCAGGTGTAATTTGAAATCACGCCCCATTAGGCGTAGTTAACGTGTTATGTTTGATGATTAGGCATAGTTTACAGTTTCGCCCGGTCAGGCGTAGTTTCAAGTTACGTCTCTCCATCGGGCGGTTTTATATATTACGCCCCACACCAGGCAAAATTTTAGACTCTGCCCGACACCAGGCATAAATTATAGTTACGCCCCACCCAAGCGTAATTTATAACTACGCCCTGTATCAGAAGAACCCGTGTAACTCCGCTCCACCAAATTTACTCCTGCACGGTAGCATCGTTCGACGGACTAAACCAAATTATCTTACTTTTTTTAGTCTTTAGTCTTTAGTTATACTCCTATGACTGCAGTTGCTCTTAAAATGGGGAACCAATAAAAAAAAAAATTTAGAGCAAAGGTCATGGATATTATCTATTCCATGAAAAGGTACAAGTATTATTAAACTCGTTAAAAACCCTCCAACCATGTGCGGGTTGAGAATCAGTTGGATCGGTTGAGTGAGTTTTTTAAAAAATTACATATTTTCGTCCATACGGTCGAACAAATTACATTGGGTACCTTAATAACATGGTCGAATAAATGACATTGGGTACCTCAGTAACATGGTCGTATAAATTAAAATAGGCAGGATGTTTTCCAGGGTACTATCAATTTTAATGGGTAAACTTACTTAGATGGTTGTATATTTTAAAACAGGTACTTGAGGCAGACAGTAATGTTACAAAAATGGGTAAACTGTTTTAAGTTCCAATAGGTCATTGATTTGCCTATGGAGCAATACAAGCTATTGCGATTGTGCAAACACGAAAGAAATCATCCTTAAAGTACTTTCCTCATAGACTTGGATCAACAATCTCCTCTGACCACTCTTTATCTCTTAACATTAGCCTCGTCTGCAATTCATTTTTCTGGAAAGAATCTGGACCCTAGGGGCAGTTGCACTTACCACAATGGAAGAGCCAACGTGGATCAAGATACCAGATGAGTACCTCATATTACCAGTGTGGATTGCATGAAAAAGGTTGCGACAGTCATATATCCCTGCGTAATCAATTGATATGGGGATATAGATTATTTCAGTAAAAGGTGCATACTTGCACTGACTAACGATAACATCCTTTCTTGAAATTAACCTGATGACGGGCTCCGTTGAAGATGAGGATGTTTTGCATCCTGCCGAATTGGTGAACTCCCATATAATCCTACATGGTTATCCACAACAAATTAAGAAGAAGAAGAAGAAGAAAAAGTTGTTAAACTCCCTACAATTTCCTGGGATATTCAACCATTAGTTACAACAGAAAAATGGAGTTCCAGTGATGCTATTGAAGATAAATCGGAGCATCGATCTTTACAAATGTAAAGAAAATTGGTAATTAAGTTATCGAAGAACATATCGTAACAGAGAACTACATAGGATCATGACTCATGAGTGTACATCCTAAGGATAATAATGTTTTTCGGTGACGCAGACTTCCCTTTTGTACTAACAAGAAGGAAATTCCATGTTAAAGTATGTTATACTATGTTAAATTTCCAATCAACAAGAGCCAAGGGCAAACCATACAGAATTGGAATCTATCTTCTTGCACGAGACATTTCACTCATGGGAAAATGCAGAAACATAAGTTCATAGCTCTACTTTTAGGTTGTCACATGTAATTTACCAGTGGTTAGAGTCAAATGCAACAAAAGTCCGAGCCATTCTAACATCATCTAGAATTTGAAATGACATGACACAGTATCATAGTTATATTTGTTGGTAAAGATATAAGATAAGTTACGAGTTCTTCCTGAAATTGCTTGGTACTTCAACATCTGGAATAGCACCAGCAAACAGTTTGTTGATTGGTATTCTGAGATACATTACACGGTTAAGTACATAGCATACTTTAGTGCACACCACTATTAGCAAACTAAACAACCTGTGAACTTATAGGAAATACAATTATCTGATATAACTAATAGAAGATGGAATGATGCCCTTGAGTGAATTGATCGATAAGTCTCTGCATCCAAAATTAAACATATCTAGTAAAAAGGGCATGCCACATCATGTTAACAAAATATTGGCAAATCCTTGCATTTGTATAAATCTGAAAAAATTAACCAAAAAAATTCAGGCATAACATGGAAAACACACGCACTTCAATACAAGTGAATCAAGAACTAAAAAAGAATCCATTCCTTCATTTTTACAACAGTCTAAGCTAGAAATTCAATATAGCAACAATACTCCGAGCTACAACAAAAAAGAGTTAGAATGGCATTTCCATGTTCATAAGAAAACTTTATGATTACCTTGAAATTGGGTACCAAGTATATACAGTAGTGTAAATAAACACCCGTATCACTAAAAATTAACATAAAGGAAATAATTTTGTGCCATAATTTTTTATGGAATAAGGTATTTGTCAAACTTTTGGCTACCATGGGAATTTCAAATTCAAAGCTTCTTTTGTCATTTTAACGAATAGTTAGCAGGCTAGTTTAGAAGCTCAATACGAGGCTTTGTTATTGATGGAAACGAAAACTTGAATGGCCAGGCAGACTCTTAAATCTTATTAAAACAACTCATGACATTCCAATTCATCCTCAATTTGCATGCAAAGATTGAACACCAGAAAGTAGAGGGTTTATATAACCAAATTTCTAGTTGTGTGAAAATCATCAAATTCATCAAACCCGCTTTCCCAATTTAATTCACAAACAAAAATTCCTACTAAAGACTAAAATTTGAGTAAGTCAGCTGAAAGTGATGTCACTAAAACAAGCATAAATCCACCAAAATTGAAAGTTATATAACATCATCATCAACAACAATACAGAATACAAATGGATATAAAAAAACCCAACCTGTACTTGTAGTCTCTCAATTCTTTGAGCAAGTTTTCTAGCTTATGGGTATTTGATTTTCTCATCGAATTTCTACAAGTTGTGAACTTGTGATCATTATAGCAGCTAGAATGTGATATTTGGGTAGAAATCTTCCACAAAAACCTTGTGGAGATGAGCACTTGTATTTATATGGTTTTCCAATACATTATTCAAAGAAACAGATAAACAGAAATACAAGTAAGATCCTAGAGAATAGTCGCAGGAATCTGTTGAAGACTTGACTTGCTAAACAGCTTCCGTAGCTTGAGGAGATCGTTGAGTGGTTTCAGCAGCTGACTGAGTACTCATACTAACACCTTTCCCTCAAGTTAAACCGGAGTTGACGGACGTTTAACTTGCCTCCGATATCTTGAAATCGAGGAGAAGATAACCCTTTGGTAAAAATATCTCGCTAGTTGGTCTCTTGAAATGATGAACGCACCCTTAGTTGTTTGCCGCCACACGCTCACGAACAAAGTGATAATCTATCTCTATATGCTTCGTTCTTGCATGGAAGATTGATTTGCTGTCAGATATGTTGCACCAAGGTTATCACACCACAATGAAGGAGTAGGAGTGTGAATACCCAACTCCGTCAACAAAGACCGAATCCACATTAGTTCGATAGCTATAGCGATGCCACGATATTCGCATTCTCTGTGCTCGACTTTGAGACAGTCTTTTGCTTCTTCGCACTCCAGAAATTAGATTGCCTCCAAAGTAGATGCAAGAACCACTAGTTGACTCCGCGATCATCTAAACTCCCCGCCCAATCCGCATCGAGTAAGCATTGAGAGTGTAGTCCTTAATGGGTCCGAAATACAGCCCATAATCAATAGTTTGCTTAAGTAACGCAAGATACGCTTTACCAATTCCCAATGCTCCAAATACGGTTCATGCATATATTGACAAGCTTTATTTACGACACTGCGATAAACCGGGTCTTGTAATATGTAGGTACTGGAGTGCCCCTACAACACTTCGTATAACGTTGGATCCTCAAATTTTTCTGAACCCCGACGTTGAAGTTTAGTATTTTTCTCGCTAGTGGAGTACCTGTGCTTCACACCATCCATCTTTGTTCGATGCATCAAACGGGAGATATACTTACGCCGAGAGAGCACTAGAGTATCACCTGCGTTAGCACCTCCACACCAAGAAAGTAAGACAAAGTACCCATGTCTTTGACAAAGCAAAAGCAGCACCCAAATCTGTCACCCAACTGATCAATTAACTGCGTTAGAACCAGTTACAATGATATCATCTACGTATATTAAAACGTAAGTAGTAGAGCCATTGATCTGTCGTATGAAAAGTGAAGAGTCTGCTATTGAAGCTTTGAACCCAAGCTTAATAAGATGCCCACTGAGGCGAGAAAACCATGCACGTGGGGCTTGCTTGAGCCCATACAATGATTTATGCAACTTGCACACATAATCAGGATAATTTGGATCCACATATCCGGCAGTCATTTTCATATAGACCTCCTCTTCCAATACACCATGCAGAAATGCGTTTTCAACATCTAGCTGTCGCTGAGTTGCCATTTATTCATCACAGCGAGGGAGAGCACGAAATGGATCGTACAAGGTTTTTATTACATGGAGAGAATGTTTCACCAAAATCCACCTTCCCCCCTCGCGTAAAGCCTTTAGCCACCAAACGTGCTTTGTGACGCCGCATGTGCCATCTGGGTTGCGTTTAATCCCGTATACCCATTTGGAGCCAACAACATTCATACCATCCACATATTTGACCAAAGGAGTAAGTCCCATTAGTGATAAGAGCATTAATTTGAGTGTCCATTGCATCTCTCCACTCAGAACCTTGCATGCTTTTGAGTAGCAAGTGGGTTCCATAAAATCTTCATCATGTAAAGGATACTTAGTGGCTGTTAGACACAATTTTTGGATGGGTTTTTTAATACCACTTTGGCCCCGGTTACCATTGTGTGACCTTGTAGTTGAGTTTCGTGGACTGTTGTACAGCAAAGAAAAAGTTGTCATGAGAAGACGCTGATGGAGACGTATTCGTTGGTGATGCATTAGGAGAGAGCACTGGTGAGCCTTGAGATGATGCTGGAGAGGTTGGTGCAGGCGAAGTTGGATGCTGAAGAGGAAGCTGCACTTGTTATTCTTTGAGGTAGCTTGAAAATAGGTGAGCCAAGAACGTCAGTGCTCGTTGCCGAAGCATTGGAATGACAAAGTTCAGGAGCCTGCTGCTGGTGAGGAGAGAATGGGAAGATGGTTTCTTCAAAACGCACATGTCGTGAAATGTATTGCTTGTTTGTTGGCAGATGAAGACAAACATAGCCCTTATGAGCTGCACTATAGCCTAAAAACACACAGGGAAGAGATCTAGGTTCTAATTTATGGGCATTGTAAGACCCGGAGACAAGGATATGCAAGACAACCAAAACCCGTAAAAACTGATAGTCTGGTTGCTTATTAAATAGCATTCAAGTGGTGTTTTTGTTTCAGAAGTTGATTTTGGTGTTCTGTTGATGAGATAGCAGGCAGTTGTGAATGCCTCTGACCAAAATTCTTTAGGCAAATTAGCATGAAATAAGAGTGCAAGGCCACTTTCTGTGACATGTCTAATACGACGCTCTGCAAGGCCATTTTGAGCAGACGTATGAGGACAAGAAAACCTATGTTGTATTCCGGAAGCATTCAGATAGGAGGTGATTTTTTTGTACTCTAGAGCATTATCAGATTGGAAGATTTTGATTTTATGATCAGTTAAGTTTTCTACTTGTTTGTGAAAGTGAACAAAAATATTGTATGCATCGAGATCGTTGAACCATAGGAAAAACCCAAGTGTAATGAGAGAAAGCATCCATTAATAACATGTAGTAACGGAACTGTTTCTAGAAATTTGTGGAGACACCCAAATATCGAGACAATAAGACTTAAAGGTTTATCATAACTGGTACTACCGAGGAAAAAGGAAGTTTCTTACTCTTGCTAACATGACAAGAGTGACAATACGAAAACTTCTTATTGACAACAGGAAGTGAAAATTTTCTAATTATTTTGGAGACAAGTGTCTAGCATTGGATGACCAAGACGCGATGCCATATTGGTAAACTAAGCGAAAGATAAGCCCGTGGAGAGTTGGAGTGTTTGATGTCACCTATTCCATCGATAACGTATAACCCATTCTCATTCCTCCCCTTTAGCAGTGTTGCTCCTGTGCATTTGTCCTTCACAAGAAAAAAGTTGGTGTGAAACTCAAAGAAAACACAATTATCCTTGCAGAACTGAGAAACCGATAAAAGATTTCTTTTAATCTTTGGGACATGATACACTTGGTTTAAAACAAAGCAGCGTGTGTTATGAGTGAATGTAGCGTTACCAATATGTGCAATTTCAAGACCATTGCCATTACCAACTCGAACTTGTTCTACGTGCCATCATACTCATGTGGAATACACAAGTTTTGCACATCACTGTTAAATGGTGCGTTGCACCTGACAAGAACTCCATTGCCCATCAAGCATGTGCTCCAGGCAAGGCAATATAAGCCTCAGGTGCTTTGTTGGTTGTGTTGGCTTTGTCATAGCGAAACCAAAGATCGATCTGCAGTATGGTGCTGCGCTTCTTACAATCTGACGAGAATTTGACCTCGAAAAGAAAAAACCGTTGAGGCCGTTGAGGACGACGATTGTTGTTGTTCGGCTGATATTGACCTCTCTGTTGATTTGGAGTTCCTCTCTGGTGATTTGGATTCCCTCTCGAGGTGGTAACAACATTGGCAACAGGCTGTTGAATTTGACTCATCTGTTGCTCTAGCCGCATCTCAAACGTCAAAAGATGAGTATTGAAAGTTGCAATATCCATCGTCTCAGCAGTGCTTAAAGCAGTAACAATAGGATCATAAGCATGATTCAATCCATTACAGATGGATTGTTTCATTTCATGAGCTGGTACAGTATATCCGGTTCTTCTGTAAGTCGATCAAACAATCGTTTAGCATCACTTAAATAAGCTTTTAAAGTCTTATTACCTTTGTTCAAGTTATGGAGCTGTCTCTTGAGATTCATTTGATGCGCAAATGTCTTTGGAGCAAACTCAGATTCCAGTTTGTCCCATATCTCCTTAGCGGAATCAAGTTCTGCAACGACACTGAGCACTTCAGATGTTAGAGTCGAATTCAAATGACCAACAATCAATGAATCTTGCTGTTCATAAGTGGTGAATGCAGGATTAATAGCTTCACTATTTGGAAGATTTCTTGGTGGTTTTTCTTTGGATCCATCGATGAAGCCGGTTAAATCATAACCTTTTAGGATAGGCTTGAACTGAGCCTTCCATAATATATGATTAGTTTCGTATGTTTCAGAGTAACTAGGTGATGGATTTGTATTTGCGAGAGCATTTGTAGCTTCACCATTGTTGGTGATTGGTTTAGATTTTTTTTTTTGAGAGTTGCGGAAGCTAGTCTTGGATCGATGCTCTGATACCAAGCTAGAATGTGATATTTGGGTAGAAATCTTCCACAAAAACCTTGTGGAGATGAGCACTTGTATTTATATGGTTTTCCAATACATTATTCAAAGAAACAGATAAACAGAAATACAAGTAAGATCCTAGAGAATAGTCGCAGGAATCTGTTGAAGACTTGACTGGCTAAACAGCTTCCGTAGCTTGAGGAGATCGTTGAGTGGTTTCAGCAGCTGACTGAGTACTCATACTAACAATAGCTGACGAAAAAGATTTTAAGTATGGAAGAGATTACAGAGGATTGAATTTGTCTCTTCACTGTCTCTCTTGCTTAACTGACAAGGGAAGAACTAGAGTACTAACCCTAGCTATAAATATTAACTCGACCAGGCAGGCTAAATTGGTAAATTTTTAAAAACTCACTCAGCCGATCCAACTGATCGCACATGGTTGTAGGGTTTTTAAAGAATTTAACAATACTTGTACCTTTTCATGGAATAGATAATATCCATGACCTTTGCTCTCTTTTTTTTATGGTTTGATGCTAATTAGTACCAACCGTGTTTGACATCTATGGTTGCCTCCACATTTTGGCATTTTGCCTCCAACATTTTCCCAATGGGTGTCCCTAACTTTTTTTTTTTTTTTTTTTTTGAGCCAACCTTCCGAATAAGAAGTATTTTTGTACTTAAGAAATGATATACTCCCTCCGTCCCATAGTTATTTGACCTAGTTTATTAAACAAACTAGTTTTAAAGTAGGTCAATTAATAGTGGATGGAGGTACTATTAAACACGAATTAGTTAGTCTGCATGCAGATTTTGGTGGATCCGTCGTACTACCTGGGCTGCGTAACATTGTCTGGAGTTGTCAATGGTACTTGTCATAACGATATGTTGATCTGCAACTACTCCGAAAAACGAAAATGCTCCCTCCTCCTCCAAATTTTTCTCCCATGGTATGTCACAGAATTGTCAATGGTACTAGTCATAAGTGATATGTTGATATGCAACTATTAAGAAAAACGAAAATGCTCCCTCCTCCTCTAAATTCTTCTCCCATTATGCGTCACTCATGTCTCTCAATGTTTTACCATTATTAAAATCAGGTTTTTAGATTGTTTACGGCTAATGGAGGAAAATTTGAGAGAAAAATTTGGAGGTCATTGTTGCAGTTTCGCTGGAAAAATATGTGTCTGCTGCAAATTTGTAAGGATGCAGCATCAAAGAGTATCAGTTTCAAGTCATTTATGATGTTATGGAGTTAAAGATGCCATCATGACTTAGGATGGCCACTATGGTCATCCAACATACAAGATTCAAGGTGGTTCAAGGTGGCCTCCTAGCCACTATGGTGATTTGAGATACAAGCTAAAAATGCCAAATGATTAGGCGCTCAGTGACCAATGATTTGGCGCCCAAATATTAGGGCCGTTAGATTTTTAAGCTTGGAAATAACTTGATAGCTGAGATTGAAAGCGCCAAATGGTTTGGCGCTCTCAATATAACCGTTAGATTTTGATTTCCAACATGAAATATGATGGCTAAGATTAAAGCGCCAAATCATTTGGCACTTTGAAAAAGTTTTCTAGCACCAAACCATTAGCCGCTTTTGTGTTGGTTCAAGCTGACATCCAAAGAAATGCTTGAATTTCAGCTTGAATCAAGCAAATTGCAACGGTTATGTAACACTCCTCAGTTTGTATCTTGAATGTTGGATGACCACAGTGGTTAGTCTTACAAAATGTCCTCGACTCAAAAGTCAAAACTACATGTGAATCAAATACCTGTATCAAAAACAAAAATAATAAAAAATAAATTAATTGCGTAATTATTTTTTTTATTACGTAATTGTTTCTAATTAAGGCTGGGTTTGGTAATGCTTATCTTTTTATAAAAGTACTTTCAAAACCTATATATGTCAATAATTTTTGAAAGAACGGGCAATTGGGGGATACATTTATTAATTGGGGGATATTGATTACTTCCCCCACCCCATGATTTCGGCTAAGGGGTGACCAATTGATATGAAAGTACTAAAATACCCTTTGGTTAATTAAAAACTTTATGAAAATAATGTTATACCCTTTCCCTTAAAACATTAAAATCAAAAACCAAAACATATATCCCTCATTTCTAACATTAGTTCTGGCTGTCCTTTAGGTTTAGGTTTTCGATTTTTTTTTCTTCATCGTTCTTCAACTAAAACATATATCCCCCATTTCTAACTTTGATTTTTTTTTTTTTTTTTACATTTGGTAGGGATGAAGACCACGCCGGAAGTGATGCAGATCATGCCGAAACTCAGGTTCCGGCATGATTATTTATGATGAATACCATGCCGATACTGGGTTCCTCAGTACCGACATGGTTATTTAGGATGAAGACCACGCCGGTACTAAGTTCCGGCATGGTTATTTAGGATGAAGACCACGCCGGTACTGAGTTTCGGCATGGTTATTTAGGATAAATACCACGCCGGTACTGAGTTCCGGCATGCTCGAAAATTGTACTATCCATGCCGGTAGTCAAGTGAAAAAAATCAATCTTCTAGATACTTTTCTTCATGTTCCGGCATAGAAATTTAAGCCAAAACCATTCCGGCATGCTCGAAAATTAGATAACTGTGCCGGAAGTGGACTGATTATAACAAAAAAAAAGGTTTTGATCTTTGTAGGACCAGAATATCGCTACAACAATATTCTCGCGAAATTAACAACATTTCTGCGAGTAACATCGCAAATCCTTCAAACAACACTTGGCGAGTGTCACAAAAGAATGACGTCATGGCTGGCGATTGAAGAAACACGAGAAAAAGCATGTTTGCCCCGCGATGGTTACAAAGTTGGCGATAGTAAACATTATAATTACCGCGATGAGATCGCAGAATAGATCCGAAATAAGAGGAAAACTTAGCTGTCATCCACTAGATAATTTCCTATATAAAGGATTTTAATAGATCCAGAGAAGGATGATGTATTTTTTAAAGTTGAGAAAGTCATTAGGAGAGAGAAACTCTAGAAAGAAAGTAGTATTTCTGACTTCTTACATTTCTTGTAAAACATTTCTGAAAATCATAATAATAAAAATATTATTGTTCATCTTCAAATACGACTTCATTTTTATAGATTCTTATCAAGGGTGTAGTGTAGGATTTCCTGCAACTACATTTTAGCGCTAGAAACAGGGATTGAATTAACGAAAATCATAGAAAATGTGGAAAAGAAGATAAGAACTGTTAAAGATTAAGAAAAACAGTAAGCAAGACGGAGAGATAATTGAAGGAAGAATGATCAGAATCAAAGAGGATTGTAGAAAATTGGAGTGTGGTATGTTAACAAGAACAGTGATTGATGGATTTCATGAAAATATTAAGGGGAAGATACATAAACGGGATTTTGAAGGAAGGAAGATATGACGGTGGAGAAAATATTACCGTTGAAAGATTGGGAAAACCAGGAAATCACATTTACAGCAGGAGAAATGCCGGAAGAGAATTTGAGTCATACATCTCCTTTGGTAATCACGGTGTCCACTATACCAATGAGAAGAAAATAATCAATAAAATCTGAAGAATAATGGGCTATGAATAGAACTTTGGTAGACACGGGAAGTTCTGTGGATATAATATTTTATAATACTTTTAAGAAAATGGAATATAAGGATGAAGAAATGACTTGTTCAACATATCATATTCATGGCTTTGGAAAATCTTTAACAAAACCTAAAGGCGAAATGGTGGTACGAATTCCGCTAGGAGAGATTGAAACACAAGTAACGTTATGTGTGGTAGATGCGGAATCACCGTATAACATGATATTGGGAAGACCGTGGATACATGCAATCAAGGCTGTAGTATCAATATTGCATCAATGTATCAAATTTCCTATGCCCAGTAGAATTGGATAAATTAGAGGAGATACAGATTTTGCGAAGCTGTGTTACCAAATTGAAGTGAGAAATTATGAAGAACGTCCAAAGTTGCGAAAAGCTCGCAGAAAATTGGTAAGAGAAGCAAATAAGGAAGAAGAATTTAGAGTTTACATGATAAGAGCAAAAGAAGGAAAAGGAATACCCAGCGAAATCTCGCGAGAAGAAGATGAACTCACGAGAATTATAAAAGCACCAACACCAATGGGAGAACCTGAAGCCAGTTACACTGCAGCAGAACCCACAAAGAAAGTAAATATTGGAAACAAAGAAGAACCAAAAATATTGAGAATTGGGACTAAAATGGAGGCAGAGGAGGAAGAACGAACTGTAAATCTTTTGCGAGAATATAAAGACATATTCACGTGGAGCATGGATGAGATGCCAGGAATGGATCCCTCAATAGCATGTCATAAATTAGAAATCAAAAAAGATGTAAGACCATTCAAACAAAGAATAAGGAAAATCGCAACAACATACCATTCCCAAATAGAAGAAGAACTACAGAAAATGCTTGATGCAGGAATTATAAGGCAAGCAAAATATCCAGAGTGGATTGAAAATATGGTAGTGGTCCCAAAGAAGAACAAAGGGATAAGAATTTGCATAGACTCTACTGATTTGAACAAAGCTTGTCCTAAAGATAGTTTTCCATTACCAGATATCCCGCAAATGGTTGAATCAGCTGCAGGAAATGCTAGAATATCTTCATTGGATGGATATAAAGGATATAAACAAATCCCTCTCGCTGAAGAAGATCAGGAGCATACCGCATTTTTTGCTCCAAGAGGATTATATTGTTATACAAAGATGCCATTTGGCTTACGTAATGCTGGTGCAACATATCAGAGAATGGTGGAAAAGGTATTTGAAAAATGGATTCACAAAACTCTAGAAGTATATGTAGATGATATGTTGATCAAAAGTAAAGAAGCTGAGAATCATGTGCAAGATTTGAGAGATATTTTTGATCAAATGCGACAGTTTAACGTTAAAGTGAACCTAGATAAGTGTACTTTTGGAGTAACTTCAGGAAAAAAATTTGGGGTATATAGTGTAAAAAGAAGGAATACAAGTTGATCCAGAAAAAGTGCAAGCAATTCGCGACATGCCAACGCCTGCGACGGTTAAAGATGTGCAAAAATTGAATGGGCTTTTAGCCTCGCTAGGAAGGTTCATCTCGCGATCTTCAGACAAGTGCAAACATTTTTTCGATATACTTAAGAAAGGAACAAAATTCAAGTGGACAGATGAATGTGAAAAGGATTTTCAAGGAATTAAAGAACATTTAATGAACGTATCTATTTTACAAAAAGCTGAACCAGAAGAAGAACTATTGATTTATCTTGCGACAACCACATACGCGCTAAGTGCAGTATTGTTGCGAGTAGATGCAGGGGTAGAGAATCCAATTTATTATATCAACAAAACATTTAATTCTGCAGAGAGAAATTACTCAAAAATTGAGAAGTTAATTTTAGCATTGGTACACGCAACTTTCAAGCTTCGTGTCTATTTTCAAGCACATAAGGTCAAAGTGTTAACAAAAGTGCCAATTGAATCAGTAATGAAAAATTCAAAAAGATCAGGCAGGGTTGAGAGATGGAATGCACAAGTAGGACACTTTGATATCCAATATGAAATTTTATCTTCGCCAAAGTCACAGGTTATCGCAGATTTTTTTAGCCGAATTTCCTTTAGAGGATGATGAAGCTGTGGAAGAGATGATGGATATAAGAGAGGAATATGGATATCCAAAACATCTATTAACAGAACCCAATAGATGAGAGATATTAGTGGATGGCTCATCAATGGAGAAGGAAATGGGGTTGGAGTTGTTTTTATTTCGCCAGAAGGAGAAAAAACAACTTTTCCATTTAGGTTGGAATTTTCATCCACTAATAATGAAACAGAATATGAGGTTGTAATTCATGCTTTAAAGTTTGCGATAGAACTGAAGTTGGAAAATGCAAGAATCACCAGCGATTCACAATTAGTCATTCGTCGGATAAAAGGGAAATACACAACGAATTAACCATCTTTGATAAAGTACAAAAGACTTGTTTAAGAATTGTCCGCGAAAATTCCAAAAATAAAATGGAAACAAATATCAATAAAAGATAATAGGCTCGCAGATGGTTTTTCTTTCATATCCAGTATGATGACAAATCCAGCTGCGAGATGCATACAAATTCAAACACTTTTATTACCATCGGTAAACAAGGAAGAAAAAGAGACAGATGTGATGATGGTAGAAGCTGACGAGGGAGAATCAAAGATCAACATTACAGATTGGCGAGCAAACCTTCATGCATATTTGGCGAGAGGAGAAATCCCAAGAAATCGATTAGAAGCACATAAATTAAAAAGTAGGGCAACCAATTATGAGTTAATGGATGGAATATTATATCGCAGATCTTTTAGTGGACCATCATTAAGATGTTTAACGAGGGAAGAAGGACAAGAGGTATTAAAGATGTTGCATAGTGGTGATGCTGGTAATCACAGTGGAGGAAGATCTCTGGCATATTGAACAAAAATGAAAGGCTATTACTAGCCATATATGCATGAAGATGCAAAGCAACTCTCAAGGCGTTGCAAAGATTTCCAGCGATACGGAAAGAAGATACATGCACCAGGAGCACCCTTATCATCTTCAACAAGTGTATGGCCTTTTGGTAAATAGGTATTAGATATTGTAGGGCCATTTGTGCCTGGTTCTGGACAAATAAGATATCTAATTGTCGCAACAGATTATTTCACAAAGTGGGGAGAAGTAAAGGAAGTACAACATATCCGCGATAAAGATATTTTTACATTCATATTTGAGAATATAATTTGCAGATTCGGGATTCCAGCACAATTGGTGTCAGATAATGGAAAGCAATTTGAAGGGCAGAATATAGAATTGCTGCTCAATGCATTTTAGATAAAATGTGGAAAATCTACTCATTTATACCCACAAGAAATGGTCAGGCTGAAGCAATTAATAAAAAAATTGCAGACATCCTAAAAAATAAGTTAGAAGGATACCACAGAGCATGGTGTGAGCAAGTACATAATGCAATATGGGCCTACAATACAACTAGACGAGAAGCTACTGGAATGTCACCTTTTTGTTTGACATATGGGGTTGAAGCTGTATTACCAACAGAGGTTGTTATTCCTACAACAAAAAGAGAAGCATGGGAGAGAAATCTAAGCGCTGGTATGATCGTAAATAAGTTAGATGAATTAGAAGAAAAAAGAGAAAAGACTCTACAACATATGGAAAATTACCAGCGAAGATTAGCTCGCAAGTACAACAAACGTGTAAAGAAACGTGAATTCCAACTTGGCAATTTAGTGCTGCGAGAAACACCAAGTTATCAGCAAGAAAATGGTGGAAAGCTGGCAAGAAAATGGGATGAACCATACATCATTAAAGAGTTAGTTGGGACTGGGGCATACAAACTAATGGATCCTGAAGGAAGAGACGTTGGTCAAAGACTTGATAGACCATGGAATAGATTATATCTGAAGAGGTATTATCAGTGACGACTTCTACAGATTGGAAATACTAATATAATGTATGATGAAACAGGTAATAAATTCTTCTATCTCTATGACAAATGAGAGATTCTTTTGATGATAAAGCAAAACAAGATCTGCGAGCATCATCGCAAGAAACGCGAATAAAATTTCGCAGAGATTAATATAATGGGACGAACCTTTATGACGTGCGCCCTAGTTCGCGAATAAAATTTCGTAAGAGTCAAATGTAATTAAGACCTAATAGCGCGTCATATAAGGGGGTATCTCTTGACATGACTCAGGGATAAGGCTACGCCCCCGCCCCGCCCCGGATAGTGGCAAACAAATTTTGAAAATTGTCGGCATGGTTTTTGGTTGAATACCATGCCGGCATGGAGCTTTTTCAGCTGCAACAATGGTGGATTCAAAGAAAAACAAATCAAATTTTCAACCTCTTAGCAGCAATTCTCTCATCACAATCATCTTCCATTTTCAAAAAAAAAAATTCCACTCAATTTTTTTTTCCTCTCCTTCTACTCCTCACTCACACAAATTAAAATAAAAACACACACTAATCTATCCCCCAAATACTTAAGGATTTACTAATTATTATTAACCACTAAACATGATTAGTGAAGGCTAGATTAGGAATTAAAAAAATAATTATATAGGGGGTAACCCAGAATTGCTATTGGGACACCGTTTTTGTCCTGTAGCTATATCCCTCAATTAATAAATGTATCCCCCAATTGCGCGTTCTTTAAAAGCTACAAAAGCATAAGCTTTGGTCCCACTTAAATTTAATGCTTGATTTATCTTTTTTATCCCTATTTAATTTTATAAATGACAAAAGTTACCCATAAATTTATATACAATCAATTTTTTATTTTTTTCTTTAAATATTATTATTTTTTATTTTCAAACTATTTTATGTACCATTTCATTTAATTTGATATTAATAAAAATAAAAACAAATACTAAATAATTACTTTTTTGGTTTGAAAATATATATATATATATATGTAAATAAGAAGTGGCTAAGTAAAATAATTTTTTTAACAATCATAATAATAGTGATAATAAATAAATTTAATATTATATATATTTAATAGTAAAAAAATTAATTATTTTTAACCCCAATAAATTGAATAAAACTATTTTCAGAGATATGTCTGTTTTTGTCATTTGCTACAACAACATTGGTTGAATCTCACATTTTACCAAACACACTTTGATTGTTTTAAATCAACTTTAACTTTAATTAATTTTTTACCAAATTTAATTACTTTTTTTTTAAAAAATTGAATAAAACTGCTTTACAGCTTCGATAGCAATACCAAACTAAGCTTTTGATCGAAATTGCAGATAGGATTTTAGGAATTAGAATTTTTACTAACCAATTAAAAGGGTCGCTGAAACAAGATAGATTAAGGTGGCTTCTTACAAATGACGGAAAATTTACCATTAAATCAATGTACATAAAACTAAAACATCCTTCGATTGATAGCATTAACCTAATATTGCTGCCTTCTGGAAATCTTTTTGGAAGTTAAAGGTATCTGAAAGAATCAAAATCTTCTTGTGGAAGTGTATACATAATGCCCTTCATGTTAGAAAAAAACTAGGTGAACATAGAGACAATATAGACATGAAATGTATCTTTTGTGAGCATGATTGTGAGTTTAAAAAGTGGAATGTAATGACAGTTAGAAGTAACTTTGCGCCGGAAATTGCAGATAGGATTCTAGGAATTAGAATTTTTACTAACCAAAAAAGGTTACTGAAACAAGATAGATTAAGGTTGCTTCTTACAAATGACGGAAAATTTACCGTTAAATCAATGTACATAAAACTAAAACATCCTTCGATTGATAGCATTAACCCAGATATTGCTGCCTTCTGGAAATCTTTTTGGAAGTTAAAGGTATCTGAAAGAATCAAAATCTTCTTGTGAAAGTGTATACATAATGTCCTTCCTGTTAGAAAAAAACTAGGTGAACATATAGACAATATAGACATGAAATATATCTTCTGTGAGCATGATTGTGAGTTTATAAAGTGGAATGTAATGACAGTTAGAAGTAACTTTGCGCCGGAAATTGCAGATAGGATTCTAGTAATTAGAATTTTTACTAACCAAAAAAGGTTACTGAAACAAGATAGATTAAGATTGCTTCTTACAAATGACGGAAAATTTACCGTTAAATCAATGTACATGAAACTAAAACATCCTTCGATTGATAGCATTAACCCAGATATTGATGCCTTCTGGATATCTTTTTGGAAGTTAAAGGTATCTAAAAGAATCAGAATCTTCTTGTGGAAGTGTATACATGATGCCCTTCCTATTAGAAAAAAAAAAAATAGGTGAACATAGAGACAATATAGACATGAAATTTATCTTCCATGAGCATGATTGTGAGTCTTTAAAGCATCTATTCTTTGATTGTCCATATGAAAAATCGGTTTCATTATTACCTCTTGTGGTAGGAACAAGCTCTAGTAGAGATATAAGTTTTTCCTTTGCTCAAATGTATGATAATTGGATAACAGGGGTGTATGACAACTCAGAAATAGAAATTATGGCCACCAAATGTTGGTTGATTTGGAAGGAAAGATGTCTAAGAATCTTCAAATCCAAATCGACTACAAGCATTCAAATGTTGAAGAATCTTCCAATCCAAATCGAATAAAAAACTTTTTCTCAAGCGCAACCAACTTAAAGTTAACTCTTTTGCTTCTTTTGATGCATCTTGGATTGATGATGCATCTTGGATTGATTTTGTTTCTCCTGCTGGATATAGTATAATTTTGATATGTGATATAGGAAATGCAATCCAAGCTACAGCTGGGACCTTTCAGGGCGTCCACAGCAGAAGAAACAGAGGCTCTGAGCATGCTAGAGACAACAACCTAGGAAAAGAGTATGAACTTAAAGAATTTCTGGATGGAAGGTGATTGCCAGATGATAATATATTATGCACATGACAAGAAAAGTAACATTTTTTTGGAGAAATCAGGGCATAGTCTCAAAAGCAGTGAAAATTCAGAAGACCTGTGATAATTTTTTGGGCTTTATGTTTACAAATAGGCAGGGTAATGAAGCGACATACATTTTCGCAAAAGAAACGTGCAAATAGGAAATACACAAACAATAATGGTTGTTGATTCCTCAATTTTTTTAACTTTGTTCTAATTTCGGATTTATGTTTTTCTAGTTCAGTTGCTATGTCAAGTTTACAAAATAGGGATAACATCATGTTGGTAGACACCAATATTTCTAATCAGTTAGAAGAGATAAGGGTAACACACATTTTGTATAATCGTGTAATCTTTAAACATTTTGGATAATCATAAAAAATAATAAATTTTATTTCTTTTCAATATAGGGAGTAATTTTCTGGGGGAAAAAATAAATAATGCAAAAATTTGCTTTGTGGAAGGGCAAACAAGTAAAATTAGGCTCGTGATTATAGTTTAAAAAACAATTGGGTGTAAATTAGGCTTTGGAGCTAGCTGGGCAGGGGTGCAAGTGCACACCCTTGCACTAGGATGGCTCCGCCCCTGGGATGATACCATTTAGCCGATCCAACGGCCAGGATCGCTTAAGATCTTGAGATGTTATCAGCCCCTAGTAATCCTGGTAGAAACCCTTATAAATAGTCCAAATTTGCTAAAAGATCCAAAAAGTTTAGTTTCCAGAAAAGACACCTAAAATTTACCCCTTGAGCAAAATCTGGTTATGGGGCACTTTTTTGTCAAGTTTTATTTTTGATCGGTGTCTTTTCTGAATAGATTTCCTATATGCGAAGGCAGTTCGTTTGTTAATGCCTCGGCTCGGTGTCATCAAATAAAGAAGAAAGACGGATCCAACCACAAAATTCTCCAAACCAGGATTGTGCCAAGTTTTTCTAACTTCATAATTGTGATCAAGGTTTCAATTATGATTAGAACAATTTATCAAAGTTGTCGAAACAAGGGTGCGTCTAAAATGAATGAGTACTTTCCATTCCACTTCATTTTATATGGCCGATACCGTTGCAAAGCATGTTAGAATGCAACACATAAATTTAATTCAGCATCGATAAACATGACACTAACACTTTCGAAGAACTTAACAGAATGTATGATCTTTGACAACATAAAATGCAAAAGGATAACCTGAAATTCTATAGAGAACGATGCTGCTCTAGATTGAAGACAACCAAAATTTTCATTACGGAATCCCTCACATACACTAAAAGGTCCGAGTAAAAGCCAACTTATGAGATTCGAAATGAAACATAGTACTAATTTTTAACACACTGATAATTTACAAAAAACCGATGACAAAAACTGGAGAAATTTAGCAATAACAAGAACCAACAACATATTCA
This sequence comes from Papaver bracteatum, assembly GCA_023529315.1. Taxonomy (NCBI): domain Eukaryota; kingdom Viridiplantae; phylum Streptophyta; class Magnoliopsida; order Ranunculales; family Papaveraceae; genus Papaver; species Papaver bracteatum. Next base: position 533,308 of record JAJJWX010003528.1, read on the forward strand.
ATCTTACCTCTTTTTTTCTCCCTTCTAAAGTTTGTGCTTCTTCAGGATTTTCTCAACTCCTCTATTCGACCATCTCCCCCAACATAAGTACCAGACTTCAGAGACAAACCAAGCTTTCAAAATAATCCGCACCGCTCTTGAATGCAATGTTGTGAACATTTAATTCTCTAGCACTTCCATCTTCTAGATCATACAAAACTAGCCCACTAGAACCACGGAATAGAATCTTCCCATTCTCTAAAGACCATATCAGATCTTAAAAGAATTGTCCCTTGACAATGCTTTCATGATTAATGATGTAGGATATTGTCCAAGATTCTTCAACTCCATAATCTAGCATCAACCAGACTTCATGATTAACAAGTAAGCAAAGGAACCCTTTTGAAACTCCCAAACTTTCAATCAAATATTCATCATATTTCCAAAAGTTTTCTGGTAGTTGCACTTCTTTGAACCTCTCATCGATCATATCGAAAGAAACTATAACTTTAGAAGAATTTTCATATAGGGCTAACCAGTGAAGGTACCTATTCAAAAGCACACCAGATACTCGACTATAAGGAAAAGTATAAGGTATGGTTGGAATGGTTTTCCATGAGTTATGAATAGGCTTGAACTTCAGAACTAAACCTGTATCCATCAAAGTCATCCCCAACTATCAACTTGTAATCGTCATCTTGACGATCATAACCTAAACCACATAGACACAAAAAAAGTGGTTTTGTGGGAGTTCTTGTCACCTTGTATTTTTTGGAAAACAATTACTAAAAATTAATTTTTAAGGTTTTAATAAAATTATAATTTAGTTTTCTTTTGTGAATGAAAAACTTATTAGTCCCACATTGTGGAGTTTCCACTTTTTAGTTGTTTTAAGAGACTATATAAGCTTTTTAGTCCCACATCGGGGAGTTCCTCTTCTTAAGTTGTTTTGTTCCATTATATAAACAAATTCACTACTTTTGTAAAATCCATGGGAAAAGGGTTGCTCTATATTTTAGAGGGACCCCCAAGGGAAGATATTTTATATGTTTTCTTATGCGTTCGCGATTTTCCTTAAGGGTTTTTTCGGAGTTGCCAAGCTCAAGTTTGAGCATCTACTACGTATGCTAGTAGTAACTGTATTAGGGTGTTTTATCCTGGAGATATCCATCATGTGAGGGATATAGCATCACTCTTGAGTGTAGCCGGGCGCTAATGTCTTAAGGGAAACGTGTTTAACACGTGACTCACTCTATTTTCAAAGTTTTTCCTTGTTGATGTTGCGGAGATCTGGGGAGCTCATCTGTTTCGTCAAATCTATCACTTCATTATAAAGGAGCTAAGTATCAATAACTTTTGCTTATTTGATTTTTTCCTTGTTTTTGTATATTGCACCCAACAATCTTAAGACATAATAAGTTTGTAATAATCATGGATGTTAATTATGGAGTGAAAAACAAAAAATGAATTTTTGGTCAGCTGTAGAGTTTCTAATTTATATCTCAACCTAGAAGGAATTTCGATGAACCATTTTGACACAACGTAGTGGACATCCTGATAATTACCCACGTAAAAGTTTAGAATTTTTGGAGTTGTAAAAGTATTTCTTTGATATTTTACAAAACAAAGAAACGTTCTTGAAAAATTCTGACGGGCATAAATTTGTTGTTAACTAAAGTAGTTTTTATGGAGTAACCATGAGTTTTTTTATATGGTGGTTCAAACGAAGTTTGTAAATCTAGATATTATCTTCAAAACTCATATTTTATCTTCCGTTTCGGAACTAAGGTTTGTGAGATGTGGTGTATTAGGTGATTTGGAAATTACCGTTTCTGTGGTCAGAGAGTATAAACGAAGATTGTGACATGAAATTGAAAAGGAACATGGCTACCAGGCGCATGTGGATGAACACAAGTCTTCCAAATCTTACAAAGGCGAGAACATCAAAAACAACTCTAAGCGTAGTCTTCATAAGAAAGGTATGTTTTGTAAAACTGAATCTGGCATTACTTTAATTTAGGGTGATTGTTATGTTTGTAAAATTCCTGGCCATACGGAAGTAAAGTGTAGACAACATAAAACCTTACTAAGTATAAAGTAAATGCTAATTTAGTTGAAAGAAATTAGAACGAGTTAATTGACATGATGTCGGAAGTTATTTTAATAACCAATGTGAGAGACTGGTGGGTGAACTCTGGAGCCACTAAGTATGTTTGTTGAAATAGATACCTGTTCACCTCTTATCAGAGGATAAGGGATGTCGAGAAACTCAATATGAGTAACTCATCTGCGACCGAGGTTGCATGAAAGGGAAAGGTCGAGCATAAGCTCATATCTGTAATCTTCTCATACTGAATGAAGTTTTCATGTTTCGAGCATATGCAAGAATCTTGTATCTTGTTCTCTTGAAGATGGTAAAAGATTGAACATCTTAATTAAATGTGGAAAACTTGTTATAACTAAGGGCAGTGATTTTTTTTTTTAGGCAACAATTATAGGACTTAGGGTTTATATAAGCTTAAAGGAAAATCTGATGAAGTGAACATAGTCTTGTGCTTTCTTTTGTGTGTCTTTGAATGTTTTGCATGGTAGACATGGAACCGTCAAATTATAAGTCAATGCATAAACTTCCTAGCATATGATGTGTACCCAAATTTAATTTGGATTTTGAACACAAAAGTGAAATCAATATGATCTAAAACCTTTTAGCAAAAATGTTTAGAGTAATTCTAAGCCCTTATAATTAATTCAGTTAGGCCTAGTTGAAATGAGTTCAACCCAAACTAAGGTGGTAAAAGGTGGTTTGTAACTTTCATAGATGATTGTACGAGGTACTCTCTTGTATACTTGCTTATAACTTTCATAAGTGTTTAAGTGATCAATAAAGTCTTATAAGTGTTTAAGAGAGTTCTATCAATGGTAAAAATATTAAAATTAAGTCTTTGAACATTTGTTAAAATATAAACTGTGATAGTAGGTACAACGGTTCATGAGATTTGTTCACGAGTCAGGGTGCTACGGTTTGTGAACAGAGTTTTCCAACCCTATTAGACTACCAAAATTAGTTGAAAACGGTTCCTGGACAGGTTATCCAACTGCTAGCCTATCATACTAATTTTCAAATTCATATCACCATGGTTTGCCTACCAGGTTCGTGAACTGTACCTAACTGAACTTGCGGTTTGCAAACTGGTTCGCCAACCTTCTTGTATTTCTGAAACTCGCATATTTATGCTTTTCAAACTGGTTTTCCAACCTTTGTACCTTGAGTAGAAATATCATAAGTTCATACTTATCTCTTATGATGTTTGAAACATTCCCAAATGATAAAATCATTTGCATGGGAAATTTTCAATTGATCGACAAATTAATTCATAGAATTAATATTGTTAAGGACCGTTGAACATCTTTATTTAGAATCATATTTCGATATTTTTCACAAGACAAGCTTGACTCAAAACTTCTTCTTTGTAAACTTTTTAAAAGTCATACGACATAGTCTCAGTAGATATAATGGTGAGATAGTAAGTAAAATAGAATGGTTCAGTCTTCACATACCTAATACAGAAGTTCTCCAAATATCTTCGTTAATCTTCAGTCTTCAAGGGTGATGTCTAATACTCAACTACAAATTACAACCTTGTGTGTGACTTGACTTAGTAGACTAGAAATCAACATATAGTTTTGATCATCCAACATTGACAACAAGTTTACGATAGCAAAAATTGTGGGTTTAACCGAGAAATGCTCCAACAGTTGAGACATATAAACCTCTTAGCTAAATCACCATGTAAGAAAGCATTACTTACATCAAGATAAGAAATGAACCAGTTGAAGTTCACAACAATAAAAATAATTATTCATATAGTGGTAGGTTTAGTTACTATGTGAAAAAGTTTTAGAATAGTCTAAGCCTTCATGTTGATGAAACCTTTTGGTGTCTTTGTATCTCTAAATTAAACCATCAGGGTTATGTGTAATCCTAAATACCTATTTACACCCATCCACACTTTGAGAGGGATGAGAAGGAACATAAGTCCAAGTGTCACTATCTTAAAATGAAGTAAACTCATCAGCTAAAGCAACTATCCATTTTGGAAATTTTCGAGCCTGATTAAATAAAGTAAGTGTATGTGATGGAATTTTAGCTTGCAAGGATGTAGATAGAATGTGTTTGGTAGGGTAAACTTTGGGTTTGAAAATGTCAGCTTTACCTCTATTAAGCATGGTGTGGTCATGGACAGATAAAGTTGGTAACGAAGATGCATGTACATGTGAAGCAAAAAGAGACGAAACCTCTGCAACAAGTATGTCTTCAGTTGATAAAGAAGTATCGGGTGAAGTTAGAGTAGGTAGTACGTCCTTATGAGTACAAGAAGTAAAAGTAGTTGCAGTAGAAGAAATATAAGCACCAATAAAATAAGCAGGGAAAAACCATCAGGGGTTAGCCCAGTTGGCCAGGAGCCCGACTATCAAATAAGAGGTCGGCGGTTCGAGTCTCCGCTCAAACATAAATAAAAACGAACATTAACATGGGTTTAACTTCAAAGGGCCGAGTTTGCTTAGTGGGGAGTAAGCCGGTAGCTACGCTGCCTAGGGGGAGGCAGGACGGGCCAATACCTAGTATCAACAAGGTGACCCATTGGGTCCATTGTTGTTTGCTTTGGTGCTTCATCAGCTTATAACGAAGATAAATGAGCAGTGCACATTATCCTTACAGGCTTGGTATCTTGATGATGGTACTATTATTGGTGACACTGTCGAGGTAGCGCAAGCACTTACTGTCATTTAAACAGAGGGGCCTCGGTTGGGACTTATATTGAATATTAAAAAAACCGAAATCTTTTGGCCCTCTTGTTATGGAAAAAAGGTAAGGAATGGGATGTTTCCTGTTGAAATCTCAAGGCCATACGATGGGGTCAAACTTTTAGGGGGTGCAGTCAGCCTTAATGATGAGGTTATGAAAATGCTTGCTATCAGGAGAGCAGAGAAGGAAGTGGAGTTAATGCAGATTTTGTCCAGACTACGTGATCCTCAGAGTGAGTTATTACTTCTGCGTGCATGTATGGGAATCTCTAAGTTGCTCTTTGGCCTTCGCATTTGTTTCCCGGGATACACTACAGAGGCAACAGATATCTTTGATAGAGGCTTGAGGGAGGCGATTGATGGAATCGTTGTTTGTGGAGGCCCGTTTTCGGGGAGATGCAATGGAGACTAGTTACACTGCCTATCAGATATGGAGGCCTTGGGTTATACACGGCTAAGGAAGCATCGCAATACGCTTTTCTTGCATCACGTGTGCAATCTTGGGGATTGCAAGATCACATACTCAGGGATAGTGGAGTGGAAGGTATGGACGATAATTTTTATATGTCCCTGAAGACCTTACAAGAAACTCTGCCCGACCAAGACTTTAGTAGTTTTACCAATAAAGACACCGCCCCACTTAAAGCATAAAGCAACCTGGCGTGTGCTCTTTTTGGTAAAGTTGTTAAAGATATGGGTAGGGTTTATGGGTTTTCGGACAGACAGAGAGAAGTTTTTGATTGTCTACAAGCACCGCATGCGCAGGATTTTCTTCTTGCTATCCCGATTGAGGGCCTTGGACAGAAGATGTCCCCCGTGGAGTACCGGTCCATCCTTAAATACAGGTTAATGATTCCCATATACCCTTCTGATTCTCGTTGCCCTGCTTGTATTACAGGCTGCTTAGATGCATATGGGGAACATGCTGTTCATTGTAAGGTAGATCCTGGTTTTAAATATAGACATGATCATGTGGGAGATATCTTATATGATGTATTATGGTGGGATGGTATTTCAGCAAAGAAAGAGGCACCGGTCAACTTTTTGACAGATCCTCTTGAAGGGAGATCAGCACTCAGGCCAGCAGATGTTCTTATTTTTGGGTGGGCCAATGGAAAACATACGTGTGTTGATCTTACTGGGGTTTCTCCATTAGTAGGCTTCGGGCAAGGCTCTTTCACAGTTGGACAGGCGGCTTTGAAAGCTGCCTCAGGTAAGATAACGAAACATGAAAAGGCATGTCTTGATAATGGATATGCTTTTATTACCTTTGCCTTTGACACTTTTTGGTATTTAGCGCCAGAGACGGTTGGACTTCTAGCGAGATTTCAAAGAGTCATGCACAGTAATGTCATGATTCCTGATTCGAGAGAGTTTGTGTTCAAGAGGATAGGGTTTGCTATTCAAAAAGGGCTTGCGGTGCAACTTGTTACTCGCTTGCCTGCTATATAATAACTTGTGTTTGTTTTGATACCCTCATTAACATCTTTCCAAGGATTTATAGGCTAGTATCAAAAAAAAAAAAAAAAAAAAAAAAGGAAAAAACTGTCAGAAGTAAAATCACTGGAAGAAATAGCCGATTTAAGTAGTAAAACATCTTTTTGAAATACCACATGTATTGATATATAGACTATGCCGTTAGGGACATCCAGACAGTTATAACCATTGTGTCTTCCACTATAACCAATGAAAATACATGAGATTCTTCTAAGTGCAAGTTTGTGTCCAACATATGGCTTAAGCCAGAGAAAGCACAAACAACAAAAATTTCTCAAAAAGGTATAATCTGGAGTGTTATAAAAAAACATTTGAAATGGTGACTTGAACTCCAAATACCTAGTGGGTAATCTGGTAATAATATAATTTGTAATAGTGAAAGCCTCTACCCAAAATGAAGCAAAAATACGCGAATGGATAAGAACAGTTCTACCCACCACCAAATGCCCATGCTTAGATTCTACTACACCATTTTGTTCAAGGGTATGTGGGCATGAAATCTCATGAACTATAACATTAGAAGACATAAAGAAAGCTAATTATCTATTTGAAAATTCACCACCAACATCGGTCCTTGTAACTAGAATAAGACATTGTAACTGAAGTTTTATTTATATCTTGAAATGCAAAAAGACATTCTTAAAACTTATTATGAGAGAATAATTGTCCACTATAGTAACATCATATTTAATGAGATTTTTAATGACTACTTTTCTTTACTCACTATTCCCTCTCCTAAAAGAAAAGAAAAAAAAAACTCTAGAACTTCTTCCTTCTTATTGCTCATATCTAGCCCAAAAGGGCTAGGATTTTTAGTTTTTCATGAATAAGAATAATTTAATTTTTGATTTAGTTTTTATTTTTGTTGTTTTTGGTGTCTATGGACACATTTCTTTGCTGTTTGGGCGATCTTTTCTTCGTCGTTTGGACGATTTTCTCTTCGCTTTAATAGCGATTCTTTCAAATCTCCATGGTGTTTCTTGGCTTGCTATTCTCGATTCATCAAGAACATCAACGATTCTGCTCGGCGTCGCTTTGGATTCATCTTCAACAAAAGGGATTTAGGGCACCCGGATTCGTTTGGATCTACAAGATTTTGGGCAAAATACTCCATTTTGTTTGGAGCATCTCTTGTTGAAGAAGATATTGATTTTAAATGGTCGGAGTTGTTTCCGGTTCACACCATCATTCATCACTACTACATCTACAAAAATTGGATGTCTTTGGGGTTCATGGCTCTTTCTCTTCGCGATGTACTTGTAATTGATGTCATCATTTGTATTTGGGTTTCGAATATCTTGTATTTTGGTGGTTTTGATAATCTTGTAAGCAATCTTGTAATCATCATTTTGGTTTGAATGAATTGAAATGTGATTTTACCAAAAAAAAAAGTAACATCATATTTGTATTTATTTATTTATTGGAAAATAATGGATCATACCTGAATGCCATAAAACCACCTAAAAATATTTTAATTATGATAGGGCGGTTCTTTGAAAATTTAATCCCACGTTTCATTGAACTTTACAGAAAAACCAAGATAATTTTGAGAGATTTACCCTAAACCCAGGTGAAATATATAAATAAAAAACATAACACAACAGCTCACTAAGCAAGAATAAAAAGTTTTCAACATATGTCTACACAATTTCAACAAGGAGTACATAAATTTAGCATTTATTCAACTTATTGTAGTAGCATTTATCGACGCACGTATTAATTTTCAACTTATTGTAGTAGCATTTATCGACGCACGTATTAATTTTCATGAAAACCAATCTTATCCAAAAGAGAAAAAGAAGAGTTAGTTCTAGTTATAGTTCTAGACTTAGATAACACTCTCAGTAGGCCTGTCAATGGAAACCCGTTAACCGTTAGTTGTAACCCGTTACCGTTAATGTAGCGGTTAATTTTATCCGACGGTAACGGCAATGGAAGACCTATTTCCTCTAGCCTTAGTTCCGTTAACCGCTAACGTGTACCTAGAACGTGTAACATTCTATACTGATAGGTTTCTAAAACACCTTATTTTATATATAGTATTTACGCTTTCTTTGTTATTTTCCTTGAGAATTATGTCTCTTATATTTGATTTTGAGTTTATTAGGTGTTTTGGAGTAATTGGAGCAAAAGAAGGACAAAGTAATCCATCTTAAGAAAAATGGTCATTGCATAAGCTTGTGATACTTGGAGCATAGCCGTGGATAAGGGACAACCAGTTAAAGTTCAAGAAGAAATGATAACAGCAGACATTTACTCAGGGCACCCCCATTGGGTGGTTCTTCTTTCAGTGGGTGCCTTGAACAATCTTACTCATTACCTATACCCAGAATTTGAGAGTAACATTTCTCTCATTCAATCATTGCCTCACCTGAGATTCATAGAGAGAAGTGGAAATTAGAGCCGGAGAATTATAGGGTTGTGGTGCTGGGATATGTTGCTAATTGAATTGGCAAGAGATGAAATCGGAAGAAGGGTTTTGTTGTGAATCAATCAAGGAAGAGGTGAAGCTGGTTTGTGGTCATGGTGTTGTTGTGGTTTGTTGGACTAATTGTGGCTGATTGATGTGATTAATAGATGTTTCTGAGTTCTTGTGAATGATTATAAATTGGGTTTGCATCAGATTCGTATTGTGCAGGGAAGGAGTTGTGTTTGGGATGAGGAATCAATAACAACTCAAATCTGTGTTATCAGTTTCAGGAAGATAAGGTGTTTGAGAAAAGGTGGCTAAGAATGGAATGTTGAACAAAGAGCTGGTAGATGATTGAGCTTGGAAGGGTTTTGATGGAATTCAGGGGCAAGCTCAGGTCTGAGGCATAGGTTTATGACCAAGGATAGATTGATGCTGTGATGTAAGCTAAGGCATGGTGTTACGGTTTCATCTGTGTTGAGGATTTGCATTAGATCAGAATGGTGTTGAGGTTGTTGATGATAAATTCGAAGATGGGTTACTGATCCTGATGGCTGAGTAAGTTTTTAGAGCTCGAGAATGAATGGGTTTGCTGAGAAGAAGTGGACTGTTGGCAATGATGAGGCTGAGTCGAGATTGGCCGAAATCAGTGGAAGGTAGTGATGTAGATGTGTTCTTGAGGTGCAGCCATGAAGTGAGATGTGAACTGAATGATGGTTGCGTATGTTGGTGATGATGTTGAGTTTAATGAGAAGAGCAAATGAAGTACAGGTTGGCTGTGTTGGAGTTGTTAAGCCGAGAACCAGGAAGAGAGAAGTGTGCAAGGTTCGGTGTTGCGTATATTGCAGCCATAGGTGCGAGGGTATAGCTCAATTTGCAACTGAAGCTAGATTTGACAACTGAGCAGCAGGGTACTGTGTTGGTGCTGTCTTGCAGTACATGGTCGAATGCAAGGGCGCAGGACAAGAGGAAGAATTGTCCCTGTGCAACTAAACTTAAGAGAGAATTACAGGTGCTGCTGTAATTGATGTTGAGCTGCTGTCTTGAACTAATGTGTTGCAGATGTTGTTGGTGATGATAATGGCAGAGTAAATTGGTGGAATATGTAATCCAGATACAGATGGCGCGGCTAGGAGGGCATCTGGCAAATGGTTGTTGTGGTTGAGTTTGACAGGGAAAATTGTACTAAGAAGTTATGTTCAGGTTGTGCAACTAGTATTGATGGTGCTTCAGGTGCTGTTGATTTGCAGTGGAGATGGAACAGTTGAGTATGCTACAGGAAATGGTATTGGTGATGTTGTTGGCGGAGATGGAATGAAGCCTAACAGTGATCAACGGAATGCAGTAGTGATATGTGATGAGATATGAGGTCTGGAGATGATTGTGTGTGTTGGTGTCGCAGCGAGAAGGGGAGATTCAAGGACTGGAATTGCAGTTGGAGCTGCAGAGTTACTTCAAGAGCTAGAGGTGCAAAGACGTGAGCTGGTTGTGCTAATTCTATAGAGAAGGCCACAGAGAGGTGGGCTTGAAGTATGGGCAGAGATGTGGATGATGCTGTTGGGTGAGCTGGGTTTGAAGTGTATAAGCAGTTGAACTAATTTACTACAGGGTTGAGGTTATGCTCAGTCTTGAATCTGCAATGATGCAATGGATTGAGTACGAGCAAATAAGAGAAGAAAGGTGTTGGTGGTGTATGGCAATGCAGGGAATGAATGGCAGAGATGGATGCATTTCTGGTGGACAGGTGAAGCTACAATTTGCATTACTGTAGCAGTGTGTTGCTGATGAGAAGGTATACCCGTGACTGACCATTGCAGGGTGAGAAGAGATGGCAGCTGAGCTGCAATTGATGTAGGTGGTTGAAATGATAACTGCAGCTGCAGTTCGAGATTAGCATGGAGGTACAGTGCAGGAATGGAGACTGGTGGATCTGTTGCCGTGGAGTTCAGCTTGCTATTGTCTCATAATGGTGACTGAACTGGTGGTTATGAAGTACAGTTGCAGGTGAAGGAGAAGTGCAATTTATGCTGTCGTAGGAATTACTGGCAGAGATTGATATGGGAGCTTGAACGGAGCTGTAGAGCTGGTGGTGTTTTATCTCACTGCCATGAGATGAACTGATGCTGCGAGTGTCAATGGTAATGGTTTGAACTGGAAATGGAATTGAGGATGTTGCAGTTGTGTTGAGCTGAATTGTATGGCCAGAGTGTGGAGTTGGTTGTAGTGCTGATTAGTATGATGGAGAATGCAAAGTGGTTACTTGGCTGTGTCAATGGTACTACTATAGAGATGCAGCTGCAATTCATGTGGTTTGTAGCTTATGTGTTTATGGGTTGTTGATGCTGAAATGTGTGACAGAAGAAATAGTTGAGATGGTTAGATGTGCAACTGGTGCTGAGATGCTGCCATGAAAGTGTGTTACTTTAGTTTTCAGCTGCAAGTTGTACTGTCAGGTCCACAAAGCTGACAAGCTTAGACCATTTCAGAATGGCGAGTTAACTCGGTGATTTGATCCGACTCAACTGACCAGGTTTGACTCTGGATTTGGGTTGTTTTTGTCTGGGCTTCACTCATGGGCTTGGATTGATATCGAACTCTTTGGAGTTGGTCGAGATTTAGAAGTCAGGATATAAAAAGCTTATAAACTGGCAGTTTGGGGGATCATATCTTATATCTTCTATTATCTGTCTAGGGTTTTGACAACATGATGATAGTTTTATTGCTTCTTCTTGTTTATGAACTCCATTGATATGATTAGATAACTCTCTTTTGGTTAAGGAATAAATTGGATTTCCAAGCATGAGTTTTGTTCAATAAATTAGTTTTGTCTCCATGCTTTATTGCTTATGATTCACTATATATATTGTTATATGATTTAAAAGCTTGTTTAGTCGAGTCGAGAATCGATTGAGTTTGTTATCATATCTATTGCTAGATTAGGGTTATTATACGCAAAAGTGATAATTTCTGATTGCAAGTAGCATAGTTGTGAGTATTGCTTGTAGTGATACATCCTAGTAGTCACAAGTGAATCATAACCTTGGTTAAATTGAATTAGTGCTTTTACACATTTTGATTGACTTGATTAGTCTTATTCCATAGAACCTATTGCTTTTAGGGAGTTAAATCTAATTGTGCTTTTACACTTTAGGTTGCTTTCTAGGAAGAATTTACATATGCATCTTTTAATGTTGTTGTGATGAAATCAGGGAATTAGCGGGATATTCTTGCAATCAAGGTATCCTAGGACTTTTAATAAAATGAGAGATTAAATATCAATTCTACTTATTGTTAAAAAGCATGTTTGTGAATGAAGATGAATCCTTAACCAATTTATTTTCCACTTGATTTATTTGTTTATTTGTTTATTTGCTTTTAGTTTATTTTACTTTATTAAAAATCAGAAAAAAAAATCCCCCCTTGTTACTTTTAGGAAACCGAAACATATTGACAACGAAAGCCTCTCTGTGGATACGAACTCTTTCTTATCACTACTACATTTATTTTAGTGAAGTAAGAAAGTGAAATTATATTTGTGTCGGTTGACAACCGATCAAATTTTGGCGCCGTTGCCGGGGAGGCAGCGGTTGTCACTTGTTTTTGGTTTCTTATTTTTGTTTTATTTTCTGGTTTTTAACCTTGGTTTGAGAATCGTGTTTCAGGTACTTATTTCTCATGGATGGAGCATATTGGAGTAACAAATACGGTTTTCAACAACCTCAACAATATGACAACTACCAATTCCAGGGGTATAATCAAAACCAATTCATTGGTTATGACCAATATTCCATGGAACCTTATGGTTTTCCTCAACAACCTTATGGAGGGTACGTGAGTGAACAACCACAAGGATTGGAGGATTCTTATGCTCGTGAACAACAAGTCTCTAACTTGTTAGACAACTTTTCCAACTTTGTACGGCAAGAGTTTCAAAAAGATAAAGAGGCTACAGACGAGCAACTCCAAGAACTTCGTGAAGGTATTGCTAACTTATAAAGAGATATTGATCAATACAAAAAAGAAAGGTATGAAGAAGAACTTTGTTTTCAAAACAATAATTATTCTAATGTGCCTGTGGTTTGTGATGAATATTTGATTGATGTTAATGTTGAAAAAGGCCAACCTTTGGGGTCTTTCGTTGATAATTGTGTAGTTAACTCAACTCTTGATCTTAATAATGATCATTCACCTATTCAAAAGGATGAGTTTGAGACTAACGACACTAAATTCAGTGAGAACCAATCTTATGTTAACTATGAAAGTGATGATGATTATGAAGATACATCACTTGAACCAACTCATGGTGACATTCTATGATGACACTTATGTAGATAACTCAAGCATTGATCTTAATAATGATCAAGAGCCTATTCAAAGGGTTGAGCTTGAGGATGATGCGTTTTTGAGTGTTCTAAAGAAATTCCTCATAGTGAAATTTGGATCCGCAGTAGAGCATGTGCCTAATAACGAAGAGGAGTATGTTGAGATTGAAACCGATTTGACCAATATTATGGAAGACCCAATTGAGCATGCAAAAGATTGTAACGAAGATGTTGATGTCGAGACTTTGGTTAAGGCAGAAACGAATGAAGAATTGTTGCAAGTTTCAATAGAGGACCACGATGTGCAAGAGGTAAGTAATTCACTTGAAGTTTCTAAGGATCAAGAGGATACTATAATGCAAGAGTTGCAAGGTTTGGCTAATGCTTTGCCTATTTATCCTTCTCCTTTACCTCTTATTGGCTTGAATATATGTGCTTCGAGAATATTGTTAAATGACTTTGTTTCTCGATATCCACCATTAGAAACTTTTGATTCTCATACTATGAATGTTTGCAAAGAAGAAACCATAGAAGTCCCTAATTTTTATGTTCTTTATACACTTCCAAGTGTATATTAGAATAAGTGTGGGGGAAATTTCTATGGGGCGATAGCTTCAATTCTATTTTTTTGTACTAATATTTGTGTGAAGCTAATATTTGCAAAACAGGTTACATGGAAGGATCCTCAACTTTTCAGATTATTGGTGTATGGGGAATTCGTCTTGCAAGTCGGGCTGACGACTTTAAACCAAGCGCTAAGTGGGAGGCAACCCACCGGTTTTATATCTTTACCTTTATCTTTTTATTCTTTATGCATTTGCTTTTATCTTTACTAGAGCTGTCAACGGGGCAAGCTAGGGTCAACCCGGCCCTAGCTTGTGAACCCGTTGACAAGCTAGGGTCAACCCTAGCCCTAGTGCTATTCATCAACAAGCCCAAAATCCCAACCCTAGCTTGTCCGCGGGTTGGCTTGTAGGGTTCACGGGTTGGCTTGTTAGTTATCATAACAACCAAAAAAAATGTTGAAAGTTAAAAAAAAAAAATGTTTAAAATTACGCTGGTTGGGAGGATTGAACCTAGCGGCTAGGTGTTCACTTAGCATAACAACCTTTGGACTACAAATGAACACGTTTCTATTAGATAAAATCTTTAAAATAGGTAACTAACAAGCCAACCCGTGAACCCGCGGGTTGACCCTAGCTTGGCTTGTTTTCTACTAGGGTTAGATATGCCAACCCTAACCCGGCTTGTTTAGACAACAAGCCAAGCCGGGCCGGGTTGAAACAAGCCAAGCTAGGTCCAACCCGCGGGCCGGGTTAGGAATTGACAGCTCTAATCTTTACTTTTCTTGTTTTTGCATATCATTTGCGGAATTTCCCACCTTGAACTTTCTTTGGACGATTCAATTTTACATTGAGGACAATGTAAAGTTTAAGTGTGGGGGAGCATTTATATGTTTGTATAGTTTGTTTTAGTTTGTTTTATGCCTTTAGATAAAAAAAAATCAGAAAAATAGAAAAACCAAGAAAAAATTTGTGCTTTTTGAACTCCGAAATCTAGGAACTTGTACCTTTAGGATGACACCATTAGTGGATGGAACCATCTTGGCTGGAGAAGTTGAGGAACCAATTAACTAAAAGGGACGAACATAGCTCAGAAATCACAAATAACATGATAGTTGTTACCATATCTCGGAATATCACCATATCACATTATATTTTTATTTTTCCATATTTATCTATTGTTCTCTAAGTGCTTGGTGGGTCACTAAAAATAGAGTGTTATTACTGCTAGGATGAAATAGAGTGATTGAGTTGCAAAGAAAAAGAAGAAAAAAAAAGACCGACCAATTAGACAAAAACGGAATAAGAATGACACTTGGGAATAGCAGTATGTGTGAAACGTAGTCCCTGTCTCCATCGCCTAAACAAGCGTGGAATGCATGATCCAAGGAAACTATCATGTACTTGCTGACAAGAAGCATGCGCTTTGATCCAAAAGATCTAATCATGTTGTCACAAAATCAAAAAGAAAACAAAAAAAGTTAAAAAGAAAAAGAAAAGAAAGTATTATAATGGTTGAATAAAGTCACTCCTGGTTCCCTTGTATATGCCAGTGAGTTGATGTAGCATTCAAACCAGTAGCTCAATCCAATAGGATGCATAGGTTCATCTTGGCAGTGACCTTCAGACAGATATGGGATACATCGATCACTTGTGAACATTCGCCAACATCTACATCTATATCCATTTTCTTAATCTTTTCATTGTGATTGTGGTTTGTTAGTTTCCGAGTATTGTGGCTTGTTCGACTATCTAATTAGAGTTTATTTACTAATATATGAATTGAATATGTACAAGGTACCTCCTCCTGTAGTCATTTTGGATTCGTTCATTGATTTGTCACAAATAGACGGAGTTGGAAATATAGGTTTTGTAGGCAGACCTCTTGTAAACCTTCACGAGACTATAACTCATCCACTAGGGACACCTAGGGGTTTAAAGGCTTGTTATTTATGCTAAAAGTAACCGTAGCCTCGACGTCACGGAGTTGTTGTACTTTTGTTTTGTTTGATTTGCTCGAGGACTAGCAAAGTCTAAGTGTGGGGGAATTTGATAGGTGTCTAAAACACCTTATTTTATATTTAGTATTTACGCTTTCTTTGCTATTTTCCTTGTGAATTATGTCTCTTATATTTGGTTTTGAGTTTATTAGGTGTTTTGGAGTAATTGGAGCAAAAGAAGGAGAAAGTAATCCATCTTAAGAAAAATGGTCATTGCATAAGCTTGTGATACTTGGAGCATAGCCGTGGATAAGGGACAACCAGTTAAAGTTCAAGAAGAAATGATAACAGCATACATTTACTCAGGGCACCCCCATTGGGTGGTTCTTCTTTCAGTGGGTGCCTTGAACAGTCTTACTCATTACCTATACCCAGAATTTGAGAGTAACATTTCTCTCATTCAATCATTGCCTCACCTGAGATTCAGAGAGAGAAGTGGAAATTAGAGCCGGAGAATTATAGGGTTTTGGTGCTGGGATATGTTTCTAATTGAATTGGCAAGAGATGAAATCGGAAGAAGGGTTTGGTTGTGAATCAATCAAGGAAGAGGTGAAGCTGGTTTGTGGTCATGGTGTTGCTGTGGTTTGTTGGACTAATGGTGGCTGATTGATGTGATTAATAGATGTTTCAAAGTTCTTGTGAATGATTATAAATTGGGTTTGCATCAGATTCGTATTGTGCAGGGAAGGATTGTGTTTGGGATGAGGAATCAATAACAACTCAAATATGTGTTATCAGTTTCAGGAAGATAAGGTGTTTGAGAAAAGGTGGCTAAGAATGGAATGTACAACAAAGAGCTGGTAGATGATTGAGCTTGGAATGGTTTTGATGGAATTCAGGGGCAAGCTCAGGTATGAGGCATAGGTTTATGACCAAGGATAGATTGATGTTGTGATGTAAGCTAAGGCATGGTGTTACGGTTTCATCTGTGTTGAGGATTTGCATTAGATCAGAATGGTGTTGAGGTTGTTGATGATAAATTCGAAGATGGGTTACTGATCCTGATGGTTGAGTAAGTTTTTAGAGCTCGAGAATGAATGGGTTTGCTGAGAAGAAGTGGACTGTTGGCAATGATGAGGCTGAGTCGTGATTGGCCGAAATCAGTGGAAGGTAGTGATGTAGATGTGTTCTTGAGGTGCAGCCATGAAGTGAGATGTGAACTGAATGATGGTTGCGTATGTTGGTGATGATGTTGAGTTTAATGAGAAGAGCAAATGAAGTACAGGTTGGCTGTGTTGGAGTTGTTAAGCCGAGAACCAGGAAGGGAGAAGTGTGCAAGGTTCGGTGTTGCGTATATTGCAGCCACAGGTGTGAGGGTATAGCTCAGTTTGCAACTGAAGCTAGATTTGACAACTGAGCAGCAGGGCACTGTGTTGGTGCTATCTTGCAGTACATGGTCGAATGCAAGGGCGCATGACAAGAGGAAGAATTGTCCCTGTGCAACTAAACTTAAGCGAGAATTCCAGGTGCTTCTGTAATTGATGTTGAGCTGCTGTCTTGAACTACTGTGTTGCAGATGTTGCTGGTGATGATAATGGCAGAGTAAATTGGTGGAATATGTAATGCAGCTACAGATGGCGCGACTAGGAGGGCAGCTGGCAAATGGTTGTTGTGGTTGAGTTTGTCGGGAAAATTATGCTAAGAAGTTATGTTCAGGTTGTGCAACTAGTATTGATGGTGCTTCAGGTGCTGTTGATTTGCAGTGGAGATGGAACAGTTGAGTATGCTACAGGAAATGGTATCGGTGATGTTGTTGGAGGAGATGGAATGAAGCCTAACAGTGATCAACGGAATGCAGTAGTGCTATGTGCTGAGATATGAGGTCTAGAGATGATTGTGTGTGTTGGTGTCGCAGCGAGAAGGGGAGATTCAAGGACTGGAATTGCAGTTGGAGCTGCAGAGTTACTTCAAGAGATAGAGGTGCAAAGACGTGAGCTGGTTGTGCTAATGATATAGAGAACGCCACAAAGAGGTGGGTTTGAAGTATGGGCAGAGATGCGGATGATGCTGTTGGGTGAGATGGGTTTGAAGTGTAGAAGCAGTTGAACTGATTTACTGCAGGGTTGAGGTTATGCTTAGTCTTGAATCTGCAATGATGCAATGGCTTGAGTACGAGCAAAGAAGAGAAGAAAGGTGTTGGTGGTATATGGCAATGCAGGGAATGAATGGCAGAGATAGGTGCATTTCTGGTGGACAGGTGAAGCTACAATTTGCATTACTGTAGCGGTGTGTTGCTGCTGAGAAGGTATAGCCGTGACTGACCATTGCAGGGTGAGAAGAGATGGCAGCTGAGCTGTAATTGATGTAGGTGGTTGAAATGATAACTGCAGCTGCAGTTCTAGATTAGCATGGAGGTACAGTGCAGGAATGGAGACTGGTGGATCTGTTGCCGTGTAGTTCATATTGCTATTGTCTCAGAATGGTGACTGAACTGGTGGTTATGAAGTCCAGTTGCAGGTGAAGGAGAAGTGCAATTTATGCTGTCGTAGGAATTAATGGCAGAGATTGATATGGGAGCTTGAATGGAGCTGTAGAGCTGGTGGTGTTTTAGATCACTTCCATGATATGAACTGATGTTGCGAGTGTCAATGGCAATGGTTTGAATTGGAAATGGAATTGAGGATGTTGCAGTTGTGTTGAGCTGAATTGTATGGCCAGAGTGTGGAGTTGGTTGTAGTGCTGATTAGTATGATGGAGAATGCAAAGTGGTTACTTGGCTGTGTCAATGGTATTACTATAGAGATGCAGCTGCAATTCAGGTGGTTTGTAGCTTATGTATTTATGGGTTGTTGATGCTTGTCTGTAGCAGGAATTGAAGAATGGTGCCAAGATGAAATGTGTGACAGAAGAAATAGTTGAGATGGTTAGATGTGCAGCTGGTGCTGAGATGCTTCCATGAAAGTGTGTTACTTTAGTTTTCAGCTGCAAGTTGTACTGTCAGGTCCACAAAGCTGACAAGCTTAGACCATTTCAGACTGGCGAGTTAACTCGGTGATTTGATCCGACTCAACTGACCAGGTTTGACTCTGGATTTGGGCTGTTTTTGTCTGGGCTTCACTCATGGGCTTGGATTGATATCGAACTCTTTGGAGTTGGTCGAGATTTAGAAGTCAGGACATAAAAAGCTTATAAATTGGCAGTTTGGGGGGATCATATCTTATATCTTCTATTATCTGCCTAGGGTTTTGACAACATGATGATAGTTTTATTGCTTCTTCTTGTTTATGAACTCCATTGATATGATTAGATAACTCTCTTTTGGTCAAGGAATAAATTGGATTTCCAAGCATGAGTTTTGTTCAATAAATTAGTTTTGTCTCCATGCTTTATTGCTTATGATTCACTATATATATTGTTATATGATTTAAAATCTTGTTTAGTCGAGTCGCGAATCGATTGAGTTTGTTTTCATATCTATTGCTAGATTAGGGTTATTATACGCAAAAGTGATAATTTCTGATTGCAAGTAGCATAGTTGTGAGTATTGCTTGTAGTGATACATCCTAGTAGTCACAAGTGAATCATTACCTTAGTTAAATTGAATTAGTGCTTTTACACATTTTGATTGCCTTGATTAGTCTTATTTCATAGAACCTATTTCTTTTAGGGCGTTAAATCTAATTGTGCTTTTACACTTTAGGTTGCTTTCTAGGAAGAATATACATATGCATCTTTTAATGCGGTTGTGATGAAATCAGGGAATTAGCGGGATATTCTTGCAATCAAGGTATCCTAGGACTTTTAATAAAATGAGAGATTAAATATCAATTCTACTTATTGTTAAAAAGCATGTTTGTGAATGAAGATGAATCCTTAACCAATTTTTTTTCCACTTGATTTATTTGTTTATTTTCTTTTAGTTTATTTTACTTTATTAAAAATTAGAAGAAAAAAAATCCCCCCTTGTTACTTTTAGGAAACCGAAACATATTGACAACGAAAGCCTCTCTGTGGATACAAACTCTTTCTTATCACTACTACATTTATTTTAGTGAAGTAAGAAAGTGAAATTATATTTGTGTTGTTTGACAACCGATCATATACCTAGGCTATACTCGAATCGAATAAATCATTATCTTCTTCTTCTGTTCTTCAACTCGACCAAACCAGAGAAGAAAAACTCACCCCTCATCAATCACCCTTAATCCCTCATCTCCTTCCTTTCAATTCAAGCAAAATCATCATCTTCATTCGATTAGAAAACTAGGGTTGTCTTCTTCTTTTTATTTCGATATTAATTTCAATCCTAAAAACTAAATTTTCAATTTAGGGTTTCTCAAAATTGAAGTTAGGTTTTTCAATTCGTGAAATTAATCATGACCCAAAGCGAATGAGCATCCAATTATGTTGGTTCATCAAAAAGAAGTCATCCCTCTCAATCACTTTCAGTTGCATCTCAAGTTCAACAATTAGCAAATCAATCACCACCACCTGCTGCTGTTGCAACAGAAGAAACAGTAGACGAAATAGAAGTAGATGAAGATCCAATTATAGCTGATGCAAAGAAGAAACTGCGTGTAGTAAGGTCTGATGTTTGGGATGATTTTGAAAGGTTAACTGAGAAAGAGATGGTAAAAGGTAAGGAGATTGGGATACTTGTAGCTAAATGCAAATATTGTAATAATAAAATGCCTGCACCCAGCAACCAAGGAACCAACAAATTGCATTACCATGCTAAAACCTGCAAAGAAAAGCCTGCAAACAAGAAAGGACAAAGAAAACTTGCTACAATCAAAACAGGTAATGCACAAACTAAGCTTGCAAATTGGAAGTATGATGCTGATGCTACTAGGATATTAGTTGCAAAAATGATTGCTAAACATGGTTATCCAATCACTATAGTTGAGCATCCATATTTTGTAGAGTTTGTGAAGTCTTTAAATCCTTTCTTTGCTAAGCTTTACACTAGGAATACAGTTAGGGAAGATATCATGAAACTAACAGCTCAGTTCAAAAAAGAATTACAAGACCAAATTGAGACAATTACATCTAAGTGTAGTTTAACAACAGATATGTGGTCATGTAAGCATACAAAGGATGGTTATTGTTGTGTGACAATGCATTACATAGATGAGGACTGGAAGTTGATTAAGAAAACACTAGGATATACTTTAGTACCATACCCACATTCTGGAGAAGTTCTAGCAAATGTAGTGAAACAAGTATGTCTAGATTGGAACATAGATACTAAGCTTTTTGTTGTAGCTGCTGACAATGCTAGCTCCAACAATGTCATGATGAACCATCTGAAGAAATGGCTTGATAGCAAAGACTGTTTAGTTCTTAATGGGGATATGTTCCAAATGAGGTATAGTAATCATGTATTACACTTGATTGTGGGGTTTGGAATGGGAGTGACTGCTCCATTTATAGATGCAATTAGAGAGTGTGTAAAATGGGTCAAATCAAGTCAGGCTAGAAAATAAAGATTTGAATTTGCTAATGCTCAAGTTAAGCTTCCTACTTCAAGGTATGTGGGTTTAGATGTGGATACCAGGTGGAACTCCACCTATAAGATGCTAAAGGATGCAATTTTTCTGAGACAAGCTTTTGTTAGGCTAGCTGAGTTAGATAGTGACTTCAAGATACTACCAACCTCTCAGGAGTGGGAACAAGGAGTACACATATGTGAATGTTTGGAATTGTTTGATGTCATTTCAACAAAATTTCTTTGGGATTAAGTATCCCACAACAAATTTGTATTATAATGGGGAGCAAGAAGTTAATAGATGCATTAAGCTCTGGGAATCAAGTCAGCATGAGTACATCAGAGACATGGCCAAGAATATGAGGATGAAATTTGATAGCTACTACTGGAAAGAAAGTAACACTTTGATGGGCATTGGGGTTGTTTTAGATCCTAGGTACAAAGCTAAATGGGTGGAGTTTTTTTTATGAAGAGAGTATATGGTTTGGATCACTATAAAAGTCACTATAGAAAATTTGAGATTGCACTCAATGCTCTTTTATGTGCTTATGAAACCAACACTACAGCTTCAGATTATTTTGATACTGGAATGCATTCAACTGCATTTGAGAGATGTACAAGTACAACAACATCATATGGATTTGGTTATGATGATTTCATTATGGAAAAAAATATGTTTGAGGTTGAGAAGTCAGAATTGGATACATACTTAGCAGAACCAGTTCTTCCTAAAGGCACATCTGCTGAAGAAATGAGGTTTGATATCTTAAGTTGGTGGAAGAATCATTCTGCCAAGTACCCAATTCTCTCAAGGATTGCAAGAGATGTATTGGTTGTTCTAGTGACAAGTGTAGCATCATAATCCATGTTTAGTATTGGTGGCAGAGTTCTCACATCTCACAGGAGTTCATTAGCTCCAGATCTTGTTGAAGCTTTGCTTTGTTTGGGTGATTGGCTGCCAGATCTCACTCTCAGTGAGAGCAATAGTTGTGTTACTGGTAAGTTTACTTAAATCTTAAATCTTAATCTTTTACTGATAGTTGTGATTGCACCGACATTGCCACTTTGCACCGATATTGCCACTTTTATTGGCTTATTGCAGAAGTTGAGGACTAAGGAGGAATGCATTTGCATATGCAGTTGGCATTGGAATTTGGAAGTGGAGAATTTGGAGATGGAGGAATGCATTTGCAGATGAAGCTGGCACTTCCTTTAATCCTTTGTCTTTTCTTTTGCAAAAACTTGATTTTTTTCTTTTGATAGAACATTGTGATGATCTGAACATGTAATTTGGTTTAGAGCATGAACATTTGTATGTTTTTTTTTCCTATGTGAACAAGTTGTTTGTTTGGATTTAGAACTGTTTTTGTGTTGTCCTGTGACATTCCGGTTAATTTCGGAAAATTAACCGTTAACCGATAAGTCCGACGTAACGGAAATGGAACTGATTTTACAATTCCGTCGGCAATTAGCGGATAATGGTTAACTGCCAATTTTAACGACAACGGCAGCGGCATAGCCATTATTTGTTTCATTTAGTGCCGTTCTCTCAGTTATCAACTCTCATCTCTTTTTATGAAACTGCTTTGAAGCCGATACAAATATAATATTGCAAAATCAGAAAACGATTTGCACACCGCACACGATGATCTTTACGTAATAGTATTAGTAAGATGCAAAGTGCAATACGAGCTGGACAAATCTGATACTGATACCCATCCATGGTCTATCCTATTGGTAACTGTCTCTTTTACCAACAAAACTTAGTGGTTCCTCGTCATCTCGGATTTGTCCTGTGTGGTGGGAGTCATCGGAAAATAATTGAGCCACAAACATTTGTATATTACACAATTATCTTTTCGAGTGTACAATCGTTGTTGCTTTAGAATCTTTCCTTTTTCCGGTTTAAAAAATTTGGATCCAATAATTGAGTTTTTAAATCGCAAAGTCTGATATGTTGTGTGATGATCTCTCTTTATATGTAGTCAAATGTATTTTTATTGCGTGTTGCATGAGAAGAACATGAAGACGTCTAACAAATGAGTTGCGGTCATTTTTTTCCTGCTTTACAATTATCAGGCTGAAATGGTTATAAAAAAAGTGAAATGAATGTATTCAAAGGTTGAACACGAAGACATCGAGCAAATGAGTAAATAGGGTATAGCCTGTTAGGTAACCAAAAGCATGAGCAAAAACAAAAAAAAAAAAAAAATATTTCTGTTTTTCTGTTTTAAAAGTCATTTTAATTATAACCTGTTTGGATAGCATTTTAGAGGTTGTTTTTTTATTTCTGGAAGCAAAAAAGTCAGAAGTTAGTTTGGGTACCCAAATTTAAAGTGTGCTTGTTTTTTGGTGACTCGACCGTCTGAATCTGACTTGGGCCCTGACTCAAGTTGAGACCCTTTGTTATTTTTATTTTGAGTCAGATTTGACTCTCGATCTGACTTGGACATAACCCTGACTCGAACCCATTTAAGTCAGGGAATAAAATACTCCTGACTCATGGGATCAAGCCACTGACTCACATATTTTTGAGTCAAACTCAGATCTGACTCAAAAAACAAACATATTGAATCCCAGGTGAGTTAGTTGATATCAGTGAGATCCAAGCGAGTCAGATTCAGACGACTCAGATAAGTCTGGAAAAAAACAAACAAAGTGTTAGAATGGCTAACTTTTTATGAAGAAAAAATATTATGCTTCTGAATTCTGACTCTGGTATCCAACAACTTCCAGAAAGACAAGACATCAGTTTGGATAGTGAATTTTAAAACAACTTCTAGAAGTTAAAAAATCAACTTTTTATGAAGCACAATAGTTTAGTTTCTACTTTTGGTATCCAAACGTGCTAATCAAATTTCTGATTTTTCAACTTAATTATGTCAGAAAAATTGATTATTAAGGTATATTCAAACAAACCCCGGAATGAATTTTATCTCATATTATTTTTACAAAACTAGTCATAAAAACCCAAGGTGACCAAACTTGTGTTACAAAAACCCCACTCAAATGTTGGGATCCATTAAAACTCCATCTTAAACAAAATTGATACAAAAACCCCAAATTTCAAAATTGGTTTCATCAAATTTTATGATGAAACCAAAATTTGGTTTCACCAAATTCTTTAGGGTTTCATCAAATTTTATGATGAAACCAAATTTTGGTTTCATCAACCGCGAGTTACTTTTGTTTTGTTGGGGTTTTTGTGTTACTTTTGTTTTAATGAGTTTTTTTTATGGATAGTGATACCTTTGGGGTTATAACTCACGGACCGTTATTTTTATACATAAGATTACACTCGTTCTTCCATAGTTTATTACAATTTTCAAATACATAGGCAGTTTGGATCTCGCAGATTAGAAGATCCACGTCTTAAGACTTGCTATAATAGCATATAATACAAATAGTTACATGAACACACCAAAGTCGTTCACATCAGATTCAAGTGGAGAGTCTAAAATTCAACCAAAATGTGATTAGACGTTAACTTCTAAGATGCAGGGAAGTTCGAACAGGGCAGAGCAGAACCAATATTAGGTTCAACCCCAGAAGAAGCAGAAGCTCTAGGGCTGTTGCAGGCAGCTAAATGGGCAACAGAGGAGAGACTGTCACACTTCAACGTGGAAGGAGATTGCAAGAACCTTTTTGATTATTTGAATGGAAAACCATCTCAGATTACATGGCATAACCAGACGATTATGAATGAAGTAAAAAGAAAATTTAACCTTTGATAGAATTTCTTAGATTTTTTCTATATTCCTAGATTAGCAAACAATATAGCGGACATCCTTGCCAAGGAGGCTAAATCTTTTCGAACTATTGTAAACTGAAGGAGTGATCCTCCATCTTGTATTTTACATGCTTTAGAAGTAGATAAATCTAATATTTGTGCTGGAGTCAATAGCCCAACAATTAGATTGCTCTATCTGTGATGATGTAAGGGTTACTAACTCCTTTTAAGTTAGTCTTCTACCCGAATCTGAGTGAATGTCATGATATCTGAGTGGTTATACACAAACCAAACACCATAATATCAATGTCATGGTCCCTGGTTAACAGTAGTACTGCATTGTCTAACCAAATCTGAAAATAATACAAAAAAGACTTCGTTACCAAACTTACAAAATGTGGGGGTACCACTGGAAAGTAATTGATGTCACAACAACTCACCCCATTAATGTTTAGACTTTTAGTACAGCTGCATCATTTTTTCTGATTTCAAATAAACACAAACAGATGATCAATCATTCCATGTTTAATCCACAAAAACATAAATCATGGAATCTAACCGCATCAATAATGTAAGTCACCTTTTTTTTTTCTTTCATATATAAGAATTCAAATAATGGGTTTGAGTTCGATTCATCATTTGTTTTGATTTTTGATTTTTTTGTTTTTGTTTGATGAAAAACAGAGATCATCATCAAGTTCCTTAACGATAGGAGAAAAACTATGTGCGGCGTGCATACCATTGATAGCATTAGTCGAGATATTGATATTCGCTGTATCAGATTGTTTCGAGTGTTCTTCTTCTTCTTCAGATCGGCATAATAAGAATCCCTCTAAAAACAAATTATCCAAACGTCGTTATGATGATCTTGCTCGCCTTGCTAATGAAACCCAATGTTAGTTACTTTTTTTACACCCCCTTTTATTAATCCTCTTTGGGTTTTGATTCAATTTTACAATTTTGATTTAAAATTTTGTAGCTTTTGATTGTGTTCATGTTCTTGTTTTTTGTAGTTTCAGTGAATGAAGTTGAAGCTTTATTTGAGCTATTCAAGAAATTGAGCAATTCTATTATTGAAGATGGATTAATTCACAAGGTATCAAAAAAAAAAAAATAAAAAAAAATTGAATCTTTTGTGTGTTTCAGAAAATTTGGGCCCTAATTGTTTGCATTTGTGGGAAGATTGGATTTTTATTGAGTTTTTGTCCTATTAGAATTTAAGCCATAGAGAGGATAGCCACGAATATGCACAGATGGTATCACACTTGACAACCGAACTCGAAATATTTTACAGGTCACCTGGTCTGTATATTTCGAGCTCCTGTGCACCTTTAGGACTAATGTCAATCTTTGTTAGTTTTAGGGAGTAGGTTGGGAGGTTCATGTCTCTATTGTTGAATAAGGCATTTAGAGTTTTTTTTGCAGTAAATAAGTGGTTTTCATCTTATACGAGAATCACGAATTCGTGCTTTTACTACAAACTGCAAAGCTTATAACTTGCTTGAAGTACCTTGTTTTTTGCGTAGTTGAGATGTCCTTCTATTTCTCTTTTGCGTTTTAGATCTTGATTGGAAAAACACAATAACATATCTTTACAATTCACTTGTTTATGTTTTACAGGAGGAGCTTCAACTGGCACTGTTCCAGGCACCTCACGGGGAGAATCTTTTTCTTGATAGGGTAAACTCACCACCAAAACACCCTATGTTCAGCTCAATTGATTAGATTAATCTTTACATAATGATTTAAGTAACTAAGAGCAATATTGATAGGTGCGTAACTATAGGTTTCTCATAGTTTCATGCTTGCCAAGTGAAGTGAGAGATTTAATCACAGTCCTTCTTGCTCTAAATTGAAATGTTAACCATTTGGCCTGTTTCTCTCTATTTTTCCATAGTCTCTTCCTTGAATCTTATTTTCTTCTGTTGTGCTTGCACTTTTATATACAGGTGTTTGATCTATTTGATGAAAAGAAAAATGGCGTTATCGAATTCGAGGAATTTGTCCATTCGCTTAGTGTTTTCCATCCTTATGCCCCCGTGGAGGAAAAAATTGATTGTATGGGTTAAAAAATGAGTTTGTATTCTGTATTCCTTATTGATTCTCATCTTGATTCTTAATGGCGTCTCTCTTTCTTTTTTTCTCTTGGGATTTTCTGCAGTTGCCTTCAGGCTGTATGATTTAAGACAAACTGGCTACATCGAGCGAGAAGAAGTGAGTGCATTTTTGTGTAATTTGATTCTGCTGTAAACCCATCTTGGACAGATTATGTTGACTGTTTTGTTTAGCGAACTTTTATGCTGTATTAAGTTATACTTGCTTACGCTGGGACACAATATTTACTGCTTCTAGGTTCAGCAAATGGTTATTGCTATTTTAAACGAGTCAGACTTGAGGTTATCTGAAGATCTTCTGGAGTCTATTATTGATCAGGCAAGAGATGGTTAAAACTTAAAAAATCTTGTCCATTTAATTTATTCTTTCGGTAGCATTCATCATTTTAATGCTCCGTACTTACATGCTTTTATTTATGTTCTGCAGACATTTGAGGATGCTGATGCCGACAAGGATGGTAAAATTAACAAAGAAGAATGGAAATCTTTTGTACTTCGACATCCTTCACTTCTGAGGAACATGACTCTTCCTTACCTGAAGTAAGTCACTTCTTCCTTTTCTATGTTTCTTTGCAAACTTGTTTACGTCTTCCTTACCCAAGTTTTCTCCCTGATTTTGGTAACTGTCTTACTGCGTTTTGTCTGGCTGTTATGTCTTCACTTCTCTTCCCAAATAAGGGTCCTTGGGAGAAGTTTCGGTTGTCGTTACCATTATCAACTTCCGTGATAAGTTGGAATATGTCTCTCCATTGTTGTTTATTGATCTATCAGAATGCATTTTTAACTTTCTTCGGGACTAACTACTCTGCCTTGATATGATTTGCTTGTACGAATTTGGTTTTTGTTCATGGCTTCATTTTTATTTTCCTCTCCTCTTTGTACAGGGATATCACTACCGTTTTCCCAAGTTTCATATTCAACACGACGGTTGCAGACTGAAATTGGAAAGCTTCAGCTATCTTTCTTTCCTCCATGAGGTATTCCGAGAATCAGATAATTTCAGCTGCAGAATTTGAACTCGACAGATGATACTACATTACCCTCCTAGCATGGGAGCAACCATGTAAGCCACGGCATTTTATTCTCTGCACTATGATGAAATAGGCATCAGTACCAACTAATGAGGTCAAACAAGAATAATTATGTTCCATGTCCCAATTAATCCTCAGCTGAATAATATTTTGTTTCCATCTGACGGATGCGATTTTCCTTTGTACATCAATTTGATGGATCATTATATGAAATGTACATATACTAAAGTTTTAGCCTGAGAATAATTTGCTGGCAGAAAACTATTTGTCTTCAAGTAGATTAGAAATGGCATTCATCATTTTGCTAACAACTTCTGCTAAATGAGTCTGGATTTGGGTTTACAGTGCATCTGCCAAAAATCTCCAAACTTAAATTAACTGAGGAGATTGAAATCGTTCTCACTTATCTGTGTCAAACTAGGACTCGGATTACCCCCTTTCCTTATTCCACTGGTGCATAGAATCCGAAGAGTCTATATCTAGACACTGGCATTCCGATTCCAAACCAAATTACTCAGACAAATGTTAGAAACCAGTTCGCCTATATATAATGGTTTTAATCCCACGAAAGATTGACTCGGAGAGTAGTTAAAAAAGAGCTATGGGGTTCAAGTTTCGTGGAGAAACCAGCATTATCAGCTGCTGCTCAAAGAGGTGAACGTAAACTCCCCCCACCACCAAAGGCATCACCTTGGCTTGTTTTCTCACATGGAAATGGTGGTAAGTTTCAAACTTTTTATGATATATGTGAATGTGATAGTCGCCTCCTGGAAGAGCTATATATGCAGCTGGAGGCTTTGATTGGTTGTTGTTTGATTTGTCATATCTAAACCTGCACCTACTAGCTTGATGGTTATCCTTCTTGCATATCTGGCACGGCCGATCGAACTTCTTTGGACCAGATTGACTGCCACATTGGAAGTTGTTATTCTGCATCTGCTGAAAACCACGGTTCTGTTGGTTATTGTTGCGGGCACCAAATCTGCTAGAAGACGATGAGTTGGTATGCACCACATTGGCAATGGGTTGTTGAATAGAAGCTAATTGTTGTTCAAGCCGCATGTCAAAACTCATAAGGTGAGAATAAAAAGTTTCCATCTCCATATCATCATGAGTTCCAAGTGTTGTAACAATGGGATCATAGGTTTGATTCAGTCCATTGCAGATCGACTGTTTTTTCTCATCATCAGTTGTAGCATACACCGATCTTTGAAAGTGATCAAAAAGATTTTTAGCATCATTCAGAAAATTCTTTAAAGACTTGTTACCTTTGTGTAAAGAGTGAAGTTGTTTCTTCAAGTTCATCAGATGAACTTTTGTTTTAGGAACAAAGTAAGCTTCAAGTTTGTCCCAAACTTGTTTTGCAGTATCCAGATTTCTGACATGGCAAAGGACTTCTGGAGTTAAGGTAGAATTTAACCAACCAACTAGGAGAGAGTCCTGCAATTCATATTCCTTGTATGCTGGGTTTATTGCTTCAAAATTTGGAAGTGTTCTCGGTGGTATTTCTTCAGTGCCATCTATGAAACCTTGTAAACCATATCCCTTAAGGATAGGTTTAAACTGAGTCTTCCAAAGAGAGTAGTTAGTCTCAGTAAGTTTCAGAGTAACAAGATGATGGATCTGGATGTTTCTTAGGTTATTGGTATTGTTGTTGGTTCCTGACATTGTGTTTTTAGGGTTTAGGGTTTTTTTGTTTTTGTTTTGTTGAAGCGTAGATAGGATCGTAGGCTGATACCAAGTTGAAACTTGATACTTGGTAGAAGATCTTCCACAGATTTGATGTGGAGATCACAAAGATATTTATATCAGAAGATAACAGAAATAAAGATACACAGTTTTCGTTATTGACTCAACAGACTGAGAGATTCAACTAAAACTTAGCTATGACTCTAACTTAACGTAAACATAGCAGTAGGAAACTCTTATACTTTTTCTTCCGACTAACTCAAACAACTTCATCTGACTTCGCAACGTTGTTATCCTTAACATCCCCCCTCAAGTTGTACCGTAGCTGGCGAATGTGCAACTTGGACCTTAGAATGTGAAACCTAGGTGCGGATAACCCCTTAGTAAAAATATCTGCCAGTTGATCCCTAGAGCTGATGAACCGTACACTGAGCTGTTTATTTGCAACAAGTTCCCTGACAAAGTGATAATCAATCTCTATATGCTTTGTTCGGGCATGGAAAATTGGATTAGCAGTAAGATACGTAGCTCCCAAATTATCGCACCACAGTATAGGAACAATTGATAAAACTCCAAGTTCCGACAGTAAGGACTGAATCCATATATCTCAGATGTTGCAATAGCTATTCCACGATATTCAGCTTCCGTGCTCGACTTGGAGACCGTTTTTTGCTTACGTGCACTCCATGAAATCAAATTACCCCCAAAATAAATGCCATAACCACTAGTGGATCGACGATCATCCAAGCTCTCAGCCCAATCTGCATCTGAGTATGCATGTAAAGAGAAGTCCTCCGAGGCATGCAGATGAAGACCATAATCCACAGTATATTTAAGGTATCGCAGAATTATTTTAACAAGCTCTCAGTGTTCTACGAACGGATCATGCATATACTGAAACACCTTGTTGACAGCTACAGATATATCTAGTCTGGTTAAGTGCAAGTATTGCAGTGCACCCACTACACTGCGATACAAAGTAGAATCTTCAAATATTTTGGTTCCTCCTTGTTGAATCTTCACATTTGTGGCTAATGGTGTGCTCATAGGTTTAACACCATCCATCTTCGTACATTTAAGAAGATCAGCTACATATTTTCTTTGAGTCAGCACTAGTTCTTTGTCACTGCATAGAACTTAGACCCCTAAGAAGAAAGACAAGTCACCCATGTCTTTAATTGCAAACTCAGAACCAAGTGCTGTAATGAGCTCTTGAATTTTTGTCGAATATGAACCTGTGACAATGATGTCATCTACATACACAAGAATATATGTAATCGAAGTAGGTGTGTTTGAAGCACAAATAAAGAACTATCGGCAACAGAACCTTTGAAACCTACTTTGGTTAAGTAAGTACTTAGCCTTGAAAACCAAGCTAGTGGTGCATGTTTTAGGCCATACAAGGATTTATGTAGCTTGCAGACATGAGAAGGATAGTTCGGATACACATACCCTGCTGGTTGCTTCACGTAAACATCTTCTTCTAGATGACCATGTAAGAAGGCATTTTCAACGTCCAATTGTTTCAATGGCCAGTTATTCATCACAACAAGTGATAGCACCAACCTTATTGTACACAGTTTGATGACAGGGATGAATGTCTCACTGTAATCTATGCCTTCTTGTTGGTTGAAACCCTTAGCAACCAATCGAGATTTTCTCCTCTCTATTGACCCATCTGGATTCTGTTTCACCTTGTATACAAATTTTTATCCAACAACATTCATCCCCTTTTCATACTTCACAAGTGAGTATGTACCATTTCGAATAAGGGCATTAATTTGAAGATCCATTGCATCTCTCCAGGCAGGTATCTTACAGGCTTCCGTGTAGCAAGTTGTCTCCATGTAATCTGAATCTGGCAGAGGGTGATTAGTGACAGTTAAACAAAGCTTTTGGATGGTCTTATTGATACCATCTTTGCCTCGAGTAACCATCGGGTGAGAAGCTACACTGCTTCGAGATGTTCCCATAGTATCTTGAACTGGTGCAGCTATAGTGGACTCAACGTAGTATGATGTAGTATCGCGAGAAGCAGATTGCAGTGGGTCGAAGTTAACTGGAAGTGTGGAACTGATATCTGGTAAAGACACGGAATCTGCTGCCGAGCGTGATGTTGTTGACTGTTGTTAAGAGGAGTGTCCAGGATATGGTGTTGCAATATTTGGTGAAGCCACTGAATCCGAATGACTCACAACAGGTGAGTGCTGGGGAGCTTGTTCAGTAACAGTACCCTGATTACATGGTAAGTTTCTGTTTCTAAAAGGGGGTGTTAACAGAAGACTAGTATCAGACGGAACTATACCTGAACCTTGCACTGGTAGTTGCTGCTGCGTAGGACTGAATGGGAATATCTTTTCTTCAAATCTCACATGCCGAGATACATAAATTCTGCCAGATGTTCTATGTAAGCACAAATATCCCTTATGTGCATTGATATATCCTATGAACACGCATGCTAATGACCTGAGTTCGAGTTTGTTTTTATTGTATGACCGAAGACAAGGGTATGCAAGGCAACCAAACACTTTTAGGAAAGAGTAGTTAGGTTCTTTGTGAAAAAGAATTTCAAGGGGAATTTTGGAATGTGTAGATGACTTTGGAAGTATGTTGATCAGATAACAAGCAGTGGTGAACGCATCAGACCAAAATGAAACTGGCATATGCGCCTGAAATAGAAGTGCTAAACCAGATTCAGTTACATGACGAATCCGTCTTTCGGCAAGGCCATTTTGGGGAGATGTATGGGGACAAGAGAATCGATGTTGTACACCAGATTCATTCAGATATGCAGTGAACTTTTTATACTCTAAAGCATTATCAGACTGAAATACTTTTATTTTATGATCTCTGTCGATTTTCTGTTTGCTAAACCGAATAAACACATGCAAGGCATCCGAACGTTGTACTAGTGGAAAAATCTAGGTGAAGTGAGAGTAAACATCCATTATAAGCATGTAGTATCGAAACCCGATCTATATAAATGTGGTGAAACCCAGATATCGGAAACAACTAGACTTAACGGCTTATCATAAATAGTGTTACTCAAAGAGAAAGACAATTTCTTGCTTTTTCTAACATGACAAGAATGGCAAAAATCAACTTGCTTATTGGAAACTGGTAAAGAGAATCTACGACAAATGCTAGAGACAGTACGCATCATAGGGTGTCCCATGCGTTGATGCCACACAGGGAGGGAAGAAGCAACATTAGCTTGTGGGTTTCCTGGATATATTGCATGAATTCCCTCAAAGATATATAACCCATTCCTATTCAGCCCTTTTAGCAGCAGCGTTCCCATGTGCGCGTCCTTCACAAATAAACAAGAATTGTGAAACTCAAAGAATACACTATTATCCTTACAAAATTGCGAAACAAATAGCAAATTTGTTTTAATTTGAGGGACATGTAATATGTGATTTAACTTGAACAGTCTTGAGTTATGAGTGAAGGACGCATTACCAACATTGTTAATGTTTAGTGCATTTCCATTACCAACATGCACTTGTTCAGTGCCCTCGTATTCATGAGGAATTATTAGGTTCCTCATATCAGCTGTGAGATGATGGGTTGTGCCAGTATCGGTCACCCACTCATTGTTATAGTCGCCTCCTGGAAGAGCCATATATGCAGATGGAGGCTTTGATTGGTTGTTGTTTGATTTGTCATATCTAAACCTGCACCTAGTAGCTTGATGGTTATCCTTCTTGCATATATGGCACGGCCGATCGAACTTCTTTGGACCAGATTGACTGCCGCGTTGGAAGTTGTTATTATGCATCTGCTGAAAACCATGGTTCTGTTGGTTATTGTTGCGGGCACCAGATCTGCTAGAAGACGATGAGTTGGTATGCACCACATTGGCAATGGGTTGTTGAATAGAAGCTAATTGTTGTTCAAGCCGCATGTCAAAACTCAAAAGGTGAGAATAAAAAGTTTCCATCTCCATATCATCATGAGTTCCAAGTGTTGTAACAATGGGATCATAGGTTTGATTCAGTCCATTGCAGATCGACTGTTTTTTCTCATCATCAGTTTTAGCATACCCACGATCTTTGAAATCGATCAAAAAGATTTTTAGCATCATTCAGAAAATTCTTTAAAGACTTGTTACCTTTGTGTAAAGAGTGAAGTTGTTTCTTCAAGTTCATCAGATGAACTTTTGTTTTAGGAACAAAGTAAGCTTCAAGTTTGTCCCAAAC
The DNA here is from genome assembly GCA_023529315.1 of Papaver bracteatum. Lineage (NCBI taxonomy): Eukaryota > Viridiplantae > Streptophyta > Magnoliopsida > Ranunculales > Papaveraceae > Papaver > Papaver bracteatum. The sequence goes on from JAJJWX010003528.1 coordinate 567,079, forward strand.
TTGTTTTGCAAGATATCAGTTTACGACATGGCAAAGGACTTACGGAGTTAAGGTAGAATTTAACCAACCAACTAGAGAGAGTCCTGCAATTCATATTCCTTGTATGCTGGGTTTATTGCTTCAAAATTTGGAAGTGTTCTCGGTGGTATTTCTTCAGTGCCATCTATGAAACCTTGTAAACCATATCCCTTAAGGATAGGTTTAAACTGAGTCTTCCAAAGAGAGTAGTTAGTCTCGGTAAGTTTCGAGTAACAAGATGATGGATCTGGATGTTTCTTAGGTTATTGGTATTGTTGTTGGTTCCGACATTGTGTTTTTAGGGTTTAGGTTTTTTTGTTTTTGTTTTGTTGAAGCGTAGATAGGATCGTAGCTGATACCAAGTTGAAACTTGATACTTGGTAGAAGATCTTCCACAGATTTGATGTGAAGATCACAAAGATATTTATATCGAAGATAATGTAAATAAAGATACGAGTTTTAGATTATTGACTCAACAGACCGAGAGATTCAACTAAAACTTAGCTATGACTCTAACTTAACGTAAACATAGCAAGAGGGAAACTCTTATACTTTTCTTCCGACTAACTCAAACAACTTCATCTCGACTTCGCAACGTTGTTATCCTTAACATCCCCCTCAAGTTGTACCGTAGCCGGCGAATGTGCAACTTGGACCTTAGAATGTGAAACCTAGGGTGCGGATAACCCCTTAGTAAAAATATCGCCAGTTGATCCTAGAGTGATGAACCGTACACTGAGCTGTTTATTTGCAACAAGTTCCCTGACAAAGTGATAATCAATCTCTATATGCTTTGTTCGGGCATGGAAAATTGGATTAGCAATAAGATACGTAGCTCCCAAATTATCGCACCACAAAGATAGGAACAATTGATAAAACTCCAAGTTCCGTGAAGGACCGAATCCATATATCTCGATGTTGCAATAGCTATTCCACGATATTCCTTCCGTGCTCGACTTGGAGACCGTTTTTTGCTTACGTGCACCCATGAAATCAAATTACCCCCAAAATAAATGCCATAACCACTAGTGGATCGACGATCATCCAAGCTCTCAAACCCAATCTGCATCCGAGTATGCATGTAAAGAGAAGTCCTCCGAGGCATTCGATGAAGACCATAATCCATGTATATTTAAGGTATCGCAGAATTATTTTAACAAGCTCTCAGTGTTCTACGAACGGATCATGCATATACTGAAACACCTTGTTGACAGCTACAGATATATCTAGTCTGGTTAAGTGCAAGTATTGCAGTGCACCCACTACACTGCGATACAAAGTAGAATCTTCAAATCTTTTGGTTCCTCCTTGTTGAATCTTCACATTTGTGGCTAATGGTGTGCTCATAGGTTTAACACCATCCATCTTCGTACATTTAAGAAGATCAGCTACATATTTTCTTTGAGTCAGCACTAGTTCTTTGTCACTGCATAGAACTTAGACCCCTAAGAAGAAAGACAAGTCACCCATGTCTTTAATTGCAAACTGAGAACCAAGTCCAGTAATGAGCTCTTGAATTTTTGTCGAATCAACTGTGTGACAATGATGTCATCTATATACACAAGAATATATGTAATCGAAGTAGGTGTGTTTGAAGCACAAATAAAGAACTATCGGCAACAGAACCTTTGAAACCTACTTTGGTTAAGTAAGTACTTAGCCTTGAAAACCAAGCTAGTGGTGCATGTTTTAGGCCATACAAGGATTTATGTAGCTTGCAGACATGAGAAGGATAGTTCGGATACACATACCCTGCTGGTTGCTTCACGTAAACATCTTCTTCTAGATGACCATGTAAGAAGGCATTTTCAACGTCCAATTGTTTCAATGGCCAGTTATTCATCACAACAAGTGATAGCACCAACCTTATTGTACACAGTTTGATGACAGGGATGAATGTCTCACTGTAATCTATGCCTTCTTGTTGGTTGAAACCCTTAGCAACCAATCGAGATTTTCTCCTCTCTATTGACCCATCTGGATTCTGTTCCACCTTTTATACAAATTTTTATCCAACAACATTCATCCCCTTTTCATACTTCACAAGTGAGTACGTACCATTTCGAATAAGGGCATTAATTTGAAGATCCATTGCATCTCTCCAGGCAGGTATCTTACAGGCTTCCGTGTAGCAAGTTGTCTCCATGTAATCTGAATCTGGCAGAGGGTGATTAGTGACAGTTAAACAAAGCTTTTGGATGGGCTTATTGATACCATCTTTGCCTCGAGTAACCATCGGGTGAGAAGCTACACTGCTTCGAGATGTTCCCATAGTATCTTGAACTGGTGCATCTATAGTGGACTCAACATAGTATGATGTAGTATCGCGAGAAGCAGATTGCAGTGGGTCGAAGTTAACTGGAAATGTGGAACTGATATCTGGTAAAGACACGGAATCTGCTGCCGAGCGTGATGTTGTTGACTGTTGTTAAGAGGAGTGTGCAGGAGATGGTGTTGCAATATTTGGTGAAGCCACTGAATCCGAATGACTCACAACAGGTGAGTGCTGGGGAGCTTGTTCAGTAACAGTACCCTAATTACATGGTAAGTTTCTGTTTCTAAAAGGGGTGTTAAATTTAAGACTAGTATCAGACGGAACTATACCTGAACCTTGCACTGGTAGTTGCTGCTGCGTAGGACTGAATGGGAATATCTTTTCTTCAAATCTCACATGTCAAGATACATAAATTCTGCCAGATGTTCTATGTAAGCACAAATATCCCTTATGTGCATTGCTATATCCTATGAACACGCATGCTAATGACCTGAGTTCGAGTTTGTTTTTATTGTATGACCGAAGACAAGGGTATGCAAGGCAACCAAACACTTTTAGGAAAGAGTAGTTAGGTTCTTTGTGAAAAAGAATTTCAAGGGGAATTTTGGAATGTGTAGATGACTTTGGAAGTATGTTGATCAGATAACAAGCAGTGGTGAACGCATCAGACCAAAATGAAACTGGCATATGCGCCTGAAATAGAAGTGCTAAACCAGATTCAGTTACATGACGAATCCGTCTTTCGGCAAGGCCATTTTGGGGAGATGTATGGGGACAAGAGAATCGATGTTGTACACCAGATTCATTCAGATATGCAGTGAACTTTTTATACTCTAAAGCATTATCAGACTGAAATACTTTTATTTTATGATCTGTCAGATTTTCTACCTGTTTGCGAAACTGAATAAACACATGCAAGGCATCTGAACGTTGTACTAGTGGAAAAATCTAGGTGAAGTGAGAGTAAACATCCATTATAAGCATGTAGTATCGAAAACCTGATCTATATAAATGTGGTGAAACCCAGATATCGGAAACAACTAGACTTAACGGCTTATCATAAATAGTGTTACTCAAAGAGAAAGACAATTTCTTGCTTTTTCTAACATGACAAGAATGGCAAAAATCAACTTGCTTATTGGAAACTGGTAAAGAGAATCTATGACAAATGCTAGAGACAGTACGCATCATAGGGTGTCCCATGCGTTGATGCCACACAGGGAGGGAAGAAGCAACATTAGCTTGTGGGTTTCCTGGATCTATTGCATGAATTCCCTCAAAGATATATAACCCATTCCTATTCAGCCCTTTTAGCAGCAGCGTTCCCATGTGCGCGTCCTTCACAAAGAAACAAGAATTGTGAAACTCAAAGAATACACTATTATCCTTACAAAATTGCGAAACAAATAGCAAATTTGTTTTAATTTGAGGGACATGTAATATGTGATTTAACTTGAACAGTCTTGAGTTATGAGTAAAGGACGCATTACCAACATTGTTAATGTTTAGTGCATTTCCATTACCAACATTGTTAATGTTTAGTGCATTTCCATTACCAACATGCACTTGTTCAGTGCCCTCGTATTCATGAGGAATTATTAGGTTCCTCATATCAGCTGTGAGATGATGGGTTGTGCCAGTATCGGTCACCCACTCATTGTTATAGTCGCCTCCTGGAAGAGCCATATATGCAGCTGGAGGCTTTGATTGGTTGTTGTTTGATTTGTCATATCTAAACCTGCACCTAGTAGCTTGATGGTTATCCTTCTTGCATATATGGCACGGCCGATCGAACTTCTTTGGACCAGATTGACTGCCGCATTGGAAGTTGTTATTATGCATCTGCTGAAAACCATGGTTCTGTTGGTTATTGTTGCGGGCACCAGATCTGCTAGAAGACGATGAGTTGGTATGCACCACATTGGCAATGGGTTGTTGAATAGAAGCTAATTGTTGTTCAAGCCGCATGTCAAAACTCAAAAGGTGAGAATAAAAAGTTTCCATCTCCATATCATCATGAGTTCCAAGTGTTGTAACAATGGGATCATAGGTTTGATTCGATCCATTAGTAGATCGATCGTTTTTTCTCATCATCGGTTTAGCATACCACGATGCGAAATCTGATCAAAAAGATTTTTAGCATCATTCGTAAAAATTCTTTAAAGACTTGTTACCTTTGTGTAAAGAGTGAAGTTGTTTCTTCAAGTTCATCAGATGAACTTTTGTTTTAGGAACAAAGTAAGCTTCAAGTTTGTCCCAAACTTGTTTTGCAGTATCCAGATTTCTGACATGGCAAAGGACTTCTGGAGTTAAGGTAGAATTTAACCAACCAACTAGGAGAGAGTCCTGCAATTCATATTCCTTGTATCTTTGGGTTTATTGCTTCAGAATTTGGAAGTGTTCTCGGTGGTATTTCTTCAGTGCCATCTATGAAACCTTGTAAACCATATCCCTTAAGGATAGGTTTAAACTGAGTCTTCCAAAGAGAGTAGTTAGTCTCAGTAAGTTTCAGAGTAACAAGATGATGGATCTGGATGTTTCTTAGGTTATTGGTATTGTTGTTGGTTCCTGACATTGTGTTTTTAGGGTTTTGGGTTTTGGGTTTTTTTGTTTTTGTTTTTGTTTTTGTTTTGTTGAAGCGTAGATAGGATCGTAGGATGATACCAAGTTGAAACTTGATACTTGGTAGAAGATCTTCCACAGATTTGATGTGGAGATCACAAAGATATTTATATCAGAAGATAACAGAAATACAGATACACAGTTTTCGTTATTGACTCAACAGACTGAGAGATTCAACTAAAACTTAGCTATGACTCTAACTGAACGTAAACATAGCAGTAGGAAACTCTTATACTTTTTCTTCTGACTAACTCAAACAAGTTCAGCTGACTTCGCAACGTTGTTATCCTTAACAGAACCCTGAATCACTAGAAACTATCATGTTACTCAATATAGAGCCTTTTGTTAATCCAGTACCAAATTTTCTCATGGATTGTGTTTTGTCTAAGAAGGTCTTCTAATAGGAATATGAGGACGACTGATTTATCCCCGTGGCTGGTTTTTGTCAAATATGATCAAGACGTCTACAATTTCGTAACCCCAATGGGTAATAATGAGAACTATCTCATGAACATCCCTGAAGTGTTAAAAGGTTTTACAGTTCGCTTCTCCAAAAATGGCTGGTTGCTCATGTCAAAAGACAAGACTTTGTTCATCTACAATTCCTTATCGAAATCAATTGTCAGACTTCCAGATTTACCAAAGGGTTGTAGCTTCTCAGGTATCTCATTCTCATCCTTGCCAACTTCTTCAGATTGCATGGTCTTTGGCATCGATAAATGTATTATGACTGATGAGGTAAGTATCGCCATCATTAAACGTGGAGACAAGGATTGGACAAGTTGTACCTACGATAACGTATATTTACCTCCCAATAAGAATAAGTTTGAGTTCGAGCCAAATTTGAAAAATCCAGTTTTCCACGACGGAGCTTTCTATTGCTTGGACTTAAACGGAAGTTTGGGACTGTTTAGTTTTGAGAATGACACTAGTTGGGAAATTCTAGCAATGGTACCCCGGCCTAATTGTGAGTTTATCTATAAGAGTTTTCTGGTGGAGTGCGAAGGTAATCTCCTATGTGTGTTATCAGGCATATTAGGCAAATGGGTTCGTGTTTTTAGATTGAACAAGAATGAAATGGGTTATGTATTAGCCATACATCCAGTATCTCTGCAGTTGCTCCAACTAGGCAAATGGAGAACAAAATCTACTTCCCGAGGTTGCATGCGGATGGGATTTTATTTTATTCTCTCGATACAGGCTTGTACATTGTCTTGGGTGTAAGCATTCTGCTAAAGATTATGGTAATTCGCAGGAGTGCTTAATTTGCAGTTGGATTGAACCTAATTGTTTGGAGACGCGCGATTTCCGATCAGTATCTTGACTGGTTTAACATTTAGAAAAGTTAATTTATTTATTTGTATGTATTCTGCAGAGTAATGTAGTTGACATACTTATTTATGCGGAGGGAACTTGCCACAAGTCTTGTTTCCAACATTACACTATGGTTGCCAGTGCACTCGTGACCAAGGAACCCTGTACCCATAACAAAAATTTATCCAACACATGCAAAATAAGTTATTCCCTCTATTTGGAGAAAAGTGACGTAGTTTCACTTTCTCAATTTAACTTATTTTATAAGTAAAAATGAAAATATCACTTTCTTTGACCAAAGCAGTGTTCGAGAATCCATTCCTTTACAACTTACTAGTATTAACTAAACAAGTTGCTAATTATTTATTACTCCCTTTATCCATTTTTATGAACACGTAATTGGGGATATGGAAACTAATTGGGGATATTGATTACTTCCCCATCCCATGATTTCGGCTAAGGGGTGACCAATTGATATGAAAGTACTAAAATACCATTTGGTTAATTAAAAACTTTATGAAAAGACTGTTATACCTTTTCCCCTAAAACATTAAAATTAAAAACCAAAACATATATCATCATTTCTAACATTAGTTCCGGCAGCCCTTTAGGTTTAGGTTTTCGATTTTTTTTTCTTCATCGTTCTTCAACCGTTCCTTCTCTGCCGGCTCCTCACTTTGATTTTTTTTTTTTTACATTCGGTAGGGATGAAGACCACGCCGGAAGTGATGAAGATCATGCCGGTACTGAGTTCCGGCATGGTTATTTATGATGAAAACCATGCCGATACTGGGTTCCTCAGTACCGGCATGGTAATTTAGGATGAAGACCACGCCGGTACTGAGTTCCGGCATGCTCGATATAAATCTTTCCATGACGGTAGTCAAGTGAAAAAAAAATCAACTTTCTGGATACTTTTCATCAAGTACTAGCGTAGAAATTTAAGCAAAAACCGAGCCGGAAGTAGCTCCGGCATGCTGCACCGGAAGTAGACTGATTAAAACCAGAAAAAATAGGTTTTGAAAATTTCCGAACCCCCCCCAGATAGTGGCAAACAATTTTTGAAAATTTCCGACAAATGCCGGCATGGTTTTTTGGTTGAATACCATGCTGGCACCAAGCTTTTTCAGCTGCAACAATGGTGGATTCAAAGAAAAAAAAACATATTTTCAACCTCTTAGCAGCAATTCTCTCATCACAATCATCTTCTATTTTCAAAAAAAAAAATCCACTCAATTTTTTTCCCTCCTTCACTCTCAACTAACCCACACAAATTCAAATAAAAATAAATACACACTAATTTATCCCCCAAATACTTAACATTTTACTAATTTTAATTAATCACTAATCCTGATTAGTGGGGGCTGGATTAGAAATTAAAAAAATAATTACATAGGGGGTCACCCAGAATTGCTATTGGGACACCGTTTTTGTCCTGTAGATATATCCCCCAATTGCGCGTTCATTTTTATATGTCCTAATTTCTACTTTGGTTTGTCCATTTTTATATGTCCGCTCTGTTTATAGACATACTTTTCCCTTAAACTATCAAATATGCCCTTTCTTTTTTATAATTATAAAATCATTTTTAATATAAACTTAATTCAAAATCATAAATATCATCACCATATATAAGGAAAAAATCCACTCAATATGTTTTTATATTAATTGCCATTCCTCTTTTAAATAAAAATATTTACGGGTAGTTACAAAATACCTAATACTTCTATTTATTGTTACATGACAAAGAATAAAAAAAAATTATGTTCATGGTAGAGTATATCTAAAGATGAAATAATCTATAATTACAAAAAAAATTCCTCTCAAATAAAAATTCCGAAGACTCCAAAGAGTGCGGGAAACCAAAATCAAATGGAGGAAATAAAAAATTCTTAAATTTTGGAGTATAAGTTTGCTTTTATTTCTTTACAATATTTCCTAAAATAATAATATTATCCAAATTAGAATTTTTAACACTCATAATTTTAATTTTGGTAATAATATAATATTAAATAGGCTAGTCAAGGGATAGTCAAGACATTTTATAGGATTTCCTTAATATCTTGACAAAGTCAAAGCGGACTCTTAAAAATGGACGGAGGGAGTACAAATTAAACTTATCTACTACCCCTTAATACTGATATGGGCTACCACTTGGTTCATCACTTACAGAGAAATGCAAAAATGCAAAAACACAAAAAAATTAACTTACAGAGAGACACAAAACTAATTTACAGAGAAACCCAATACCATAATTTACAGAGAAACCCAATACCATAATTTACAGAGTGAGCTTCGAAAGAAACAATGGCACGTAATCACTGAATCTTCAAAGCAAACCACAGAGTAGCAAACGCATTGATCAAGCTTGAAAAAGCGGGGGTCTAACAACCTCACCCAATATTTCGCTTATCAATCTGTATGGACTAACTCCAATATACTTCAAGAGAATCAAATAGACAGTTAGACTCAATCTTATAAGAAGTATATCAAAGAGTTTATATCTCAATCTCTCAATTCAATCCACAATCAAACAAATAATAATTTGCGAGCCCGATTGAATATAAGAGAGATTACTTGAACGGTACCAAAGACCGATGTTCAAGTATCAATCAATTTCAATCAACAACCAAAGGTTGGATTTACTAATTGGTCGATTCAAAGCACAACAAAATATAATGCGGAAAATAAATAACACAGATACCAAGTTTTGATAACGAGGAAACCGCAAATGCAGAAAAACCCTGGGACTTAGACCAGATTGAACACCACACTGTATTAAGCAGCTACGGACACTAGCCTACTACGAACTAACTTCGGTCTGGAGTGTAGTTGAACCCCAATCAATCTTGCATTGATTCAAGGTACAGTTGCGCTCCTCTCTGATCCCAGCAGGATACTACGCACTTGATTCCCTTAGCTGATCTCACCCACAACTAAGAGTTGTGACGACCCAAAGTCGAAAACTTGATAAACAAATATGTATCACACCGAAAAGTCTATAGGAATAGATAAACCTATCTCCCATAGAAATACCCAATTGATATACCAGACTTATATTCCCGAAGAACATCCTAGAAATACTAATCACCTCATAATAATCTTAATTGACTAGCGAAACAAGATATTGTGGAATCACAAACGATGAGACGAAGGAGTTGTGACTACTTTTCTATCTTGCATATCGAAGATATAAATCTCAAGCCAATCTTATGATTGTAATCAATCACGATAGAAATAGAAAGATTAGATCACACAACTATAGAGAAAATAGTTAGGCCTGGCTTCACAATCCCAATGAAGTCTTTAAGTCGTTAACATACAGGGTCTCGTGAGAAACCTAAGGTTAAAGGAGAATCGACTATATCTTATACAACTAGTATCACACAGGAGGTGTGAAGATTAGGTTTCCCAGTTTCTAGAGTTCTCCTTTAAATAGTCTCCAAACTAGGGTTTGCAATCTAAGTTACCTTGGTAACAAAGCATTCAATATTCACTGTTAGATGAAAACCTTATAAGATTCAAGCTAATATCTTTCAACCGTTAGATCGAACTTAGCTTGTTATACACAAATGAAATGTAACTTCATTTAGGTTTGAGTAATCGTACCTAAATGTGTACACTTAGCCGGTTCAACAATAGTTAACCAATGGTTATCCATATGAGCACTTTCATATCAACCTTATTCATCTTCACCATAACTAGTTCAAATGACTCAAATGAACTAGTTAGAGAGTTATTCAATTTCTTAGATCTTATAGAAGTATACAAGACACAATCAAAGCAAAATCGGTTTTGATTCACTCGAATCAATTCATGAACATTATACTCGGTTTGCAAAGATTGCATTCCTTAATATATAAATGTTTTAATTCATGAACAAACCGATTTTAGAAGGCAACCTACTTAAGTATGCATATGGGTACGCATACTTAAATAATCGGATTGAGTTTGTTTTTCAATTTGAAACTCCAGTAGAAATTCACGGACATGAGCTTTCCGCCAGTATGCGTACGAGTATGCATACTTACCCGGATTTCCAACAATCGCTAATATGCGTACGGGTGCGCATACTTTGGGTTCCCGATTTTGGACTTTTACATAAATTTGAGAACACACCATGTTTATATCCAAAGATGGTTACATGTTCTAAAATCTCATTTCAATCATTGAAACTTTCTTAGGGGATGTTATATAGTTGTTATTCACAAACTATTTTTCATCAAAGCGATTTTCAAGTTATTGAAATATTCAACATGACTTTCGTCACGAGTAAAGATGAACTTGGCCAAAACGAAAGATTACCAACGCATATTTAGAGATATATATAAGTAAGATAAACTCGTCTCGAAATAGCAAATCTGTAAAATCGAAGTCTATATAGCAATACGACTTTTGTCTCAAGATAGGAGATAGAATAGATAGACTTTTTAGTGATAGATAAGTTCAAGTCTCCACATGCCTTTTTGTCGATGAAGTTACACAAGTTCCTTGAGTGGTTATTTATCTTTGCATGATGAACGCCGTGGAGTCTAGTGCTTAACTACGCTTACTATCCTAGTTCGATACTTAGCTATAAGTAGACTAGAAATCAAGACTTATATTTTTGGCAACTAAACTTGACAAACAAGCTTGAGATGGAAACGGTTGTGAGTTTGACCAAGCAGTGCTCTAAAAATCTCCCCCTTTGTCAATTTTAGTGACAAAACTATCAATACATATGGAATACAAAATAAATAAACTTTGTAGCTTCTTATCCAAATTCTTGATCTCATTAGTTCTTCGACATAACTCGAAATATTCATCACTTCCAAGTACTCCAATGATTCTAAAGATGTTCAGTTCAGCATCATCCTTGTTGAAGATCCGTAGAAATAACAATGAGAAAAAAATAGCTCTCAATTCTAAAGATGTTCAGTTCAGTGTCATAGTATTATTATACAACATCAAAGTTCAATTGTATCACAACTTTGACAACAACTATGGTGATATATATCGCTCCCCCTTAGTCGGTACTTCATCTCACATGAAAACCATTCCCCCTACATAATGATCCGAAAACCATATGTATTTTTAGTGTGAACTACACATTAATTCTCCCCCTTTTTGTCAACAAAATTGTCAAAGGTACGAAAATTAGTGGGATCCTAATGAAATTTCCATAGAGACACTTCATGACCGAAGGAAAAGCACATATCAACTTTTTAGATGCACTCATATAGCCGAAACTAAATGCATTCATCAAGGAGTTTATAAAGATAAAAGATAACCCATATAATATTCCACAGCCGCACTCCCCACAAAGATTTGGTAATTAAGCACAAGTTCAAAAAGAACTCTTCCCAATAAAATGTCATTCCCGAAAGAACAGCAAGAGCGACCTTACTTTCACAGGGAAAGAAGGATTTCTTTGGACATTAAAAAATCACATAAGAATACGAATTTTTATCCAAAAATCTCAATTAAATTAACCACAAGAGAACCCATGATTAATTTAATCGGAAATGCTCACATAAGAAAACTTACGGATCCACACAGTACTTACATAAAATATGGATAAGGGAAGATTAATACCGCGGAATAAACAAATATTCATTCTATTCTTCATCACTATTGGCACAATGACGTATAATAGACATAATCTTTGTACACAAAAGTTCATCTTATCTTCCATCAATAAGTTCATCCTATCATCCATCAATATGTGCATAATGACATAATAGTTTTATCTTTTTTTTGTCAAAAGTTCATTCAATCTTTTATCAATACTTGTATATTGACATATGAAAGACTTAACTTTTGACCACGTATGGGACAATCAAGGTTCACGGACGCAAACACACATATCGCATAACAAGTTGCAATATATGAAACCATAAAGATTAATACTGCAAAATCATCTTCCAAATAAACTTTAGAATTTAAATAAATAAATCTAAAAACATTGCAAGATGAAAATCGTTGGAAATAGTTGTGTAATCACAATAATGGATATTCCAAACCCTAGTTATCCATCTTAAAACATAAGAATAAATTCTTATAAGAAGTTTCCTAGAAATTAAGACCTTTGAAGAATTATTTATCGTCCATGAACTCCTTGTCGTCAATATCCATTGGGACATAAGGTTCATGAAGAAAGGAGTTGATATCAACAAACCTTCTTGATTGATGCCGAACCAGGGTCTTCTAAATTTCAAGAGTCTTAAACACAAAAACCTTTATTTAATGTACTTCCTTTCTTAATTCCTTCAATTCTTCAAGACAAACAGAAAATTTATGAAGATTTGAAGGGATATCTCTTAGTTTTCTCACATTCCTCATTTTTGTTTTCAGGTTAGGGTAAACAGGAGGAATGTATTTTTCCTTCATGATTGATGGCTTGGAAATCATATTAACATCTTTCCCATCAGAAGTTATAATGCTTGGACTCTCCATTGTAATATGGGTTTGTAAGAGGAAATTCTCAGAGCAAGCTCTATAAGAATTTTTTTTGAAAATAGAGTTTTTTAGAGAAGGAAAAGGGAATGTAGGGTTACAGAACCTTTACACGCTCAAAGGATTCACGTACGCATAACTCTTACCCTAAAAAAAGAAGAATTGTCTGTTTTAACCCTCTTTTTATTGGCTAAACAGGGAAAACTTTTCCAATATCAATTTGATATGAAAAGTGGCATGGATTCCAGATTTTACGATGCTCATAGAGCAAGGATAAAAAGAAAAAAGAAAAAAACTTGAAGAATTTTCTTTTCCTAAAGCCTGAGGTGTGCTAAAGCTTGTCTCTTTTGATCAGGCACATGAGACAAGATACACAAACCAACATAATTTAAGTTGTGTTGGGGTGAACAATGATCTGTCTACCATATCCTTTTCGATTGAAATTCATATGAACCCTGTTTTCCATAGCATTTAGACCATAAATGTCTTTCGAATGATCTATTCTTTTCTTTGGAAACTAACTTATTTGAAGAAGAGATGCATTTACATACCTCTGATGATTCTTGCACAAGTTTTAGCTTGTTTCCTAATCGATTCGCTCTTCGTTGAAGTTTGTTGACATATCTCATTTTGTGTTTGAACTTGAAACACTTTGATAACTCATGACCTCTGAGATAACAATAAGGACATGTCTACAAGGAAGAAGATTCAGACGCCCAAGATGTGTATGTGGTTAGACACATGGTGGAACCTGAAAAATCAGAAAAGGAGTTTCCAAAGGAAACAAGTAAATCAATTTTTTCTTCCAGGCCGGTTGAGATTTTTTTTTGAAAGAATATCAAGATTGATGTATGTATTGCTACAATTATCAAAATCAATATTTTCACAAAGAAGTGCAATACTTGACTTTTCGTCTTCATTAGAATCATAATTGTTAGACATTTCATCAAGATTTGCAGCAAGACCTTTGTTCTCAGTGTATTTTTTATGATTTGGACACTCATTTGCAAAATGGCCAAAACCTTTACACTTAAAGCACTGAGTCATATCCTTGTCATCAGTTTCATCATATTCCTATTTTAAGGAGGAATACGTTTATGAGGTTTAACTAATGTCCTGGGTTTATCTCTGAAAAAACTTTTACTTCTCTTCAAAAGAAGATCCCTAAATTGTCTTGTGATCAAGGAGACTGACTTGTCAAGATCTTCATCTGATAAATCAGCCTCAGAAATATCATCTTCATAGATAACAACACTTTTACTTTTGTCAAGTAATTTAGTGTTCTTTTGTTCTTTGAAAGCAACATCCTTTTCGGATTTGGATGTATGCTTATGATCAAAGATCATTAATTTCCCAACCAGAGTATTTCTGGAAAGAGTTGCGAGATCATTTCCTTCAATGATGGCATGCTTCTTAGAATCGTATATGGATAGCAGTGATCTGAGAATTTTCATCACAATGTCCTTCTCAGGAATAGTCTTACCCAATGTAAAAGATGCATTAATAATTTCATACACTTTGTGATTAAACTCATCAAAATACTCTTCATCTTACATACGAAGGTTTTCCCGATCAGATTTTAGGTTTTGAAGCCTTGCTTATTTTTCATAGGTATTCCCTTCAAATACAGTTTCTAAGATATCTCAGGCTTCTTTGGACTTTGTGCAAGTAGTTACATGATGCGGAAGGTCTGGGGTAATGGCATGTATGATAGCATTTAAGCCGTCAGAATTTAGCTTTGCAACAAGGATTTATTTTGGACTATATCTACCAATATCCTTAGCTATAGATACATCGCCTTCTGTATTAACCAGAGGATCGTAGCCACTAACAACACGTAGCCATGTTTAAAAATCGTGAGTTTGAAGAAAAACACGCATAACGATTTTCCACCACAAGTAATTTGAGCCATCGAAGACTGGTAGTACGTTTATGAAGATACAATTTCTTTCCATAGAGTCAGATCGCTACAAACACAAACTTCTGAGGTCTATAACATGTTTTCCTGCTCTGATACTTATTGAAAAGGCGTGGGTCTAATAGCCTCACCCAATATTTATCTTATAAATATGTATGGACTAACTCCAATATACTTTCAAGAGAATCAACTAGACAGTTAGAATCAGTCTTAAAAAAAGTATATCAAAGAGTTATATCTCAATCTCTCAATTCAATCCGTAATCAAACAAATAATAATTTGCGAGCCCGATTGAATATAAAAGAGATTACTTGATCGATTCAACGCACAAACTGTGATATTTCAATTATATAAAATATAATGAGGAAAAGAAATAACATAAAAACCAAAAGTTTTGTTAACGAGGAAACCGAAAATGCAGAACACCACTATGTATTAAGCCACTACATACACTAACCTACTACAAACTAACTTCGTTATGGACTGTAGTTGAACCCCAATCAATCTCACACTGATTCAAGGTATAGTTGCGCTCCTTAAGTCTTTGATCCCAGCAGAATACTACGCACCTGATTCCCTTAGCAGATATCACCCACAACTAAGAGTTTATACGACCCAAAGTCGAAGACTTGATAAACAAATCTGTATCACACAGAAAAGTCTATAGGAATAGATAAATATATCTCCCACAGAAATAACTACGAGTTTTGTTCCGTTATATAGGGGATTAGGCTTCCCAGTTTCTAAAGTTTTGCTTTATATAGTCTCCAAATCAGGGTTTGCAATCTAAGTTACTTTGGTAACAAAGCATTCAATATTCACCGTTAGATGAAAACCTAGTTAGATTCAAGTTAATATCTTTCAACCGTTAGATCGAACTTAGATTGTTATACACAAATAAAATGTAACTTTATTTAGGTTTGATTAACTGTACCTAAACATGTACACTTAGTTGGTTCAACAATAGTTAACCAATGGTTAGCCATATGAGCACTTTCATAGCAACCTTATTCATCTTCACCATAACTAGTTCAAATGACTCAAATGAACTAGTTAGAGAGTTATTCAATTGCTTAGATATTATAGAATTATACAAGACACAATATAAGCAAAATTGGTTTTGATTCACTCGAATCTATTCATGAACATTATAGCTACGGTTTGCAAATATTGCATTCCTTAATATATAAATGTTTTAGTTCATGAACAAACCAATTTTAGAAAGTATCCTACTTAAGTATGCATACGGGTATGCGTACTTAAGTAACCGGATTGAGTTTTTTTTTCACTTTCAAACTCCAGCAGAAATTCAAGGACGTGAACTTTCCGCCAGTATGCGTATGAGTACGCATACTTACCCGGATTTCCAACAACCGCCAGTTCACGTAGGGTACGCATACTTTGGGTCCCCGATTTTGGACTTTTACACAAATGTGAGAACACGCCATGTTTATATCCAAAGATGCTTACATGTTCTAAACTCTCATTTCAATCATTGAAACTTTCTTAGAGGATGTTATATAGTTGTTATTCACAAACTATTTTTTATCAAAGCAATTTTCAAGTTATTAATATATTCAACATGAGTTTCGTCATGAGTAAAGATGAACTTAGCCAAAGCGAAATCTTACCAACACATATTTCGAGAAATAGATAAGCGAGATAAACTCGGCCCGAAATAGCAATAGTGTATAATCGAAGTCTATATAGAAATACAACTTTTATCTCAAGATAGGAGATAAAATAGATAGACTTTTGAGTGATAGATAAGTTCAAGTCTCCACATACCTTTTGGTCGATGAAGTTACACAAGTTCCTTGAGTAGTTCTTCGACTTTGCATGATGAACGTCGTGGAGTCTATAGCTCAACTACACTTACTATCCTAGTTCGAGACTTAGCTATAAATAGAAATCAAACTTATAGTTTTGGCGACTAAACTTGACAAACAAGCTTAAGATATCAACGCTTGCAAGTTCGACCGAGCAGTGCTTTAACGAAGCTGAACAATCATTACGAGTTTAACAACATTTTTACTGATCCATACTGCATGTCCAAATTTATTTCGTTTGAAAACTTTACTGAACTCTCTGAGCATAACCAAAATCACAAGAAGATGAAGAAATAGGATTCCAAGAAACCGAAGAAGGTTAAGAAATCGAAGAAGTAAAAGAAAATTTTATTTAGATTTGCAAGGTTTTAATGAAAGAAGTTGAAGACTTATCTGAGCTATTAAAGAAATTTAGCAATTCTATAATTGAAGATGGATTAGTTTATAAGGTACCGAATTGGATTTGACTATAATTTGAATATGCATTAGTTCAAGAGCACATATTCGATGAGAATAATAAGAGCATAATAAGAGCATATTCTCTCATGTTTTTCGCGAGGGAAACTCTGTGGCTGACTCGTTGGCTAAGCATGGCGCAATAACGGAGTCTCGTTGGTGATCAAACCCTCCAGTTTTCACTAGACATAGGCTTTCTTTAGATAACTCTTTTCTTCCTCTTTATAGATTTCGCAATATATAATCCTTTTTTTGTTTTCCCTTTTTTCCTCTGTTTCTCTTTGGAGGTAAGGCTTAGCCCCCTCCCCTAGTTAGTAATTCGGCGAATGATTCGCGAATCCGTACGAATCAGCCGAATCCGATTCATTCGGCCGAATTACTCTAACACCGGTCCCGGTTCGCGCATTATATGGGTTACCCGAATTGTTCGCGAATAATTCGGATTCGTGTATGATTCGGCGAATCAATTCGGACAAAGTGGACTAGGCGATTCGACAGTGACTCGATTCGAACCCATTTAAGTGTTTTTTGAGAGTTATTAAAAAGAAGTTGGTGGTGGGGATTGAACCCATGACCTCTTACTTGTAATTAAGGCTCAAACCATTGAGCTATTTGCTTGTTTGTGTTTATTCTTAATGTATTATCTATATAATACAATAAAATTGGTTTAAATCATTCTTTCAACTCCATACAACCTTAAAAATATACTTTTTATTAATTTGATGTAAACCCTAATTTTCCGTACCGAACTTATATTTCTAAAACGAATTATAGACGCACGTATCCGTTCCGAACTATTAATTCAACAACGAACCGTTGACCGACTTTTTGACCGACTCCGACCTATCCAAATCCGTAAAATTCCCGAACGTATGCCGTCCCGAACTCCTCTCCGTATCCCGAATTGCTAACTAGGCCCCCTCCTGCTTTTTTCTTGGTTTAATAAAGTTTGGGTTTCCAGGAAAAAAAAAAAAGGTACCGAATTGGATAAAACAACTAAAGAAAGAGACGATCAGTCAACTCGTATTAATTTCATAAACTTTAATTCCTCCTCCTTCTTGTTTTACTTCGCCAGCTTCTTTTGAGATCGTCTCTCATATTGACGAACATCCTTTTTATTACAAATTTTTACTTTCGTGGGATCTCCTTTAATCTCCCCAACTCCATTTGGCATTGGGAAGCGAGCGTACTGATGATATTTAGATGTTGTGCCTTTGAATCCATGCAGACAAGATCTTCCAATGATTGCATTGTAAAGAGAATCCACCTCCAAGATACAGAAAGTAACCTCAGTATATCTAATAATCCTAAAGGAATATGCATCGTGGTTTCACTTTTTAGTTTTGAAGCTACACCGTTTAATCCGTGGATCTTGTACATTGAAGGAATGAGTTGTGAATCAGTATATCCCATTTTTTTGAGTGTGTGATATAATAGTATATCCACCGAACTTCTAGTATCAAAAAGAATCTGACCTGTTGCACATTTTGCAACGTTCAATAGTTAATGTAACAAGGAGAGGATCTGTGTGTGACTCTCCCCCATTTGGAGCTTCTTCAGCTGAAAATGTGATAGGTTGTTTTTTCCATTATTGAACAGGTGAGACTTTAGCTACACTGAAAATTCCTTCCCGCTGTGATCATGTTTATGTCATTATGTTACTATGAAAACTTGCGATTGTTCACACTGAATGAATTATCGAGATGCATCACACATATTCTGTCCCTCACTCTATTCGTATATAATATACCTTGGCTTGTTGTTGAGCTTGGGTTGAGTTTCTTGCATCATTGATGGTGGTGGTAATGGTGGCGACGCCAAAAAATGATTCATTTTCCCCTGTTCTATCATTCGCAAGATAATCCGTTGCACGTTTCTGGTGGTATGTCCATGAAATCTATGGTAGACGCATAATTCATTATTTTGCCTTCCTGGTCTTGGCTCTACTCCTATATTCAGTGGTATAGGTATATCTTCACATTGTTGGAATATATGCCACCTATCACTATGGTGTTGTTAGGTGAATAAAGAAAATAGAGTCAATGTTAGACAATTAACATGTGTAAAATGAGTGTTCTAGTAGTTGGTTTGGTGGAAGCCTCCATGGTAGGTAAGCCTCCATATTAATAGTTGTTAGTTGTTAGCCTCCATAGGTATAGTTGTTAGCCTCCATAGGCATAGTTCTCTTCTTCTCTTTGTAAGCCTATAAATAGACATTTGTAGTATCATTTGTAGTCACCCAAAATGAGTGAGATTGGGTCCTTAGTAAGTGAGAGTTGAGAGCTCTCTCCTTATGTGAGTTTATGTGTGTGGGGTTTGTAAATCATCTCTAGTATTGAGCAGCAATATCATTCACCCCTATGGGGTTTCATCAGTGGACGTAGGCGTTAGTGCCGAACCACTTTAATCTTTGTCTTCTCTATTTCATATTGATCCTTACTCTTATCATAAATCTAATATGTTATTAGAGATGCGAAGTTTCATCTCAATTTCTAACACACATAACACAATTTCTTCCCAAATTTTATCAATCGGCGTATTATGCTTTGAGAGCTTTACATCTTCAAATATACGTGCGTTGGGAATCCGCTCTCCAAATTGATGATCACCATATCGTCCTCGCACTACTATACCCTCCTCACTGATCATTATATTACCTTGCTTTATTTTCATCTTCTTGTGGCTTATCTTTATATTTCTTATTGAACCATTCTTTATCTCTGCTTGACATTGTTACTTGCTTTTGTCTTATTATCTGTGAAAATTTCTCTGTATTATGATTGACTAATGTTTTATACTACATTTTCTGCTCGTGGATGAAACCTCGAAGCACTTTCCTTCGCCATGACTGGATGAGCTATCATTTCCTTTTTTTTCTCCTCCAGTGTGACGTATTCTTTTAGGTATTCTCGTAATTCTTTATTCTTCAAATTATCCTTCAATCTGAAAATCTGTGTATACAACAGATCTGTGGCGAACAGAGCGTTAATAAATGCGAGAGTCAAGTTTGCTTCAGACTCACACTCTGCAAGCTTGCTATAAATAGTTCTCTATCGTGTGACCAAACTTCGCAGACTTTCACCATGCCCTCGCTTCAAATTAAACAATGTTTCTATTCCAGTCCTTAATAAATTGTTCTGCATGTTGGTCTCAAGAAATGTGATTTGCAAATCTCTAAACAACGAGATTGAACCCTCGGGTAGAGCATCAATAAACCACAACAAGGATTCCCAGATAAGCTTGCTAGAAAAAATTTGCACGAAAACTGCATCACTGCGTCCCCATTGTACTAGCATAACCGTTGCCACGGTGAAAGGGCGACCGAAGAAGAATCCGATGATGAATTTTAAATTTGATATTGTTATTTATACTCGTTGCGTAGATTTTTTTATAACCTTTCCAACGAGATAAAATTTGTAAAATTCTAAGGCACAGATTTTTAGATATATTATATTAAAGTTTGTTTTCCAATTATACCCCTTCAAGAGTAGGATACACAAAGAGTTATAGTAATTGGACTAAAAAGGAGGGATAATCTTGTCTAGTGAAAAAGTAACCAAAAATAAACCACATGGAAATCAAATCCAATCTTTTTATCAAAATTATTAGGTTCATTTTACAAAAAAGTGGTCATAAAAGGGACTCCCTCCCATCGGGCCCTCCGGTCGGTCGGCCCAAATATCGAAAGAGTATAAGATCTAGTACGTTGAACCGCACTTCCTGTCCCATCAAAGATACTGCTGAAGAATTTCTGCATATAATATTTCAATAGAAATTAGCGAACGTCTTGCTTCTTATATTTCCTCAGCCAAGTGCATTCCATTTCCACTCCCTAGCGAGTTATTCATCATTGCTCGCATATTTTTTAGCGAGCAAATATAAGGGGCACTACACAAAACCAACTATTGTTGGATATGGCATGCTTTTTTTTGAACTTTTAGGTTGCAATAACGATATTAATATCTTGCACAAATCACCATTGTTCGAAAAACTGAAATATGGAAATACACCAACTACCAATTTCAACATCAACGACAATCAATATAACATGGGGTATTTTATGGCGGACGGAATTTAACCGGCGTGGTCAAGTTTAGTTCAAGATTACGATGAGATACCTACAAATGGGGAATATATCTGTGATATAGGATAGCAGAAGCAATAAGAAAAGATTAGTAACACAAGGAGAATCCACTCCTTAGAACAGATAACTTACTCCAATCCAGGAGCTACGACAACTCTAATTAAAGAGTTAAGGATAAACAATGGTTTATAACCAAACTGAATCAATAATATTATCAAGATTTTGAGCCTCAAGCTGAATCTAAGAGAAACAGACTCTTTAGTACTTATAGTACGACCAAAACCTATTAAAATATTCTTACTAAACTTAACAATTCCATAAATATAATCTTACTAAACTTAAAAATTCCATAAATATCTAATACCTAACAAGAATACTCATATAATCTATTATATTCCCTTTTATTAGACCCCAACTTAAACAGGGAGAGATATGCAAATCTTACGAGATTTGGAAACTCAATCAGCCACTGTGACATGTTTGGATACGTCCAGTATCAGGCTCCCCCACTGCGACTAAATTCTCCACGAGTTTATCACAATCGTTAACAGCCACACAATCAGTAGCATCGACACGTAAAATCATATTAGGAAGCATTCCCTTATCCTCTCTTAATAGTTGTCGCTTGGTTGGTAGTAGAGTCACCTTTGTTCCCTGCCAATAGAAATCATAGGAATTTGCCTTGTCGCGGAATAGAGCATCCACATCATACTTCCATGGTCGACCCAAAAGAACATGGCATGAATCCATGTCTATCACTTCACATATAATAACATCACGATACACTTTCCCAAAAGCAATGGGAAACTTGCATACTCGTTCAATTCTGGTTTTTAACCCGGTTTTAATCCAAGAAACACGATAAGGACGGGGGTGTAATTTTGTCGGTAAACTTAGTTCTCGAATTAGCTTCCACGATATAAGATTTTCTGTACTCCCACTATCGATAAAAAAAAGTCGCATACCTTTTCTAGGATTATACCTTTGAATTCAAAAATCTTGTTTCTTTGAGTAGCTTCATCAACTTTTAAAGCCAGGAGTACCTTTCTTTTTATACCGTCAGGTTGTAGCACTTTATTTACCAGTAGGATAGATTCCACATCATCAGCATAAATAACTGATTCCTCACTTGATCGCGGTTCAATAGCCTTGTTTTCCTCCCCTTCAACTAGAGCAGTTCGACGCCCTTTTGGACACTCGTTTGAAAGATGTTCATGTAACAGCGGTAAAAAATATCAGACATTGGTCTTGTGTAAGAGTTATTATTATTATTCTTTATTGTTAGTGCATTAGACGATTCAATGGAAGGACCTTTGTTATCTGAGAACGTAGGTTGATGGTTATTAAAGGGGCATGCATATTTGTTCTTTGGTCGTTCTAAACCATCCTTGAAGTTTGGGTTCCTTTTATATTCATATTTCACCCCTGTTTTCTGTTGTATCTATATCTTTTGAGCAAGACAAACGACTTCGGTTACGGAGTATATGGACTACAATTAAATGGCTTCGCTAATCTCTGGTCTCAAACCACTGATGTATCGATAAACTAATTGATCTTCAGTTTCAGGGAGATTAAATCTCGCACCTATCCGGTAAAATTCTTCAGTATATTCATTCACTGACCTATTGCCTTGCAAGCATTGTTAGTAGATTTGAAAAAGTTTCTGCGAGGAATCAGGTGGGAGGAAACGAATATTCATCATACGTCGTTGTTGATGGTGGTTTTTAGATTAGGGTTAAAATCGTAAAACACTAAACCCTAGAAGACAGTAATGTCACAATATTTAAAGTAACAAGCATTTATTAGCCACATTTACTAAAACCGTTAATGTGTCTCCAAATAATTACCGGGGTATTTTTTCAAATTAGGGTTACGACAAGCCAAACCCTAATTCCCGCATGTGCCAATGGAAAATCATGCCAGCCACACCAACCGCGCCAAAGCATGCTAACCATGCTAGCCACACCTCTGTGCCAATGGCAAATCATGCCATCCACACCGACCGCGCCAAAGCATGCCAACCATGCTAGACGCACCTCTGTGCCAATGGAAAATCATGCCAGCCACACCGATCGCGCCAAAGCATGCCAACCATGCTAGCCGCACCTCTGTGACAATGGAAAATCATGCCAGCCACACCGACCGCGCCAAAGAATGCCAACCATGCTAGACGCACCTCTGTGCCAATGGAAAAACATGCCAGCCACACCGATCGAGCCAAAGCATGCCAACCATGCTAGCCGCACCTCTGTGCCAATGGAAAATCATGTCAGCCGTACCGACTGCGCCAAAGCATGCAAACCATGCTAGCCGCACCTCTGTGCCAATGGAAAATCATGTCAGCCACACCTAATGTGCCATGCCAAACGCACCTCATCATGGCCCCATGCCTCGCCCCCATAATGGCCTTCACTACGCGGCTATCAAAACGAAGGCGTGCAACAATCAGAGGTTTCCCTTCAAACCCAGGAGCAAATCCTGGCCGTCTAAGGTCACCAAACGACCTTTGCCCCCAAAACCCTAGCTTGGTCACGCGTCTAGCCCAAGATGACCACGCCATGCGCCCATGTAAAACCCTTGGCCTCACATGCCAAGACAAACCATGCCATTCCAACGGCATGCCAACCTAGTCGCGCAAGCACATTGGCCCTCACTTCGCTGCTACCAAAACAAAGGCGCACAAAGATCAACGATTGCCCCTCCACTCAAGATGAAAAATCTCGACCGTCGAAGGTCACCAGGCTTGAAAGTTTCCCGAGCTTGACTTGCCAAGCCACATCAACATGCTACATGTTTCCCAAAAACATTCGAGACATCAACATAAACTGGGGGATGCTTATTAGGGTATTGGTTTGGTGGTCTACATCGTGCGGCATACAGAAATGGCCGTTTCAAGATAGTGTAATAAGAATAAGATGGTTAGTAAATACAGGAAGCAACGGTGAAACGCTCTTTCATTATGGAACATCAATTCCATCAATACCAGGTGTTACCACCTCTTCCCATTTAAATCATCCGTTTTCTTTTCTTATGTGGCCAGAGTACGTTTCTTTTTAGACTTGTATAAATAGACTTACCTATTTCCACCAGAACAACAAGTTTTTGGTCAAGGAAAAATACCACACTCAGAAAGGCAACTCTGGCTAGCTTTCTCGAAGCTTTCACCTTCTGATACAAGTCAATTACTACTCTTCCAGAATTATTCTGGCCTCAGGACTCTCTTCGCTTCCCTCCCTAAACCAACCCTTTTCCTCCACTTTGTGACCGAAGCAAGTCTGTAACAGCCATTTTTTGGTTTAGGCCGGACTTGTACAAATTGATCTCCCTTGCAGTACATTGTTTAGGGTTTAAATGTTTCTCACTTTCACACCCGCAATTACCAAAATCAGTAGAAACCATTTTCACCTATGAACAATTGGAAACCACAGCGGGAGGATTGATCTATCGGTTACAATATCAACTCCGACTCCTGATTTCATTTCCCGAACGTCAATCCCAATATGGTGGAACTTAGGTCTGGAGCGGCTGCCGAAAATACCAGCACAGAGCACGTCCCTGATGTTAACGTCTCCCTAAATAACGTCGTTACATCACCTACTGACTACAGTAACTCCGAATGCACTCCCTCAAGCGTGACACCGCCAATCACCAGGGCCAGATCCACCTCCACTTCTAATGTCTTTACACAACCCTCTAATCACGGCAACAAAAACACCTCTTCGGGTGTTACGCCACCAGTCACCAGGGCCAGAGCCGTCGCTGCGGCTCTTAATATTTCGTCTAGCATGACACCTCAAACCACAACTAAGGTTCCAACTACCCCACCAATGGGACGAGAAACCGGAGGGACTAGAGGAAGCCGTCCTTATGTCACCATTGCTGATTTGATGGAATGATAGGAAATGCTTGCCAGAGCACAGACGGATATGGTTTCAACACATAAGGAGCTACTCGTATTTCTCAAGACCCTGATTGAGCGGATACCACGTGAGTCGCATCCTCCAGAGCCGCTTAGGAACGTCTCCAACAACCCCGGCGCTAGCACCTTGGCGGAGCATGCCTCCACGGACGAGGAAATTCGCGCTAGAATCCCATTGGAAAGAAATCATCCGTCCAACTTCGTCACGCGAGAAGATCTGGAGAAATTTCTCCGCAACCAAATCAAGAATGATGAACTGGACATGCATCAACACTAACCCCCTTACCCATCTAAAATACAAAGAATCCTTCTTCCAAGGGGGTACTCCTCTCCTCAATTCACCTTGTACGATGGTACCGGGAATGCACATGAGCATGTCTCCTGTTTCTTGGAATCCCTAGGTGAACATGAACATAATCACTTTCTCCGTCTGAGGGAGTTCTAAAAATCACTTACCGGAAGGGCGTATACATGGTACAACAACATCCCGCCGAATAGTATTCCCAACTGGAGTAGTATGGTTACCGCATTTTACAGGAAGTACTTCTTCGTGTCCGAACAAGTTACTTTCTCAGACCACGGAAGAATGTACCAGTGGGATAACGAATATCCGAATGATTTTTTCAAAAGGTTCAGGGTTCAAGCGCTCGACTGTCATGACCCAAACGTGACTGAGCAACAGCTGGTGAACGCGTGCATCAATGGTATGGTTCCTATTTATCGCGCCTTGCTAGAAAACTTGTGCTTCCAAATATTTTCCGAACTCCATGAGGCTGCTAGACGATCCACAACGACAACACCAGCATTACTGGAAAGAACTAGGCAAACTCGAACCGAAGACACGCGTGAAACTCGCGGGAATAAATGCCTCACCAGCAAGCAATTTAATGCCGGATCATCCTCTGTTAACATAGTGAACGAAAGAGGAAAAAGGAAGGCCCCAACTACATGCCCCCAACCAAAAAGTGAAGCACCGGTGTAACGGGAAACCCTGCCACTAAAGACCGCCACTAAAGCTCCCATGCATCATCATGAAACAGAAGGGAATACCTTCGATTTCCAATTTCCCATCGAGGAGGTGATTGACCTCCTAGAAGCATGGATTCAAGATGATGTTATCAGACTACCACCTCCCAGACGACCACCAACTGAAGATGAGACGGCAAACCCCAATTACTACCATTACCACAGATTCGTCCACCACCCGACCAGTGACTGCAACAGACTAAAGAAAATTTTCAAAGAAAATATAGAAGCGGGAGAGCTCCAACTAGGAGACGAGGGAGTACATCAAAACCCACTTTCAATAAGAAACTGTGGGTTCTCTGGGGACTCCATGCACGAGACTGTACAATCCATGATGTAGCATGTATGCGAAATTCTCTATCTTTCCAAGGTGCAGCGCCAAGATATTTTCGCAGCTCTCAATCGTGTTGTATCCGGCAAATGACCTTTTCTCTCCCCGGAAACCACACCAGGGGCCCAATCTTTCCAAACGGGCGAAACCAAAGGGGTGAATTGGGGACTGCTGACCACGACCCATTTTAGAGGTATCGAATTTGACAACACGCTCATCGACGCGGCCTATGGCCTCAACATCATTACTTTCAAGACACTAAAGGATGCGGGATTTACAAAACAAGACGCTACCCATTCCTCGTATGTGATTAAGAACCCGAGAGGAGAAGCTTTGAACACGCATGGCTACATCATCCTCGAGATCAAGGTGGGAGACACTATAACACATAGAAAATTCCACATTGTCAAAGAACTGGGTCATGACATGATATTGGGGCACTTATGGGTACTCGACAATAAATCGAAATTAGATGTGCAGCCTCTACCGATGTCCACGCCCGAAGGAATTTTCAACAAATCGTCCTGCTGGTTATCGCATCGACGAGCTATCAAAGGAACCCATACATATGGAGAAGACCTGTTGGCGCTAACTCATGGATTTCAAACACATGTAAGCCTGACAAAGCGACCTTATCTACAACCAGTCATTCCTTCCCCTATTCCGTCATGGGGACTCGGCGCAATTACTGGCACGGACGTTGTCAAGAAGTGTGAATGGGGTGCTGGGCCATTTGAACACTTATCAAAAAGCTTAGAAACTTCCATCTAAACTAATGAAGTCAAGACTCAAAACAGTTGCACGACGCCTGAACTCGTTTTCAATCAGAGATATAGTGGTTAAGGTAAACTCGTTTCAAGTTGGGAAGATGACGGTAAAAATGGCTATTCAAATTGATTCGCCTAATGGAAGAGAAGACGAGCTGTATCTGGTGGCAGACATCCTTTTAGGAGGATATTGTAAGCTCATCAACACAGACACACCTGAAGGAGTGATAGTTCACTCGTGATGACTCAACGCCTCCAATCCATAAAATGTTGTACTTTTCCAGTCACGCTCGCTTTAGTATTTCCTTTAAAAGTTCCTCTTAGTAGTTGTATTTCCCCAAGATGAATACACTGTTTGTATTCTTCCCTGGATTTTTATTTTTCGTCAAAAAAAAAAGTATAAATATATCTCTTTTCAAATGAGTTCTCCAGATATTAGATAAATACATCAAACTAACCCAGAAAACCACTGCAAAGCCATCATACCACAACCAGAAATACCTCATTCAATCATTCAAAAATAAAATAAAAAATACATAAAAGCGAAAATGTTGACTGATGAAGAAGAAGGTAAAGATGAGTTTACGAAAAACATCAGGGGAACTAAGCAACTAACATGAATAACAAAAGGGAGGAACTAGCCCTCGAAGTATGGAACACGAGTCCCCTTGGTCAATGCTATCTTCAAGCACTTCCCCCAACAATCTCTCGGGAAATAAAGATTCCATTCAACGGATTTAGCATCATCAACTTCAACAACCCATCCCGAAGCAACCACGGCAGCAACAGTGTCCTCTTCGACGACCAGTTCAGCATACGCCATCATGATCCCTCCAATATCGCCAACGACACCTCTGGCGTCAACTCCAAAGGCCACTTCGGTCCTGTCAGATGCTCCCTCAGAGGTTTTCTCATTGACCCTTCGAAGAAGATTTTTTTATTAATCCGCATCAAAATCAAGAACCATGGCGCTTGCCTCCAAAAGCTTCACATGCTCGATTTTCTGTTGCTCTGACCTAGAAATAGTTTGATCCTACCTATAACTGGATCGAGGAAAGGTTTTGCCGCACTGAAACTTCTCAACACGCCAAGGTTCTTCCTCATTTTATCATCCCTCCTCCATGTTCACCGAACCCAAGAAAGTCCGAACACGCGCTTGCACTTCATGGAGGTAGATGGAAGGTCCTTGATGATTTCACCAGCTTCATGGAACAGAGATTTGACTCTATATAATACCTCCTTATGAGAAGAGGAGCGGATTCCGCCAATTCTGAAGTCCTTCTCCGGAGAATTAAAGACATGGCTATCCCTGGAGGGTCCCATCATACACTATAAAGAACAAGGAAAGTGGTCAAGTTCCATCCTATCCATGCACACATAAGAAAGAGGATAATATATATATATATATATATATATATATATATATATATATATATATAAGAAGGAAAACGCGAGGCGATACCTGTAAAGAGGATGGATGAAGACGAACTACGCGAATGTAGAGTTCAAGATCATCTTTTATGTACAACAAGGTGATGCAACCTCAAAAGGGAAAGTTTTTTATACCGGCCGTGAGTTAAGGCATGATATCCGACCCTAATTAAACCTTATGCTTGGATGTGAGAAATAATTATGGTTGGTGAGAAAGTGTGGAAGAACATGCTCGAGGCATACTAGATCATGTTTTCCTTTCCAACCGCCAACGCTAAGCTTCGGATGCAAAACCGGCAACATAACCACAGCAGAAAGAGTAAAGTTTTTCCAATTTTTGTGGGCGTAACGTTTTGGTTTGAAGAGAAGAAGAACTTCATGGTTGAGTCAAATAAGGAAAGAGGCAACCAAGCCCTTGAAGATAAATCACTAAGCAATCCGTTCTATGTCTCATCCTCACCGCTACTGGACATCTGTGCACGTCTCACCTTACCAAACCGCGCATTTTCATAGTCACGCCAGGCCAAGCCATCACTCCATTTGCCGCGGCCCCACCAAGCCTAGCCGTCCGTGTACGTCTCGTCTTGTTAAGGCCACACTATGCAAAGACGCCTGCCCCACTATCGTGACCCTATCATCCACGCGCGCTTTCCGTACCAAGACCATGCCACCTCTTGGCCCCACGATCCAAGCCGTCCACTTGCGTCACCTCCCAAGACCGCACCCCCTTTGCCTTGGAGATGTACGACCAGAACAAGCCAGTAACTTTTATCTCACTACTCTATGGTCTGTATTCCCAGTATAACTTATGCGGGGCTTCCAGCACAGGAAGCAAAAACTCACTTCACATATTGAAAAGGTTAGTCGGATTTTCCTGACCATCTTTTCAATGATTTACACCTCGATTCCGTCCTTGTCTGTCACCATCATATGCTTACCTCGCAACAAGGCACCTGTTCCGAGCTAAGCAGGGGATTTAATGTTGATGGTGGTTCTTACCTTAGGGTTAAAATCGTAAAACACTAAACCCTAGCAGAAAGTAATGTCACAACATTTAAAGTAGCAAGCATTTACTAGTCACATTTACTGATACCTTTAATGTGACTCTAAATAATTACTGGGGTATTTTTTCAAATTAGGGTTACGACAAGCCAAACCCTAATTCCCGCGTGTGCCAATGGAAAATCATGCCAGCCACACCAACTGCGCCAAAGCATGGAAACCATGCTAGCCGCACCTCTGTGCCAATGGAAAATCATGCCATCCACACCGACCGCGCCAAAGCATGCCAACCATGCTAGCCGTACCTCTGTGCCAATGGAAAATCATGCCAGCCAGACCAACCGCGCCAAAGAATGCCAACCATGCTAGCCGCACCTTTGTGCCAATGGCAAATCATGCCAGCTACACCGACCACGCCAAAGCATGCCAACCATACTAGTGGCACCTCTGTGCCAATGGCAAATCATGCCAGCTATACCAACCGCCAATGCATGCCAACCATGCTAGCCGCACCTATGTTTCAATGGCAAATCATGCCATCCACACCGACCGCGCCAAAGCATGCCAACCATGCTAGTCGTACCTCTGTGCCAATGGAAAATCATGCCAGCCATACCAACTGCGCCGAAGCATGCCAATCATGCTAGCCGCACCTCTGTGCCAATGGCAAATCATATCAGCCACACCGATCGCGCCAAAGCATGCCAACCTTGCTAGCCGCACCTCTATGCCAAGGGAAAATCATGCCATCCATACCGACCGCGCCAAAGCATGCCATCCATGCTTGCTGCACCTCCGTGCCAATGGAAAATCATGCCAGCCACACCTACTGTGTCATGCCAAACGTACCTCGCCATGGCCCCATACCGCTCCCCCATACTGTCCTTCACTACAAGGCTATCAAAATGAAGGCGTGCAACAATCAACGGTTTCCCTTCAAACCCATGAGCAAATCCTGGACATCTAAGGTCACTAAACGACCTTTGCCCTCAAAACCCTAGCTAGCTTGCTCACGCACCTAGCCCAAGCTGACCACGCCATGCGCCCATGGAAAACCCTTGTCCCCACATGCCAATCCAAACCAAACCTAGAACAAGCTATCCGCGCCATGCCAAACGCACTTTGCCTTGGCCCTAGCCATGCTAGTCACACCATGCCAAGCCAAACGCCCTTGCCTTGGCCCTAGCCACGCCATGCACCTATGGCAAACCCTTGGCCCCACATGCCAAGCCAAATCACACCTAGCCAAAGCTAAACACGCCCAAGGAAAACCCTTGGCCCCACATTCCAATCCAAATCGCACCTAGCCAAAGCTAGCCACGCCCAAGGAAAACCCTTGGCCCTACGTTCCAAGCCAAAATGGCACCTAGCCAAAGCTAGACACGCCCAAGGAGAACCCTTGGCCCCATATGCCAAGCCTAACCTAGCCGCGCCACCTTGTTGGCCTTCCCTACGTGTCCACCAAACGAAGACGTGCAACAATCAACGGTTGCCCTTCAAACCCAAGAGCAAATCCTAGCCATCCAAGGTTACCAGACGACACATGGTAACCTTTGGCCCGAAAACCTAAGTTTGGCCACGCCAAACCATGCCATGCCACCACGTTGGCCCTCACTACGCGGCTACCAAACCAAAGGCGTGCAATAATCAACGATTTCTCTTCAATTCCAGGAGAAAATCCTAGCCATCCAAGGTTACCAGACTACACATGATAACCTTTGGCCCGAAAACCTAAGTTTGGCAATGCCAAACCGTGCCATGCCAACGACATTGGTCCTCACTACGCGGCTACCAAAACGAAGGCGTGCAACGATCAACGGTTTCCCCTCAACTCAAGATGCAAAATCTCGACCGTCGAAGGTCACCAGGCTAGCAAGTTTCCCGAGCTTGACTTTACAAGCCACAACAACATGCTATATGTTTCCCAAAAAACATTCAAGACATCAACACAAACTGGGGGATGCTCATTTGGGTATTGGTTTGGTGGTCTACAGCGTGCGGCATACACAAATTCCTGTTTCAAGATAGTGTAATAAGAATAAGACGGGTTGGTAAATGCATGAAGCAACGGTGAAATGCTCTTTCATTATGGAACATAAATTCCATCAAATTCCATCAATACCAGGCGTTACCACCTCTTCCCATTTAACTCATCTGTTTTCTTTTCTTATGAGGCCAGAGTACGTTTCTTTTTAGACTTGTATAAATAGTTACCTATTTCCACCAAAACAACAAGTTTTTGGTCAGGGAAAAATACCACACTCAGAAAGGCAACTCTTGCTAGATTTCTCGAAGATTTCACCTTCTGATAAAACTCAAGTACTACTCTTCCAGAATTATTCTGGCCTCAACACTCTCTTCGCTTCTCTCCCTAAACCAACCCTTCTCCTCCACTTTGTGACCGAAGCAAGTTTGGAACGACCATTTCTTGGTTTAGGACAGACTTGTGCAGATTGATCTCTCGAATCCAAAGTACTCCATTGCAGTACATTGTTTAGGGCTTAAATTGTTTCTCACTTTCACACCGGCAATTACCAAAATCAGTAGAAACTATTTTCACCTATAAACAGTCGCATTTCGGGCCATGAGGTGACTGTCGGTTCTCCCCTGAGCCGCCTGTTGTGTTCAGTTTTCCTCCACCAGGTGCCTGCCCCGCCTTTGAGCTTGTATACTACCATCTTTACTCGCTGTGATTCTGGGATTCGCATATACTCAAAAAAATTCTCTACGGATGCAATGTAATCAAGAAATCCCTCCATATGAATTGTTCCGTCATAGCTTAAGACGTCCAATTTCATGTTGTAGGAAGCGTTTGGATCGTCCTCACCACGAAAGGTATTAGTTTGGTATGCCTCATCAA
Source organism: Papaver bracteatum (assembly GCA_023529315.1). NCBI lineage: Eukaryota > Viridiplantae > Streptophyta > Magnoliopsida > Ranunculales > Papaveraceae > Papaver > Papaver bracteatum. Next base: position 599,366 of record JAJJWX010003528.1, read on the forward strand.
AAACATATTCAGATTCATCCTTGTATTCAATAGGAGTACGCCGGAAACCTTATCTAAAACCTAGAAACCTCATTTTTGAAATTGAATGCTCCAACAACAAATTTCTGGGATTCGATTCAAACTCTTCAAAATCACCAAAATTATCAGGAAGAAAATCATACTCGGAAAACCCTTGAACATCACGTCCAACCCTTCATCTGCACTCATCAAACTAAGGGTTTCAGTTAATTGTACCTCTAGAATTTAAGTTATTACCTTCTGGGGTAGTTTTGGGGTTGACTCTTTGATATGGTTGTTGATAAGGTCCATGATGTCGTTCTCCATATCGACTGAATCTTTGTTGTGGTTGTTGATATTGACGGCATTCTGCATCTCTACTAGTTTCACCTTTCTCAGCTCGTTCCAAATTCAAAGACTTTAAGGATTCTTACAGTTCCCTTAAGATCTTTGTGTGAGCATTTATGGTTTCACCAATAGAAGCAATAGTAGTATCTTGGTCTTTAATTATCAACAACATCAGGTCATTGTTGGTACTTTCCTCAATAGGTTCTTCAGTAATGTTCTCACTAGGTTTTGCACAATTAGTTCATTCGTTAGCAGTTTTTGTTGGATTAGTCATGGAAGCAGTCTTCTAGGCAAAGATGGATAGCAAGAAGGAACTGTAGCTCTGGTAACACCTGATATAGGACCGCGGAAGCAATAAGAAAAGGTTAGTAACACAAGGAGAATCCACTTCTTAGAATAGATAACTCACTCAAATCCAAGAGCTACGATAAATCTAATCCAAGAGTTAAGGATAAACAATGGTTTATAACCAAACTGAATCAATAATATTATCAAGATTATGAGCCTCAAGATGAATATAAGAGAAACAGACTCTTTAGTACTTATAGTACGACCAAACCCTACTAAAAGATTCTTATTAAACTTATCAAATCCATAGATATCTAATACCTAACATGAATACTCATATAATCTATTATTTTCCCTTTTATTAGACCTCTACTTAAACAGGAAGAGATATGCAAATCCTGCGAGATATGGAAACTCAATCAGCCAATGTGACATGTTTGGATACATTCCGTATCAGGCTCCCCCACTGCGAATAAACTCGCCATGAGTTTATCATAATCATTAATCCGCATAATCAGTAGCATCGACACATAGAATCCTATTAGGAAGCACCCCCTTTTCCTCTCTGACTGGTTGTCGCTTGGTTGGCAGTAGATTCACCTTTATTCCCTGCCAATATAACTCATATGAATTTTCCTTGTCGCTGGATAGAGCATCCACATCATACTTCCATGGTCGACCAAATAGAACATGTCATGAATCCATGTCTATCACTTCACATATAATAACATCACGATACACTTTCCCAAATGCGATTGGAATCTTGCATACTCGTTCAGTTATGGTTTATAACCCGATTTTAATCCAGCCAACACGATAAGGACGGGGGCGCGATTCTGTCGGTAAACTTGGTTCTCGAACTATCTTCCACGATATAAGATTTTCTGTTCTCCCGTTATTGATAACAAAGTCACATACCTTTTCTAGGATTATGCCTTTGAACTCAAAAAGCTTATTTCTTTGATTAGCTTCATCAACTTTTGGAGCCAGGAGTACCTTTATTTTTATACCTTCACATTGTAGCACTTTCCTTACCACTAAGATACATTCCACATCATCAGTATAAATAATTAATTCCTCACTTGATCGCGGTTCAATAGCCTTGTTTTCCTCCCCTTCAACTAGAGCAGTTTGACGCCCTTTTTGGCACTCGTTTGAAAGATGTCCAGGTTGCCTACAACGGTAAAAAATATCATCCATTGGTATTGCATAATGGTTGTTATTATTCTTCTCATTGTTGGTGCAGTAGACGATTCAATGGAATGATCTTTGTTATCTGAGAACGTAGGTTGATGGTTATTAAAGGGGCCTGCATATTTCTCCTTTGGTCGTTCTAAACCATCCTTGACGTTTGGGTTCCTTTTATATTCAAATTTCACTCCTGATTGTTGTTGTATCTCTATCTTTTGATAAAGATAAACGGCTTCAGTTATGGAGTAGATGTGAAAAGGAGAAGGTACCCAAATATACCTCATGCTAAAACTTTTCCTTCCTATAAGTCCTTTTTCCGAAATTGATTGTCTATGGACTAAGTCGAGACAATGCAACTAATCGGTTCACACTTCGTGTGATCGTCTATGGATACTAGATCGAGACAATACAACAACAAAGTATGTTTACTTGATATAAACGTTCGGACTTAACCAAACTCAATAGGATTTGCGTATCAAGTAAATAAGAATTAACGTTTGTGCAATTTACTTTAATTATAATAAAACAATTATAATACGGAAATATAAAGTAAATGACACAACAAGATTTTGTTAACGAGGAAACCGCAAATACAGAAAAACCACGGGACCTAGCCCAGAATTGAATATTCTCAGGATTAATCCGCTATGCAAAATAAACCAACTTCGTATAGTTGAGACCAAGCAACTAAACCTATAGTTCACCTAGTTATTTTTGTATTCCCACGCCTCGAACCTGTAAACAAGTCACGTACTTGGACCAATTCCTTTGGATCGTATTCCAAATAATAAAGGAATAATAAATCTGTTTGGTATCAACTCTCTTCAACCAAGTGATATGAGTTGTGCAAAGGCTCTTCTATTTATCTTAACATAAACTCCTTCGCCAGGTTCCAAGATCAATCTTATGTTCAATCACCCAAAGGAAATCGTTAGGATTTTGCTATCAATTCCTCTAATCCCAAGGAAATGTATTGATGCTGACCTTCTAAACTATTCTATCAAAACACCCAAAGGATAAATCGATTATAGTTGGATCCTCTATTACCCAAACAAGTATTGTACACACCAAAGATTATAAAACCAAGTCAAAAATCTTCCGTCTCTTCTTTGTCTTCAAATCTTCTTAGATCTTCAATAAACACATGCACACAACTACTTGAATCTCTTGTGATCAATTACACATAGAACGGAGTCTATTAATAATGGATTATCACAAGATCGTCTTTAGATAAAAAAAAAAGGTCTAAAGATCCCTGTCGAAACTAGAGCTGGAAAACGGGCGGGCCGGGCCGGGGCTGGCCCGTTGCGGGTTATACGAGTTCGGGTTTACACGGGTCTGAACCCGCGGGTTGAAAATCTTCACGGGTGGTGGTTTCTTCAACCCGTGTCCGTAACGGGTTAAACTTTCGGGTTCACGGGTTAACCCGCCCGTTTACCAGCTTTAAATTTGACGTCGTTTCTATGATTTCTGGCCTATTTCCGATAACATTCAGGCCATCTAAAGCTCCTTCTCTGCAACCTAACATAAATTTCATCTAATTCATTTGATATTATACATCAATCAATAGATTCAACAGTGAACATTCGCAACAAATTTAAGAACTTAAATTACTTAATGAAAGGAAATGCTCAAGAAAATTGAAAAACTTCACAACTAAAACACTAGTTTAGTAGTTCTCTCATAGTCTTAAGTCTTAACACAGTTACATACTTAGTTACTTACATATCTTCTTCTTCTACAAAGAAAAATACTCTTCGAGACCGTAGTACTAGTAATACCATATTACACCATTGTTTGTACTTTGTGACTTTCCAACAATAAAGATATTAATAACCACTTCCTGCACAAAATTATATATTGTGGTTAATCAAAAAAGTGATAATTGTCCAAAAAAACATCTCCAACAATATCTTTTCTATACAAAATTTGGAGACACTGTGTCTGTCCAAAAAACATCCTGTCCAAAAAACATTCTCATTTTCCATGTCTATCTTTGAGTTGCTCTCCAACTAATCAATAAGAATCTGTCATTTCAAGCAAAAATAAATCAAACAAAAGAAAAGATTCAAGTCAAAACATGGAATTTGCATATTTACCCCGCTTTATATTGAAGAAGTATGCATACTAATTAGACGCATAAGAACTTACTTCGCCATCCTCCACTGCCCCATCCTCCACTCCACCAAGTTCAAATCCTAATATATCTTCTCCAATAATCCCATTGTCCTGATCCAAATCTTCTTTTCCTACATGGATAAAAACAATCAAAGTTATATATGAAATTTAGACATTCAAGTATTCTACTAAATGAAATTTTACTGACTTACGCGGAGCGACTTGGGCACACTTACCAACTCCAAGGTCCCAATCATGAGTTGTTATCACTGCCTCATCATTTTCAGGTAATAAGGAACTGCGAAATCGATCAATTACTCTTCCACCAATGCTAAATGCAGATTCCGATGCGACGGTTGAAATAGGAATTGACAAGATATCCCCAGCCATTCTTGAAAGTACAGGAAATCGGTGCTCTTGGCCTTTCCAATACATTAGGATGTCGAATGGTTGACTCCATTGACATCTGTTTGGATCACTAAGGTAAAGATCTAATTCTGACAAGTCAGATTGCAGATCACCACCACTTCCCTGTGCTGCAACATATTCCTGCATGAAATAAGCAAGAAGTTAGAAATGAGTTCAAGGTACTAGTTATCTTATATGAGAACATAGAATACAAGAAGTTCACAAACGCACTTGGTTAAAACATAAAATAATACAAGACCACATGTACTTCATAAATAAGCTTGAAAATTACCTGGAACCACTCACTTCCTTGATGGGAAGAATTCCCACCGGGTTGAATACCCAAATTCTGATTTCCAGTTCCAGAAGCTCTTGCAAAGGTGTAATACTCATTATAAAGTTTTTTCATTTCTTCACGCACATCATCAAGTTTTCTTTCTAATTCTCTTACATCGGGATACAACTTGGAATAAGCAAAGTTTAGATACTGCAGTTTACATCTAGGATCTAACACAAGTGCCATAGCCAATATATGACTCAAGTTCTTCCAATAACTGTTAAATTTTTCTTGCATCTCTTTTACCATGTCCCTAATGTATTCAATTTCATTTGTGCTTTCTTTTTTTAGTAACACCTGAACTTGACAAACTCCTTCAAAATATAGATTGGAAGTAGGTTACTTACAACCAGAAAATAAAGTTGTGAGAACATAAAACGTCTTGAGAAACTTTGTGACAACTTCAATTTGCTCCCATTCTTCATCAGTTGGACAACTTTCATAGTCTGGATCCACCTCCTTCAAATGAGCAAAAACACCTCTATAAATAAGACAACTGTCCAACATGAGATAAGTTGAATTCCACCTGAATAAAACAACATTAAAAACAATATTCAGTGAGTATACATTAATACAATTTCTAATTGTATAACAAAAGTAGTACAATTGCAGATAAATGAGTTAGCATACTATAAACATTAATACAATTTCTAACTGTATAACAAAAGTAAAGTGGAAAACCACCTTGTTTTAACGTCTTGACGAATACCCCTTCTTGTTCCAGACATACCTAAATCATTAACAATATCCAAGAATTTTTGTTTTCTTACTTGGGACTTTTTAAGGGCCTTCACCGACTTTCTTATCTTAAGCACAGCTGGATCAATCTTCAGAAGTCCATCTTTTACAATAAGAGCTAAGATGTGAGCACAACAACGCACATGAAAGTATTTTCCCTTGTTAAACAAGATCTTCTTTTCATAAAGTCTACTTTTCATAATTCTATCACAAGCTCCGTTATTGGCAGCATTATCCAAGTTGATGTTGGATACTTTGTCTTCAATTCCCCAATCTTCTATCATTGCAAATAGCTTGGCAGCAAGGTTTACACCTGTATGAGGTAGTGGAAAGGAGAAAAGTTAAACTCCCAAGAATCAAGTAAGATAAAAATATCACATGCACATAAAATAAAAGATCTCAACTCTAAAGACTCAAGTGATTCACCTGTATGAGGTGGTGGAAGTTCACAAAAATTTAGAAGATACTTCTTCAACTCCCAATTTTGATCAAGAAAGTGCACAGTTAAGCTTATATACCCTATAGTCGTAACAGAAGTCCACATGTCTGATGTTAGACACATCTTACCTGTAAGGATAAGACATACACATCAGAAAATATTATCATAATCAATTACTCATACATAAAAGTATAAAACAAAACATATGTTGTTTTATAATCTGGAATATGGATCATACCTGGAGCAAGTTTCAATATTTTTCTAAGACTTTCTTTTCGTGTTTTATGCTTTTTGACAACATCAGCTTTCCCAATATTCCTTGATATTGGTTTAACATCCTCATTTAGATAAGCACATAGGTCCCTAAATTCTTTCCACTCCACCAACGCAAATGGGACATTTCTTGCAATGAGTAATGCTGACGTAAGATCCTGAAATTTCATCTGATCAACCTTGCGTATGCGGGAAGACAACTGGCCATTCTTTGCAGATAACAACATCTGCCCTACGTCCTGAGACTGACGCTCACGGCACGCATGCCTTCTCATAGATGAGGTTCCACCTTTTTGGCTGTCATATTTATATTCCCGCACTACAAGCCTTGCACACTCCTCGCTTTGTTCCATCTTTAAGTTTAACGAGATTAAAAAATTCCCAAACATCGATGTAAGTCTAGATTTCTTTTCACTTGGAACAGTGCAGTGCACAATCAACGCTGCGAGACATTCACAGAATCTGGCATCTCAACATCATCATCCTCACCGTCACTACTCATAACATCGTTATAATGTTCTTGCACGCTTGACATCCTGGATGGAGCCACAAAGAATAGGTCAAAGACACAAAAATCAGTACATTACGTGCAGGAAATAAAAGAACCAGTTACCAGACTGCAATAAGTTACATAAGGTAACAACTATCTACATGAGTTTTAAATTACATACAACGAAACTTGTGTATTTGGAATTGTTAAATGCTACACAGTTCCTAATTCTCTATCTAATTCATACAAACATAAATGAATCGGGAAATTTAAAAGAAACCCAAATCAAATTGGAACCCAAAAAAGTTGATTAAAGCAAAAAATGGTACTACTACTAAGTACTAACCCTTCAAATTTCAACAATTAGCTACAAAATTAAAGGAACTCAAGTTACTCAACTGAATCAAGCACCAAAGAATCACACAAGCCCTCAAAAAAGTTTATAACGAACAACTTAACATTCAACTACATTGTACCAGTATAGAGCTGGCAAACAACAATTTCAATACAGATTTGGCCTTGTACAGATAATGAGATTGAAAACGACTCCAATCTATGCATTCAGTCAGTTAAAGTTGGTACCAAAGAGGATCTTTCACACATTCAACTTCATTATTAGGATCACTTACCTCCCCTGAGATGACTTGTTCTTTGTTGAGTGTGACTGTGTGACCAATGGTTCTTTAAAAATACGTCGAGCTTCATCGTATGGCCAAGACACAGGTATTTGGTACCTGAAAGAGTATGAATAAATAATTAACACTGATGTTTTATCACACCATAAATATCAAACATGAAATAAGATGTAATCAAAATAATCCGACATTCCAAATCATCACAAGATAGTGATGCCAAGGAGTTCATTTGACAAAATTTTCTATCCTAATCAGACAATCCATTTTTTATGTAGATACAAACTAAGAATTGAGCATGGAAAGTGTTACTATTACGCTAGAACCGTGAATATTTTTACCAAATGTATACGACGGCTCCGCGCTTGGTTTGTTTTTCCGAATCAGTTAGCACATGTCTAAATTATATGGACAAATTTTGAAAAAGACAAGCAAATTTATCTTATGAATTTCCCACCCTCAATTCATTGCCATGTGATTTCACTCTTGATCCAACTTCTCTATTTTAGTTTCAAGCCACTTTAATCCCATTATCAATCAATTATATTACATTTTAGCAAATCTAAAACTTAAAACAAAGAGATACATAGATCTGGATTCTGGAACCACAACAAAAGTAAACAAAGAGATACTTGTGAATGTTTGGAAATTACATTCACAATTAAACATCCACATCCAGATTCATCAAGTAAACACATCACATAAGAGAACATCTACCTACCGTAACCGCAACAACATTGTCTAAGAAAATAACAAGGCATTCTTGGTTTTTTATAAATCAAAACTATCAAAATTACTAATTTACTACCTCAAATGTTCCCCGATTCCCTGCTCAAAGCTCTCCGTTTTTGTTGATGAAGATGCTCCAATCGGCGCAACACCTGCAGCTTTGAGTACCCTAAACCAAGGATATAAAAATAACAATAAACCATACATCAACAACCTTAGGTGAAGTAATAAAACTAAAGATTGAAAAAGAAAAGGAAAGAGCAGAATCAGATTCAGCGAAAGAAATGAAGAAAATACTTATAATCTATTCGTCTAACATAACAACCAAGGTTCTCGACCTACATGACACTCCTCCATTTATCCTGTCCAAACCATATCATTAACAAAATGAAAAAATGTATCACAACTAACCACCTAAAGATCAAACATAACCAGTAAGAAATTTCAGAACAACCGTCAAACGTTCCCCCTAAAATTTAAAATCCAAACCAAAATCGACAAATGCAATTCACTAAGCACCACCCTAACATCAGCTATAAGTACAAACTGGATTATAAGAAACTGAATAAAAAGTGATTTTGTGGGCTAAGATTTTTGTCACTGAATTCAGAATCAATTGGACTTTAGAAGTTCTATAAGAAAAATGATACGGGCGATTAGTAATCTATTACCTGATTTCGAACTAGATCGAACAAAAGTTAGGCAGAAAACGTATGATGGAGGTTTTGGTATACTATGAAAACCCTAGAATCAGAAGACAACATCTGCTAAAATCTTTAGAAGAATAGCAAAATAATGATGAAAATCACAAATAAAGCACAAGAAGGAAATAAACCTTGGATTTTCTTTAATTTAGAAATCAGATCGTTTCTTCGGCGTCTCGAACCCGTATCGTCTTTCCAAGGATATCAATTAGCTTGTTTGCAGTATGAGAAAAATAGAGAGCAATCGAATCAGTGGATTCGTTCTTCAGTAATGCAATGCGCTAACAGCAGACGGAGAAGGAGAAGAAAAAGAAAGTAAAGGAAAAAGAAGAAAGAAAAGAAGATAAGATTAGGGTTTTTTTATTTTTATACCGAGGAAAGGAAACAGACACGTATGGGTAGTAGTATGGCTGAAGGGGAGAAAAATAGACACGTATTAGGGTCATATCTTAATAATTGCGGGTTACGGGTTGTACCCGCGGGTTGATGTGCCGGTCAAGTTAACCCGTTTTCATGCAAGACATTTCTCCAACCCGAACCCGGCTTGTTATACAACAAGCCAAACCGGGTTCGGGTTTTTGCGGGCCGGGCCGGGTTAACCCGCGGGTTTTTGGCTTGTTTTCCAGCTCTAGTCGAAACCTTGAACTAGTTTGGGTGAATCTTATATCAAAAGAGAATATTCTCAAGCATAAACAAACTAGGTGCAATCAAAGTTCAACCACCGTTAGTCAATCAAATCAATACGAAAACTAAAGATAAACCGCAATATCTAGTTACCCACTAACGGTACACACTAGAGCTTCTCAATCCCAAATAAGACTTTAAACTGAGTGGTCGTAAGAGATTTCACCTAATTAGGTTACTCTCTTATCTCGAATAGGCGCTTCAAAAGAATAAGACAACAGAGAGGAAGTTTACTGTCACGAAGGATTAGTTTGCTAGAAATTCAAACTCAAAGTATTTATAGACAAGGAAGTTTGGAAACCAAGGAAGTTTAGAAACCAAAAATATTCTCAAGATATTTTCCATATTAACCCAAATTCGGTTTTCATAATTCCTGTGAATGCACTGTCCAAATTTATGATCGAAATCTCCTTGGAAAATCTTTAACTAGCAAATGCACATTACTAATTCTTATTTTCCATATATAATTAAAAACCTTAACTAAAATATTCTTAACTTATTTAAATTCCATCTTGGGATTTACTTCCTTCTTAGATGTTAAGGAATATATTTGAACAATAAAAGATACACATTAATGCGCGTGTTCAAAGTGTGTTGACATCTTACTCTTGCAAGTCCTTTTTCATACTTACTCATTTGAAACCGATTTACCAGACTTCCAAACAAGCTTAGAATTGGTTCATCTGACTTTCAAGAACTATGTAATTGATCAAGTAACACTCAACCACAAGTCATGGGTGTAAGGGTTCTACCAAAATAAGTTTCGGTTCTACCTCCATGTGAGTATTGTGCATAGTCACACTAGGTTACCAAAATTCGGATGACTGGGTACTAGGATCGGTTCCCCACATATATTTGGTATCTAACTTATATGTGTTGCACATGTCCATAGGATCGGTTCCCCTTTTCCTAAAAACGTGTTGCACATGTTCATAGGATCGGTTCCCCTTTCTTCTGTAAACCTTGATGCACCTCATACAAGGATCGGTTCCCCTTGTGATGTACTGCACCTCTTACTAGGATCGATTCCCCTTTCCAAAATTTGGTCAGACACTCACAAACCCAATCATACCCCAAGTGATTACTTAAGATCGGTTTCACTAATAAAAGTCATACCAATACATAAGTCAGGCCTCATGTGAATAGTTTTACCAAGAACACAAACAAGTCATGAGCGGTTATATTATTCACATATATTGGTCGTTCATAAGATTTGCAATGAAGAACAACCCCAATAACGTACGCCTGGCGATTTCCTTTTCGGTTCACAACACATATCATGAACTTACTTCCTTAAAACACATGTAAAAATATTATTTCCTAGGATGAAATCCTTACCTCATACCCATACATAATCACAATAGCATTCATACGATTATGTCGATGTATTACATACAAAGTTTAATGGTTAAGTAATAAACCTCATATTGTATTCCTTAATATTATGTCTATCTAGAGTCTTCATGCTTCGCATTTTTATGTTTTCAATATGCGCGACTTAAAAGATACGTTAGGGAATGAAACAGTTCAAGTAAAATATCACTAACCTCAAGTGGAAGGATGATGTTGTGGTTGTAGCTCCGTACTTCTTCACTTATTAAAGTCTTCGCAATACTTGTAATGTCTCACCCTAATACTTTTAAGCTAACATATACGAAGTTGACTCTAGTATATTTAAATCAAGCAACTCTTAAATGAGTTTTGGTTCACTAAAATATGACAACCAAACTTGACATACCAACGCTTGGTGGGTTCAACCGAGCCATGCTCTAACAAGATGGACTACAAGTAATGGGATTCGCTGATCTCTAGTCTCAAACCATTGATGTATCAATAGACTAATTAATCTTCAGTTTTAGGAAGATTAACACTCGCACATATCCAGTTAAATTATTCAGTATATTCATTCATTGGCCTA